>OX451738.1:415428485-416028485 GCA_948472305.1 Vicia faba
AACTAGCGACCAAAATATTCCAAGAAAACAACCCTCAATGAGTGCAGTATCGAGTATCTACCAACTTCGGACTGCACCAAAGCCGGTCATCTCACTACCCCTAATAAAAGGCCAAGATGGTCAAGTAAGGTTCTAGGTCATTAGTGCTTAGTGACATCACTCAGCGGCCCCGTACTCTCCTTGATTGAACTCAAGGGTTACCGGTACTCACAAATATGTCGCACTAATATAGCTATTGCTTCAACCGTGTCGGTATACCCCGCACAGTTTCCACAACGTATTGCTATCTATGAATGTTTCCCCAAATCCGGGTGTAGGATTTCAAGCCCAAACAAGAGAACCAAGATATAAAGCAATCAAAGCAAACAATTAGTCATGCAAGAGGGTGATCTAAGCCCTAAGGTTACTCCATTTTCAAATTATTCCCCAGCAGAGTCGCCAGTTCTGTGATACGGTGGGAGAACTGACTTGGGTTTTGCGTTTGTTTTCGCAAATGTTTCGGTTGAGCAAGAGTCGCCACCGACTTTTTATTTTATCCTAAGGAAAGGTTAAAAAGCACAGCAAAAACCTTTGAGATGTTTTCTTGGGTTCGGGGAGTATATTATAGAAAGGGAAGGTATTAGCACCCTTTCTATCCATGGTTATCCATGGGCTCTTAGTTACTTGCTTAGATCACTTGCCTTGCATTTTCAATTGTTTGAAATGGTGCTTTCAATTGTTTGAAATGGTGCTTTGTGTGTGGGTTTGAAAATGTTTTGAAAAGAGGCAATTTGTTGTGGCAACCTTTGTAATGATCCATGTTTGAATGTATACAAAGGTGTACTTATCTTTTGAAAAGTTTTCAATGTTTTTGAAAATTGTTTTGAAAGTGTGTTGTGATGTGTGTTTTGAAAAATGGCAAGGATTGTTTTGCAAGATTTGGTCAAGTAACCAAGAGCTATCTACCCTAAATTTCTCAAAGATCTTTCCTATGTTTTAACCCTTTTAACAGTATTGTTCCACCATTGTATTTGGTGGACAATCTTGTGTTAGGATGTTAACGGGACGGGCGCAGGTCATCGTTTAGACCATGAATGCAATAGTGCCAAGTGTCTTTGGCAATTTTTCCTTTAAGGGACTTGATCATTTTTAGGCAACTTTCGAAAGCGTCATCGAGGGACTATGATCATTTGATATTGTTTTGTTTTGCCAAAAAAGCACTCAACATGCAAAATGGCCCATTATTGAAGGCAACAAGTGGAGTAACCCTAGGGGTGCAAGTGTGATTGGTGTTGTTCATTTTCATGCTTTTTTGTCTTTGAATTAGGTCAAGCTATTTGTTATTCTTGATTTGCATACAAAACCCTAAGTCTATCATGGCATATTTAGAAAGCTTTAAAGTGCGGAATTTAAAATCCTAAATTATTACAACATAATTATGGGATGGGGGGTACAAATGTTCAAATGGGGATATTTTAGCAAGAAATTTAAATCTAAGCTATTACAATCCAAATTGGATATACAAGTTGTTTAATTGTACAATAATTGAATAAATACAATAAATATGCAAAATGCACAAAAATGATTTTATATGTATGTAAAAAGTGTTTTTTTATGTGACATATAAACAAAAAATAAAAAGGGTTAATTTTTGGATATTTTCAAGGTTTAGGGCAAAACCCTAATTTGCTAAATAAAAAGTATTTATTATTTATTATATACAATATTTGTTAACTATATACAAAAAATAAATAAAAAGGAAGTATATTGTAAAAAAGTGATTTTTGAGGTTAAATATTAATTAAAAAAATGTATTATTTTTGTATTTTTTATCCTAAATATTCTAATAAATATATAAGTATTTATATTATTTACTAAATATATTAAATATGTACAAAAATAAAAAATGTTAATTATTTACAAAAAAAAAGTATATTTTTTAGAAAATGTTTTCAAAAGATAAAATAAAATAAAATCAGAAAATAAAATGTATTTGTATTATTTTTTGGTATTTTAAGTAAAAGTATATATATGTTATTTATAATGTATAAATTCAAATAAAACAAATAAAATCCAAATAAAATGCAAAAATGATTGAAAAAATGTTTTTAATATTTTTTATATTTTGACAAAAAATAATAAGTCAGAAACAAAAAGAAAAAATCAAAAATGATAAAAATAACACACAATGGGCCAAGGGGGTGTAAGTGAAAAATTGAGGGTGCAAACAGAAAAATGAATCAGGCCCAGCCCAAAGGACTTTGTCTTCAACCTCCAACCATTTTCAAACAAAAACGCGCGCCTTCTTGTTCATCACACTAACTTCTGATTCTTTGATCTTTTGACAAATCTTAAAACATGAACTTGTAGAGCTTGAAGCCACGATTTCAAATATATAAAAAAGTTGTTCTAACTCCCAGAAATGAGAGAGAATTTCTTCTCCCCCAATTTCTGACCTAACTTTTCTTCCATGTTCAGGTTCAAAATTCTCTTAGCACACACAATATAAATGAAAAGTAATTATATGGGTAGCTTCAGGGCCATGAGTAGAACACACTTTCTTCACAAACTTAAGCCTAAATATGCTTGGATAGAGAGATAGAAGTTCAAACTTTTACCTGTTCAACTTGAATCGTGTACAACAATGGAGGTGCTTTCAATGCAGTGTGAGGACTTGTACAGCTTGCTTGAGGTCCAAGGATGCTCCTTCAATGCTTGGTGTGCCTTGAAACTAACTGAATCGAGCTATGTAACTCAACCTGCACAACTGAAAAAATGAAAATGGTGAACTTGGTTAGAGGTGTTATAGTCTGTAGCTAGGGCTTGGGATAGTTTGTATGGATGTTATGGAGTGTGTATGAACAAGCTTTGGCCAAAACGCACGAGCAAACTGAGTTGTGCAACTCAATCTGCAGGGATGCCCTGTTTTGTGCAGCAAAATGGTGTTTTGATGAATGATGAGGTTTGGAATATGGTAGGCTCGTGTTTCAGGTCAGTTGGATCAAGTGAAAAGTGTTTACAAAGTTTGCTTTGGCTAGTTGTTACAAGAATGAGAGATCGTGTTCAAAATGCAAGCTTTCTTCTTTGATAAGTAAGAAAATGTGTATTCACAATGCAGGCCTCTACTTCCTCAATCTATGCTGCATAAAATCACTCTTGATCAGTGGAATTTGTTCATGAACTTGTGCCCAAAAGATCTGCTTTGGTACTTCTTTGATTTGCTTTTGACATAAAGCACTTCTTTTCCAAAATGGCAAAAATGCTTTATCCATTTAAAGGTTAATCTTTCATGTAAAGACCAAATGAACAAAATAACATCTTGGCACAATGTTTTAGCATTGAATTATTGAGTGTTAATGGGATTAGAGGCTTGTAACCTAACTTGTGCAAGCTGAGTTCAAAATGCCAATGTTATGAACATGTAATTGGCTTATGAACAAAGTGACTTTTGCCCATCTTCACAAATTCGATTCTCCCTAACCACAAGGGTGTTTGAGAAGTTCTTGGACAATTTGGAAAGCTTGGAATGTGTACTACAATCCATCTTTGTAATGAAAATTGAAATTCCAAGTTGAAGCATGTGAAAAGTGGCCATGAAGTTAGGCAAAAATCCTGCCTAAAATAGGTCAAAAAATTTCTAAGTTAAGAATGTTTTGCACCCTTGTTCCAAAAATTATAACTTGAGATACAAGCTTCTTTTGAGGAAACTTTGTGATTCAAAGTTGTAGATTTTGCAATGGACTATAACTTTCATGTTTTGAGTTTTGCTTTAATCCAAATGCATCTTGATGAAAAAAAGGGACAAAGTTAGGAAAAAATTAGGAAATTTCATAACTTAGAAAATTTCTAAGTTATGAAATTTCTTCATTTCAAACCCTAATTTGTAATTTTGATTCCTTGATGAACAAGTTTCATAATTTGACATGTTTTGATGAAAAATGAATCTTGACACTTGATTTTGACCAAAAAGTCAAAGTTTGACTTTTCAGTACACAGTCAAATTTTGATCAGTTGACTGGAAAATTCATCTGTCAATCCTGTGCATTTAGGATCTTTTGAACTTGTTGAGCATGTCAAGACAATGCCATTGAGTCCTTGAGTCCATATGTGAGCTTGAATTGCCATTGTTTAAGTCAAACAGCCAAAAATTACCTTTGTGCAGTCAAAACCCTAAAGATGACCATTTTGCCCTTTTGGTGATCTGATCAAATTTCTTGTGGAATTGTGATCCAAACTTGATCCAATGGTCCATATGAGTTCATAATGTTGATGTGGGTCAAAAATCATGAGGTTTGACTGTCAATTGACCACAGTTGACTTTTTCCCCAATACAGCTGATTTCTAGGTCAACTGTCCAATTGACTGGGCAAAGATTGGAATCAAGGCTTGAAACTTGGTATGGATAAACTTGTGAGTCCAACATGAAGCATGAAAGTCATTTTGGGCATTTTAGGTCAAAACATCTTTGTGCAAACTCAAACCCTAATTTGGGTCAACAGTGCAAGGAGGAGTCTTGATCAGAGCAAACCCTAACTTGATCTTGAGCTCCAAGGGTCTTGTGGTGAGAAAATATTGATGAAATGGGAGGGCAAATTTTGGGGTACAACACCATGCATACAAATAAAATTCACCGATTTCGTCCATACAAACAAACAAAATTCCGTTATAATCCACCATTAAAAATCCTCTGATGCATACATACAAACAAAATTCTCCGATTCATACCATGCATACAAACAAAATTCTCCGATTTCATCGATACAAACAAACAAAATTCCGTTATAATCCACCATTAAAAATCCCCCGATTCATACATACAAACAAAATTCCCCGATTCATATCATGCATACAAACAGAATTCCCCGATTTCGTCCATACAAACAAACACAATTCCGTTATAATCCACTATTAAAAATCCCCTGATTCATACATACAAACAAAATTGCCCGATTCTACCATGCATACAAACAAAATTCCCCGATTTCGTCCATACAAACAAACAAAATTCTGTTATAATCCACCATTAAAAATTCTCTGATTCATACATACAAACAAAATTCCCCGATTCATACCATGCATACAAACAAAATTCTCCGATTTCGTCCATACAAACAAACAAAATTTCGTTATAATTCACCATTAAAAATTCCCCGATTCATACATACAAATAAAATTCCCCGATTCCGTTATAACCCACCATTAAAAATTCCCCGATACAATTTCAAATACAAACAAAATTTTCATATCAATAACAACAACAACATTGCAACAATTTACTACACTATGACGATATAATATCTCATTAACTCAAACTTATATATACTCAAAATTATGATCAATGAAAGTGTCACAATACCTTATAAAATTCTCATCTCAATAATGAATTGACACCAATTCTCCTTAATTTCGTCCAAATGATCTTTCGAATAAGTAGAACACTTGTATTCATCAAAGTACTACATAATATAACATAATATGATTTAGTTAAAACAAATTAATTAGATGAAATATGTTAAATATATTAGAATAAATCATAAGTTAGAAACTCATACCGTGGATGGAATCTCTATTTGATTCAAAAGAATAATTTCTTTCATAAACCTCAACATAAAATAACCGCAATCTATACCATTGCGCTGACGAGGATACTACACATGGAAAAATATACAAATATATATCATCTCATATAATTTAACTTGTTTTATCAAGTAGCATCACTAATATAATCAAAATTATGAAAACATAATTGCACTCTAATCCATGTAATGTTGTTTGCCTTACTCTTTGGTACTTGAATATTTCTTTGTGATCTAAAAATTTGTATAACTCTAACAAAATATAAACAAAGATTTAGAACAATCTCACATAAAAAAATAAATAAGTATACAAATGAAGTTTTAGAACAATCTAACTTACGTATCAACCATCTCCTTCATGTATGAGTATTTTGTCCAATCTCCTTCTAATGATTCCAAATAATATATAACTTCTCTTATTGGATTGGTCGCAATCAACAACCAGTGTCCACTGTAAAATTAACAAAGTTTAGATTGAAACTTTCTACAAAACGTCAAAACACAAAAATTATAATACATGAAGTTTGAATAAAAATCTTACCCATTGTCAGTATTAAATGAAAAAAAAACAATTTTTCCGTATCTATGTTGGCCATAAATGTACGGACAAAATACTCTTTTATGTCATCTGGTCATTGTTGGATTAATAGTGCGTTGATATTGTTTGGAGATAAGAAGGAGAATCTTTGGTCCAATTGATGCGGGCGCATCAAGTTGGCATACATAAAACTTAAATAAATACATCACTAACATTAAGACCATTTAATGAAATTAGTAGATAAGTTGTTCAATAAAAATGAAATAAAGTTGATCGGATAATACCTGATGTATGTATTGACAACACCGAGGCCTAATTCTTCATGTTTAAGAATTTGATCCACATTCTCTCTACTTACTGTTTCGTAATAGGAAAAACCAAAAATAACTTCCTCCATAGGTATATTACGAGCACATCCATCGGCCAAATCTGAAATTGCCATTAATGTCTGAAGGCACGACCTATATCGAGAAGTAGGCTTTTTTCTAGCCGCGTATTTTGCCATAACCCTTTTTCCTGCGGACATGTTACTCATAGGGACTTGTTGCATGTCTTTAACATGAATCTAAAGATCAAATGCATATAATAAGTTATGTGAAGTATAAGATCGTGAATTAACCTTTTCTATGCAAAATATATAGTAATTTACCTCCTTTTTGGATGCAACTGACTCGGTCTGAGGCTTAATCCCCTTATCTTTTGATTTGGATTTCGTGGGAGTCTAACATTACCATGAAACAAAATGTACGTTCAATGGTCGTAAGAGTTTTCATAATAGTTTTCAATGCTACAAATGTTAACATGCCTCATAATCTATGAAAACGAGGCTTGACGGCCATGCAACATAAGATCCTATTGCCTCTCCGACCAATGTTGCATCTGAAATATCGCCAGGCAACGGTAATGGCGCATCCCTCTCTATTGCAATTTCAATTGATACTTTCAAAAATCCCGCAGGGAGCGGTTTATGGTGAAGTACTTCTCCCAAGGTGTTATGCACTTTTCCCTTGCCAACCATGCGATAAGTCAGTGACGATAAATATAGCTGACAAGGTGAAATGCCCTAAACCAATAATAAATATGAAATTATTAATGTTTATATATGTCAATTAAAAAATTATGCTAATTCATAATAATATATGTTACATAGGGAATTTTCTGTTGGAAATCACAATTGATACTATCTTTGTCACTAGTATCCTTGAACCCTGACCCATGCCTTTCTGACATGTATTTTTCTTTGTCCTTTTCCAACTCACGAACTTTAGCTTTTAATTTTTCTAACTATTCCATCACTTCTTTATTGCTATGACCTTTCTTATTTTGATGACTACCCAAAGATGTTGGAGTCACCCCGAATCCCTTATCCCTCACACGACCGGTATACTCAGGAACATTTAATGCTTGAATAAGTATTCTCCTGCAATCCTGGTCTTCAGCATGAGTTTGAGATAGACTCTCCTAAAATTCATATGCATAGCGAAATAAATTAGTGGTCATTAAACTCATTAATTCCGTATTTTAATAAACTTTTGATTTAATTATAAGAATATTGATATACTTACACATTTCTCATAAATTTGAAGCACATCTTCCTTAACAACTCCATCCTTACCCATCCGGGCAGCCTTCCACAGAACATGTTCCGGAAGAGATGTTTTTTGACTTTCCTCCTCTTCTAACTACACATTAAGAGAAATAATAAATCAATAACAGCACTTGATGAACAAGTATATCATATCATTTATATATACTTACCAATCTTTGTTGCAAGCGTGCATATCCCATACGCCCTTTTTTGTATGGATACGGGGGACTTGATGCTCGTTGGCGATTCACGCCACTCACATCCTGAAAATCTGAGGTTCTTCTTTTTTCTTTGAAAGTTTTCCATTCTTCAGGCGAATTCAAGCCTGCATACGCCTTTGGAAGTGCTGCATCGATAAAATTATTATCGACATCCCTAAGAAACTTGTTTGTCAAAAAAGATAGAAATCCTCTTAGTCTTTTTCTGACCAATTGAAGACAATATGATTTTCAATCATTATCAATGTTAAAAGACCTCTACAAAAAAATATACATAGAATGCGTTAGTAATTTATATACATAA
The DNA here is from genome assembly GCA_948472305.1 of Vicia faba. Lineage (NCBI taxonomy): Eukaryota > Viridiplantae > Streptophyta > Magnoliopsida > Fabales > Fabaceae > Vicia > Vicia faba. Next base: position 415,436,689 of record OX451738.1, read on the forward strand.
GCGTCAACAAAAATGAAAGACATCACATATCGCACATGTATTTCAGTCCATATTTTTTCTTTAACGGGTTTCAGCTCACACCTTCTCCAATCATCACAAGTGATTGGAACTTCTCTCCTCACAACGGAACCAATGTAGCTTGCCAATATTGAACCGTTAGGCTCAATTAGCTGTTTGTCTTCATTCTAATGTAAGTCAAATTTGATACCTTTATCTCTTGCACGAATTATTGATTTCATTATTATTATTCCTCGTCTAATCTCACTCTCCACGTCACGAGCTGATTCATTTCCATCAATATTAGAAGCGGGGTGATCTTTTTCCTCATTAGAAGCCATTTCACCTATAATATTAAAGAAAAACATAAACACCAAATAAAATTCAAGTAGCATTGAATGAATAACCAAAAAATAAAAACATAAACACAATATATAAAACCATAAACACAATTTAAAAACAGAAACACAATTTTATTGAATGACAGAACATATAACATTTCACTATTACCTTTTCCACTAACATCTCTTTTGTTTCTTGGTTGGAATATGAATTACTTGGCTCTTAACAACTCGGACGAATGGATTGATCCAAATTCTCTCATTATGATCATTTCTAATATATGATTCATCCGCTATAATATTCTTATCTTGATCATTTCGTACACTACTACGGAAAAGGGCTTTTAAAGCGCTTATTTTGGCCTTTAAAAGCGCTTAAAAGCGCTTTAATAGCTGGCGCTGGCGTAGGTAACAAAAGCGCTTCTAAAAGCGCTCTGGTAGACCCCCCCTTTAAGAGCGCTTTCCTGGAAAAAGCGCTCTGGTAGGACCCCCTATAAGAGCGCTTTCCTGGAAAAAGCGCTCTGGTAGACCCCCCCTTTAAGAGCGCTTTTCCCAGAAAGCGCTGTCAAAGACCAGTAAAAAAGCATAAAAAATTTAAAAAAAACGCAGCATACAAAAGCGCTTTTGGAAAAGCGCTCTGGTAGGCCCCCCTATGAGAGCGCTTTTTCTGGAAAAAGCGCTCTGATAGGCCCCCCTATAAGAGCGCTTTTCCAAAAGCGCTTTTGTATGCTGCATTTTTTTTTAATTTTTTATGCTTTTTTACTGGTCTTTGGCAGCGCTTTTACTAAGAAGCGCTTTAGTAGGTGGACCTTTAAGAGCGCTTTTTAAAAGCGCTGTCGTTTCTAAATGAGGTATTTTTATGTGCAGCCTATAATTTAATCCTCCCAGTCGACCTGTAATGTTTTCGACCTGTAATATTTTCGACCTGTAATATATTTTTGACCTGTAATATATTTTCGACGCTATTATTTCAGCCATCAGTAAGACAATATATATACTAATATAATACCATTATAATATCCAAAATTATATATATACATCATTACATCAATAATATTATAGTTCAAATCGACACAAATCCTACATGAAAAATTGCTTAATATAATATTGACACAAATCTTCTTTAATTTCTTCCAACTTAAGCTTCGGGTACCCAGCAGCACGGAATTCGTCAAGGTACTACAAAACAAAAACATAATATAAATGATATATTTAGTTAAATGTAATAAATTATATGAAATTATCTTAAGTTATAAATTCATACCGTGAGCGGAATCTCTAATTGATTCGCCTGAAGGATTTCTTTCATGAACCTCAAAACAAAGTATCCGCAATCATGACTGTTTCGCTGTTGCGGACACTACATAATAAAACAAATAAGATTCTATAGTTGTCTTGTTTTACCAAGTAGCATAAATATTATAAGCAAAATTGTGAAAAGTAATGTACCTGCACTTGGATCCAAGTGATGTTGTTTGATTTAGTCCGGGATACCTGTGCGTCCCGTTGACTACGGAACACTTGTATTGATCTAATTATTAAATATATAAAAGCATATGTTTAGATCAATCCCACAAATAAGAAAATATATAAATATACACGAATATATATTTAGAACGATCCCACTTACAAATCAACGATTTCCTTCATAGCCGGATAATTGGTCCATTCACCATTTACCGAATTCAGATAATACACGACTTCTCTTATCGGGTTGATAGCAAGCAGCAACCAGTGTGCTCTATAAATTAAAACAATAGGTTATATGAAAATTTTGCTATACACAAAAGAAACAGAGATTAGATGAACCAAGAATGAGAAACTAACCCTACTGGTCGGGTATTATACGCCCAAAGATGCAGACTTTCTGTATTGCCGGTGGACATGAATCTATCTACTAAGCGCTGTCTAATTGATTCCGGTTCCGAAGCAATTGTCATTCCGCTGCAATGGGCGGAAGACACGAAACGGAATCTGTTAGACAATGCAGTCCCGCGCAACACTCTGTCATACAACAACCTTAAATAAAAACATAATAAACATTAGATTATTTTCATTGAAATGTGTAAATAAATTATATTGTGGGACTAATTAAATAATATATCGGATGAGTGAATATTACCGGATGTATGAGTGCATATTACTGACGCCTAGTTGATCATGCCTAAAAATCTCTTCCAAGTCATCAATTGTAATATGTGACGGGAATTCAATACCGAAGACACTTTCATCCATGTTGATTTCACGTAAACCACCATCCTTCAAATCGGACATATCAACCATTGTTGCGAGTGTCGAACGGTATCGAGGCACAAAAGCACCGCCTTTTTTTGCCGCTTGCTTCGGAGGACCAGTGGGTGGTACGCTACGAACCTGCTGCGTCACTTGTTGTGACTCCCGAGCGGATGCCTAAAAATCATATAAGTTAGGTAAAATATAAAATCATGCAGATTTAGATTCAGACTATATATTAACACTTTAAATGTACCTCTTTTAGTGATGCAACAGACTCCTCCTCCTGTAAAATCCCTTTACCCTTAATTGCGGGTTTTATAGGAGCAGTCTAAAATTAAAATGTAAAAAATAATTAATAAACGGTTTAGAATTGACATTCGAAAACTAAATGATTCATAATCGTTTTCAGTATACCTCATCACTAATGGTAATGAGCTCCGAGGGCCATGCAACAAATGATCCTATTGCATCTCGCAGCAATGTCGTCTCTGAGACCATGTCAGGTACTGGTAGAATCGCATCACGATCTAATACAACATCCACCGATACTTTCAGGTGTCCATCCGGGAGCGGTCTGTGGTGAAGTAAATCTCCCGAAGTGTTGTGCACTTTTCCCTTGCCAACTAGTCGATAATTCGGTGACGATAAGTATAGTTGGCAAGATGAAATGCCCTAAACAAATAGAAAATATAAAGTCATTATCATTAATAAAATAGAACAGTTTGTAAGGAAAAAAACTTATAATTACCTCGGGAAATTTCTTTTGATAGTTGATACTAGCCTTATCACTAGTTTCTCTCACCGATGAAGTGTTGCAATTTTCTCTCATATACATATCTTTATCTCTTTGCAATTCAGAGACCTGTGCTTGCAATTCCTGCAACTTTTGCAACACTTCTTCATTGGTAAGATTTGATCTTCTCCTAGAACTCTTATAAAAAGAGGTTGGAGTCACACCATGACCCTTACCCCTCACCCGACCGGGATACTCGGGAGCATCTAGTACTCTACTAAGTACGCTCTCCTCACCGGTGGATGCCGATTGCGACAAGGTCTCCTGTAATTCATTTACATTTAAATAATTATTAGTGGAGATAAAAAATCATTTATATATTAAAAAACATTTGATTTAATTAAAGACACAGTATTATACTTACACATTCAGTATAAACTCTCTGAACATCGGGATCGACAACTTGATTCTTGCCCACACGAGCTTCCTTCCACAACACATGTACAGGAAGTGAAGCTTCCTCACTTTTAGTCTCCTCTAACTATGCATTGACACAAACGATAAAATCGTCAATTAAAACATGCACATGTAGACAATTAATTAAAACGCATTTCTATTTACTTACAATTTTATCCTCTAAGCGTGCATATCCCAAACGCCCTTTTTTGTATGGATACGCGGGTTTGGATGCTCTCTCACTATTCGTGGCACTCTTTTTCTGAAAAGCTTCATCTCTTTGCTTTACAAACTCAGTCCAATCTGCTTCATCAATGAAGGTCGCATACTTTGTTGGCCGTCCCGGTGCCTCTTCAAGAAATTTTCCATCTTTATCCTTAAGATAGGTGTTTGTCAAAAAACTTTTCCACCCTCTATATCTTTTGCCGGCCAAACTAAGTATGTAGCTTTTACGTTCATCTGGTATCTCAAAAGTCCTCTGCAAAAAAACGTACGCATAGTGTGTTAGTATAAGTAATTTAAACAATTTATCGTCAAGATAATAACAACAATTAACCATATATGATATATACCTGAAGCTCTTCCCAAATCGCTTGTTTTTTCTCCTCCAATTCTAAATTTTTCGTTTTCGATTTCCAGGTAGCTACGGAGACCGGAATATGCATACGGACAAGTGTACCAATATAACTTGTCAACTTTGCAGAATTAGGACCAATTGGTTGTTTATCAGAATTCCATTCCAATCGGTATACTAATCCTTGGTCTCTATGTCGAATGATTCCCTTCATAATAGTGATGCCTCGTGCAACCTCTTTTGCTTCAGTATCAGGTGGAGCATTTGTATCCGAAGCAACTCTTTCTTGTGAGTTTTCTTGTGAGTTTTCAGGTGGGTTTTCAGGTGGAGCATCTCTATCTGGAGCCATTGAACCTGTATCAAACAAACTAAAGCACATTAGTACACTATTAACACTAACTTTATATGAGAAACATTTCAAAAAATTACAACATAGAAGTTATTATAAGTAGAAAAAATTTACTTTTTTATTATTAATAAAATAAAAGCATGTGATACAATCAATATTACTTTTTCATGATATTTCTTTTAGGCAAAGATGAGGGGATGCATACTCTATCAATATTAAAAGCATGTTCATTTAATAAATCTTAATTTTTAGTCAAATTGTTTTAAAGTACAAATTGTAAGATTTTCACATATTCGATGCCAGATTACTAAATATAATAATTAAAAAATATAAAAATGAGACCATTACTAAACATAAGCGAGTGAAGGTTATCGAGACCATTACTTTATCACTAACGTCTCTTTCTTTTCTTGGTAGGATTGTGTACTACGCGTCTCTTAACAATGCGGACGGTTGGATTGATCCAAATACCCTCATTATGATCATTTCTAATACAAGATTCATTCTCATTTTGATCGTTTCTTGTACAAGATTCAATGCCAACACCAATATCACCTTGATCTTCAATTTTTTCATCAACTATTTTGTTAGATAAAAGCACTATAGACCATTTCGTACTTGTCGGATCATTGACATAGAACACTTGTTTAGCTTGAGAGGCTAGAATGAAAGGCTCATCTTTGTACCCTACCCTATTGAGATCCACTTGCAAAAATCCTGACTTATCCATTCGTACGCCACTATTATTTTCAACCCACTTACAACCAAATACAGGAATCTGAAACTTCGCGTAATCAAACACCAAAATGCGCTCGATAACCCCAAAATATGACAAATTTGCAAATTTCGGATTTAAGTCATTCGCACTTGATATGTGCATAGCTTCAGCTACCAAGGTAACACCACTATTTTGCATAGTACTTTTATCATCCTGTTCTTTGGTATAAAATGTGTATCCATTAATTGCGTATGCGCTATAAGAAAGCACAATTACAGATGGACCATAGGCTAAACATCTCAACCTTTCTGTTACTGAAGCAGGATCTGAACGATACTTTGAATAAATATGATCTCTAAACCACGGTATGAAACTTCGATTGTGCTCTCGTACTATCCAGTTCTCATTTCTATTTGGATTTAAATCTCGGAGAACAACTTTGTGCATTTCAACAAACGGCTCAACCTCAATCTCATTGTGCAGAACATACAAGTGCACTTGATCCCGTTCGACCATTGATACTGTCACAACTTTATTTCCAATTAGCCTTTTTCCTTCTTTTTTTCCGACAATATGAGATTTGGGGAGTCCAATTGATTGAACATTTGACAGATATTCAGTACAAAACTCAACCGCTTCTTCAGCAACGTATCGCTCGGCAATACAACCCTCTGGTCGACTTCTGTTTTTCACGTACCCTTTTAATATTTTCATATAACGTTCAGCAGGGTACATCCATCTCATATAAGCTGGTCCGCACAGTTGTGTCTCTTTCACAAGATGAACGACTAGATGAACCATTATGTCAAAAAACGAGGGAGGAAAATACATTTCAAGATCACATAAAGTAACAACTATCTCATTTTGCAATGTTGGTAAGATCGCGGGATCGACCACCTTACTGCAAATAGACCTGAAGAAGAAACACAGCTTAGTTATTGCGCTTCTTACTTTTTCTGGCAGAATAGAACGTATACCTATTGGTAAAAAATGTTCCATTATAACATGGCAATCATGCGTCTTCAAACTCTTTAACTTGAGGTCTTTCATGGACACAAGTCTTCTAATATCTGAAGAGTAGCCTTCTGGAACTTTTACTTCACTGAGGAACTTACACAATGTTTTCTTCTCCTTTCTAGATAGAGTGTAAACAGCAGGTGGCAGATATGTTCGTCTTCCTTTCGTCACGGGCCCCAATTCAGTTCTCATCCCCATGTTTACCATGTCATTCCTTATGTTAACGCCATCCTTAGACTTTCCTTGTATATTGAGTAGCGTACCTATAACGCTGTCAAATACATTTTTTTCAATATGCATAACATCCAGGAAATGTCTTACGTACAACGACTTCCAATATGGAAGTTCAAAGAAAATTGACTTCTTCTTCCACCCACCCTTGACAATTGAATGTGCAAAAGGCTTGCCAAACTGAGTGCTCACATCTTTCACCTTTTCAAAAATTTGATCACCTGACAAAAAAGGCGGGGCTGTACGATGTTCGGCCTCTCCATTGAATGCTTTTCTCCACCCACGGTAGTGATGATTAGAATTTAAGAATCTACGATGGCCGAGAAAGACATTCTTCTGACAAAGCGCCAATCGTGTCGTATCGGTTTCATCTTCACAAACAGGACACGCCTTTTGACCCTTGTTGCTGTACCCGGATAGATTTCCGTATGCTGGAAAATCATTAATTGTTCCAAACAACATCGCCCTCAAGTTGAAACTTTCTTTCCTATACCCATCGTAAACCTCCACACCTCTCTCCCACAAAAACTTTAAATCTTCGATTAAGGGTGCCAAGTATACGTCTATGTCATTCCCTGGTTGTTTAGGCCCAGAAATTAGCATAGATAACATCATGTACTTACGCTTCATACATAGCCACGGAGGTAAGTTATAAATCATAAGAATCACAGGCCATGTGCTATGCGAGATACTTTGAATACCATGCGGGTTCATTCCATCAGTAGACAATGACAACCGAAGGTTTCTTGCTTCTTTTCCAAATTCAGGATATTCAGTATCAACTTTACTCCATTGTGGTGAGTCTGCCGGATGTCGCAACTTTCCATCAATAATTCTTTCATCTGCATGCCAAGTCAAGTGTCTTGAATCGGTCTCACTACGATACATGCGTCTAAATCTCGGAATTATAGGAAAATACCATAAGACTTTAGCAGGAGACAACTTTTTCTTATATCGAGGGGCACCACATTTAGGACACTCATTCAACGCTGCATACTCGTTTCGAAACAAAACGCAATCGTTTGGACATGCATGTATCTTATCATAGCTCATTCCAATAGAAGACAACATCTTTTTGGCTTCATACGTTCGATTGGGAAGAACATTATCCTCTGGTAGCATATCTTTCATAAGGGCTAATAACTCTGTGAAACTTTTATCCGACCATCCATTGTCCGCCTTTAAGTTGTACAACTTTAACACCGCAGACAATCTTGTGAATTTTGAACAACCAACATACAACGGTTTCTCTGCATCGCTTACCAACCTCTCAAACATTTTGGGACAATCCGCAAGATCTTCTTCAAGCGCTTCTGCAATCTCTTCGACTCGATCACAATCGTATGTGTCTGTGCAATCGTCGTTTGAAGCATACTTCCTATTACAACTCGACTCAGCATTCCCGGTACTTTTCTCACCATGCATTGTCCAACATGTATAACTTCTATCAATTCCAAACCGTAGTAAATGAGATCCCAACTGATTCCCGTCAACCTTACCCCCGGCATAACAGCAACCCAAGCAAGGACACGGCATTCGAAGCGGGTCTTTGGAGTGCGCAACCGCAAACTCAACAAATTCCCATACCCCTTTCTCGTACTCTTTCGACAATCGGTTTGAATTCATCCATGTCTTATCCATGTCTTAATTAAGCTAAACAAAAACGGTCAAACTTTCACTCTTCACAAGTAACCCCTATGGCGAATTCAATTCACAAAGTTAGTAAGTACCTCACTTAACGATAAACGAAATTGACATCATGAATATTCCACATGCATGTCGAAATAATGAGTATTACTTAATATAATCTAAAAGTAAAATATTATAATTTAATTACATTACTTTTCTTTCTTAATAATAAATAGATAAATATATGAAATTAAAATTGTAAGAAATCTCTTTTAAATAAAAAGATGTTTTAAGTTTGAACTTAATTTTTGATAGTCTTGTTTAAAATTTTTATTGTATGTGTAGTAGATGTGTCAACAAATATCAAAATACAATGACTAAAATTATGAGTCCACGAGGAAAGATGATAATACAATTTATATGTAATAATTACTATTCTAAGCAAACAAGAGCTTTGTTTGAAAAATGTTTTGAACATAAAAAAATATAAAGTAAAAATAACAATGATAGAAAGTTTTTGGGGGGTTAGGATGTAATTAGTGATTCAAATTCAACATATCAGGTAATCAAAGTCAGTTCAAGCATGTGCTAAACAACTCATAACTAATTACTAACTAGTGAAGTCGGATATAAACAAAAACACAACCGCAGCTCATGAATTCCACTCAACTATAATCATTAGAAATTCACACTGAGCCGGAAAATAAAAGTAAAAACAATCAGTTATTCAAGTCAGTTCAAGAATAGGATAGAAACCTTTGAAAATGTTGAGAGCGTCCCGCGTACACTACGATCAAGGACAGTTCAAATTTCTTCAATCGGAGAAAGTTTCACAGCTTTTTCCTACCACAATCGATATTAAATCGTTGAACTATCCGCTGCATGATTTGAATGTAAACAACATGTTAAACTTAGGAGTAACTAAAAACAAAACATTTTCATTGACAATACAGATCACATTCCCTTATTTGTTTCCACCATACTAGTAAGCAAATGACGAATGGCAGCAACGCAAGGTTCTTTCAGCCACCTTTTTGTCCAACTGTTGTATAAGAAAAGTATGTTAATTAATTGGAATGTAAGCTTACTAGATAGATTTCTGTACATGTTGAAGAAGTTACCTCTAGTTCGTTTGCAATTATATCAACATCTGCTGCATTTATCTTAACAGCAGCTAATTCTTTCTCCCTGTGATTCAATCAAAATTCATACTAAGGTTCAGAGAGAGAAGAAAAACAAATCATAAATGCAGGATAAATGAGAGTGACAATGGAGCTTTCAATTTTTATATACATAATAAATTCCCGGGTCTTTTTAATTTCACTTATGTAAAAATTAAAACTTCAGAACTACACATATATTTTACTTGATATTTCTATTAGTAATACAAAAATTATATTTCAACATATACACCAGAACAACAGAAAAGAGTTTCAACACTCTTATAATAATTGAAGTAACATTTAAAGATTCACTTAAATAAGACCAAATATATCATCAACATTTATCACCATTTTTCAAAAAATGCACAAAAACTTTCAACACAAATCTGCTACACCTTGACTCACCTTGACACCGAAAAGCAAAACATTAAACATTACACTAGAATTTTAAATACAATATTGCTCCAATTTGACATTAGGCATCAGGGTGCATCACATTTTCAAAACTATTACATCTTACTATCAGATTATTAAAATATATCATGTCATTTTCAAAACTATTACATGCTTTGTATTATCCATGTGATCGATCATATTTGTCTCACTTTCACATTAAAACCAAGAGGTAAAATCTTCAAGCAACACTCTAATAGAAACTGAAGTAACATTTGAAGATTCACTTAAGTAACACCTAAAATATCATCACTTCAATTAGCAATTGGATCATAAATAAGCCACATTTCAAATTTATGAACACAGGTATCAATCAAATCACATGCATCATAAACAACATTCATTTATGAACACTTTGTTGCATGTACTTTGTACCCGCATTTATGTATATGATGTCACCGCTGCCAAATGAATTGAGTTAGCTTAATGAGACTTATGTTATGGTTTGGTTTTAACAGGATGTGGATTTCAAACAAAACAAAGATATAGATTTGGGTGGTTTAGTATGAAGCTGAAATTGGTAGGAGGTGATTCTGCTGGTGTTGTCACAGCTTATTATGTAAGTACACTATTAAAAGTGTTTTTTCTGTTAAGTACTTTTTTGTGTTTCTGTGAATTCAATTTGGTGAGTAATTGTTGTTGCAGATGTGTTCAGAAAATGGTGCAGGGCCAACAAGAGATGAAATTGATTTTGAGTTTCTGGGAAACAGAACAGGACAACCATATTTGGTTCAGACAAATGTGTACAAGAATGGAACCGGTAATCGCGAGATGAGACATATGCTATGGTTTGATCCAACTGAAGATTATCACACATATTCAATCCTGTGGAATAATCACCAGCTAGTGTAAGTTCGATCCTAATTGTGATCTTAATTCTTATAAGTCATTTTTCTAGTTTCTAGTATTTCTTTCTTAGCTAAGGTGGATTGAAAATTTGTTTACTGAATTTTACAAATGAATTGGAAACAGGTTTTTTGTGGACAGAGTTCCGATAAGAGTATTCAAGAACAACGAGAAACCGAACGATTTCTTCCCGAATGAGAAACCAATGTACTTGTTTTCAAGTGTATGGAATGCGGACGAATGGGCGACGAGAGGTGGACTCGAAAAAACGAATTGGAAATTAGCACCGTTTGTGTCATCCTACAAAGACTTCAGTGTGGATGCTTGTCAATGGGAAGATCCATATCCTAAATGTGTTTCAACCACAACAAAAAACTGGTGGGATCAATATGGTTCATGGCATCTATCAGGTGATCAGAAAATGGATTATGCTTGGGCTCAAAGAAACCTAGTGATTTATGATTATTGCAATGATTCAGAACGTTTTCCGACTTTGCCTGAAGAGTGTTCATTGAGTCCATGGGAGTAATGTAATGTATCAAGGGGAAAATACAGTTGCGTATGTAAAGTAAACCAAGAATTAAAGCAAAGAATCTTACCAAGGTGGAGAAGACGGAATGACCGGCGGCGGCGACGACTGAAGAGGAAGGAACGAACGGCGGCGACGACAACTGAAGAGGAAGGAACGAACGGCGGCGACGGCATAAATGAAGAAATGAAGAAGCTCTGAACGAAAGAAATGAAGAAGATTTAGGGATTTTTAATTTTATTATAAAAACAACCTACGAAAGCGCTTTTAAAAAGCGCTGGCATAGGTCCCCCTTTCAAAGCGCTTCTGGGGTAAAAAGCGCTTTCGTAGGTCCCCCTTTCAAAGCGCTTTTCAAAAGCGCTGGCATAGGGTTCCCTACCAAAGCGCTTTTCAAAAGCGCTTTCGTAGGTTAGATATTTCAAATACCTATGAAAGCGCTTTCTGAAAAGCGCTTTGGTAGGGAACCCTATGCCAGCGCTTTTAAAAAAGCGCCTTCGTAGGTTTCCCTTTTTTTTAATTTTGTTTTTTGTGAAGGCTATGGCAGCGCTTTTTCAATAAGCGCTTTAGTAGAGGCGCTGCTAAAACTTGTTTTTGGCGTAGTGGTATATACGACTCATTGCTTCTAACATATGACTCATTCTCAACATCAACATCACTTTGATTTACATTGTTATCATCAATCACTTTGTTAGATAAAAGCACTATAGACCATTTGGAACTTGTCAGATTAGTGACGTAGAACACTTATTTATCTTTAGAGGCTAGAATAAAAGGCTCATCTTTGTACCCCACCCTATTAATATCCACTTGTAAAAATCCCGACTTATCCATTTGTATGCCGCTATTATGTACCCACTTGAAACCAAAGATAGGCATCTGAAACTTCTCAATCAAACACCCAAATGTGCTCGATAATCCCAAAATATGACAAATTTGCATATTTGGGGTTTAAGTCATTCATACTTGAAATGTGCATTGCTTCAGCTAAAACAGTGACACCACTATTTTGCATAGTACTTTTATCATCTTGTTCTTTGGTATAAAATGTGTATCCATTAATTGCGTATGTGCTATAAGAAAACACGAGCAAACTCGGACCATATGCTAAATATATCAACCCTTCGGTTATTATAACGGGATCTAAATCAAACTATGAATAAATATGATCTTTGAACCATTGTATAAAACTTTGATTATGCTCTCGTACTATCCAATTTTCATTTTTACTCGGATTTAAACCCCGGAGTACATCCTTGTGCATTTCAACATACGGCTCAACCTCATTGTCATTGTGCAGAACATATAAATGCACTTGATCCTGTTCAACTCTTGATACTGTCACAATTTTATTTCTGATTAAATTTTTTCCTTCCTTCCTTTTGATAATATGAGATTTGGGTAGTCCAATGGATTGAACGTTGGTCAAATATTCAGTACAAAACGCAACCGCTTCTTCAACAACATATTGTTCAACCATACAACCCTCTAGCCGACTTCGATTTTTCACGTACCCTTTTAATATTTTCATATAACGCTCAACAGGGTACATCCATCTCATATAAGTTGATCCACACAATTGTGTCTCTTTCACAAGATAAACAACAAGATGTACCATAATATCAAAAAAGGAGGGAAAATATATTTCAAGCTCACACAAAGTAATGATTATTTCGTTTTTCAATATTGGTAAGATCTCGGGATCGATCACCTTACTACAAATTGACCTGAAGAAAAAACACAATTTAGTTATGGCGCTTCTTACTTTTTCTGGCAAAATAGAAGTATGCCTATTGATAGAAAATTCTCCATTATAACATGACAATCACGTGTCTTTAAACTCTTTAACTTGAGGTCTTTCATATACACAAGTCTTCTAATATCTGAAGAGTAACCTTCTGGAACTTTTACTTCACTTAGAAACTTACACAATATTTTTTCTCCTTTCTAGATAAAGTATAAGCAGCATGCGACATATATGTTCGTGTTCCTTTCTTCATGGGTCCTAATTCCGTTCTTATTCCCAATTGTATCAAGTCCTTTCTTGATTTAAAGCCATCCTTAGACTTTCCTTGCATATTGAGTAACGTACCAATAACACTTTCAAATACATTTTTTTCAATATGCATAACATCAAGAAAATATCTTACATACAACGAATTCTAATATGGCAATTCAAAAAAAATTGACCTCTTCTTCCACCCACCTTTGACAAGCGTATGTGCAAAAGGCTTGCCAAACTGGGTACTCATATCTTTCACCTTTTCAAAAAGTTGGTCACATGTCAACATAGGCGGAGCTCTATCATGTTCTGGATTTCCATTGAATGCCTTTCTCCACCAACGGTAGTGATGATTAGAGTTTAAGAATCTACGATGACCGAGAAATACATTCTTTTGACAAAATTCCAATCACTTCCAATTTGTGTATTCTTCACAAATAAGACACGCCTTTTGACCTTTAATGTTATACCCTGACAGATTTCCGTATGCCGGAAAATAATTAATTGTGCCAAACAACACCGCTCCCAAATTGAAACTTTCTTTCCTATATCCATCATAAACCTCCACCCTGTTCTCCCTAAAATCTTTAAATCTTCGATTAGCGGTTTCAAGTAAACGTCTATGTTATTCCCTGGTTGTTTAGGTCAAGAAATTAACATAGATAATATCATGTACTTGCGCTTCATACATAGCCATGGAGGTAGGTTATAAATCATAATAATCACAGGCCATGTGGTATGTGAGATACTTTGAAGACCATGCGGGTTCATTCCATCAGTAGATAATGCCAAGAGAAGGTTTCTTGCATCTCCTCCAAAATCAGAATAATCATTATCAATTTTCGACCATTGTGGTGAATCTGCTGGATGTCAAAAATTCCCATCAATAATTCTTTCATCCGCATGCCAAGCCAATTGTCTTGCATCGGTTTCACTACAAAACATGCGTCTAAATCTCGGAATTATAGGAAAATACCATAAGACTTTTGTTGGAGACAATTTTTTGTTATATCGAGATAAACCGCATTTAGGACACTCATTTAACGATGCATATTCATTTCGAAACAAAATGCAATCATTTTGACAAGCATGTATCTTATCATATCTCATGCCAATAGAGCACAACATTTTTTTGGCCTCATAGGTTCGACTAGGAAGAACATTATCCTCCGGAAGCATATCTCTCATAATGGCTAATAACTCTGAAACTTTTATCTGACCATCCATTGCCAGTCTTTAAGTTGTACAACTTTAATACCGCAGACAATCTTATGAATTTAGTGTAACCTTTATACAACGATTTCTCTGCATTGCTTACCAACCTCTCGAACATTTTGGGACAATCCTGAAGATCTTCTTCAAGTGCTTCTGCAATCTCTTCGAATCGATCACAATCGTATGTATATGTGTCATTGTCGTCTGAAGCATATGTCGTACTATCCCCCGGTTCAACATTCTCGTAACTTTTCTCACCATGGAATATCCAACATGTGTAACTTCGATCAATTTCACGCCTCAATAAATGCGATTGCAACCCAACTGCGTCAACCCGACCCACAAAACAACAACTTAGCAAGGACATTTCATTCGATTGACGTCTTCGGCGTGTTTAACAGCAAACTTAACGAATTCCAATACCCCATTCTTGTACTCTTTGGACAATCGATTGGCAGACATCCATTTTTTATCCATGGTCTTACTATTAAGTAAGCTAAACAAAAAAATACTTTAAAAAAAAGGACAAAGACTAAAAAGCTTAATACCAATTAGGCATATTCATCGAAAATAAAAAATACTATAATTATTCAAGAAACTATGGTAAATTCAAAGAACAACTAAATACTTGTAGAGAAGTCAATAACTTCTGAAACCACACAGTGTAATATTCTTGGAAACGCTCAGAAACTCCACTCTTCACAAGTAACCTATATAAATGATCAATTAATTTCATTATAATAAAACAAATCTATAGAATAAGAATTACATTATAATATTTATACAACATTAAAGATATATGTATACACCATTAAATAATCACTAATATTCTTTTTAACATATATTTTACTGTTATAATTTTAAAAAATATATATAATATTTGATTATAAAATATGAAGGTAAAATATTAATAAAAGAATTTTATTTAATAAAGATCTATTTTAATATTCTACATTGAAAATATAAATCAATCAAACAATTCATATGACTCTATATTAATCAAATGGCTCATAAAGTGTAACCTTCATTTTTTCCCTTCAAATTATATTCTAACTTCAAATCTAGATCTTCAAATTTTAATCCAACAATCATAATTTGTTTAACTATCTTAACTTATGTGTTAGTATGACTTTTACATTAGAGAATCCAAGTTTCCATAATTCTATTGACATAAATACTTTGTGTAACAGTCTCTTTTCTCTAGAATTTTTATCACTATATAAACTATTTCTTTATCAATTTCTAATCACTAATTTTAATAAAACATTTCATCCTCGTGTCTCGTCCGTGACTCTTGTCTAAAAATCAAATTTTCACAATAATAATCGCAATGTTAATGTATTCACATTTCAATTATAATATTTTTTTCTCTCATTCAATACATGCAATATTTGTTGTGACATTTACACAAACACCTTACATGCAATCTCATTGTGACATTTTCTCAAACACCTTACATGCAAAAACTACATGCCATACAAAAACACACCATAATGCAACATTATCAACAATAAATCAACACTAAAACAACACTATCAACACTAAAACAACATTATCAACACTATCAACTAAACCAAATGCAACATTATATATCAATATTATCAAATATATCAAAAATCATACCTAGAGGAGAAGAAAATCTTGGTTGTGAATGGAAGAAAGGATGCAACGGTCTTGAATGGAAGAAGGATGAGAATCTTGAAGAAAAGATGCAACGATTTTGTCAAGAATCAAACGAAAAATGGCGTTAAAGGCGGTGTTTTGAGCGTATACTGTATTCTGAAAACTGGTAGATGCAAATAATAACGTGTTACTGTGTATTATGCTGGGCACATTTTTTTATTTTTTTATAACATGACTTTAGACAGCGCTTGTAGTAGAAAGCGCTGCATAATCCCCCCATTTAGGCAGCACTTTAAGAAAGCGCTGCTTAATCCGCCCTTTATGCAGCGCTTCTCCAAAGCGCTATAGTACCTACCCCCTTTAGCAGCGCTTTATAAATTCACATTAACCCCTTTAGGCAGCGCTTTCACAAAGCGCTGCTTAAGCCCACCCTTTAGGCAGCGCTTCTGAAAAGCGCTTTCTAAGCCCACCTTTTAGGCAGCACTTTCAGGACCAATCCCCTTTAGCAGCGCTTTATCAAACAATATTCACTCCCCTTAAGCAGCATTTTTTTAGAAAGCGTTGTCTAAGCATAGGACGAAATTTCTGTATTTTTAAAATACACTTTTAACAGCGCTTTTGTTAAGAAACGCTGTCTTAAGTGTGCTGTCTAATCTTATTTTTGGCGTAATGTCTCATTTAATTTTAATATATTTATTTATTTATTAAATAATGAAATTATTTGTTATTTCCAAGACATTTTACATTAATGATAATTTTACCCAATTTTTTAAATTGGATAAATAAGAATTTACCATTTTATAATACTTTTATTTTTTTAGACTTAAATTGAGCCATGTGACTGAAGAATAATATATATATATATATATATATATATATATATATATATATATATATATATATATATATATATATATATATATATATATATATATATATATATATATATATATATATATATATATATATATATATATATATATATATATATATATAAAATGCTGCATGTTTGATTATAGAGAATTATTTTCATATTTACATAAACATTTTTTTTCTTTCAAAACTATATCTTAAAGAGAAACAAATTTGGATTCTCTCTTGCTCCTCAAAATTTCAATTTTTTTTCTTTTTTTTTTTCTTCAAAATATGATTCTTTCATTTATATTTTTTTTTATTAAATTAGATACTTTTAAATTTTTTATTCAAAATATTTTATAAAAATTAAAAATAATACTGACAATATTTTACACAATCATCCCATAAAAATTTACTAATCAACCGTGTCACACAACTAACTTGAAAATATTAAGACGATTTAATAGAATATATAATAATAATTGATTAATAATGTAAAATCACTTTACATTATATATATATATATATATATATATATATATTATATTTTGAAAGAAAAGGTGGTTTGCGATATAATATATAGAGACATCTCTCCTCAATATAAATATTTTAAATTAAGATTAAAAAAAAAAAAGTTTGTATTTTAACGCGGTGCACATTAAAAAATAACGGAGAACGGGTACCGAAAAATCTTTAGTATTTTTTATTTATTTTCTTATTTTATTCAAAAACAATTTTGCCGTCAACCACCGTCTTCATCTCAGGCTTGTGCCATTCACCAAGCTTCTTCTTCCGCCGCTGCAGTGCTCCTTTCCCCTCTCCCTCTCTCTCACCACCGTTCAACATTCTCATCATACCGTGTTTCTTCGTAGCTAATAGAATTCTTCACAATGGATCTACTCAACCAATACTCCGACAACAACGACCCCGACTCCCCAATTCAAAACCCTAACTCACCGGAAAACTCCTCCCCACCCCGCCTCCTCCCTTCCCGTTCCGCCGCACCCAAAGTCGACGACACCATGCTCGCACTCACCGTCGCCGACCCTAAAACCCTATCAAAACCCATCGATCCAACTCAACACGCCGTCGCTTTCAACCCTACTTACGACCAGCTCTGGGCCCCCATCCAAGGTCCCTCTCACCCTTACGCCAAAGACGGTTTAGCACAAGGTATGCGTAACCACAAGCTAGGTTTTGTCGAAGACGCCAACATTGAACCCTTTCTCTTCGATGAACAGCATAACACTTTTCTCAAATTCGGTTACGCCGCTGACCCCTCCGCCTCGAATTACATTGGCGATTTCGATGCTTTGCAGAAGAATAATGCTGCTTCTGTTTACAATATGCCTCACCGTGAGCAGAAGAAGAGGAGAATCGAAGCCTTGAAGAAGGAGGAAAATGATGACCAAGAAGAAGATAACGAGAATGAAAACAACAACGAAGAAGGCGTTGAGATTGAAAACCCTGCTTCCGAGGCGTGGTTGTTGAAGAATAAGAAGAGTCCTTGGGCTGGAAAGAAGGAAGGTTTACAAGGAGAGTTAACGGAGGATCAGAAGAAGTACGCCGAGGAGTATGCTAAGAAGAAAGGTGAAGAGAAGAGTGGTTTTGGTGGTGAGAAGGTTGAGGCTGTTAAAGATAAGAGTACTTTTCATGGGAAAGAGGAAAGGGATTATCAAGGGAGGTCTTGGATTGCACCTCCTAAAGATGCGAAAGCTAGTAATGATCATTGTTATATACCCAAGAGATTGGTTCATACTTGGAGTGGACACACGAAAGGGGTTTCTGCTATTCGGTTTTTCCCCAAGGCTGGTCATTTGATTCTCTCTGCTGGGATGGATACAAAGGTTAAGATTTGGGATGTTTTCAATACTGGAAAATGTATGAGAACTTACATGGGACACTCTAAAGCTGTTAGGGATATTTGTTTCACCAATGACGGAACCAAGTTTTTGAGTGCTGGTTATGACAAGAATATTAAGTATTGGGATACCGAAACGGGACAAGTCATTTCCACTTTTTCTACTGGGAAGATCCCTTATGTTGTGAAGCTTAACCCGGATGAGGATAAGCAGAATGTTTTGTTGGCTGGTATGAGTGATAAGAAGATTGTTCAGTGGGATATGAATACAGGGCAGATAACTCAAGAGTATGATCAGCATTTAGGGGCTGTGAATACCATTACTTTTGTTGATAACAATAGGAGATTTGTTACTTCAAGTGATGACAAGTCCCTCAGAGTATGGGAATATGGTATTCCTGTGGTTATAAAGTATATTAGTGAGCCACACATGCATTCTATGCCTTCCATTTCGCTTCACCCCAACGCTAATTGGCTTGCTACGCAGAGTTTGGATAATCAGATACTTATTTATAGCACAAGGGAGAAGTTTCAACTTAACAAAAAGAAGAGGTTTGCTGGACATATTGTTGCTGGATATGCCTGTCAGGTCAATTTTTCGCCGGATGGACGCTTTGTCATGTCAGGAGATGGTGAGGGTAAGTGTTGGTTCTGGGATTGGAAGAGTTGCAAAGTCTTTAGAACTCTCAAGTGTCATGAAGGTGTCTGCATTGGTTGTGAGTGGCATCCTCTGGAACAGAGCAAAGTAGCAACTTGTGGCTGGGATGGGTTGATAAAGTACTGGTAAGTAAACTCTCATGATGTGCCGCTTATAATTACATAATCATATACATGCTGTTCTTTTAAACATGCCTCGTTGTCATAGTTACTCAGTGCATGCAAGTTTTCCTGTTACCATTTTGCTAGAATTTCATGTATGCTACTCAAACTAATATAGGTCTCTAGTTTATTTTCCTTATCTCTTAGCTTGTTAGACTGTATCGAATTATAGTGTCTTGATAGTCATCATCAGTTTGCTGGTCTGAGAATCTAGCAGGAGACACGGCGAGGTGTTTGAGTAGAGATTTTTGTAAAGATTGATTTGGAAAAGTCACCTGAGTCCTTAAATGATCTTCATATTGGCAACCTCTAGATTTTAGGACAACTATCACTGATATCTACAGCCCTTTGACACTTATATCGGTACTCTGTCTCATGTCTTCCTAATCCTTTCTTCTCCATTGTCACCGTGTATGTGAAAGCCAACATCCCTTGTGTCTGGCATGGGTAGCTTGTTTTAACTGGCTCTTATTGAAGAAGATAATGGTCTATTTTTGCTGAATCTTTTGACTTGGAACGAGAAGAGTGCCGTGGCTATTTAACTCTTATATCATGTGTGTACAAAAGTGTTTGATGTTGAGTAAACTACCACTCATCCTCAACCTTGGCACACACTTTCACATTATCCCCACACAATGGAACCAGAAATCTTTTCACTTACCTATGAACTTGCTAGTTGTTTCAATTAGGGTTTTTTGTTAGTAGTAAGTAGTGACACGCATACCTGTTTGGCACATTTAATTGCATGGAATGTTTGGTGTGGACTAACACTCATGACCACTAATCAAGTGTTTCAAAA
Organism: Vicia faba; assembly: GCA_948472305.1. Lineage (NCBI taxonomy): Eukaryota > Viridiplantae > Streptophyta > Magnoliopsida > Fabales > Fabaceae > Vicia > Vicia faba. The sequence goes on from OX451738.1 coordinate 415,457,131, forward strand.
GGATTTGGGTTTGTCTGTTTTAGACACCATCTGGCAGATTAGGCACCTTCGTTACCACTAATAGAGACCCCAGACTCCAGGGACTAAGGAGACCAATAGTTCTATTTAATAGAATCATAGGTCAAGGATTGTTGTGTTTTTTTAGTCTAGTAACTGTCACAAAGGGCAAAGCCAATGTATGAGATGAAAATGGTAGTTAGATTATATAATGTTCTAGTATGTTTGAAATTTGGATGATTATTGGAATTAATATGTGAATAATACCTTGATTCTGGTTTTAAAAAATGGATCCCTTCTCTATATCATGATAAACATCGTGTCGAAATTGAGTTAACTTAGAATCCTAACAGTGTACAATTCTACGTATCAAATTTGATTTAATTCGCCTAAAATTGTTTGTGTAAAACTCCGGCGGACTTGCATATACCACTAAAATACAGAAATTATAAAACTCCATATTTGTCAAAGATTAACCTCATAGTAGTAGCACTCAACTCCAACAGATGCATCTAAAACTCCAATGTGAATCCATCTTCAAAGAATGTGAACTATGTTTTGTTGAGTATCAACCTCAGTTCTCAGCTTAAATGTAGTCTGTAGATAAAGGATTCTGTGATTTTTTCTAAATCAGTTAGGAAAATATTTGCTGCTGCTTTGAAATTGAGGAGGACATAGGAACTAGTTTTAGTTCATGTAGGTTGCCTTGTATTATTGGCGGAAATAGAAGCAAGGATACATATGCTTGCTTTAGCAGTGCGTGGAGTGGATAAAATTAGATATCAAAAGCAGCCACATTGCTTCTTTAAAATGTTCTTATTTTGGAAAACAATTTGTTATGAAGGTCTCTGTCTTAAATTAGTAGTAGGGGAATTATTATGATTGTTCTTGGTAGATTTGGATTATATTGACAAGAAAAGGAAGAAGAGTTGTGATAGTATTAAGCAGGGTTGCTGGCTTTTAGAGATTGCAACAAATAGTGCTCTCAGGATACAGGAGCTATATGTCTGCCTTAGTTTTTGTTTTGTTTATATAGATGTTTATAAACTGTATATCCTTTTTTGTTACAGTAATTGGTGTTCTGCATATTGGTTGTCAGTGTTATTGGTGTTGGGCTTTGTTTGATATTGTTGCAGTATTATATATCTGCTTTTTCAAAAAAGTAAAATTTGCTCCTCTGACCACTTCCATGCCATTTGTCCTCGAGTTTCAAGATTGATATGTTGTCTTCTACTTGTTTATTGACGTGATCCATTTTGGCAGTTGTTGCATATTGTTTGATTTTTATAAGATTCTACAGATATCCATATTTGTATTCACACACAATTCTTAATCCCTTTTGCTTTCATACTTTATAAATAAATTTCTGTACCACAAATATCCAGAATTGTACTTGAACAAATTGTTGCTTTGGACCAAATGTTTGTATTTAGCTGTGTTCAAACAGGAAAACAAACACACTATTAATACAAGTTTCTGGATATATATGTTTATTGAGGTCAATTCTTAATGTTGGATTGCAGGGACTAGTTTCTTCTGTTCATGATGTCTGTTGCTGGAACCAAGTAGCAGAAGCAGGGTAGACAACACAGCTTGAAGACCAAAGGAGTAGTAGCAACATACCGGATTCACTTGTTGACATGGTCATCCTTAGCTAAATTTTCAATGGCATTACTCAAATACTGTCATGAGATTTCTTTTACCCCGATCAAGACACTGTCGCCAAGCATTATATGCTAATTGTACTGTTGTGTTACCATATGGGAGTATTTATTTGGGATGTTTTTAGACTTTTGTATAATAGTCATTTAAGTTAGATATTCAACAGTTTGAAAAAATCCATCTCATGTTGCTGTTTAATTAATTTTTGCGCTTGGGGTTGTGAATAATTTTGAGATTTTTGTCACTGCATAATATGAAAAGTATGGGATAAAAAGGGTGGATCTTCTATATGGGGCATTGGTGTTTTCTTGATCTTAGCAGTATCCAATATCTGTGTCCTCGTGGGAAGGTAAGAGTCCTCCCCTTTTGATTATCACCTTATGTTCTAACTCTATTCTTAATATGAATGTTGTTTTGTGGCAATTATTTGGCTCCATGAAGATCTGATTGTAGCTTGAGTATGCCTCCATAAACAATAAAAGTTTGAATCCCAATAAGATATCCACCAATTTTTCTATGTTTGGCAAGGGATACACGTCCTTATGACATGCTCAATTTTAATTCGAATTATCAACTCACATAACCAAGCTATGTAAACCTCACATAAGACCAGTCTTAACTATATCGTTAAGTGAGACAAAAAACATCCAACCATAGGCATAACAAAGTCTCAAGCATAGACTAACAATTAAAACTGAAATTTTATAATAGTATGAATCGTAGTATGAATCGATAATCAGATGATTTTTTATATATAAGATCCTCATTTTGAAGCAAATGTAGAGCATATTTGCATCTCTACGGGAAATTATGATATGAACATAATAACTAAAGCTTTTGGAAAGAAAGAAAGATTTTTAGAACATGTTTGTCTGTAAGCACATGCATTTTATTTTTTTATTGCTGCTGCCTTAAACTGATACAACAAATCTCCTTTTATAACTACCGATATTCACAAAAGACAAAATTCACACACTTATCACTTATAGATATATTATTGTAGTATTATTACATAAAAAGACAAAACACCGCTATTCATAAACATGTTTGTGACACATAAGGGATACTTGTATAATTAGTCTTTAAAGATTGACTCATGGTTTGGAGACATATTTTGATCAGATAAGTATTCTTCTTAAATGTAGTTTGGATAAGGAGATGACTCGTGTTGTTACGTGTCATCTTCTATTTTTCTTAGGGTTTCTTCCACATGATTTTCCAATGGTTCAACTTCCATTGGAGAATTTTTGTCTTTACTGTGAAGCTGGATCCGAGCTTTCTCCAATTTTTCGTATCCTAATTTTTCTGTGACTTATGCAGGTAGTATCGAGTTTGATTCCTTTATGATCATGGAGATTGATGAAATTGACATAATTCATTAATTCCCTTGTAACTTTTATACCTGAAGGATAATCATCAATAGTTTTTCATAGATCAACATAATTCTTACAAATGAGAAGCTTAGTTATGAGATCTATCTAATATGGTCGGTGTAGGAAGAAAATTGTCTTGAGTTTGCCAACAGCTTCTAAGGCTAATCTTCTTTCCTTGACTTCATTTATGACTTGTTTTAATTGTTTTCTCTACCATTTTAACGGTGAATACCAAGTAGTCTAGATTAAAGATTTGTGGTTTTTCGAATCCATTATGTGGTTATGTACGACTTCAATTGAGACAAGAACATGCATAACATATAAACTGGTAGCAAACTAAAGATACCATAAATGATTTTTTGTAAATTTAAAATTTGGATTTATTATAAATGGTAGAAGAAAAGGTGTGTCTAGGAAGTAAGGGATATGACCTGAGAGTTTCCTTCTTATAATCTTAGTTATGATATTAAAAAGATTATTTCTGGCATATTATTTGAGTTTGGATGGTGAGGAGGATAAATTTATTCCTGGAGGAAGATTCTTAGTCGTAGATGCATGGGCTGGTAGAGGTTTGATCATAAGAATTAGAGTAAAAGTGTGTCTGGTAGTAATAATCTGGATGGGTTTCATAGGCCTAGAAAGAAAATCGGGGATCACATTTTGAGTTCCTTTGATATGTTTTATGGTAAAATCATATCTGGAAAACCAATCTTTGAGCCTAAGAGTTTGAGGATCTGAAGGAATTTTATTTTTAAACTCAAGGATCTTAGGAAAATAGGAATTAACCATCTGGACTTCAAACTGATGACCTCTCAATTGAAAATCAAACTTTTAGATACCCAGCTTAACTGCAAGACCTTCCTTATAAGTGATATAATAATGTTTTTCAGCTTCTTTGAATTGACTACTAGCATGACCGCAATAATATTTTATTCCATCAATTTCTTCTATTAATACAGCTCCCCAATAATAATTAATGGCATCAGTTTATAAGATTCTTTTATCATTCTCTAGGATTTTTAAGACAAATGGAGTTTGTGTGATTATCTTTAACGCTCTTACTACTTCAGTTTGCTTTATTCTCCATGGTGGTAGTTTTTTCTTGAGCAATTGGGATAGAGGGCTCATATATCTTGCCAGTTTTGGCAGGAAATCTATGATATAATTAATTACACCAAGAAATTGCTGAATTTGCTTAACTGTGAGATTTTCATCAGGAAAGTTTAACAATTATTGTGCAATATGGGGATGAGGTTGATATTTCCCTTGGGAGATGTGCATTCTTAGAAAATCAATTTATGTTTAGCCCAGGTGGCTTTTCTTTTTCGAGAGCATCATTCCATGCTTTTGGGCTATTTGAAGGAATTGGCCCAGTAACTGTTTATGAGCCCTTTCTTCTTTTGAGAATAATAGTGCATCATCAATATAGATGATGATACTATTGAGAATGAGCTCAAAAATTCTAGTCATGGTCTTTTGAAATAGCGGTGGAGCTATCTTAAGTCCAAATGGTAATATTGTCCATCAGTATTGGGCATTAGAAATGTAAAATGTCATTTTGTAACTGTCTTTAGGGTCAATACCTAATTGCTAAAATCCTGACTTTAGATCAAACTTAGAATAGATCTGGACATCTTTGATGAAAGCATTTTAGGAGAAGGATTTTGGAATGGGAAATTTATCATCTTTAAGAAAATGATTTAGAAGTTTGTAATCAATTACTAGCCTATTTTTCCCTCTTATCTTTTCAGATCTTTTCTCCATATAAAATGCTTGGCAATCCCATTCAACTTTAGTGGGTTCCATTAGACCTTGTCTGACCAGCTGGTTGCATTCTTCTCTAGCTAACGTATAATCTGATGGACTCATTCTTGAATAATTGGCCTTGGTTGGATTAACATCTTCATTGAGATTGAAAGGAAGTTGGACAAAATAGTCTTCATTTTTCCATAGAGATTTTGGATGGAGGAATTTTTCATGGCTATCTCCACAGAGCTTGAGTAATTTGGACTTGATTTATTCGTATTGTCATACCCCATTTTTTCCCCTTACTTTTTCATTTGATGTACATTTTCTTTTTCAAAAAAGTCAAAGTAAAGTCAACATTTCTCATGTTGAAGAATTTAACTAAATTTACATTTTTCATTATGCATTAAAAAAAGAGAATAAATTCATGATCATTTGATTTATCATTATAATATTCATTTGGATTTTATTAATCAGTTTCATGTATCATAAAACAAAAATTTAGTTTCTAAAAGACCCAAAATATTTTTCATTTATCACATCATTATTTCATGGATTTATTGCATCATTATTCACTATTTAATTAAATAAGCTTCTAGAATGCACTCACACATTTTCCATATTCTTTTTCTTAATTCCTAAACTACTTTTTTTAGAGCCTATAAATAAAGTTATTCTCATTCACAAATCTTACCACAAGTCATTCACTAAACTAAGCCAAAACTCTCTTCATTTTTTTCTTCATTTTCTTTCAAGTCATTTTCTTTCTTTTATTGTATAGCTAGACTCTTATGCTAGCTCTTTATTTAATTCTATTGCATTTTTACTCTTGCTTTATTTATTTAGTACCTTAATATCACCATTTTACATGGAAACTCAATTGATTTTAAATCAAAAGTTGAAAAGTATTCTTGAATCTCCATAAGCAATAGTGATTTGTTGTTGTTTAATGACTTTTATGCTTGTTCTTTATTTAATTCTATTGTATTTTTACTTTGCTTTATTTATTTAGTATCTTAATCGTCACCATTTTGCATGGAAACTCCATTGATTTAAAATCAAGAGTTTAAAGTATTCTTGAACCTCTATCACACTAACACTCATTTGCGAAACTAATTAAATGAGTATCGTTGAGTACAACAGATGTGATGAGTGTTAATACCCCCCCCCCCCCCCCCCTTGCATAACCGACTCTCAAATTTGCTCTTGGTTGCCACGACCATTTCTTTTCTTTCGTGGGTTTTATTTGATATTTTCTCATTCCTTTGGAACAGATAAAGATCGATGGCGTCTCTGTTGTATTTCGAGCGAGCGATGTGCTTGGGTATTTTTTGCGCTGCGACACATATCCAACAAGGATTTTGGAAAAGGAATATATTTTCATTATACCCGAATAAAGTTTGAATTATCTTTTGAATTTGATTCTGGTGGGGGAGGATTTGGAGTCTATTTGTTGATGAGTAGACATTCATTCCACAACAATATCTTTATTTGGAAGATTAGTGCCAATGACCTTTGTCCAGACAAAGCAATCTGGGAAGAATATGATTCATATCTTTTCCTTGGTCATTAAATTCGTCCTGAAAATTTTTCCATCTGCTACTACAAAGTATGCAACATGTGTGACCCATGATTCCATCGAGAGGTTGCTCTGATTCATCGGTGTAATTTGGGCCCCAGTATCCATATAAGCTATAACTTCTTTGGTACGGGAAAACTTTGATGCGAGGACATGAATTTCTACATACGGGAGATGGGGAGTAGAAAGAGAACTCCCTATTGAAGAATGGAAAAACACAAGAAGGGGGGGTTGAATTGAGGTTTTAAAAACTTAAAGCAATAGACACGTTGGTTATCCTAGTTCATTTGAACCCAAACTACTTCAGTCCATCCGTCAAGGTGATTTCACCTCTTTCAATTGAGGTCTTAATTCACTAATCAAAACTTGATTACACAAACACAATGAAAACTATCAATGTCTTCTTGAGTCTAAACCACAACTCGGTTATCTCAAGGAATTACAAAGTAATATAATTGAAAGTGTGTACAAAGGAGTTTTCTAGATAAAACAATATCACCACAGTGATGTATTACACAAATTTAAGAACACAAGCTAGAAGAGTAATGAAATTTCTCTTTTTCAATGCACAGCGAAAAATAATTTGATTTCTTTTTCACGTCTACTTTATATAGGCAATGCATGAGAGACATAATAAGATGCTTTTGGAAGATTGATAAATAGTAGTCAATGTTCTTTCCAAACATAGAGATTCTTGTCTTGATTTAGCCGTTACTTTTGATTTGCAATGAATAAAATGTAATGCTCCAGAACATGCTTGTTGGAGATCATATCAGAAGATGAATGTTACCGTTGAGACTCTTGTAGTTCTTTCCAGAACTTTATGTATTAGAATATCAGAGTTCTTATTTCGCAACGTTGGTGCATTCAGAAGTTGTAGCATCAGAACTTCTTTATATAAGCGTGTTACACAGATTTTCTTCTAAGTAAGATGTGTCATAATAGAGCCTAAACAATGTTCTTTCTCATCTTCTATGCTTCTTACATCATAAATTTCTGCATATTAAAATATTCTATTAGAGAGCATAATTGTTCTTTTTGTGTTTGTTATCATCAAAACTCTTACAAGGATGTAGAACCAAACTATGTTCTAATAATCTCCCCCTTTTTGATGATGACAAAAACTTGTATATTTTGAAAGAATACTTAAGAACATAAATAGCTAAAGTCTCCCTCTGAGTTGGATACTCTGATAAAGAAGAGTTTTCTTCCCTGAAGAAGTTCTGATCTGAGCTTTGAGATGGAGGTTTTTGATCCATCCACAACAGAAGTTACTTTTCAATATGTTTTCCTATTTGCTTTCAGAGAAAAGGAATAGAGATTATGATATTCAAAATATTTGAGACCAAGTCTCGATACAGTTATTCAAAATATCTTATGTTATCCCCCTTTTTTTGTCAAGAATCAAAAAGCAATAAAAATACGTAAAATATAAAATGCATGTTATATTAAAAAAAAGAAACAGGTAAACAAAACTGAATAACCAGAAGAGTGAAGTAAGAAACAAGAAGAAAAAAAATCAGAACTAAGATTGAGGAGGTGGAAGTCGTGTGAGCAGGGCTTCCAATAAACTCTTGATCTGATTGTTCGATTTCTCTTGTTTCCCAAGCATTCCCTTAATTTCCTTGCTAGTTTTATCCTGCTTGTCTAGCCTTTCCTTAAACACAACATTTTCTTTCTTCAATTCCTCCAGAGTTTGCAGCATAATGGAAACTGATGTTGTTTCAACAGAAGAGACCACAATCTCAGAGGTTGTTGCAGCTGATTCTGGTGCAGGAGATTCTCCGACTACCTTGCCTTTGTCTTAAACCATGACTATAGGAAGAGGTTCAGGAGATGGTTCATTAAACTCTGATGGTTGAGGGGTTTCCCAAGGGGTGTTGTCCAACAGGAGAAGGGTTTTCTTTACCTAGTGTCACAGAACTTGACGAGATTGTCCCAAGCTTCTAAATCAATGATCTTCATGCTTACAAAATCCACAATAATCTCAGACAGAAATTACAGAGAATTAATGGGTGTGAGAAGAGTTCTTGAGGGTTCGAGATACCTTTCTTCATTTGAGGAGGAAGAGCCATGAATTTATTGAGAACCTTGAGGATTTTGTTGAGAAGAAGCCATTTGTTCACACAGACTTTTTAGGGGTTTTGAAAGATGAACAGTTTGAGGAGAGAAAAAAGAGTGAGAGTGGAAGTGATAGTGATTGTGAATGAATGAAGTAAATATATATATATAGCCAACGGAAAGAAGATAGCAGTTTTTAATTAAACAAAAAAAAATTAAAGAAAATGATTATGCGCATTTAATGATTCCTGAAAAGAGGGATAGCATCGGTGATATATAATTCTCATGATTTGTAGTAATATTAAACTCAAGAACTTTTAACTTACATTTTTATATACAAAGTTGAATAATATATTTAAATACGATGATTTGTCAAGTCTAACAAGTAACTTGTCATTTTAAAAACAAAAACATCGTTAGTTTTAACAAAATTGTTTAAATTTAAAATAGAGAGACCAAAACTATTTAAATTTATAATAAGAGATCAATTTCATAAATCAAGTAAAATAAAGGGACTAAAACTGTAATTAAGTATATTTGAAATAAGTAAATATTTATTTGTGTATTATGTGAAATAAGTGAATAAGTAAATATTTATTCTGAATTATTAAGTTAAGAATTTGAAATATGTAGATTTAAGTGAAACTTTTCTACATAACTTTCACATCATATTTGAGAAAAGTTTTTTATCAATCTAACTTATATTCATTTGAATTGATCATTGGAAGATAAGACCATTCTCTGTATAAAGTTTGATACAAATATATTATTTAAATTTTGTTTTGTTCACAAAATGTAAGTGGTCATTTTATTCAAGTGAAAATGATGAGCTTTTTCTTGTGTGTTGTAAAATCAAAATGTGGTATACCTTTGTGATTGTGTTAGATAGTTAAGAGAGTCAAGTGGATTGACTATAATATATCTGATATAGTGAAATATTTTACAGAATGTGAGAGGACTGAAGTACCTTTGTTTGGAAATGGGAACCAGAATATATCTTATTGTTCTTTATTTTTCTATATTTATTTTTAGAGATTTAACATTCATAACCGTTCCAAAAAAAAAGAACAACATTTTTAACATTCATTAGAGGTGTTAAAAAATTGTGAACCAAACCACCAAACTAAACCGAACTGAAGTTAAAATAACGGAATTGTTATGTTTGATTAGCGAATCAAATCATATTATACTAATAGTTATAGAACCAAACCATATGACAAATAAACTGAACCAAAATTGAAAAAGAAAAATACTAAAGACATTTTTAAATTTTTTTAAAAAAAATCAAAAAATAGTTTAACAGTTCGGTTGTTTAACAAATGACACAGTTAGGAAAAAATGTCTTGTAACGGTTCGAAATTTCTAAACGATATACCAAACCAATAATTTTGGTTCGGTTTGGTACTGAATAAATCTAAATGGTTCTGTTCAATTCGAGTGAACTTTAACTATGATTTGGTTCGGTTCGGTTTTCTCAGAAAAAAAGGCATATGATGTAACTTAAAGGTTATGGGTTTGATTCCTTCTTGGAACAAATTTTGTCTTTTTTGATATTTTTAAATCTGAATTGTTAAAAAATAAAATTTAAATTAAAAATAAAAATCAATTTATCATTTAAAAAATAAAAAATAAAAAATAAAATCCAATTTGGCGGTCCAGTTATGGTTTAAAAGTAGAAAAAAGAACGGTTTGAAAAATATTAACAGAGGTACTAATATGGTCCAGTTAAATTTTTTAAAGGATTAAATCATGTTCGTTTTTTTTGTGGAGGATTAATTTGGATTCTGATGTTTTTGTGAAGGATCAAAATGGATCTTCACTCAAAAATTAAAAGATAAATAACGTAAAAAATGCAACCTTACTCTCCAACCACAATCAACCAAAGAAACTCTTGTTCGAATCGGTCTTATGGTGTTTATGATGAAAGTGTTGTTAAATTATTATTGTACTCCAAAAAATTTTCTCTCATTTCTCAAGATATTTTTCACCTAAGATCTCAAATGCTCAAGGGTTCTCAGGATTTAATCAGACAGGCTCACCTCCTAAGCAATGAGCCTCAAAATTAGGGTTTTGGTTTTCTCAAGGACAATTGAACTTTTGATGCCTCAAGTGATTTTCATGGTTCATTATAGATCTTCAAGAATACTCATACCAAATTTCATGCCTTGCATCACAAGTTTGCTCAGTCAATTGCTCAGATGACTGAAAATCAATTGTATTGGATAAAAAGTCAAATGTGATTAATATACAGTCAAACTTCATGATTTTTGACCAACATCAAAATTTTTAGGACATATCCATCAATTGATCAAGGGTTGATCACAAGGCCTCAAGAAAAGTACTCAAATCATCAAAAGGGAAAAATGGTCAAAATTAGAGTTTTGACTGAGAATGAATGATCATTGACTTTTGACCTAGTACATGACCTAATAGCTTGAAGCATGATCTCAAGGACTCAAACACATCATGTTGGCCTAATTTTATGACTCAAAACATTTCTCAAGATCAATGGATTGATAGTTGAAATTTGATCAATTGATGAAAACGTCAATTGATGCACAAAAAGTCAAACTTTCACTTTTTGATCAAAATTGAATTTCAAAGATCAAAATTCATCAAGTTACTCAAAAATATCAAACTTGATCATCAAGAATCAAGAAAGTCAAGAAAGTCCACAAAAAAGTCAAAGTTTTCAATACTTAGAAATTTTCTAAGTGTTTTTAACCTTGATAATTTCACAACTTCATGACAATTTCTCATCATGATGCAAGATGATTCAAGAAAAACTTCCAACATGAAAGTTGTAGAGCTTGGTGAATTCTACAACTTTTCTTTTTAAGGTGATGTCAAAAAATTCTTATATTTGAAGATATTAGTTCATGAAGTCATTGCCTTTTTAATAAAACACTTGGTGAAAATTTTGACAAGTTAGGCAGATTTTTTGTCCTAACTTCTTGGCCAATTTTCAATAAGCTCCAAGATGATTTAGCTAAAGTGGTTAAAATAAAGGTTGTATAAAATGTTTCAAACTTTCCAAAATGTCCAAAAACTTGAAGATATCATGCTTGAGCTAGAAGTTTCGAAGAGATGAAGATGACCCCATGAACTTGAATTATAGGTCATTTTCATGAAGAACACTTGATCCAATCTTCAACCATGCTGCATAAATCTTGCTTTGCAGGCTTCTAACTTGCATATATATCCATAATCAGATGTTTAAACAACTAATTAAGCTATGGTCCAAGCATTTAAGCCATCTGTCCAAGAGATTCATCCATTTTTGGAACAAAGTTCACACTTCCATTTTGGAAATGTGGCTTTAATCACAAAGTCTACTCTCCTTGAGCTTTACACTTGTTTCCTCTGCATACACTTCATCTATAAGATCATAAGAGGCATGTTTAAAGTGCTCAATCACCCTACAAGCCTTGTACTAAACATTGAAACCATGTTTGTCAAGATTGCTTCAAAAACAAGTCAAAAAGCCATAACATGTGATCTTGTACATATGATCATTTCAAGCCCTCAAACCTCTTTCCTATAAATAGAGGTCATATTTGCAAGATAAGACACAAATTGACAAGCCTTGAAACTCCCTCAAACCAGAAATTGCAACAAAAGCTCCAAAACTTGTCATTTCTGACTTTGAAATCCAAATACCAAATATACTTGTGTGTTTCCATTTCTAATCAATCACAAAGCTTATAATGCACATATAGAGGCTATCCAAACACCTGCAACACAACTGTAAAATCATCTCCTCATCTTCCATAACCAAAAATAAAGCTCTGCATATTTACTTCTCCAGAACAATACAACTACTCTCAATCCAAAGTAAGCATTGCATTAACTTCCTGGAGGTTCAGTGAAGCTATCCAGATCATTACAACACCTTGAAGAGTGCTAAAACTCAGAATACGATTTCCATTTTCAAGGTGAGTTTTTTGAACTTTCAAATCTTTATACAAGCATCATTTGTCTCTAATTTCAAAAGATAAAATGTAGACATCATAACCCTGAAGCTAACCAAGCCCTTAGATTTCATTTATATTGTCTGGGTGATGTGAATTTTGAGTTTGAACTTTCTGAAAAATTAGGTTTTATTTGGTACTAGATAAAATTCATGTTCATCTTTGATTTATAGCTTTAGTTATTTACATGGTTGGATTCGTTGTGAAAAATGAAGCAACTTTCATATTTATATTTTTGAAAATGGTTGAGAAATGAAGAAGTTATAAAATTCAAATATGTAACAGTGGCTTCTGGCGCGAGGAAGAAGAAGATGACATGTTCAGAACTTGGTTTATTTTAAATTTAATAATTTTTGTTCTAATACTGGATGTACATGCCACCCCAGTGGAAGAAAGTGCACGCGTAAGGCTTTGATCTATAGGGACCTGGGTTCGAGCCCCAGTGGTACCCTTTTATTTTTTTTCTTCACATTTTCTTAGTTCATATTCCATGCATACGAGCCACACGCGCCTACCATGGGCTTTATACCATCACCATCAGATATGCAAATAGCAAAGATCCAGCGCTCCACATGAGTAAGACTATGGTGCATCATCACAAGCCAACAACACTTTATTTATACAGGCGTTTGGACCTTTCTGTTTGGGCATTTTGTTTTTAATTTCATATACCCTCCATATTACTTTTTAATAACCATGCCCACTTCCATTTTGTTTGTGTCAGTTTGGATATAGACAATACATACCACATCCACCTTCTGATGCTGACACACTTGATATGGATGTTGATTGGGTTGGATATGTTTCGAGCATTTTAGATGTGATTCATGAGGTAGTTTTCGCCAACTGGCCATATGATGTGGATGATGATTACTTGGCTTGGTATTGTAGGGTGTCACATCCTCGTTTGATAGCACCACCACGATATGAGGTGAGAGAGGTCCCAGTTTTTACCTATGATGGAGGACCATCAGATCAGAGGTTGTCATATATTTCACATGAGCTTCATTGTTACTTACTACATCACGAGGCAGATGAGGAGGATAGTGAGTTCGCTGAGATTTTCCTGTCACTACGTGTAGCTCAGGGAGGACAAGTACTTAGGCGCAAAGCAATTACTTATGACTCTGACACTTGATCTTCTTTACTTCTTGTTTATTTCGAGACTTGTGTATTATTTTGAGACTTGCTTATTATTTTGAGACTTATGTATTATTATGATACTCATGTATTTTGATACTTCTCTTCTATTTTTAAGACTTATGCAATATAATTTAAAATATAAAATGAATTTAAATGCCAATATAATCCAAAATATAACAATCACGTTACAATTATAATCTAATATATTGTGAAACTACAGATGTAAGGCGTTGCCAATGTTGTAACCGTCTCACAAATCCTACCATCCAAGAAGTCACATCTTTTGTGAGAAATTTCTTCCAATCTAATGTGATGGGTGGTAACGGAAATCCTTCATTCATGTTTACCTATTTAAAAAATTATCATTAAAATAAAAATAAGTAAGGCATGAGTGAAAAATAAGTAATTAACTTAACAATTTTAAAAATTTAACTACCTGAACCCAATGATTTTCGTCTACAAATCCAATGCAGTAAATGGAAACACTACGTGAATGTAAAATCGTCATAGGAAAGAAAGTCAAACTAGGATAACCCAAAGAGACAAGAATGACATTATACCGATTAGCTATTACATAATCCATATTTGGTAACTTCATCCATTTCTCTGGTGGTTAAGTCCCTAAAGATGATATCATCAACGATTCTCCCACTACTGAAAGGCGATCTCCATATAACTTCTCATAGATATTATTTTTAGGACCTCTAATTTCATTATCCAATTCACGGTGAACAATTGACCATTCATCGGTATCATAACCATGCAATGATGCAATGACTTTAAACCCACCATTTCCATCATTCCCGACATTAATAATGTCATCAATAAATGGTCTGATATACTCTGGAAATTGTACAATGAAATTATTAGATGGTTTATTCTTTGATGTTTGGGATAACTGTGAACATGACCTCTTTAAATATTTTTGGGAACTCGGGTGTGCTTAATCAACCGACTCATGATATGAAGGGTCATAGTAAATATCGTATCCCATGGGTTTCTTCTCTTTCTTATTCACCCCTCCTTTGGTTTTTATTTTTTCAGGCGGTGGGCACATCCTTGTTGTAGTTGGATAAGCAATTTCACACAATGTGTATCTACCTAACTCACAAGCACGAGGTAAACCATATACTCTTCTACGAGCACACCCTCACTTTTGAGTGTTTGTACCCACAATTTCAACCCTCAACCACTCTTCAAAAATATGCCTCAAAGAAGCTCTTGATACCGATCCACGCAAATTCACATAAAATGGACTAGTGCGTGCATGCTCAACTTTATAAAAACTCTTTTGAAATGAAGCTCTAATATTGTCCAACTGTATCTTGATATTGTCATTCACAACCTCCCATCATTTTCACATATCACCTAAGTCATTCTCCATCGTCAGCTTCAGTTTCCAATGCGATGATTCAACCCTTAAGATAAATAAAAAAACGTAAGTATTTGTTAAGATAAACAAGCTATGTCTAAAATCAAACATATCTATTAGTCGTGGTGTTGTCCAAATGCAACACTTGATTGATCCATGCTTCAAAAAACCTATGCCTATGCAGAGTCAACCATGTGTCTTTCACATAATCAAGAAATGATGTAAAGTCAACACATACATGCTCAAGATGTTGCAACCGTTAATGGTACTCCACCTCATCACTAGCCCTTATAAGTTCATACCACATATTCTCTATCGACACTCGTATATCATCCACAACATATTCCTTATACTGTGATTTCACATTTTTGTTGATGTGAAATCGACAAAGCAAATTAATTGTCTTTGGAAATACTACTTCAATTGCTTTCATCAGAGCAAGATCTCTATCAATCAAATCACTTATGGCCAAAACCCCCTGCCTAGTAAACAATTATTTCAACTTATCCAAAACCCAACAAAAAAATCCCGTCTACTCAGATTCCTTATAGGTAAATGCAACAATAAATGTTAACTCAGTTGATGTCATACCAACTACTTCAAACAGAGATTTCCTGTACTTGTTTGTCTTGTATGTGTTGTCAATAATCAACAAAATAGGAAACATATTCAACAACTTCACTGATTCTGGATGGGCCCAGAAAATATCTCTCTCAACTTCAGACTCACCTTTTTTCCTACTCCAGTAAACATAATCTGAATCCTCTATCAGCTTAAACAATTATTGCATTTCCGTTCTATGTCCCCTTATATCTTTCTGTAACTTACTCTTATGTTTATATATTTGCGTGATCTGAGTGACATTCTCCGGATCTCGCTCTTGCAATGACAATAGTATGTGTCTTGGTGGAACATGACACTTTATCAAATCAACAATATGTTGATGTTGATCTGCATTTAGTCGACCTACAAACGTGTGGCCTTCAAATGTATCAGGTAAACCATAGATGTGAAGTCCATATTTTACATCAATCTTCCATCCATAACTATCTTTTGACGGTGTTGACCTAATTTTGAAAGGACAACCACATTTATTACTAGTACTTTGTGTTTCACTATCTCCTTCTTTGTATTTTACACCTCCATCACAATCAAATATTACTTTGACACTTCTTCCTCTCTTGCTTGTTTTGGTATCTGAACGAGTTATTATAATTGTCACTTTATTCTTGATTCCAACCCCCCTAATCCACCTTGTCGCCTCTTCTCTTGTAACAAATATTTGTGTCGTTAAAAATATTTCAGTGGTATGGACGCATGTTTGATTTTTATCGCGTAGCATCAAAGGAATATTCATACATGTTAAATGTATTTAAAAAAATATGTATCGGATAACTATTAACAAAGAAATTTGGTTGATAAATAAGTCAAAACCGAAAAAGAGGGACGAAGAATTTTCGATTGGTGAAAATAGTGACCTGGATAACATAGATGCACGTTATCGGTTAGAAATAGTAAACTGGATTTCTGTTTGCCAAGTTATCTCCGATTGGTGTAAAATATGAATAAGATTTAATGAAACAAAGTTTTCTGAATAAGAATATTAACATACCGAAATTTTGCGTTATTAGGTTCGCATGAATGGAATACACACTTGTCGTTTTGACTCAGATAAATAGTAAAAATTAAAAACAGACAAATTTAAAATATTTTTAAAATTGTTGGAATATATGAGAATAAAGTAAAATTATCAAGAATTATAATAGAGATGTTCATAATTCATGAATTGTATTAAATCAAACTTTAATAGTTTAGTTCTGTTTGTAATAACTAAATCAATAAAAATACAATTAACCATTAAAATGATTTTAGTTTAGTTTAAAATCAATTTTGAATTAGTTTGTGTTTATAAACTAATTTATAATCAATTCGTATTTATAAATCAATTTTATAATTTAAATTTTTTCAAAACTAAATTTTTTCAATTTTTGTATTTTCAAAATTTTATTTTTTTTAGCTAAATATTTTATTGTCATATATTTTTTATTTTTATGATTAATTTTTTAAAATCATATTTTTTCCAGAAAAATTAAAAAAATATAATTTTTTATTACTAGAAAAAATTATATATTTTTATTTTTCTAATTTTGAAAAAATATTTTTCTTTTCGGAAAAAATAATATTTTCTATTTTTTTATTTTAAAATAATTAATAACCAATTTAAATTTGATTGGAAAAAAAATATTAAGCAGTTCAAATCGCTTTTGGTTCGGTACTTTTTCTTTTGTATATGGTGCAACTAAATTAGATTTTTAGACACTCTTAAACTATAAAAATGTACTGTAGTATATCCATTCGCGTTCGTGGTATTTAAGTAATATATGTTTCCGAAATAAATTCCCCTGAAACAAATCTAATAATTAGTCATAAAATTAAACGCAAATTCAATTCAACCGTGCTTTCACTTCCCCGCGATCTAACCTGGTATTCAATTCCTCTTCCTCACTTTTTTCATCAGAATCCAATCTTTACTTTCCTTCCATTTTATGCAGTTTCCTTTACCTGCTTCGTATTTGGTTCTTACTTCACACTAACATGTTAACCATAGATTTATAACTCTTATTATACGTTTAGAGTTTCAGAGTAGTTGGTTTATGGGCATGGCTCGTCAAAGTGAAACCCTAGATAATTCTATAGACATGGATGGATCTTTGATTGGGGTATTGGGTTCTGATTTGCATTTAGATGCTGTTTTGGGGGCAACTGATACTGATTTTAATCATTATTTGGGTTTCGATGGATCAATTGAGGATGTGAATCCTGTTGTTGAAGGAGTTTCTACTCAAGATATTGAGAGTCAGAAGATTGAGCTGGGTGGAAATGAAGCAGCTTTGCAAATATTGGATGAGAAGAAGAAGGTGGTTAGTGAAATACTGGAGAAACAAGTGATGAGTGATGTTATTGCGGTTGAGTTAGATGAAGGGAAAGTTGGCATTTCTGACAAGATTGATGATTTGCATATAGATGGTGTTTTGGGGGCAAGTCATGCTGATTTGAATCATGATTTGGGTTTTGATGGATCAATTGAGGTAGTTAAAGACGTGAATCCTATTGTTGAAGGAGTTTCTGTGTTTGAGGGTTCTCAAGATGTGAGGTTCTTAGAAGGTAACATTGAGAATGAGATGATTGAAATGAGTGGAAATGAAGCAGCTTTGAAAACATTGGATGAGAAGAAAGTGGTTGTTAGTGAAATATTGGAGAAAGAAGTGATGCGTGATGTTGTTGAGGTTGAGTTCGATGCAGGCAAAGTTGGCATTTCTGAGAAGATTGATTCACATGAAGAGCTAGAATTTAGTGATGCCGAAGAAGTAAAAGTAAAAGCAAAAGATGGAAAAGTCATAAAGCATGTCTCCATGAAGAGTTCGGGAAAAAGTTATCAAGCGAGTTATCAGCTTCCGGTAGAAAAAGAAGGGAAGTTTTCTATGAATGATTTGGTTTGGGGGAAGGTGAGAAGTCACCCGTGGTGGCCAGGACAAATATTTGATCCGTTGGATTCATCTGCAGAGGCAATGAAGCATTTTAGAAAGAACCGCTATTTGGTAGCGTATTATGGGGATGGGACATATGCGTGGAATGAAGCGTCTAAGCTGAAGTCATTTAGGTCACATTTCCCTTATATTGAAAAGAATAAAAATTCGGAAGTGTTCCAGACTGCTGTAGATTCTGCTTTGGATGAAGTCAAAAGACGAGTAGAATTTGGGCTGGCATGTTCCTGCATACCGAAAGATACTTATGAGAAGATTAAACACCAGACTATAGAAAACTGTGGGATTCAACAAGAGCCAAGTTTCATAAACAGAGTTGACGAGGCTTTAAGTGTTAGCTCCTTTTTACCTGAGAAGCTTATGCAATACTTGAAAGATTTGTCCAAGTTTCCAACTGGAGGCTTTGATCGATTGGAGCTTTTAATAGCTAAGGCTCAGTTACTTGCGTTCTATCGTTTAAAGGGTTACTCTTACTTGTCTGAATTCCAATATTTCAGAGGTTTGGACAATGATATCAACCTTTCAATTAACGATGCTGATAAAAGATTGAGTGAAGTTAATGAACACACAATTCATGTGGGTGAAATTGGCGATCAAATTGGTACTGGAGATTCAAAAGCCACAAACCTTTCCCGTCGCAAGCGTAAACATAAACTCAAGGATGATGCCTATCCAGCAAAAAAGAAAAGCTTGTTAGAACGAGCAAGTGTGACTCCAGATTCTACCCATGGTGATTATCAGAATGACAAGGCCATTGCTAATATGCCGTACCCTGTGCTTTCCAAGAAACGAAAGACGATTAATCTTTACGCTGATGTCTCAGGGATGAAAAGCAGAAAAAAAACTATTTCCCTTGAAAAAAGTTCAAACACCACAATACAATCATTTAAAATTGGTGAATGTATCCGTAGGGTTGCTAGCCAACTTACTGGGGGGCCGTCTTTATTGAAATGTTCTGGGAACAGATCTCAGACGGCAGATGGAAATGCAGATAGTTTTTCAGGAAATAAATCTGATTCCTTCTCTCCTAATCTTGAGGGGACTCAGAAGTCAAGCTTGAATATTCCTACAGAGGTTTCATCTCTAGATGATTTGCTATCTTTACTTCAGCGTGTAGCACAAGAACCAAGAGGAGATTATAGTTTATTGAATGTTATAGTGAGTTTCTTCTCTGACTTTAGAAATTCAATCGTAATTGCCGATGATTCTGAGAAAGAAATCTTACCTACAAATGAAGTTAGCACAAAAAGGAAGAAACAACACATCGGTGAATCTCCTGAAACACTCGACGCTGATGATCTGAAAGACACACATTGCATACAGAATGGTTCTGAAGAACTAAAATCACAGAGAAGAAGCAAACTAGACCATCAGCAGCATGCCATCTCTGAACAAGAAAAACCTGTTTATGTGTATACCCGTAGGTCATATTCCAAGAAACAATGTTTTGATAGCAACCATGCTGAGGTTCCTGAAAAGCCATCTGGTTATATAGATGAGAAATCCCCAGCTGAACTTGTTTTGAACTTTGCAGAGTTGGATTCTGTTCTCTCAGAAACAAGCCTAAATAATGTTTTAAAGCATTTTGGACCTCTAAAGGAATCTGAAACAGAAATTGATAGAGGAACTAACCGGGCAAGAGTGGTTTTCAAGAAGTGTGCTGATGCGGAGGTTGCTTTCAGTAGTGCTAAAAAGTTCAACATATTTGGACGAAGTCATGTTGATTACCAGCTTAACTACTTACCAAGTGCATTTTTGAAAACTGCATCTTTTTCCAAAACGCCGGATGAGGAAATGCATTTTAATCTTTCCAATGTTGAGCTTAATATGGTCTGAATCATTTGGTAAATAACTCCTAACTTTCATATGCATTATTTTGGGATTGAATTCTTTGATATGTGCACTTATTATGGCTGATGTGGTAGTAGTACATACTGTAATATGCTTTTGATTTGAGAGCTGATTGAATCGTTTCCTTTCTAGGTCATGAATATTTTAGTGACAATATTGCTCTTACGAAAGACAAAACGGATAAGTGGCTGGCAACAGTATGAGACTAATCTAGGAAGAAAACAAGGTATTGGCATTTGGTATCTTTAAAGCCAAAAATCACGTTAATTAAATTTGTCCAAGTAATACCTTGTTTTCTTTCAAAATTATTTGTTTAGTAGTCTCGTTGCTGGCCACTTATTTTGTTTTTGACATTTACTTTAAATGCAAATTTCTGTCAAAAACAAATTACATTTGCAACTCTCATTGCAGGTAGTGCTGAAAACGCCGTGGCAGCATATATACATATATAACTGAATATTCTGCAAAACCAGTTTATTACTGAATGGGTGCCAAATGAGGTAACCAGAATGTTGATTCATCTGGTCATCCGTTATTCTTCATAGATTTCCTTTTGGTAGTAGGATGCATCATGTTACAGCATCTTAGTTTGCGATACTTTTTACTAATTTCTTGCTCCATATTGTAGTTGCCATCTACAGATTCTTTGTGAACTCTTTAGTCTGTATCTACTCTCTTACTTTAGTGGGATAGAGGTTAGCTCTATTCATATGGGTTAGGGTTACTAACTATGCTTCAGAAATTTGTAAGTGCAAAAATATGTTATTAGACCCTTTGATGTCTTCATACTCATTGGAACTAGTTTTTAACTTTCTCTTTTAATATATTTTCAAACAGTGATGGCCATGGAGTAGTTATAATATAGTAAAAAAAGTGTTATCTTTTTACTCCTTCAAAAAAAGTAAGATTATCCATATTAATTGATTTTTGGATGGTAAATCTTAACTACTTCATATCAAAACCCTTATCCAAGCTCTTAAATAGACGACATCATTACAAAATCAGCTGGTGTCTAGTATTCTTACAGAAAAGGCATTACTATGCTGTTATGGCTTTTCTGTTCATTAAAATTTTGCATGCATTATATAACAGAAAAATATGTGAATTTAAAAGAGAATTTATGAGAAGATGTATGAAAAAGGCAGTGAATGAATTTGTTTCAGTGCACATTGGCTTCCCCAGTTCAGTAAGTGCCTTTGAAACCGTAAGGTGTATCAACCAAGTAGCCGCCGGTCCACGTTGTGAAAGAAGTTTGGTTGTGATTAACAAAAGTTTTTTTTTTTAATGTTAGTACTTCAACACTAAAAAAATCTTGGTTGTAGATTTGTAGTTTTGAAGAAACCATTACAAAGTTGGGAAGAAACAATTGGAGAATCTCACTGTTGGGCGTGGATAGCTTTTATTGAACTTTTCTTTCTTTTCAGGCTGAATTGAAATTTAATAGTCTCTTGTGCTAATTTTAATTAATTACAACCTTATAACATTTCCTCTACCCACGTCTTTTTATTGGTCAATAAATGTCCCTAACAACTGATTTTACTCGCCTGTGTGGGAGTTCAGAAAAGATTAAATAATATTTCTTCCGTTTCATAACAAATATCTCATTTGCATTTTTTCTATATTTCAAAATAAATATCTCTTTAAAATACCAATACAACAATTATTATTTTTTCCACTATTATATATTATTTATTAATTTTTACGTTTTTCAACTACTCTACTGACTATAATAAATAAATATATGATAGTAAATAATATAATTTTATCATTAAAATCAATAAATCTAATTATTTTTTTAAAAACCGCGCATAAATCAAATAAGACATTTATTTTTTTTATTTGGAAGTAGTATAAAAATGTTGAAAGAATTTGAGAAACCTCCCAACATTACCCCCCAATTCATCATTGAGTATCAAGCACATATGCACATTTGTGAAATTATAAAAATAAATAGTTCATCATTGAGTATCAAGCAGATAGGGACATTTGTCAACATAACACTGCAATGCATTTAACATGGCTGACAGGCACGTTTATTAGCACTATGTCTATAATGAAGAACACCAAACGTTAGTGGGGACCAACGAGGCCTATAGAGCAATGAAGAACAACATCATATGGTTATTTAAATTGTCTTTCAACCTTTGGAGAATACTGTAACACATTTGATTTTCGTCTTACAAAGATTGGCTCACTTTTCTGTCAATGGACTGTCTTTTGACTTTTAAAAATATGTTGTTCCATAATTTTCAATTTCAAAATTTCACCATATATTGTAAAAACTGAATAAAAGAAAACCACAACTATCATTTCCATTATAGTTGCCGAAACAAACTATTTGCCCTAAATTACATGAAACAATAAATGCAGTTTGTAGTATTATATAATATCTAAACAAAGATCTCAAAACGACTACTCCAAAACAAGTTACACGGAAAATCACATGCAGAACCAAATTTGAAAATTTAGTCGGCATGGCATCTAAATCTGAAAATTAATGATTCTACTCAATCTACATGAATACCGGAACAAAATTTTAACATCCTTTTTAGGAGAACTGTCGCTTCTTTTGGTAGAAAAATGCAAATGCTAGAGATGGAGATAAGCATCTAATCTATTCATGGTTTTGCATGGAAGGCAAAACAAGATGTTGTGGATGAACCTGCAAATCAGCAACAAATTAATAAATGTTAGTGAGTCCTAAGAAATATGCCACCACAAAGCTCTCAAATCCTTCAAATGAAATTACAAAATTTATTTAAAAGGAATATGTATGGAAGCAAAATGAAGATAGTGGCAGCATTAGATTATAGGTACAACATGCGACAAACAAGTCAGCAACTAATAGAAAACAGTGACAAAGATCAAATGCAAATGAAAATCAGAAGAACACCAGGCAGAATTAATGACAAGATAGTGGAGAGATACCACTCTACCACTTTAAATACACTCGATTTTTCCTCTCAAGCAACTTGGTAAGCTAGACTGTTTTTTGGGCATAGAGGTGAAACGTCTCCTAATGGCTCCTTATTATCGATCCAAGGGAAGTACATGGAAAAGTTATAAACCACCGGTCAAAATTGCCTGTCTAAGATTTTGAATGCTAGTAGTCAAAATTGCCTGTCTAAGATTTTGAATGCTAGTACTAGTACAGTTTTGATGAAGGTAAAGAAAATTAGGGGGAAACA
The DNA here is from genome assembly GCA_948472305.1 of Vicia faba. Taxonomy (NCBI): domain Eukaryota; kingdom Viridiplantae; phylum Streptophyta; class Magnoliopsida; order Fabales; family Fabaceae; genus Vicia; species Vicia faba. Next base: position 415,480,619 of record OX451738.1, read on the forward strand.
GGGAAAATAGTCAAAGACAATCTGAATAATTATTATGATGCATAAAAGATGTTTCTGAACTAATAGCAATTGCAAGGCGTGTGGGCGTGCACGCTCATAAATGTTGGAGATCAACTAACTTTAACAGTAATTCTTGGCAAACTTACTCTTCTTAATAACTCAGTATAAACATTAAATTTCAGCATAGACAAGAAGATAGAGGGGCTTGCAGAGACTCGAAAAGGTGTTTAAAGCAATCACTTGGTTTCTACTGTAAACCATAGATAGTCTTGTTACGTTTGATGACTTCATGTCAGTCAAAATCAGATTTTAAAATAGCTTACGTCAGGTGAATGTTATGGGGAAGGAATGGTTTAGTAGAAAGAGATTAGATCTCTCTGTGACTACGAAGAAATGGAAGAAGAAATTAGTGTAAGTGTTAGGCTGTACAGTGGAGGAGGGAATAACATGTAAAAGCATTAGAATAGAGACTAAAAATGAGTTTGGAGCATGAGATCTAGAGGTCATGAAAGAAAATATCCTAAGATAAATTGGACTTAAGAGATAAAAACCCTGCACTCATGAGAAAATGAAACTTATGTCGGAAGATAATTGGACTTAGAGATAAAAACCCAAACCCAACCCTGCAACCAGGAGAAGACAGTGAAACTATTTTGGGAAGATCTACTCGGGAAATACACATTTTGGTGATAGGTATGCCAACTTCACGTTGATAGGTTTGCCAACATCACGGCGATAGGTTTGCCAGCATCATGGTGATAGGTATGTCAACATTAAGAGAGGCTGTAGGTAACCTATTAATCAGGTACACAATAGTCAAAAAGACGGGATCTCAAAACTAAATGATAATGCCTGATAAGATAAAACTTCAGTGAAGGGGTTTTAATTCCCGTCCCCAATCAATTTAATCTGATTCAGTGGATTGGTTGAGCTAACCATGGCTTTAAATTCCCGTCCCCAATCATCTTTTGCAAAGAACATTTCATTACTTCACTTATTGAGTATTTATATATGAGCATGTATATGTTCACTAAAAAAAAAGAGCAAACATCTATTCAAGAGTGACAGAGATTGTTTGTTACCTGGGAACCCATATAGTTCATAGAACCCTGATGAACAAGCTGCCATATTCATAAACCAACATCAACAAAAAGTACGTATTAGCTTATAAACTGAACCTTGTTTTAACCAACAAGTTACCATAATAAAAACACAAATCCAAAAAAAGATCCGCAATCACACCTGCGAATTTTGTCCTCCAGGGCTAACTTGATCTCGTCTACCAGATCCATCACAACCTCTAACAGTTGTCCCTTTACTGTCACCCTATCAGAAATTAATGTTCATAAATATTAGCATTTCCATCATCAAGATAGTCCAAGGCAAAAACCAGAATAATACATCAGAGAACGAGGAGGATTACTAACCTCTAACTGTGACATTGGCGAACATTTCAAAAACACCAAGAGAATAAAAAAACAAAAACAAACAGTCGGTCAGATAAATACTACAAAGTCGTAAACAACATTATCAAAATTTCAAAATAAATTTAACTTAACGAATCCATTCACTTCAAAACATAACATTGTATATGAATCATCCAAAAACAAACATTAACCAAATGGAAGAAAAAAAATAGTGAAATTACCTCTCTGTATCTTGCTAGGTAGACCTTAAGCGGTTCTATATAGTCTTCAAATCCTAAAGTAGCCATAGCCCATAACAAATCGTCTCCATTAATGGTCTTTCTCTTCTCTTTCTGACATTTCTCACTCGCCCTACAACCACCCAAAACAACCACACCCAATTCAGAAAACAAACAAACAAAACAAAACCCTAAAACATAAATCAACAAAGCACCAATCTTTCATCACATTCCAATACACCCCAATTCTCAAAAACTGAAATTTACATTACCCATCATCAAAAAGATGATAAAAAAAAAATCATTTTGGCAAAAATGGGTCTTACTCGCTGGTAATAAAACTGATGAATTCGGAAACACATTCCTGCATTGTATCTTTAGCATCCTTAGCAATCTTTCCATTGGAAGGCAAAGCCTTTTTCATGATCCTGCTAATGTTAGCAATAGGCAAGAAACGATCTTGCTCACGCGCAGCGGAAGAAGAGCCACGTGGACTTTGTTCGCCGCCACTATCATGGTCGTGGTTTCCAGCAGCTGGACTCTCGGAATCTGCCATGGCATAAACCCTAGAAAGAACGAATCAGATCAAAGAGAAAAAATTACAAACCAACCAATCAATGTGAGGAATGGTGGAAATTAAATGGTGATTGAGACAGAACGGTAAGATCCGAAATGCACATGGATGGATGAAATTGAATAGTTATGTTAAGTATGTATGTACCTCTGTGAGATTGAATAAGAGAGAGAATGCAAAAAGGTGTATTTGGCGCTCGAGTAGGGAAGTAATTGATTGATCAATGGGGAGTTTTGCTTATATATATATATATATAACATGTGTAAGAAACAAAAATATATTAAAACTATTTATAATATACAAAAATAAGTTATGATAAAATTATAATATCTTATAAATGTCTTTGTTTTAAAATAGTAAACATACAAAATTTAATTTAAATACTATAGTCTTACTATTAAGCAATATATTTGTCCTACTTAAAATTTAAATAATATATTTATATTAATTAAAGATTCAATTTAATTTATATAAGTATGAACTAATTTTTAGAAGAAAAGAATAAAATAGTTTTTAGAATAAAAATAGTATTGTTGAAATTTGTTTTAGAAAGCAGCAGTCAGATCTTCTCAATTTCGGACATTGGCTCTCTCCAGTTGGTAGAACCATTCAAGCTAAGTCTGTGATAGACTATCTTGAAAGAAATGAACCCATAAATTTCTATCAGCGGTGTGGGGCTGGATCTTTCTGACATAAGAGCGAAGATGGAGTTTTGGGCAGGACACTCCATCATACTTTGCAAAAATTGGAGCTTTGAACTTCTGCGGGATGACCACTTCCGACACCAATCCCAATTCTTCGAAATCCAACCCAGGTATCCTCTAGACTTCCATACCACTCAAGCGATCTTCCAACTGCTTGTATTTATCCTCAATGGGAGGATACTACTCATCATTGGAGTCGGTATCATTGTCAGAAACTTCAGGACTGGGATCCTTCTCCCTTGTCTCTTCTTCTTGATTCTCCCCTTCCTTGGATGAAGAGGTCAGATCGACTTGTTGCTTCAATGGACCTCTAAACCTTCTGCCTATATTCAGAATACCGGCAACCTTCTTCTTTTTCTTTTTCTCTTTCAGGATGAGGGCTTTCAGATCCTCCTGTCCTTTTGGCAGATTTATGAACATTTGCTGGAACTGGGCGTTTTGTGCCTGAAGGTCCTTGATGCTTTGTTCGGAAGACATTTCTGCTGAAATAAACAGCTAAGAAGATGAGAAACCTGTAATGGTACATGTACATGCAATGTTATGAATGGGATGTGCATGCAATGATTTCAAAGACTTTGGGAAATTTAAATCTGCGAACCAAAATGAAACAAAGATTTTATTAGTTGAATTCAAAGTTCAAATGCCTTTTAGGCGTTACAATTAAAAACAAATCTAAAACTAGAAAAAATCAAAATTCTCATGGATGCTTCCTCTTTGTGCCGAGATAGCCATTAAGTCTTCTTTCCTCATAGAGCTGCTTTGTGAGCTCTAAAACCTTCCTCTCCTGGGCATAGAACTGATCCCTGTAAGTATTCCACTCTTTCTTCAACTGAATCCAAGACCTCTGTAATTCTCCAAGATCGGTGGACATACCAGGATAGAGAATCGTGTAAGGAATACCCCCTTCAGTAGCGGGTTCCATAATCACTGGTAGAACGGCCATATAGGGCATCATAAGTTTCTGGGCGCAAGCTCGTACCCATTGGAGATAGGGTTCCAAAGGAATGGAAGCCTTTGGCCCCAAAGCCTTGGCGCCAGATCTGTTTACCATGCCCCAAGCTCGTATGAACCTTCGACGACACTCTTGAACATCATCCTCATAGTTGAATACAATACCCTCGATAAGTAACTCATGGGGACCATCCCTTCGAGCATAACCAAATTGTCGTAGAGATAAACAAGGATTATAGGTTATACCCCCTATGATGCCAAGTAACGGGACATTAGGGTACTCCCCGCAACGGTCAATAATAGCAGTGTTTTCCATAGCTCAGGAACACCAGAGAATATCCATGTGAGCGAGTGACATTATCTTTTGTGACCAACCCACACCTTCTTCATTCTTCAGTAAGGACTTAGAGAGGTGAGAAATAAACCACATCGACAGCAATGGCATGCAGCACATAAACACCCTTCTTCTCTTCATGGTACGAGTATGGAGAGTGTGCAAAACATCTTCGAGCAAGGTAGGCACAGGGTTGCGAGAGAGGAAGATCTTGATAGCATTCACATCTATGATTAAGTCTGGATTAGGGAATAATACTAACCCATAGATTAGAAGGGCCAAGACCTCCTCAAAAGCCTGAAAATCCATATCATCCCAAAACAGTTGGGCCTTGTCTATCAGGAACTTGGCTAGAAAATCCTTGAATCTGCTTCTTGTTTCCCAATTGGATACCACGTCGGCCCATTTCAGATGCAAAGACGAGGCAATGACTTCTAGCTTAGGAACTTCTTCCAGGCCTGTGAAAGGCAACTGTTCAAGAATGGGTATATCCAACAGCTGAGAGAATTCTTCCGTGGTAGGCACCAACTGATAGTCTGAAAAGGTGAAGCAGTGGTGCTTGGGATCAAAGAACTGAAAGAGTACACTCATCATCTTTTCATCAAAGTTTTAATTAACCAAGTTGAGAAGTCGACCATGTCTCTTAGTGAACGCAGAAGTTTCGGAAACCTTTGATATTAGCTCTTTGAATTGGGAAGGTATCTTCACAAAGCTGATTCAGATAGTGTTTCTACGAACGGAGGCCATGATCTGCAAAACAAAACAAAGATAAATTCCCTTGGTCCTTGAAATGGTTAGTGCAATAAGAATGGATGCTATATTATGATGCATAATGTCATGATAAATCACAGGTATAGCAAACACAAACAAATCACACTAAGTCCCTAGGTTTAGAGGCTTGCATGAGGTTAAAGGTAAGTACCCTCTTGAAGTTTAGTTGGTTTCAACCTGTCTTAGAAAAGTAACTGGGTTCTAAAGATTCTCAATATCACTGACCATCCTTTATCGGGCATTGTTTCAGCTCAAGCAATCTTTTCTTGCGGCTGAAATATCCTGAAAGTCTGATCTCAATGAGTGTAGCATCGAGTATCAACCAATCCTCAGCTCTATACCGAGGTCGGCTATCTCACTACTTTCTAATGGTCAAGTTTGTTCAACTAAGGTTCTAAGGTCCGTTAGTGCTTCGCGACACCACGCAGCGGCCTTGTATTCTCCTCGTTTCCATACAAAGGATACTGGTACCAACCTAAGTGTCACACCAACACAACCATCGCTTAAACCATATCGGTCTACAACGTACAGTCTCCATAATCTATTGTTGTTTACCTAAAAAAGTGCCCCCAGATCCGGGTGTAGGATCTATAGTAACTCAAGCAAAACCCTTTAAGAATAAAGCAAACAAACAAGAAAACAATTTTAAAATGACCTAGATCTTAAGGTAAACCCCACTTTATTAATTATCCCCAGCAGAGTCGCCAGTTCTGTGATACGGTGGCAGAACCAACTGTTATACTGGTTTGCGTTTTTTGTTCGCAAATGTCGCGGTAAGCAAGAGTCGCCATCGACTTTTATTTAATCCAACAAAGGAAAAGGAAAAAGAACAAAAAAAAAACCTTTTTCGAGAATATTTCTGAGTACGGGGGGTAGATTATAAAAAGGGAAGGTGTTAACACCCTTTCCATCCATGGTTTTCCATGGGCTCTTAGGTATTTGCTCATTTTGAAATTGCTTGTGTGTGCTTTGCTTTGAAAAGTTTTATTTTACTTCGTTTTAACCCTTGTTTATGTCCTCAAGAGTGTTACAAAGTTGTTTTTGAAAACTTTGTTTGAAAAAGTGTTTGGTGTGAAAAAGTTTGTTTGTTTGAGCAAGTACCTAGGAACTAATCTACCTACTCGAAAAAGACCGTTCGTTTTCCTTTAGACAGCGCTATCCTATTATTAAGGAATAGGTAGCACCGTCGTTGGAGTTTTTTAGGGACGTTCGAAGGGACAAGTACGATCACAAAAGCAATGTTAAGAAATTTTAGTAATCATTCTAAAGCCTTAAATATCTTTTTTCGAGGCAACATCTGAATGGGTCATTTTAGATCTTTCGGGGATAGACGACAACTACTAACAAACCCTATACTTTATTACCGTTTACCGAAGGCAACCGGAGTGGAGTAAAACCTAGGAGTGAGCATGTGCAAGTGTATTTTTTCCGTTAATTATCTTTTCACAATTAGGATTTTCTACTGTTTTAATCGTTTATCTTTCACATGCAAGCCTATTATCCATACATCTAAACAGTTAAATATCTGCGAAAATTAAAAGCAAGAAATTAAAACCCTAAATATTACAAGGATTTGGGGAGGGGATTACATATTCAAAAAACCGGGAAAATGATAAGCAAAATATTAAACCTAATTTAACTATTACAACTTGGGAGCAGTTACAATATTTAATAAGAATAAAGAAAATAAGGACGCGCGCGGCAATTTAAATGTGAGAAATGAATTATACGACCTAAAAATCTAATTGGAGAAAATATTTGTGTGGTTTTTTTGAGGAAAAAATAGGTTAAGTATGAAATTAAACCCTACATCTAATTATTTTGAATTATAATAAAAGACATTAAATTACCCTAATTTAATTAAACTAATTAATTAATAAAATATTTATGGGAAAATATTTTTGGTGTTTTTATGGTTTTTTTATTAAATAAAAAAAAGATTTATTTTTGGTGTTATTAAAAAAACATAATTAATAAATAATAAGAAAAAGAATTAAAATAAAAAAAAGTAAGAATTTGGGCTTGTATGATAAGCAAATGGGGGGTGCCTTTCTGAATTTGTCCAGGCCCAATATACTGAGCCCATGCTTACGCCAGATCAAGTGTATTTGTATTTTGATGGTCTATCGTGGATGTTTGGATCTTGATCGTTTGATCCACATTGATGATAATCAAACCGTCTGGAGATGAGGATGCATGATGCCCTCCAGGGTGCGTTGAACACCTGATCTGTGGGAAACTTATGCTGAAAATAAAACCAAGGCCTGGGGATCGAACCCAGGCCCTCTGGCTTCACAACCATGTGCCTTACCACTACACCAACCTGCTTATTCATACATATATCCAAACGCAAATAATAAAAGGGAAATCCATGTGTTAAACCCAATCAATTAAACAAACGCCTATGTTAGCTAGTATGGGCCAATCATGTTATAAGAATCAACCTCGTCAGCAGTCAAACCTTATTCAAACTTTGACTCGCCGGAGAAGCGCCAGAGCCCTAGCTATGGTCGCCTTCTCCAGCCATCTCCTTCATCCAAACTCGTGCAAACCTGCGAAAACAAAGATTAATTGGTCCCTACCCCCCTAATTCGAGGGTTGCGGATCCAATGGTGACCTCCTCTTGTCCTGAAACAGCTTGTAAACAACGTTATGAGAAAAATCGTGAGACGATGATCATTAATGGCAAAGTACATTCCTGGGTGTTAGCTTCGCATGTCATACGTCCAAACACTCATAATCATCAATATAAACACATGTATGCAAGCGATATGGATTAAAATTAAGTGCTACACGAGTTTGAGAGTAGAGGAAGTTTACCAATCGAGAGATCGAGTGAGGGTGTTCCTGCGTGTACTGGGATAGCCTAACCGTATGGAACGCTTCCTGGAGTCTTCTGAAGGAAGATTATATGCTTGTTCTGACTGGAAAAGAGTTAGAACAATTGATACGGATTTCACTTTTTTCTTAAATTTTTGGAAACTTTTTCTTGGTCTCGAGGCAGCCTTCTCCTATGCTTGTTATTTGGAATGGTTGTCCTTATGCATGATAACATACTAGGTCAACATATTTGGAGAAAATCCCATGTTTTGATGACAAAATATTTTTCTTTCAAGTTTTTGATTTTTTATTTATTTTTGGAATAAATCCAATCTTTACTCTCTTTCCACGATTTTCTTTGATCTTTCCAGCTTTTGTTGATTGCCAATTGATGATAAGAAGATGTGTACTGAAATCTTTTATTGCTTAGATGATTTATTTGATTTAATTTGATTTTTAAAGGATAAAAATCAAAATAAATTAAATAAATAAGACTAGTAACATGTGGAAGGATGTTTGGGTCGTGGACCATATTGGAAGTGAGGTGCAAACATAAAAAGTTAGGCCCATTTGTCAAAAAAATGCATTTATGAGCACATTTGACTTTTGGCAATTTTCCAAAAATGGTCAACTTTGACAATGCATAACTCTTCCCATTTTGACCCTAAAGAGGTGTTCTTGGAATTTTTATAAAGTTTAGTATATCCCCTAAACAACCCTTTTAGTCTCATCCCAATTGGGTCTTCCATGTTCATGTAAGAAGCTTTGACCCAAAAGGTGTTTTTGTTGACATTTCAAAAGGACCTATAATGTAGAAATTCATATCTTTTGATGAGTGCATATTTTGAACTTGAGGGCTGAAGATGAGTTGTAGGGAATTGTATGCTCTTCAAAATGAGCCTTGGATGAGAAATTTCTGATAATGTATGAGAAAGTTATGTCTGGTCAAAGTTTGGTTGACTTTTCTTAAGAAACCCTAATTTAGCAACTTTTGAGTTTTGATGAATTAGGGGCATTCCTTGAGGAATCATGATCAACCCTTTATCAAATGATGAATATCACTTCAAAATGTTGATGTTGACCAAAAATCTTGAAGTTTGACTGTATGTGGGCCATAATTGACTTTTGACCTAATATAGTCGATTCTGAAGCATCTGAGCAATTTGCTGAGCAAACTTCTTGTGCAAGGCATGAAACTTGACATGGATGATATTGAGAACATATTAGGACCATGGAAATCATTTGGGACCCTTGGAACTCAAACATATTGATAAAAATGGAAACCCTAGTTTAAGGCTCATTGTCTTAAGAGGAGAATTTGTCTGGTCAATCCTTAGGCATCCTTGGGCAAATTGAGGACCTCAATGAGCATGTGTTGAGTAAAATGAAAGGGCAAATTTTGGGGTGCAACAATGTCAAACAGTTTTAATTATGCTCACATGCATATGTTCATTCAATTTTAGTCATTTGACAAATTTGCATTCAAAACAAAAAATAGAAAGTTTGCACTTCAAAGTATATTTGTATTGGTATTTTGCCCGTGAATAGGCGTTTTTGTACAAAGAGACGGAGATACTAGTAAGAGGAAATTGTTGAAAGGAAAAAAATTGAAAACAAAAACAATTAGCCATGTGAAATGATCCCATTGCCTTCCACTCTACTATTGCCCCAATGTCTTTGAGTGCCCCTTGCCGTTGACAAAAGTTGATTGGATTGATCTTGGACCGTTTGAACTCGGACCTTGGTGATAAAGTTGACTGTGGTGATTCCACATGACGTAGTTGTTGTACCCCAAAATTTTCCCTCTCATATTTCTCAAAACATTGCAAGAAAAATCTCCAAGTGGCTCAAGGTTGCTCAAGAGTTGGTCAGACAAGTCATCTCCTAAGGCAGTCAACCCCAAATTAGGGTTTTGTGTTGCATCAAGATCCTTGAATACAAATGACCTAAAGTGCTCCCCAATGTACTAATATGTTCTCAAGATCATCCATGTCAAGTTTCAAGCCTTGCAGAGGAAGTTTGCTCAGTCAATTGCTCAAAGGGTCCAAAAATCGACTGTGTTAGGGCAAAAGTCAACTGTGACCTACAAACAGTCAAACCTCAATATTTTTTGTCAACATTCTCATTTTGAAGGATATTTCATCATTTGATCAAGGGTTTATCATGATTCATTAAGGATTGCTCAAGATTCATCAAGACTCAAAAGTTGCTAAATTAGGGTTTTGCAAGAAAAGTCAACTCAACTTTGACCAAGCATAACTTTCTCATATTTTATGAGAAATGACCCATCCAAAGCTCATTTTGAATAGGATGAAATTTACTACAATCCATCTTCATACCCCAAGATCAAAAAATGCACTCATAAGAAGGTATAAATTTGGACATTATAGGTCATTTTTGAAAGTCAACAAAAACACCTTTTTTTCCAAAGCTTATAACTTGAGAATGGAATATAAAAATGATATGATACCAAAAGGGTTGGTTATATGACATCTCAAGATTTCTAAAAAGTCAAAGAACACCTCCAAAAGCTCAAAATTGAAGAAGTTATGCATTGTTGAAGTTGGACATTTTTGCAAAATTTCCAAAAGTCAACTATCCCCAAAACTTCAAATTTTGTCAAATGGGCCCATTCTTTTCCACTTGATTTGAGCTTGCATCATTGTACACGTGTCCTAGATTCAGCCATGAGCCCATATCTTATTTTTATTATTTCATTTGATTTTTTATTGAATTATTTCATTTTAAATCAAATTAAATCATATAAAATCCAAGCTTTGATTACCTAAGATCTTTTTGGTTATTTCAGGTTATAATTATCATCAATATCATCATCAAACACGAATCTCACCATACCATGTGCAAAAAGATTGAAAATTGGCAAATTTGGAAGGTTTAGTAATGGTGAATCAAATCAAATTTCAATGCATTGATGTGGAAGGATTCAGACCATATTTGTTACCCTAGCACATTGTACCATACATAAGCAAGCCACAAGGAACGAAAGAAGGGTTGGAGGCTGCAAGCATAGACATAACAAAAACTTGAAAAAAGTGGTAAAAAGCTTGAGATCAAAATCGTGCCTAGAGGTGTTTTCAGAAGCCAAGAAGCATCCCAATCGATTCCTGGACGTTCACTGAAGCGAAACCAATCCAAATCAAGTGTTCTCACACACCACAAAGCGCTGTAAGTGTCACACGATTCCCTTTTGTACTTGGTTTCGTATTTCAAAAATTATGCATTGTTATAATGAATTAATGGCATATTTGTAATCACCAGATCATTTCCAAGCCTTTTGCATTATTTGATTTCATTTATATTCTCTGTGGCGCAAAACACCATTGTTAGGGTTTTGCTTCTTGGTTTAGGGGTTTTTGTTTCAGATAAAATTAGCCTTAGTGATGGCTATGGGCGTGACCGAAAGAGGAAGACGAATGCGACCATGGCCTTGGAATGAATTTATGAAGCCTGAGATGGATTTTAGGAGTGGCTTATGCTTTTAGCTGCGGATTCAAATCCGCAGGTAACACTGTTACAGGCCTGAGGACAGGGATGAGATCGTGTCCTCCTCTGATTGGCCGGTTCAAATAATTCGCGCATTTTTTTGTTTGCTGGTATACTGATTTGTTTTTTTTATATTATGTATTATTTGTATATCATTAACAATTGAAACGAAGCGTCCCAATGGCAAGCATGCACGTTCAATAGCCTACAGGACCTGGGTTCGAATCCCAGGTCCCCCCAATTTCCATTTATTTTTCTTCTTCAGGTGATTGTGTGCAGATCCAAGCGCGAAGCCTACCATAGTCCATCAAGCATACTTTGGCCAGATGGCCAAAGGCCAAATCTAGTGGCCAAGAGCTGAGGGTCCACCCTAGATCCAGTCAACACATGCTCACCTGATCCCAAAAGTCAACACAGGGTCATCGTGTTAATGGGCTTCAGATGTTATTCAGACAACTAAATTCAGGCCCATACCCCCTTTCTCTCTTTCTATTTCATTTATTTTATTTTAATTAATTGTTTTATTATATTTTATTAAATTACTAACCAATTAAAAAATTCCATTCTTCATAAAATAAAATCACCAAAAACATTTTTATCAAATTAATTTTTAACTTTTTATTTTTTTATTAATAAGCACTAATTTAATTAATTTAGGCTTTAATTAGAAATAACTTTAATATATTTTTGTAAATAATTAAAATTAACTAGACATAATTAGGTTTTTACTAGCATTCAATTAATTTTATTTTCATTCTTAAAATAACAAAAATCCAAAAATAATTTATTTTCATTAATTAATTTATTAATTTAATAATTAACTTAGGTAATTTCTTTCTTAATAAAAACAACAAAACAATGTATTCTTAATAGGGTCAAAACCCTAAACTTGCGCTCAATTTAATTTCCCGCATGCGATTTTTTTTTAATGTACCTGTTTCCGGTTTGTAATAGCTTAATAGGACTTTTATTTATTTTTTATCGATTTATTTACTTTTAAAGGGTTTGTCTTTGGCGATGTAAATACCCGACGCCTTGTAATTTAAATTCCGCAATTTATTTCCTGCAAACATAACTGTTAGATGTTTGATAATAGGGATGCATGACAAGACTGAATGTTTTAACCTAAAATCAACTTAGATCACCCATAACATGTAAAAAGACAAAAATAACTGAAAACGAAACACTCACATATGCGCACTCTTAGGGTACACCCCACTTGGTTGTCTTCGTACGCGGTCATTGAGTATATGTCACTTTAGAGGTCGCCCTCTTGTCCAAAGATCATAGTTGCCTCAAAACGATTGCCTCGGATATTGTTGCCTCAAACAAATGATCTAAGACATCAGGGTTACCGCTAATGCGTCCTAACATTGCTTTGGTGACCGTAAGTCCCTAAATTTGAATTGACCCTTAAACTCCAAAGACGGTGCTACCTACTCATCAATAGTAGGATAGCATTGTCTAAAGGAAGATAGCATAGAACGATTCCTTTTTCGAGTAGGTAGATGGTTCTTAGATACTTGCTCTTTTAAAAAAAACAAAAACTCTTCACACTTACACTTTTCGAACAAAGTTTTCAAAAACACTTCATACACTCTTGAGGACAGAAGCAAGAGTTAAATTGAAGTTTTAAAACAAAAAAAAAATTTCAAACCCACAAGCAAAAAGAAAGCAATATTTTGAAAAACAATATGAGCAATTACCTAAGAGCCCGTGGATAACCACAGATAGAAAGGGTGTTAACACCTTCCCTTTCTATAATCTACCCCCCGAACCCTAGAAATATCTCAAAAAGGAATTTTTCTGTGCTTTTTTTCTTTCCTTGGATAAAATAAAAGTCGGTGGCGACTCTTGCTTACCGCGACATTTTGCGAAAACAAACGCAAAACGCAAACCAGCATTCCAAAAAACAGTCAGTTCTTCCCACCGTATCACAGAACTGGCGACTCTGCTGGGGAAATCTTATAAGTGGGGTGTACCTTAGGAATAGTTCATAATGTTTTCAATTGCTTGACTTGTATGCTTTATATTTGTGGGCTTGTATCGGAGTTACTATAGATCCTAACTCGGATCTGGGGGATACCTTTTAGGTAAGTAGCAATAAACTGTGAGGGAACTGTACGGCGTAGACCGATACGGTTGAAGCAGTAGCTACGTTGGTGTGGCACTTTAGTATGTACCGATATCCCTTGTGGCGCAACGAGGAGAATATGGGTCTGCTAAGGGGTCATTAAGCACCAACTGACCTTAGAACCTTTAAATTGACCAACTTGGCCATAGAATAGTAGCAGTATGCTACACTCATTGAGACTAAACTCTCACGATGATTCCGGCTGCAAGAAAAGGTTGCTAAACTAGAATTATGACCGATCGAGGGTAGTCAGTGATATTGAGATCCTCTAGAACCCGGTTACTATATTTAGGACAGGTTTGAACCAACTGAACTGAAAGAGGGTAGTACCTAGACTCCTTGTCAACCTGAAATCTAAGGGCTCTCTGTGTGACTTGTGTGCCTTTACCATGTTTGCTATTTGTGGATACTTGTGGTGTGTTTTCCATCATGACATCATGACATCATGACATTGCATGCATCTTGCATTTGACTAACCTATTTCAAAGACATGAGGGATTCATCTTTGGTCTGTTTTGTAGGTCATGGCACCCATGCGTAGAAACACCATTCGGATCAACTTTGTCCAGGTTTCCACTCTGCTTAAAGAATTGGTTGCAAAGATGCCAGATACTACCTCCTTCATCAGAAGACATGGGAACCTTCTTGGTTTGGTCACCTCCAAATTGGATGAACAGATGATGAGAGTCTTAGTCCAGTTCTTTGATCCATTGTACCATTGCTTTACTTTTCCGGACTACCAGTTGGTCCCCACCTTGGAAGAGTTCTCTGATCTGCTTGGTATCTCTATTCTGGAGCAAACCCCATTCACAGGTTGGGAAAAGATCCTTAGGCCAGAAGAGATTGCTTCAGCTCTCCATCTGACAAAGGCTGAGGTAATGGCTAATTGGGAAACTCGTAGTGGAGCAAAGGGCTTTTTGGCTAAATTCTTGGTTGGTAAAGCTAATCAGTTCTGGGACAGTCTAGACTTCCAGGCATTTGAAGACATTCTAGATCTTCTCGTATACGGTTTGGTGTTGTTTCCTAACTCGGATTCCTTTGTCGACGTGAATGCGGTGAAAATCTTCATCTCTGGTAACCTTGTGCCCACTCTCTTGGGTAACATCCTTCATTCTCTTTATGCCCGTACTGCTCAGAGGCGGGGAACCCTTATGTGCTGTGCTCCGTTGTTAGCGAGGTGGTTTATTTCTCACCTCCCCAAATCAGTCCTAAAGAATAAAGAAGGCATAGGCTGGGCCTACAGGATTATGTCTCTCTCTCATAATGACATCATTTGGACTATTAAGGGTATGGACGAGGTGGATATTATTGATCGCTGTGGGGAATACCCCAATGTTCCACTGATAGGAACCAATGGAGGAATCACCTATAATCTGTGCTTGGCCTTACGTCAGTTTGGACGAGCTAGAAGGGAAGGACCTCATGATTTTCTAATGCCTAGTATTGTCTTTGACTTTCAGGGGGATAGTAACGAGCAACGCCGCAGATTCATAAGAGCCTGGGATAGAGTTCACCAGTCTGATCCGCACAAGCTGGGTGCGAAGACTTATCTACCAATGGAGCCATATCTCCGATGGGTTCGTATCCGTGCCTAAAAGCTGGGAATGCTCTATGAAGCCGTCTTGCCTATCATTGTTGAAGTTGCTGATGAGGAAGGGGTTCCTCCTACCATTCTCCACCCTTACATGCCTACTGACATTGGGGAATTGAAGAGGTCCTGGATGCAGCTAACGGAAGAATGGGATACTTATCGAGAAAAGTATCACGAGCAAGAGCAGAAGATCCAGAAGTTGACAAGGCAGCTGGAGAACGAGCAGATCTTCAACGACTATGTCAGCACCAAGGGCAAACGACCATGGGAGCGCTGATTATTTCCAGTTGTTATTTACTTTTCAGTATTTCCCTTTTTGTAATGCCTTAAAGGCATTTGTTGAACAAATTGATTTCAAAGTTTATCTAATAAAAGTGTGTTTCATTTTTTGTTTACGAATTTGAATCCTTCGACGTCTTTGAAATCATGTCATACGTATTTCATTTTATGCACCTCATAACAGGTACCCTTACAAGTCTCTTATCTTCTTCGCTGTTTATTTCAGCATCATGTCTTCCGAACCATCAACTGAACAAGCAATCAAGGCTCTACAGGCTCAAAAAACCCAGTTCCAGGAGTTGTTCATGAACCTGGCTAAGGGTCAGCAAGATCTGAAGGCCCTTATCCTGAAAGAGAAGAAGAAGAAGAAGAAGAAGAAGATGGTCCTATTCAATATGGGTCGCAAATTCGGAAACGATTTGCGAGAAGAGGTTGATTTGACCCCCTCATCTGGAGGGAAAGATAATCAAGAAGAAAGGAGGGCTTCTAGCCCCGTGGTTTCAGACAACGAGACTGACTTCGACGAAGACCAGTATCCTCCGGCTGAGGATATATACAAGCAACTGGAAGACCGGTTGAGCGCTATGGAAGTTCAGAAAGTGCCTGGCCTAGACTTTAGTGATTTGGGTATGTCATCTGGGGTGGTAATTCCCCACAATTTCAAAGCACCAACCTTTGCTAAGTACGACGGGGTTTCTTGCCCAAAACTACACCCTTGTTCGTATGTTAGGAAGATTCAGCCGTACACCGCTGACAAGAACCTATGGATCCACTTCTTTCAAGACAGTCTCTCAGGGACTCAACTTGAATGGTTTTACCAGATGGAAGGAGCTAGCATCCGTAATTGGGAAGACTTGGCTGCTGCTTTCTACAAGTAGTACCAATACAATGCCGACCTCGCTCCCACGCGTACCTAACTCCAGGGTATGTCAATGGGTGCGTGCAAAGGTTTCAAAGACTACGCTCATAACTGGAGGGACCTTGCTGGAAGAGTGCAACCACCCTTGGCTTATAGGGAGCTAGTGGATATGTTTCTGGGGACCTTGTCTGGTCTGTATTTCAACCATCTGATTGGAAGTTCTTCATCCAGGTTTACGGAACTGATTATGACATGGGAAAGGATTGAGGCCGGTATCAAATCTAGTAAAATACAGAAGGGTGCTTCATCAAGCACCGAGAAGAAACCTGTTAAGAAGGAGTCAAGCACAGTTTATAGCGCAAAGAGCCATAATAGACCTGAACACCGCCAAGCTGTTAATGCGGTGGTTATATCAAGACCTGTTGGTGCTCCTCAGCGTAACAATCAGCCAAGGGCCGAAAGGCCGCGAAGAAAATTCACTCAGCTCAACATGACTTTATCCCGGATTCTACCGCAGTTATTAAAGACTAATATAGTGATTCCAAGGGAGGCCCCGAAGAATCCAAATACAACATCATCGAAGTACGATCCGAATGCCCACTGTGCTTTTCACTCTGATAGCCCGGGGCATGATACAGATGATTACTAGGTCTTGAAGAACAAAGTACAAAAATTGATTGATGCTAAGGAGATCGAGTTCGGAGCACCAGAAAAGCCTAAACACGGCGCAGGGGTGAATGCTATCGGGGATGACGATGATGAAGAGTTTGATATTGACAGCTGGATATACCCAACTGCCGATGATGGATTAAGCAACTGGACAACGAAGGATTTTATGCCCGTTTCTGTTATTACCCAGTAATGAGACACTTTTGTTTTGAATTTGTAACAGACAATGTTTTAAGCTTTACGGCCCGATGTCTTACCCAAGGGCACTGTGGCTTCATGTGTGAGGGCTTTATGTGTGTCATCTACATATATCATCAATAAAAGCATTGGACGTTTTTACATTTCAAATTTTGCGCTCCTTGTTTTTCTTTTATTATATATTGCAAAACAGCTATTTTACACACACTCACATATACAGGTCTACATCCACTCTGGATCTCACTGGTAACGACTCTGCTACTGCCAGTTATGACTTCGAAAGTACGATCAACTTAGCCAAAGACGAAGGTGAAGAAGATTGTGAAGTGCCTGGTGAACTTGCTAGACTGTTACTTCAGGAAGAGAGGATTATTCAGCCACATGAAGAGCCCGTGGAATCAGTGAATCTGGGTACGAAGATAGACAAGAAAGAGGTCAAGGTCGGTACAAATCTGGAAGCTCGTGTTAAGAAACGGTTGATTCAGATGCTGTGTGACTATGTTGAGATCTTTGCATGGTCTTATGAAGATATGCCTGGGTTGGATACCGATATTGTGGTTCACCTCCTGCTTACCAAGGAAAACTTTCCTCCAGTGAAACAGAAAGTCCACCGAATGCGCCCAGAGATGTCTGAGAAAATCAAGGCTGAAGTTATGAAACAGTTTGACGCCGATTTTCTAGCAGTTACTTCTTACCCGCAGTGGGTGGCCAACGTGGTTCCGGTGCCAAAGAAGAATGGTAAGGTTCAGATGTGTGTTGACTATAGGGATCTGAACAGGGCGAGTCCCAAGGATGACTTCCCTCTGCCTCATATCGACGTTCTGGTTGACAACACCGCTCAGCATAAGGTCTTCTCCTTTATGAATGGTCTCTCCGATTATAATTAGATTAAAATGGCTCCCAAAGACATGGAGAAGACAACCTTTGTTACTCAGTGGGGTACCTTTTGCTACAAGGTCATGCCTTTCGGATTGAAGAATGTTGGGGCAACGTATCAGCGTGCCATGGTTGCTTTGTTCCATGACATGATCTATAATGAGATTGAGGTATACGCCGACGACATGATTGCAAGATCCCAAACTGAGGAAGAACATCTGGACCATCTTCAGAAGTTATTTGACAGGTTAAAGTTGTACAAGCTGAGGTTAAACCCGAACAAGTGCACCTTCGGGGTGAGATCTGGTAAGCTGCTGGGTTTCATCGTAAGTGATAAAGGTATTCAAGTGGATCCTGCAAATGTGAAGGCTATACAGGAGATGCCAGCTCCTCGAACCGAAAAAGAAGTCAGAGGCTTTATGGGACGTATGAACTATATTGCCCGATTCATCTCACACCTGACTGCTACTTATGAGCCAATCTTCAAGCTATTGAAGAAAGATCAAGTGGTAAGATGGAACGATGAATGTCAGGCCGCTTTCGAAAGGATTAAAGAATATCTCCAAGAGCCTCCTATTCTGATGCCTCTAGTTGAAGGGAGACCTTTAATCTTATACTTGACAGTACTCGACAACTCAATGGGGTGCATGCTAGGGCAACATGACGAGTCTGGCCGAAAAGATCATGCTATTTATTACCTTAGCAAAAAGTTTACCGACTGCGAGACCCGATACTCGTTGCTCGAGAAAACTTGCTGCGCTTTGGCATGGGCTGCTCGCCGGCTGAGACAGTATATGCTGACTCACACTACTCTATTGATATCAAAGATGGATCCAATCAAGTATATCGAGAAGCCTGACTTGTTCGGAACAATAGCAAGATGGAAGATGATCTTGACTGAGTATGACATCCAATACACGACCCAAAAAGCAATTAAGGGAAGTGTGTTGGCAGATCATTTGGCACATCAGGCAGTGGACGATTATCAGTCTATGAACTTTGAATTCCCAGATGAGAGCATCATGTTGGTAACTGACTATGAGACACCTGGACCGGATGAAGGACCTGAGGAAGGATCCCAATGATCTATGTACTTTGATGGAGCTTCAAACGCTTTGGGTAATGGCATTGGCGCCGTGATCATATCTCCTAAAGGCTCTCATACTCCATTTATCGCCCGACTATGTTTCAACTGCACCAACAATATGGCGGAGTATGAAGCATGCATCATGGGTCTTCGAGCAACAATTGACCTGAGGATTAAGTTCTTAAGTGTTTTCGGAGATTCTGCTCTCGTGATCAGCCAGATCAAAGGTGAGTGGGATTCGAAACACCCTAATCTTATTCCTTACAAGGAGTATGTGTTGACATTTCTCCCCCATTTCGAGGATATAACCTTTGAAGACTTCCCTAGAGAGGAGAATCAGTCGGCGGACGCGATGGCTACGATGTCTTCTATGTTCAAAGTAAATTGGGACAACGAAGCTCCCCGGATTATTATTGAGAGGTTGGACGAACCTGCACATTGCTGTGACATTGAGACTAAAGAGGTAGCAAATAAACCCTGGTTTCATGAGGTGAAGAGATACCTTGAGGCTCAGGAATACCCCGAGGGTGCATCTGTTAATGATAAGAAGTTTCTGATGAGGTTCATGGCAAAGTTCTTCATCAGCAATGGCATTCTCTACAAGCGTAACTGTGATACGGTGGGAGAACTGACTTGAGGTTTTGCGTTTGTGTTCGCAAATGTTTCGGTTTAGCAAGAGTCGCCACCAACTTTTTATTTTATCCTAAGGAAAGGTCAAAAAGCACAGGAAAGACCTTTGAGATGTTTTCTTGGGTTCGGGGAGTAGATTATGAAAAGGGAAGGTGCAAGCACCCTTTTCATCCATGGTTATCCATGGGCTCTTAGTTACTTGTTTAGATCACTTGCTTTGCTTTTCCAATTGTTTGAAATGGTGCTTTGTGTATGGTTTTGAAAGATGTTTTGAAAAGAGGCCATCGTTGTGGCAACCTTTGTAATGATTCTTGTTGGAATGTATACAAAGGTGTTTTTGTCTTTTGAAAAGATTTAAATGTTTGAAAGTTTGATTTGGGAAATGTTTTGAAATTGTGTTGTGAGGTGTGTTTGAAAATAACAAGGATGTTTTTTGCAAGCTTTTGATCAAGTAACTAAGAGCTATCTACCCTATTTTATTCAAAGATCTTTCCTAATGTTTTTAACCCTTTTGACAGTGTTGTTTCACCATTGCATTTGGTGAACAACCTTGTGTTAGGATGTTTAACGGGACAGGCGCGGGTCATCGTATAGACCATGATAGCAATTGTGTTAAGTATCTTTGGCAATTTTCTTGAGGGACTTGATCATTTTTGTTTAGGCAACCAAGATAGCGTCATCGAGGGACTATGATCTTTTGTTTTGTTTTTGTTTTGCCAAAGTACCCAACATGCATAACATGGCCCATTTTTGAAGGCAACAAATGGATTGTAACCCTAGGGGTGCAAGTGTGCATTGTGTTTGATTTTCATGCATTTTTGTCTTTGATTAGGTCAAACTATTTGTTGATTTTGATTTTGCATACAAACCCTAGTTCTCTAATCATGGCATAATTGAAAGCGTAAAGTGCGAGAATTTAAATTCTAAACTATTACAACATGATTATGAGGATGGGGTACAATTTTGAATGGGGGGTATTTGACAAGAAATATAAACCCTAATTTACTATTACATCCAAATTGAATCACAATGCATAAATATTTAAATAAACAAAATAAATAAATATTAAATAATATGTATTATGCACAAAAAAAAGTTTTTGTTTACCTATGTATGTAAAAGTATTTTTAATGTAAAAAGTATAAAGAAATAAATAAAAGATTTATTTCATTTGTTTTAAGGGTAAACCCTAATTTCTTTAAGAAAATAAATACTATATATTATTTATATACAAAAAATATATTAATATGAGTAAAATGATATATACTTAAAAAAGGGTATTTTTTAGTATAAATAATAATAATAATAAAAATGTAACATTTTTGTATTTTTATTCTAAGTATTTAATAAAATAAAATTATATATATATATATATATATATATATATATATATATATATATATATATATATATATATATATATATATATATATATATATATATATATATATATATATATATATATATATATATATTAAATATATATATATATATATATATATATATATATATATATATATATATATATATATATATATATATATATATATATATATATATATATATATATATATTAAATATATTAAATATGTATAATATAAAATAAAATATATACAAAAATAAATTATATTTTTAATAATATTTTCAGTGTGAATAAAAATAAGAAATAAAAACAAAAGTATGATTTCCATACTATTTTTAAGTTTAAACAAATAATATAAAAGTATTAAAAATGTTTTCTATATTTGAAAAATTAAAATAAAATGCCAAATAAAAGTAAAAAAATATGAAAATGTTTTTTGAGCATTTTTTATACTTGGAAATAAATAAACAAAATCAGAAAAGAAAACAAAAATGCAAAAATGTAAAAATACAAGAAAATGGGCCAGGGGGTGCAAAAATGAAAAAGAGGGTGTCAAAAGCAAATAGGCCAAGCCCAACCCAAATCTTCATCTTCAACCTCCAGCATTTTGAAAAAAACGCGCGCCTGTTGTACAAACTTGGACATCCTGTATACGTGATCCTTTGCAAAAACTGACAACATCAAACTTGTAGAGAATTTCAAGACGATTCCAACCATATAAAACATTAATCCTAACTCTCAAAGACCAGAGAGAATTTCTCTGGCCTTAAAATATGACCTAGTTTTTTCAGCATGTTCATGGATGAAATTCTCCTAGCACACTTAATATAAATGAAAGCTGAGCATATGTATGGCTTCCTAGCAATGAACACTACATTTTTTATTCACAAACCTAAGGCTAAATGTTCCTAAATAGAGAGATAGAAAGTGAAGAAAAACCTGTTTCAGTTGGATTCGTGTAGGGCAATGCAGTGCTTCTCAACAAGTTTTGAGATGTTTTGTAGCTTGCCTGAACTTCACTTGTCCTTTTCCAATAGCTAGCTTGCCTTGAATGTCCTTGAATCAGTCTATAGAACTAAACCTGCACAAGCTTGTAATGAAAATGGTGAACACTATAAATGGAGTTACAGTTGGCAATGGAGGTTTGGGATAGCTTGAGTGCGTTAAATGGAATGTGTTTGAAGCAAAATGGGGCAAAACGCGCGAGCCAAATGAGCTGGGGCACTCAAGTTGCAGCACCTGCCCTGTTTTGCCAAAGAAGTGTGATTTCTGGCTATGGGGTGTTTTGGGGCTCAAGGACTCGTGTTTCTAGCTTAATAGGTTGTGAGAAAGATGTTTGAAGTCTTTGTGTAAGTTGATCTTTGCTGTTTTTCAAGTTCTAAGCATTTGTCAAGTTTTCTTGTTTTTGAAGCAAGAAAGTGGAAGTTGTGATTACAGGCCTGTACAAGCCATCAAATATTCTGCATACAATCCTCTTGGTCCCTGCAATTTGTGGATTTGATTTGGCTTCTGAGATCTTGGCCCTATGCTCAAAGATCATGGTTTGACATAAAGCACACTTTTGCAAAAATGGGAATTTGTCTTTTTCTACTTAAGGCCTAATCTTGTGTACAATATCCAAATGGACAAAACAAAAGCTTAGACTGATGGATTTGCATTTAATTAAGGAGTGTGAAGTGGTTTAGAGGCCTGCAAACTAGTACAAGGCATGCTGGTTTGAAAATGCCACTTGAGTGAACATGAATTTGCCATGGATACAAAGTGAGTTTTTGCCAACTTCAAGCATTCGATTATCCCTAACCACAAATGTGTTTGAGGAGTTCTTAGACAATTTGGAAAGCTTGCAACATTCTCTATAATCCATATTTGAAATGCAACTTGATACTCCAAGTGGAACTATGTGAAAAATGGCCAAGAAGATAGGTCAAAATCCTGCCTAAACTAGGGCAAAATTTCACTAAGTTAAAAGTTTTAGGGACCCTTGTTCCAAAAATAATAACTTGAGATCCAAGCTTCTTTTGAGAAAACTTTGTGAATTAAAGTTGTAGACTTTGTGGAGGACTACAACTTTCATGTTGTAAGTTTTGTTTGAATCCATTTGCATCGTGGTGAAAATGTGGGACAAAGTTAGGAAAAATTAAGAAAATTTCATAACTTAGAAAAATTCTAAGTTATGAAAATTTTCAATTTCAAAACCCTAATTTGCAATTTTGGGTTTCTTGATGAACAAGTTTCATAATTTGACACATCTTGATGAAAAATGACCCTTGGCACTTGATTTTGACCAAAAAGTCAAAGTTTGACTTTTTAATGTACAGTCAAATTTTGATCAGTTGACTGAAAAATTCATCTGTCAATCCCATGCATTTGAGATCTTTTGAACTTGTTGAATAAGTCAAGATGATGCCATTGAGTCATTGAGTCCAAGGTTGAATCTAATTTGCCATTGGCTAGGTCAAACAGTCAAAAATTACCTTTGTACAGTCAAAACCCTAAAAATGACCATTTTACCCTTTTGGTGATCTGATCAAATTTCTTGTGGAATTATGGTCCAAACTTGATCAAATGGGTCATATGAGTTCATAATGTTTATGTGGGTCAAATTTCATGAGGTTTGACTGTAAATTGGCCACAGTTGACTTTTTCCCCAATACAATTGATTTCTAGGTCAACTGTCCAATTGACAGGGCAAAAATTTGATTCAAGGCTTGAAACTTGGTATGGACAAACTTATGAGTCCAATATGAAGTATGAAAGTCATTTTGAGCATTGAAGGTCCAAAAATCCATGTGCAAACTCAAACCCTAATTTAGGTCATTAGTGCAAGGAGATGTTTTGAGCAGAGCAAACCCTAGCTTGATCTTGAGTTCTAAGAGCCTTGTGATGAGAAATGTTGATAAAATGAGAGGGGAAATTTTAAGGTACAACAGTTTCCCCTGTTCAATCTTCTTGAACCTGGAGAGTTAGATTGACAAGTTTGCCTTTCGTGACTCGAAGTTAAAAGAGGATTGGACACTAGAGTACCCGTAAATTTGCACTCGTCAAAATGTATCTGAGGGAATAGGCTTAAAGATGCCATTTGGAGATGGTAGAATCTTGCTGAAGATGGGCTTAGAGATGCCATCCAAAATTTGTTTGTTGAAGATCAGTAGAATGAACTTCAAAATGGTATCCGTATTTGGAACGTATCTGAGTTGTATCTGGAGACTGGGTTTGTATGAGCAAAGGAATGGCGTCTGTGTCTAGAGCATATCTGAGTTGTAACTGTATTTGATTCTTGAATGAATATCAGAATGACTGCCGTGTCTAGAGTGTATCTGTATTCTGAATGGGTGACAAAGAAACATCTGTGTATGGAGCATCTATGTGCTGGGGATAAATTCTGAATGAGTGACAGAATGGCAACCGTGTCTGGAGCGTATCTGGACTGTATCTGAAGTTGAGATCTGTATGAATAGCAGAATGACTTCCATGTTGGGAGTGTATCCGTACTATAACTGGGATCCGGACAAGTGACAGAATGACTTCCGTGTCTGGAGTGTATCTGAACTTGAAGTTGATAGTTGAATCTGAATGAGAAATAGAATGGCTTCCGTGTCTGGAGCGTATCTAGTCTGTATCTGATTGTTGGAGTCTGAATGAGTAGTAGAATGATCGTCGTGTTTGGGGTGTATCCACACTGTATCTTGACTTGAAATTCTGAATGAGTAATAGAATGACCGCCGTGTTTGGGGTGTATCCATATTGTATTTAAAATCTCTGATTAGTTGTTAACAATCACTTTTTAATCTTATCCTGAAAAGGGTAGAATGTTAGCTAAAGCACAAAGTTATGTTGCATGATATGTATGATGCAATAAAATATGTTCTATTAATGAATGTAATGGATGTAATGGATGTGCATGTAAGCTGAGTAGCTGTCTTGCTGAGGAAAATAAATCCTTGATAACCGGAGATAATGAAATCTTTGACTGCTGCCTGGCGAAGTAAATCCTTGACCGATGCTGGGGATTCCAAAAATATTTGATTGTTGAGAATGAGAAATCCTGGGACCACTGCTGGGGATTGAAAATCCTTGGTGACTTGTGGGGATTAACAAGAGTTTTGACAACTTCTGCGGGGAATGAGGATTCTTCATGACCTTCCTGGGGAAATAAGGAAAAATCCGACGACCTCTACTGGGGAATTAAAACCTGGGAGGCTTCAAATGGAGAAATAGGAACTAGAATCTTCATTCTGTTGGGAAAATAACTCTGTGAGGAGAGTGTTTATTCTGCCGGGGAAATCAGGAGCTTGGGTTGTATGCCAATCTACTGGGGAATTATCCTAGTTGGGGATAAAACAAAAAATTAACTGTTATCTGGTTGATTCTCAGACTTTTAAGATAACCTGCTGGGGAAGTTGGGGAAAGCTGAATGGTTCCCGCTGGGGATTGATAGTTGGAAATTTGACTCCGCTGGGGAAGAAGGTTTCATCTTCGCTGAGAGTCCGTAGTTCAAAGTTTTCGGGCTCCACTGGGGATTGGGAGTTTTAGAGCCTTAACTCTGATGGGAATTTTGAAACTTAACTCCGCTGGGGGTATATACTTCAAGGTTTTAACTTTGTTGAGGATCTGAATGACATACTGCAAGGGATTTATTCTGGAATAGCCTAAAGACGTTTTCCTATAATTTCGACCTACCAGTAATTATCCTTTCTTATTTCGTTTTATTTGTAAGAAATTATTATATTCAAATGCATATGCTTATTTAACAAACCATTGGATGTTTTCAAATAAAACATAAGTGTAAAAAGAAAAGAAAGGGAAACAAATTTCTGCACTTTGAAGTATTTTTGTATTAAC
Organism: Vicia faba; assembly: GCA_948472305.1. Taxonomy (NCBI): domain Eukaryota; kingdom Viridiplantae; phylum Streptophyta; class Magnoliopsida; order Fabales; family Fabaceae; genus Vicia; species Vicia faba. The sequence continues at coordinate 415,506,450 of OX451738.1, forward strand.
TTTTGTAAGTATCTTTGTACAAAGGAGACAAACATCCTAGTAAGAGAATGTTGTCGTAAAAATTGAAAATTTTTATACAAAAAGAAAGATGGCTATGTGTAACAATTCCATGGGGTTCCCATTCTGCTATAGCCTTCACAACTCTGAGTATCTTGTCCATTCGTTGCTTCGTCCGCGGATGATTGGATTGATTAGAAGCTTGGAGTTTGGTCGTGAAGAGATTGTCCTTAAAGTGATCCGACGAGACATAGTCATACGCTTTAATTCCCTAACTTTTGCCTGAATCGCCCTTTTGGGTTTTCGATCCACCGGGAAACCCTTTTTTTCCCAAGTCGCCCTTTCGGGTTTTCAACTTGCCGGGTGTACAAATTTTTTCATTTATCCCAAATTTTTGCCGGAACCGCCCTTTCGGGTTTTCGATTCACCGGGATGCCCATTTTTGCCCAAGCCGCCCTTTCGGGTTTTCAACTTGTCGGGTCATTTTACACGTAGTATCTTTTAACTATGTCTGCATTCGCAGGGTGCGGCAGGTCGTCACCGTCCATGGTGGTCAGAATCATTGCCCCACCAGAAAAGATGTTCTTGATCACAAATGGTCCTTCGTAAGTAGGATTCCACTTGCCCCTGGGATCACTTTGCAGCAAGATGATCCGCTTGATTACAAGATATCCGACTTGATATACCTGACGTCTGACTTTCTTATTGAAATCCTTGATCATCCGTTTCTGATACGTCTGACCATGACAAACAGCAGTAAGTCGCTTCTCGTCGATCAAATTAAGTTGATCAAGCCGGGTATGAATCCAATCGTCTTCACTCAAACCAGTATCCTTCATAATCTTCAAGGAAGGAATCTGAACTTCCATAGGTAAAACAGCCTCCATGCCATATACCAAAGAAAAGGAGGTTGCCCCGATTGAAGTACGCGCCGTGGTACGGTATCCGTGCAGAGAAAACGGTAGCATCTCATGCCAGTCCTTGTAGGCGACTGCCATCTTTTTAATGATCTTCTTGATATTTTTGATCGCGGCTTCAACAACACCGTTCATCTTTGGCCGATAGGGAGATGAATTATGATGTTGAATCTTGAACTGTTCGCACAGAGCGGTGATCTTGGTGTTGTTCAAATTTGTACCGTTGTCTGTGATGATCCTGTCGGGGATACCATACCGGCATATGAGGTTCTGCTTGATGAAGCAGGCAACCACATTCTTTGTAATGGAGGCGAAGGAAGCTGCTTCGACCCACTTGGTAAAGTAATCAATAGCCACCAAGATGAAGCGATGTCCATTGGATGCCGTAGGCTTGATCTCTCCAATCATGTAGATTCCCCACATTGCGAATGGCCAAGGAGCTGTTAGAACGTTGAGAGGAACAAGAGGAATATGTACCTTGTCAGCATAGATTTGACATTTGTGACAAGTACGAGCATATTGATGACAGTCAGCTTCCATGGTAGACCAGTAGTAGCATGCCCTTAGAATCTTCTTAGCCATCGTATGTCCGCTCAAGTGGGTGCCAAAGGTGCCACTATGTATTTCAGTCATGATCAACTCAGCTTCAACTTTGTCCATACAACAAAGTAGAACACAATCATGGATGCACTTATATAGGATACCATTGCTCAGGAAGAACTTGGCAGCAAATCTCCTTAAGAACTTTTTGTCATTGAATGATGCTCCTTCAGGGTATTTTCGAGTCTGGAGATACCTTTTGATTTCATGAAACCAGGGTTGTTCCACTACTTCTTCAGTATTAATCTCATGACAGTGTGCAGGTTCGTCCATTCGCTCAATGGTGATTTGGGGAGCCTCATTATCCCAATTGAGTTTAAACATGGAAGACATTGTAGCCAGAGCATCTACTAGCTGATTTTCTTCTCGCGGGAAGTGCTCAAAGGTAATCTTCTCGAAATGAGGCAACAATGTCAGGACATGTTCTTTGTATGGGATAAGATTAGGATGTTTAGTATCCCACTCTCCTTTGATTTGACTGATAACCAAAGCCGATTCCCCAAATACGACCAAAGATTTGATTCCCAAGTCAATAGCAGCCTTGAGACCAAAGATACAAGCTTCATATTCAACCATGTTATTGGTACAGCTGAAGCAAAGTTGGGCAGTGAAGGGTGTATGGCAACCTTCCGGAGAAATAAGTACCGCACCGATACCGTTGCCAAGTGCATTTGAAGCACCATCAAAGTACAGGGTCCATCGGGATCCTTGTTCAGGTCCGTCATACGGTCCACCTTCAATGTTGTCCAATGTCATGATGTCCTCGTCAGGGAAGTCGAATCTCATAGATTGGTAATCTTCGACGGCTTGATGAGCTAGATGGTCAGCTAGTACACTACCCTTTATAGCTTTTTGGGTTGTGTACTGGATATCATACTCAGTCATAATCATTTTCCATCTAGCGATTCTTCCAGATAAAGTAGGCTTCTCGAAGATGTACTTAATCAGATCCATTTTAGAAATCAACAAAGTGGTATGTGTCAACATATACTGCCTTAGCCGGCGAGCAGCCCATACCAAAGCGCAACAAGTTTTCTCGAGCAGTGAGTAGCGAGTCTCACAGTCGGTAAACTTTTTGCTAAGGTAATAAATGGCATGCTCTTTTCAGCCAGACTCGTCATGTTGGCCCAGTACGCACCCCATTGAATTATCCAAAATAGTCAGATACATAATTAAAGGTCTTCCTTTGATGGGTGGCATCAAGATAGGAGGTTCCAGCAAATACTCCTTGATTTTATCAAAAGAAACTTGACAATCATTATTCCATTCAACCACCTGATCTTTCTTCAACAACTTGAAGATTGGCTCACAGGTAGATGTTAGGTGAGAGATGAACCTTGCAATATAGTTTAAGCGTCCCAAGAAACCTCTAACCTCCTTTTCAGTGCGGGGGGCAGGCATCTCTTGTATAGCTTTGACTTTAGCAGGATCAACCTCGATGCCTTTGTTACTGACGATAAATCCCAAAAGTTTACCAGACCTGACTCCAAAAGTGCACTTGCTAGGGTTCAGTCTGAGCTTATATTCCTTCAATCTGACAAACAACTTTTGCAGATGGTCGAGGTGTTCTTCTTCTGTCTGTGAATGTGCTATCATGTCGTCTACGTAGACTTCGATATCATGATGTATCATATCATGAAACAAAGCTACCATGGCGCGTTAATAGGTTGCCCCAACATTCTTCAGTCTGAATGGCATCACTTTATAGCAGAAGGTACCCCACTGCGTAACAAAAGTAGTCTTCTCCATGTCTTCGGGGGCCATTTTGATATGGTTGTATCCCGAGAATCCATCCATGAAAGAAAATACCTTATGTTGAGGTGTGTTGTCAACCAAGATGTCAATGTGTGGCAGTGGAAAATCATCTTTAGGGCTAGCCCTGTTTAAGTCCCGATAGTCCACACACATTCTGACTTTGCCGTCCTTCTTAGGCACGGGCACAATGTTAGAAAACCATTGTGGATAGGAAGTAACAGCCAGAAAGCCAACATTGAATTGCTTCATCACCTCAGCTTTGATCTTTTCAGACATGTCGGGCCTCATTCGGCGGACCTTTTGTTTGATTGGTGGACAATCTTCTCTTGTAGGGAGACGGTGAACCACAATATCTGTGTCGAGTCCCGGCATGTTTTCGTAGGACCAGGCAAAGATTTCAACATATTCATTCAGCAGCTGAACTAGACGCTCTTTGACACTTGGCTCCAGGTTGGCACCCACCTTAACCTCTTTCTTGTCTTGCCCTGTTCCCAGATTTATGGTTTCTAGCAACTCTTCATGGGGCAGAATAGCCCTCTCTTCTTGTTGTAAAAGTCTGGCTAACTCTCAAGACACTTCACAGTCTTCATCACCTTCGTACTCGGCATGATTGGCCAAATCTTCAGAGTCACCAAAGGCTAAAGCAGAATAGTCACCCATGGAATCCGGAGTGGATGGGTACCTGCATTTTGTGAGTGTGGCTGTGTGTAAGGGATAACCATCCTTAAACAAAACAAAATGTAAAAGGAAAGAAAATGAACACAACAGTTTGTAGATGAAAACGTCCAATGATTCACTTAAAAATGGCATATGATAATGAAGAAATCAAGCCCTTACAAATGGACCTATATGCCCCGAGTAAGGCATAAGGTGAAAATAGTGTACGAATTGTTTAATTATTACAAACCAAAATAGGAAATTGTTCAAAGATAATTACTGGTTGATGAAAGTGATGGGAACAAAGTCTTTCGCTTCCCAGTTGCTTAATCCTCCTTCGACGGTTGGAAAGATCCAATCTTCAAAGTTGTATTCTTCATCATCATCTTCTAAGGCATTAATTCCATGGTGAGTGGTTTTTATGGGTGGTCCTCCAGCCCGGGAGCGACGCACAGCTTTCTGGCCAGCAGCAGTAAAACCTAGTCCGAACTTGTCCGTCTTATGAGAAAAATCAGGCAGTTGCCCCCACACTGTACTCCTTCCTTCTTTGATTACAGCCTCCGCATCTTTGAGGGATGCCATCCTAGACACAAGCTTGGGAACGATAGGCACATCAGTCATTGTCTTTTCAACTGCGACCTCAAGAGAAACCTGTTCAAAATGTTGGAAAGGCGTTTCTATGAATTTGCCATCCAACTCCACATAGCGGAAGGAGTTAAGGTGACTTATCATGTACTCTTCCTCCCCATGAACCGTTATGATCTTACCATGAACTGGATACTTTAGCATTTGGTGCAGAGAGGAAGTGACTTCCCCAGCATTGTGAATCCACGGCCTTCCCAACAAGCATCAATATGAAGGACGGATATCCATCACATAGAAAGTAGAGTTGAAAATTTCTGTGCCCACTTTGATTGGGATGTCCACTTCTCCGTGAACCATCCTCTTAGCACCGTCGAAGGCTCTAACAATGATGTTACTGGGCTTTAGGGTCAAACCTTCGTAGTCCAATCTGTCCAACGCCTTCTTCGGTAGAACATTTAAAGATGAACCAGTGTCAACCAGAACATGGGCAAGTGTGGTCCCTCTGCATTCTACCGAGACATGCAACGCGTCATTATGCTTCCTTCCCTTATGGGTCAAATCAACATCAGAAAAACCAAGACCATTATTGTCAGTAAGGCTAGCCACGCACTCTTGAAACTGGTCAGTAGAAGTTTCTTGAGGTACGCGTGCCGTCTTTAGAAATTTGATTAAGGCCTTAGCATGAGCCTCAGAACAGAGTAGGAGAGCCAGCATGGAGATTTTAGAAGGGGTCTGCCCTAGCTGCTCCACGACATCGTAGTCTCTCTTCTTGATTATCTTTAAGATTTCTTCCATCTCTTTCTGGGTGGTCTCAGAGATTACCACAGTCTGAGCCTTCGTCCTGACAGGCGCTTCTAGTATCCCCTTACCTTTGGTAGCAACATCAGAGGGTCTAACTTCAGGAGCATCAAGTTCTTTAATTACCGGGCTTTGCACAGATGGCTTGACAAGCATAGAAACTCTCGAGGGTCCGAAGGCTACTCGTGGAGGAGCAATCTTTGGAGAGAAGATCCTTCCGCTGCGAGTTATCTTGCTTGTTCCCGCAATATTCCCTATATCAGGGGTTTCATCATCAGAATTCTCTTGGACTGATTCAATCTGCTTGATACCATGGTAGAAGATTTCTCCTCTGTAGTTCCATGGTATCGTCTTGTTAGATTTATACGGGACAGGCCCCGACATGGTGATTTTCAACGACACAAACTTAGGATCAGGCGTAATCTTAACAGGCCTTTTGCAGGTCTTGGAAAGATCGTCGAAGATGGTTATTATAGCAATGTCATTGGTTGGAGTATCAAAAGTAATAGGAGTAACATGAGTGATAGTATCAACAAGAGTCTTTTGAAAGAGGATCTCCTGGGTATCCATCAGGCGTTGGATGCCTGATTTCAACAGTGGGCAGTCAGCTTGCAAGTTTGAACAAAAGTAATAGTCTTTTACACAGCCTGGGAATATCCCGGCTTTCATCAAATTCACTTTAATCACTGGTAATAGAGTCATTAATTCATTAACGGTGGTGACATGAAGATCTTCCATAACGGCATGGACATTATGACCGTGCTTCGGCATTGGGGCAGAAATCACATTTGGCTTTTCGGGCGCATCAAATTTTACCTCCTTGGCGTCTATTAAGTCTTGGATCTTGTTTTTAAGAGCCCAACAGTTGTTGGTATCATGCCCTACACTGTCAGAATGGTATGCACATTTTGCATTGGAGTGATAATAAGGAGAAGAGGTATTGGGGTTTTTCGGCGCTTCTTTCAAGTTGGTGAGGTTCAGCTTTAACAAATGAGGGAGGACTTGATCCGGTGTCATATTGATTCGGGTGAATTGCTGTTGTGGCCTTTCTACCCTTTGCTGATTAGCTCTTGGTTGATTGCTTCGAGGCTGATCGGTTGAAGAGTTTTGGATCATCACAGCCCCCACCGTTGGTTGGCGCTCTGTTCTTCCTTGATTTTTCTGGGAATAAACAGTAAAAGCTTCTTTCTTGGCTGGGAAGGTCTTCTTAACAGCAGTGGAAGCGGAGGCATCCTTTTGAATTTTTCCACTCTTAATGCCAGCCTCGACCCTTTCACCGATCAGAATTAATTCGGTGAATCCTGCAGATGAACTCCCGATTAAATGATTGAAGAATGGACCAGACAAAGTCCCTAAAAACATGTCAACCATCTCTCTATCCAACAATGGTGAATGCACCCTTCCATCCAGATCTCGCCACTTCTGGGCATATTCTTTAAATCCCTCATTAGAGGCCATACCCATACTTTGTAGCCGAGTACGAGTAGGCACAAAATATGCATTGTATTGGTATTGTCGGTAGAAAGCAGCAGCTAAGTCTTCCCAGTTGCGAACATCAGATCTCTCAAGTTGATAGAACCAGTCCAATTGTGTGCCTGACAAACTGTCTTGAAAAAAGTGGACCCAGAGGTCTTTATTAGAAGAGTGATGTTGGATCTTTCTGACGTAGGACCTCAGATGCATCTTTGGACAAGACAAACCATCATACTTAGCAAATGTTGGTACTTTGAACTTGGGAGGAATGACGATCCCAGCAACCAACCATAGTTCTTCGAAATCTAAACCATGTACCCTTTGCAACTCCATGGCTGCCAACCGATCCTCAATATTTTTATACTTATCATCTGTCGGGGGATATTGCTGTTCGGAGTAATCTTCATCCTCTTCCTCTTCTTCTTCTTCAACTTCAGATTCGGAAGGCATCGCAACTCCTTTTCCTTTACCAATCCCTCATCATACGTCGAGGGGAACTCGAGAACTTTTCTAGCCTAGTTTTCAAACCTTCTCCCCATAGTGGACATACCGGTCCTTTTCTTCTTTTTCTCTTTATCTTTCTCCAACAGTGCTTTAAGGTCCTCTTGACCCTTTGCTAAAGTCATGAGGAGTTGCTGGAATTGCGAATTCTGTGCTTGCAGATCCTTAACCGTCTGCTCCAAATCCATCTTGCTGAAGTAAACAACAGAAAGATAAGGAAACTTGGTGTGAAGACCTGTTTATGCATATGATGAATGATATGTTATTCATGTAATGCATTCAAGGATTCAGAAATTCAAATTTGTTGCAAACAAAAAAGAACACACGTCATATTAAGAATAAATTTGTCAGTACATAAATGCCCCATGGGCAAAATATTACAAAATTCTTAATGTAAAAAGACATTGCGCATCCTCTTTGGCGCGATGTAAGTGTTGAGAGTCTTCTCTTCATGAAGTCGACGAGTAAGTTCTAAAACCTTCATCTCACTGGCATAGAAGCTGGCTTCAAAAGTATTCCGTTCCTCCTTGAGTTGTATCCAACTCTTTTGCAATTCTTCCAATGATGTTGGCATGTCTAGATGTAGGAGGGTGTATGGAACCTCTCCTTCCATAACAGGCTCTTTGATCACGGGGAGAATGTGAGGGTATGGCATCATAAGATTCTGGGCGCGGGTTCGTACCCACTTGAGATAAGGCTCAAGGGGGATGGAATTCTTGTGCCCCAGTATCTTACTATCCACTTTGTTGGGCATCCTCCAAGCTCTGATAAACCTTTGTCGAAGTCCTCGCGCATCGTTGTCGAAGTCAAAAACTAGGTCAGGAATCAGCATATCATGAGGGTCATCTCTCCGGGCATACCCAAATTGTCTTAGAGCTAAACAGGGGTTGTAGGTAATGCCTCCCCTAATGCCAAGTAGTGGAACATTAGGATTTCCCCACAACGATCAATGATGATGACATTTTCTATGGACCGAGAACACCAATGAACATCAGAATGTGTGAGGGTTATCAACCGTTGTGACCACCTTAAACCCTGCTCATTCTTCAAAACTGTTTGGGGAAGGTGAGAAATAAACCACCTTTCCATAAGAGGAGTACATCACATGAGAACACCTCTTTTCCTTATTGTTCGTGTGTGAAATGAGTGTAGGATGTCCCCAAGCAATATAGGTACAAGATTCCGAGATATGAAAATCTTGACAGCATTCACATCTATAAGCTGATTAGGATTTGGGAACAAGACCAACCCATAGATGAGAAATGCTACAATCTCCTCAAAAGCTTGCAGATCTAGAGAATTCCAGCAGTCTTGTGCCTTCTCAAACAGAAACTTTGCCAAGAAACCCTTGACACCACTTCTGGTTTCCCAATGACCTTTGATATCAGATGGTTGCAAGTGTAAGGCTTGAGCAACATCTTCAGGCTTTGGTTCTTTTTCCGTACCGTTGTAGGGTAGTTGATGAAGAATAGGAATCCTCAGGAGTTGAGAAAATTCCTCCAAAGTAGGTACTAGTTGGTAATCAGGGAATGTGAAACAGTGGTGTAGGGGGTCAAAGAACTGGAAGAGAACTTTCACCATGTCTTCTTCAATGTTGGAGTTGACCAAGTTGAGAAGTCTACCATGTCTTTCACTGAAGAGAGAATTCTCTGGAATCTTGGAAGTAAGCTCCTTGAGTTGAGGAGGGATTCTCACAAGGTTGACTTGAATTGTTTTCCTGCGAAGAGATTCCATGACCTACAAAACAAGAACAAAGATGAAGATCCAAACTGTTGTACCCCAAAATTTTCCCTCCCATTTTCTCAACATTTCTCATCACAAAGCCCTTGGAGATCAAGATCCAGTTAGGGTTTCATCTGCTCAAGACTTCTCCTTGCACTGTTGACCCAAATTAGGGTTTGTGTTTGCACAAAGATGTTTTGACCTAAAATGCCTAAGATAACTTCTTGCTTCATATTGGACTCCCAAGTTTATCCACATCAAGTTTCAAGTCTTGATTCCAAGTTTTGCCCAGTCAATTGGACAGTTGACCTAGAAATCAGCTGTATTGGGGAAAAAGTCAACTGTGGCCAATTGACAGTCAAATCTCATGAAAATTGACCCACATCAACATCATGAACTCACATGGACCATTTGATCAAGTTTGGATCACAATTCCACAAGAAATTTGATCAGATCACCAAAAGGGCAAAATGGTCATTTTTAGGGTTTTGACTGCATAAAGGCAATTTTTGACTGTTTGACCTAGCCAATGGCAAACCAAGCTCACATATGGATTCAAGGACCCCATGGAATTATCTTGACATGCTCAACAAGTTCAAAAGATCCCAAATGCACAAGATTGACAGTTGAATTTCCGAGTCAATTGATCAATTTTGACTGTATACTGAAAAGTCAAACTTTGACTTTTTGGTCAAAATCAAGAGTCAAGATTCATTTTTCATCAAAACATGCCAAATCATGAAACTTGTTCATCAAGAAATCCAAAATTGCAAATTAGGGTTTGAATTGAGAATTTTTCATAACTTAGAATTTTTCGAAGTTATGAAAAACCCTAATTTTTTCCCAACTTTGCCCCACTTTCTCACCAAGATTCATTTGGATTCAAGCAAAAGTCAAAACATGAAAGTTGTAGCTTGTTGCATAATCTACAACTTTTATTCACAAAGTTTTCCCAAAAGAGGCTTGTATCTCAAGTTACAATTTTTGGAATAAGGGTACTAAACCATTCTTAACTTAGTGAAATTTTAACCTATTTTGGCAAGGTTTTCTACCTAACTTCAAGACCATTTTCCTTACACTTCCACTTGGAATTTCAACTTGCATTTCAAAGATGGATTGTATTACACATTCCAAGCTTTCCAAAATGTCCAAGAACTCATCAAACAACCTCATAACTTGAGAGAATCGAATTTTGCAATATGGCAAAAACTCACTTTTGAATTGGTCATGTACATGTTCATAACTTATGCCATTTTCAAGTCAGCTTGGTTTGTGCTACATTACAGGCCTCTAAACCATCCAACACTCAATAATTTAATGCATGTTCATTGTGCTAAGGCCTTGTTTCATGAGTTTATGCATTACATGTTGGATTAGGCCATAAATGGAAAAAGTGAAATAGCCATTTTTGCAAAAGCAAGCTTTATGTCAAAGTTGCAAATCCACAAGTACAAATCAAATCACTTTGGCACAAGATTATGAGCAAAACACACTGATCAAGACAAGGTTAGAAGCATGTTTAGGGGGCCTCTACCTGCCTAGAAACTCAAGTGGCCTTTGTTTGCTTAAGGGTTAAGAAACTTAGCATAACACAACACAACTTTGATCTCAGCATTAAAAACCTTAAACAAATATTTTGTACACCTTCAAGACATCCTAACTAAGCTAGCACACGACTCCAATACCTCCAATACCTCCACAAACTCAGAACCACCCTCAAACTGCTCAAATAGAGTTCTCACTGCAGTTTGAGGGCCAACTCTCATCCCTTGCATGCTTTCTTGCTCAAAGCTCATCAAACACATTCCCTAGCATCACTTGAAGCTAACCAAAGCATAAAACATGACCTGTAACTCCTCTAACCAGTTCCACCATTTTCACTTTCTTGTTTTGCAGTTGAAGGTCCATAGCTCGATTCAAGGTGTTTCAAAGCAAAGTAAGCATTGGAATAGCATCACCACACTTCAGGCAAGCTATACAGATCATCATCTTGCTCTGAAAGCTCCCCCATTGCCAGATAGAACTTCAACTGAACAGGTATCTTCTTGAACTTCTAACTCTTAGTCTAGGCATCATTAACTTTAAGTTTGTGAATAAGAAGTGTTCTACTCATGCCCCTGAATCTGTACATGCTTTTACTTTTCATTTATTTTGCTTGAGCTGTGAGAATTTAAGGTTTGAATATGGAAGAAAAGTTAGGTCAGGATTTGGGAATGTCAAAATTCTCTCTCATTTCTGAGAGTTAGGATGAGTTCTTTATATATTTAGAATCGTGATTCAATGCTTAACATTTCTTATGTTGTAAGTTTGTGCAAAGGATCAAAGAATCCAGGTGTTTGAATGGAGGTTCAGGCGCGCGTTTTTTGAACGTTTTTGCTGTCTGAAGGTTGAAGAAGAAGCCACGTGGGCTGGGCCTGTTTTGATTTTCCTTTTCACACCATATATTTGCTTTCATACCCCCCAGGCCCATTTTGTGTATTTGCATGATTTTTTGATTTTTCTTTTTTTATCCTGGCTTATTTATTTTTGCTAATCATATTAAAAAACATAAAAAATATTTTTACACCATTTTTTATATTTTTAGGCATTTATTTAGTTATATTGCTACTTGTATGTAAATAAGTACAAAAACATATTATTTAGAATAAATAGGAAAATAATGTAAACACCATTTTATTTTCATTTTTTATTTTGTTTTATCTTCTTAAAATATTTTATATAAAATATACTTTTTTCATAAATATTAATTATTATTATTTTTGTATATATAATATTTATTTAGTAAATAATAAAGATATTTATATATATTAGTACATTTAGGTAAATAATATAAAAAATATATATACATTTTTATTTTATTAATATTTGACATAAAAAATACTCTTTTATAAATATACTCCATTTTATTTTATTTTTGTATATAATTATTAAATATTATACATATTAAATAGTTAATATACTTATTTAATAAAATTAGGGTTTTACCCTTTAAAGCACAAAAACTCCAAAAATGTTACTTTTTTTATTTTATTCATTTTTGTTTATTGGACATAAAAAAATCCTTTTTCCATACATATGAAAACCCTTTTTGCATTTTGCATCTTTATTTTATTGTCCATTTAATTTGTGCAATTAATTATTTTGTAAATATTCCAAAATTGATGTAATAACTAGGTTTAAATTTCTTGTCTAAATATCCCCCCATTTGAACATTTGTACCCCCCTTCCCATATTGTGTTGTAATAGTTTAGGAAATTTAAATTTCGCACTTTATTGCTTTCTAAATATACCATGCTAGAATTAGGGTTTGTATGCGAATAAAACGAACGAAAATAGTTTGACCTAATTTCAAGATAATCAAGCATGAATATGGACAACACATATCACACTTGCACCCCCTAGGGTATTCCACTTGTTGCCCTCAATAAATGGGCCATATTGCATGTTAGGTTTCTTTGGGTAAAACAAACAATCAAATGATCATAGTCCCTCGATGACGCTTTCGAAAAGTTGCCTAAAATGATCAAGTCCCTTTCAAAGAGAAATTGCCCAAAGATACTTAGCACTATTGCAATTATGGTCTAAACGATGACCCGCGCCCGTCCCTTTCACCTCCTAACACAAGATTGTCCACCAAATGCAATGGTGGAACAAAATTGTTAAAAGGGTTAAAACATAACAAAAATCTTTGAGAACTTTAGGGTAGATAGCTCTTAAGTACTTGTCAACTTGCAAAACAAAACACTTGCCTATTTTCAAACCACACTTCACAAACACTTTCAAAACAAACTTTCAAAAAACCTTGAAACATCTTTTCAAAAAGACAAACAACTTTTGTAAAACATTCGAGTAAAGAATTGTTACGAGGGTAGCCTATACAAGGCATCTTTTTCAAAACCTTTTCAAAGCCACACACAAAGCACCATTTCAAACAATTGAAAACCAAGGCAAGTTGATCTAAGCAAGTACCTAAGAGCCCATGGATAACCATGGATAGAAAGGGTGCTAATACCTTCCCTTTCTATAATCTACTCCCCGAACCCAAGAAAAATCTCAAAGGTTTTTGCTGTGCTTTTTAAACCTTTCCTTAGGATAAAATAAAAAGTCGGTGGCGACTCTTGCTCAACTGAAACATTTGCAAAAACAAACGCAAAACCATAGTCAGTTCTCCCACCGTATCACAGAACTGGCGACTCTGCTGGGGATAATTTTAAAAGTGGAGTAACCTTAGGGCTTAGATCACCCTCTTGCATGACTAATTGTTTGAATTGATTGCTTTATATCTTGGCTCTCTTGTTTGGGTTTGCAAATCCTACACCCGGATTTTGGGAAACATTTCATAGATAGCAATACGTTGTGGAAACTGTGCGGGGTATACCGACACGGTCGAAGCAATAGCTATATTAGTGCGACATATTTGTGAGTACCGGTAACCCTTGTGTTCAATCAAGGAGAGTATGGGGCCGCTGAGTGATGTCACTAAGCACTAATGACCTAGAACCTTACTTGACCATCTTGGCCTTTTATTAGGGGTAGTGAGGTGGCCGGCTTTGGTGCAGTCCGAAGTTGGTAGATACTCGATACTACACTCATTGAGGGTTGTTTTCTTGGAATATTTTGGTCGCTAGTTAAGTGGCTAAACCAAAACAATGAACATTGAAAACAATCCAATGATATTGAGCTCCTTAGAACCCGGTTACTATTTATAGGACAGGTTTTTAAGCCAACTGCACTCAAGAGGGTACTTACCTATGAAACCCCATGCAAGCCTGAAACTAGGGTTTGGTGTGATTTGCTTGTACATATGTTTTGTGCATACATCATAAACATCATAAAACATCATATGCATTCACTAACCATTTCAAGGGTTTGGATCTTCATCTTTGTTCTTGTTTTGTAGGTCATGGAAATTCCTCGCAGAAACACCATTCAAGTCAACCTTGTGAGAATCTCTCCTCAACTCAAGGAGCTCACCTCAAGAATTCCGGAAAACTCATCCTTCAGTGAAAGACATGGTAGAATGCTTAGCCTAGTCAACACCAACATTGAAGAAGACATGATGAAAGTGCTATTCCAGTTCTTTGACCCTCTTCACCACTGTTTCACTTTCCCTGATTATCAGTTGGTACCCACTTTGGAGGAGTTTTCTCAACTCCTGAGAATTCCTATCCTTAATCAACTACCCTTCAACGGTACGGAAAAGGAACCAAAGCCGGAAGATGTTGCTCGAGCATTACATCTACAACCATCCGACATCAAGGGGCATTGGGAAACCAGAAGCAGCGTCAAGGGATTCTTAGCAAAATTCTTGTTTGAGAAGGCACAAGAATGTTGGAACTCATTGGACCTACAAGCCTTTGAAGAGATTGTGGCACTCCTTATCTATGGGTTGGTCTTGTTCCCAAATTCTGACCAATTGATAGATATCAACGCCGTCAAAATCTTCTTGTCCAGAAATCCAATACCAACATTGCTTGGGGACATTCTTCACTCATTTTACACACGAACAATGAGAAAGAGGGGTGTTCTCATGTGCTGTACTCCTCTCCTTGCAAGGTGGTTTATTTCGCACCTTCCACAATCTGTCTTGAAGAATGACCAAGGCTCAAGGTGGTCCCAACGGTTGATGACTCTTACTCACTCTGATGTACATTGGTGTTCTCGGTCAAGAGAAAATGTCATCATCGTCGATCGTTGCAGAGAGTTTCCTAATGTTCCTTTACTTGGAATTAGGGGAGGTATCACCTACAACCCTTGCCTAGCTTTGAGGCAATTTGGATATGCACGGAGGGATGGCCCTCATGACATGTTAATTCCTGACCTAGTTTTTGACTTCGACAACGATGCGCAAGGACTTCGCCAAAGATTCATCAGAGCTTGGGGAAGACCCAACAAGGTTGATAGCAAGACTCTGGGACACAAGAACTCCATCCCTCTTGAGCCTTATCTCAAGTGGGTACGAGCCCGAGCCCAAAGTCCGATGATGCCTTATCCTCATGTTCTCCCTGTGATTAAAGAGCCTGTTAAGGAAGGAGAGGTTCCCTACACCATCCTACATCCTGACATGCCTACATCGTGGGAGGAAATGCAGAAAAGTTGGATTCAGCTCAAGGAGGAACAAAATACTTTTGAAGATAGCTTCTATGCCAGTGAGAAGAAGGTTTTAGAGCTTACCCTCCGACTCCATGAGCAAGAGGCCCTCAACACCTACATCGCACCAAAGAGGATGCGCAATGTCTTTTTGCCTTGAGAAGTTATTTTGTAATATTTGGCCCATGGGGCATTTATGTACTAACAAATTTCTTCTTATTAATATGACGTGCGTTCTTCTTTGTCTGCAACAATTTTGAATGTTCCAAATCCTTGAATGCATTGCATACATAAGCATACCATTCATCATGTGCATAAGCAGGTCTCACTCCAGGTTTCCTTATCTGTCTGCTGTTTATTTCAATAGGATGGATCTCGAGCAAACAGTCAAAGACCTGCAAGCTCAAAACGCACAGTTCCAGCAACTCCTGACAACCTTGGCTAAAGGTCAGGAGGATCTCAAGACCTTGCTGGGGAATAAAGACCCAGTGAAAAAGAAGAAAAAGAGACTCGGGGTGGCTACTTTAGGGAGAAGATTTGACGGAGAAGCTCGGAGAGTGCTTGAATTTCCTCCTATTTCTGATGAAGGAACCAGCAAAGGAGGTGGGGCTGCGGTACCTTCCAAGTCCGATGTGGAAGAAGAAGAGGTCGAAGAGGATGAAGATTATTCTGATCAACAATACCCTCCAGCTGATGATAAATACAAGGGTTTAGAAGACAGGTTGGCCGCCATGGAGCTACAAAGAGTACCGGGTTTGGATTTTGAAGACTTGGGTTTGGTTGTCGGGATTGTGATTCCCCCAAAGTTCAAGGTGCCAGTGTTTGTGAGGTATGATGGGTTGTCCTGTCCAAAAATGCATCTCAGGTCCTACTTGAGAAAGATCCAACCCTATACGGCAGATAAAAACCTTTGGATTCATTTCTTTCAAGACAGCCTTTCTGGAGCTCAATTGGAGTGGTTTTATCAGTTAGAGGGAACCAGCGTTCGCAATTGGGAAGACTTGGCCACCGCTTTTTACAAACAATATCAATACAATTCTGACCTTGCTCCTACTCGTACCCAACTTCAGGGTATGTCATTGGGAACAGGCGAAGGATTCAAAGAATATGCACAAAAATGGAGAGATTTGGCTGGCAGGGTGCAGCCTCCTTTAACCGACCGAGAGCTCGTTGATATGTTTCTAGGAACCCTATCTGGGCCATTTTTCAACCATCTGATTGGTAACTCTTCCACGGGGTTTACCGATTTGATCTTAACAGGCGAAAGAATAGAAGCTGGCATCAAGTCAGGAAAGATTCAGAAGGGTGTTGCTGCAAGTGTTGAGAAGAAACCTTTTAAGAAGGAAACAACTGTGGTATATTCTCAGAGAAGAGCAAGGAAGACGGAGCGTCGACCAACTGTGGGGGCCGTAATGATTCAAAACTCTTCAAGTGAGCAGCCTCGCTATAACCAGTCCAGACCAAATCAGCAACGGGTGGAACGGCCACAACGGCAGTTCACCCGCATTAATATGACTCCAGCGCAAGTGCTTCCCCATCTATTAAAGTTGAATCTCGCCACCGTCAAGGAGGCACCAAAAATGTGAATACGTCCTCTCCACATTATCATCCTAATGCTAAATGCGCCTACCATTCTGACAGTGTTGGGCACGACACCAATGATTGTTGGGCACTCAAGTATAAAATCCAAGACCTGATAGAGGCGAAAGAGGTGGAGTTTGACGCTCCAGAGAAGCCTAATGTGATATCTGCACCCATGCCGAAGCACGGCCGAAATGTCAACGCCGTTGAAGAAGATTTGTATGTTGCTGACGTCAATGATCTGATTACTCCATTGCTAACCATCAAGTTGAATCTGTTAAGGGCCGGGATCTTCCCGGGATGTAAGTAAGACTGCTATTGTTGTTACTCTCTGCCGTTTGATTGTCCGTTACTGAAGAAAGGCATCCAAGGCCTTATGGATAGTCGACAAATTTTGTTTGAAAAAGTTTCTGCTGTTCCAACTCATACTGAAGATGTCTCAATCATAACCATTCACGCCAATCTTTCCAAGGCCGTCAAAAAGCCTGTTAAGATTACACCAGCTACGAAATCTGTTCCTTTGAAGATAACAATGCCAGGGTCTGTCCCCTATGTTTCTGAGAAGTCGATACCATGGAACTACGGCGGCGACGTCTACTACCATGGTATTAAACAAATCGAGATAACTGAAGAAAGTTCGGATGATGAAGAAGCCAGCATTGGTAACATTGCGGGCACGAGCAAAATCACCAGGAGCGGGAGAATATTTTCTCCAGAGATTGCCCCTCCAAGAGCAATCTTTGGACCCTCATCAGCTGACAAGGTCATCCCTGCACCAATAAAACTCTCTGCTAGAACTCCATTGATTGAAGACGTTGTTGTTCCTAGTACTGTCCCTCCTACCACTGCTGATAAAGGTAAGGGAATCCAAGATGAGCTCGTCAGGAAGAGGGCTCAGCCCTTGGTAATCCCGGAAACCTCCAAGAAGGAAATGGATGAGATTTTGAGGATAATCAAAAGGAGTGATTACGATGTGGTAGAACAACTGGGGCAAACCCCCTCAAAGATCTCCATGCTGGCACTACTACTTTGCTCGGAAGCGCACGCTAAAGCTCTGATAAAATTCCTGAAGGCAGCCCATGTGCCCCAGGAAACCTCTGCAGATCAATTTCAAAATTGCGTGGCTAGCCTGACTGCGGACAATGGATTAGGTTTCTCTGATGCCAACCTAACTCCTAAAGGTAGAAACCACAATGATGCTTTGCACATTTCAGTCGAGTGTCGAGGAACTACCCTCGCACATGTCTTGGTCGACACTGGTTCGTCGCCGAATGTATTGCCTAAGAAGGCCTTGGACCGACTAGATTGTGAAGGGTTGGAGTTGAAGCCGAGTGATATTGTTGTCAGAGCTTTCGATGGTTCGAAGAGAATGGTCCATGGGGAGGTTGAAATTCCCATCAAGATAGGCACTGAGGTGTTTAAGTCTACTTTCTATGTGATGGACATTCGTCCGTCATACTCTTGCTTGCTGGGTAGGCCTTGGATACACCATGCTGGGGAAGTCACCTCCTCCTTACATCAGATGTTGAAGTATCCTGTCAAGGGAAAGATCATTACTGTCCATGGCGAAGAGGAGTACATGATTAGCCACTTGAACTTTTTCCGGTATGTGGAGGTAGAAGGGGAGTTCATTGAGACGCCTTTTCAGCATTTCGAAGAAGTCCTTCCTGAGTTAACAGTAGCAAAGTTGGCAGCTGAGACACCGAGGCAGATGGCCAGGATGGCATCTCTGGAGGACGCAAGGGCCGCAATAAAGGAAGGGAAGAATTCAACATGGGGGCAGTTACCTGATATTCCGCATAAGACAGACAAATTTGGATTAGGGTTCACTACCGCGGGCCAGAAAGCGATGCGCCGTTCGAAGATTGAAAGAGCGCCAGTCAAAATTTCTCCCTACGGAATCAACGCCTTGGAGGATGAAGACAAAGAGAGCAACATCGGAGAGTGGATTTATCCAACTGTCAAAGGAGGATTGAGCAACTGGGAGGCAAAAGACTTTGTCCCCATCACTTTTATTCATCAGTAATTTATCTGTTAAACATTTCCTATTTGGTCTGTAATATTTATTTTCAAACAATCCGTACACTATCTTTTCACCTCATGCCTTGCCCGGGGCATGTAGGTCCATTTGTAAGGGTTTTGATTATTTTTCATATCCATATGCCATGTTTAATGATTCATTGGACGTTTTTCATTTGATAAACTGCTTGTGTTCATTTTCTTTCCTTTTGCATTTTTTGTTTAAGGATGGCTATCCCTTACATACACCCACACTCACAAATGCAGGTACCCATCCACTCCGGATTCCATGGGTGACTATTCTGCTATATCCGTCAGTAGCTCTGAAGATCTGGTCAATCAAGCCGAGTATGAAGATGACGAAGGTTGTGAAGTACCAGGGGAACTAGCCAGACTTCTACAGCAAGAGGAAAAGGCCATCTTACCTCATGAAGAGTCATTGGAAACTGTCAACTTAGGGACCGAGGAAGACCGGAAGGAGGTGCAAGTGGGTGCCAATCTGGAACCAAGTGTCAAGGAGCGCCTGATACAGTTGTTGAATGAGTATGTTGAGATCTTCGCCTGGTCTTATAAAGACATGCCAGGTTTAGACACAGACATCGTGGTTCACCGTCTCCCCACAAGAGAGGATTGTCCACCGATCAAGCAAAAAGTCCGCCGAATGAGGCCTGACATGTCTGAAAAGATCAAGGCAGAAGTAATGAAGCAATTCGACGCTGGCTTTCTGGCTGTTACGTCCTATCCTCAATGGGTCGCTAACATCGTGCCAGTACCTAAGAAAGATGGCAAAGTCAGGATGTGTGTGGACTACCGGGATTTGAATAGGGCCAGCCCCAAAGATGATTTTCCACTCCCACACATTGACATTTTGATCGACAATACAGCTCAGCACAAAGTGTTTTCCTTCATGGATGGATTCTCGGGCTACCATCAAATCAAAATGGCCCCCGAGGACATGGAGAAAACTACTTTTGTCACACAATGGGGCACTTTCTGTTACAAGGTGATGCCGTTCGGGCTGAAGAACGCAGGGGCAACCTATCAACGCGCCATGGTAGCTTTATTTCATGATATGATACATCATGAGATTGAAGTTTACATAGACGATATGATAGCTCGGTCACAAACAGAGGAGGAGCACCTTGAACATCTAGAAAAGCTGTTTGCTAGGTTGAAAGAATACAAGCTCAGGCTGAATCCAAGTAAATGCACTTTCAGAGTTAGGTCTGGTAAACTCCTGGGATTTATTGTAAGCAACAAAGGCATTGAAGTCGATCCAGCAAAAGTGAGAGCAATACAAGAAATGCCTGCTCCCCGTACTGAAAAGGAGGTTAGAGGGTTCTTGGGGCGCTTGAACTATATTGCCAGATTCATCTCCCATCTGACTTCTACCTGTGAGCCAATTTTCAAACTCTTGAAGAAAGATCAGGTAGTCGAATGGAACGACGATTGCCAAGCTGCTTTTGATAAGATCAAGGAGTATTTGCTAGAACCTCCTATTCTGATGCCACCCATCGAAGGAAGACCACTGATCATGTATTTGACCGTCTTGGATAACTCAATGGGGTGTGTTTTGGGCCAGCATGACGAGTCTGGTCGAAAAGAGCATGCTATTTATTACCTTAGCAAAAAGTTTACCGACTGTGAGACTCGCTACTCACTGCTCGAGAAAACTTGATGCGCTTTGGTATGAGCTGCTCGCCGACTAAGACAGTATATGTTGACTCATACTACCTTGTTGATTTCCAAAATGGATCCTATCAAGTATATCTTCGAAAAGCCCGCTTTATCTGGAAGGATAGCTAGATGGCAAATGATCCTAACTGAATATGACATCCAGTACACCACCCAAAAAGCTATAAAAGGTAGTGTACTAGCTGACCATCTGGCTCATCAAGCTATCGAAGATTATCAACCCATGAGATTTGACTTCCCAGATGAGGACATCATGAATTTGGACAACATTGAAGGTAGCGGACCGTATGACGGACCTGAAAAGGGATCCCGATGGACCCTGTACTTTGATGGTGCTTCAAATGCACTGGGAAACGGTATCGGTGCAGTACTCATTTCTCCGGAAGGCTGTCACACACCTTTCACGGCCCGACTTTGCTTTAGTTGCACAAATAACATGGCTGAATACGAAGCTTGCATCTTTGGTCTCAAGGCTGCTATAGACTTGGGGATCAAATCTTTGATCGTATTTGGGGACTCGGCTTTGGTTATCAGTCAAATCAAAGGAGAGTGGGATACCAAGCATCCTAATCTTATCCCATACAAAGAACATGTCCTGACATTGTTGCCTCATTTCGAGCAAATTACCTTCGAGCATTTCCCGCAAGAAGAGAATCAGCTAGCAGATGCTCTAGCCACAATGTCCTCCATGTTTAAACTCAACTGGGATAACGAGGCTCCCCAAATCACCATCGAGCGAATGGATGAACCTGCGCATTGTCATGAGATTGATACCGAAGAAGTAGTGGAACAACCTTGGTTCCATGAAATCAAAAGGTATCTCGAGACTAGAGATTATCCGGAAGGAGCTTCCGTAAATGACAAGAAGTTCTTAAGGAAATTTGCTGCCAAGTTCTTCCTGAGCAACAACATCCTTTACAAACGAAGCCATGATTGTGTATTACTCTGATGCGTAGACAAAGCTGAAGCAGAGTTGATCATGACTGATATACACAGCGGCACATTTGGCACTCACTTGAGCGGGCATACAATGGCTAAGAAAATACTAAGGGCAGGCTATTACTGGTCTACCATGGAAGCTGACTGCCATCAGCATTCCCGTACTTGCCACAAATGTCAAGTCTACGCAGACAAAGTTCATATCCCTCCGGTTCCTCTCAATGTTCTGACTGCTCCTTGGCCATTTGCAATGTGGGGCATTGACATGATTGGAGAGATCAAGCCCATGGCTTCCAACGGACATCGCTTCATCCTGGTTGCCATTGACTATTTCACCAAATGGGTCGAAGCAGCTTCCTTCGCCTCTGTTACTAAAAATGTGGTTGCCCGCTTTATCAAGCAAAATCTCATATGCCGATATGGTGTTCCAGACAGGATCATCACAGACAACGGTACAAATCTGAATAACACGATGATCACTGCATTGTGCGAACAGTTCAAGATTTATCATCATAATTCATCTCCCTATCGGCCGAAGATGAACGGTGCTGTTGAAGCTGCGAACAAAAACATTAAGAAGATCATTCAGAAAATGACAGTCACTTACAAAGACTGGCATGAGATGTTACCGTTTGCTATGCATGGATACCGTACGACGGCACGTACTTCAACTGGGGCAACCCCATTTTCTTTGGTATATGGCATGGAAGCTGTTTTGCCTATGGAAGTCCAGATTCCTTCTCTAAGGATTATGAAGGATGCAGGTTTGAATGAAGATGATTGGACGCAGACCCGACTTGATCAACTCAATCTGATCGACGAAAAGCGACTCGCTGCTATATGCCATGGTCAGGCGTATCAAAAGCGAATGATCAAGGCCTTCAATAAGAAAGTCAGACGTCAAGTGTATCAAGTCGGAGATCTCGTAATCAAGCGGATTATCTTGCCGCAAAGTGATCCCAGGGGCAAATGGACTCCTACATATGAAGGACCATTTGTGATCAAGAGCATATTTTCTGGTGGTGCAATGATTCTGACCACCATGGACGGCGACGATTTGCCGCACCCGGCGAACGCAGACATAGTCAAAAGATACTACGCATAAAATAACCCGACAAGTTGAAAACCCGAAAGGGCGGCTTGGGAAAAAATGGGCATCCCGGTGAGCCGAAAACCCGAAAGGGCGGTTCAGGCAAAAATTAGGGATAAAAACAAAAAAATCTGTACACCCGGCAAGTCGAAAACCCGAAAGGGCGGCTTGGGCAAAAAGGGGTTTCCCGGTGGATCGAAAACCTGAAAGGGCGATTCAGGCAAAAGTTAGGGAATTAAAGCGTATGACTATGTCTCGTCGGATCACTTCAAAGACAATCTCTTCATCAACCAGTTCCAGGCTTCTGATCAATCCAGTCATCGGCAAACGAAGCATTGAATGGACAGATATTCAGAGTTGTGAAGGCTATAGTGGAATGGAATCCCATGGAATTTTTTCACATAGCCATCTTTATTTTGTATAAATCTTTCAATATTTACGACAAACTCCTCTTACTAGGATGATTGTCTCCTTTGTACAAATATACTCATAAAAAGTCAATACAAATACTTTTCCCAGAAATTTGTGTCGTTCCCTTTTCTTTTCTCTTGCACTATTTGTTTTATTTTGAGAAACGTCCAATGTTTTGTTAAATAGGCATATGCATTTGAATATAATCATTTCCTTACGAATCAAGAAAGAGGATTACTGATAAGTTGAAGATACAGTTGGATATCTTGATACCCTTTCAAAGGAAACCCCCCGGAGATTTGGAACCCATATCCCCAGCAAGCCCTGAAGCTTATCCCCAGCAGATTTTGGAAGCTTATCCCCTGCAGAGTACAGACGTCTCTCCCGAGTTTTATTCAAAGTTATTCCTCACCAGAACTTATAACTGGGTTATCCTCAGCTAATTGCCACGGAAGATCGCACTCGCCAAAATTCTTCCTACCTCCAGCGGAGTTCATCAGAGTTCCCCAACATAACTTATCAATACGATCCCCAGAGGAGTTTATCTTTGTTATCCCCAGCCAGAGAATCCTCCAGAACTCAATTCCCCTCAGAATTTAAGTTTCAGTATTCCCAGCGAAGCCAGACTAATGAACCTTCTCCCCACAGAATTTTTGGAGGGAAAATCTTGAGTTCCCCAGTGAAGTCGCCAGAGATACTTCCCACTAAACTGAAGATTCTCAGTCTTACCTCCCCAACATGGGTCTATTAGTTTGGAACTCCCCAATAGAAGTCATCAGGAATTCCCCATGAAGATTGGTATACAACCTAAGCTCTTTATTCTCCAGCAACAACCAGGAATTATTCTTCCCGGCAACAGTCAAGATACTGTCATCTTCAGCCATCTCGGATTCATCTATCCTTTGCAAGACAGCTCTCTAGCTTACATGCGCATTCATTTACATTCATATTACATAACATACATTGTATCATACATCATAACATTGCATGTAACAACTCTTTACCTTTCAGGTAAGATCAGTCGAAGGACTAAAATCATTATCTTCCGAGATTCTTTCCAGGAATAGTTCAGATGTGGCCCAGACACGGCAACATTCTAATACTTATTCCAGATTTATCCAGGTGCAGTTTTACACGAGCTCATCATCAGGGAACCCTACACCGGTTCTTCCTCCAAATTCAAGATTGCTGAAAACAGTTCACGGGTTCTCCAAGTAACGGATGTTAACCTATCGCTTGTTCAGATTCTTCTCAAGACTTTTGAAAACAGTTTACGGATGCTTCCCAACAACGGATGCTGCTCTATTGCTTATTCAACTTCAAGATTTCTGAAAACAGTTCACGGGTTCTCCAAGTAACGGATGTTAACCTATCGCTTGTTCAGATTCTTCTCAAGACTTCTGAAAACAGTTTATGGATTCTTCCCAACAACGGATGTTAATCTATCAACTTGTTCAGATGTAACTTTTGAAAACAGTTTACGGACGCTTCCCAACAACGGATGCTACTCTATTGCTTATTCAACTTCAAAATTTCTGAAAACAGTTCACGGGTTCTCCAAGTAACGGATGTTAACCTATCGCTTGTTCAGATTCTTCTCCAGACTTTTGAAAACAGTTTATGAATTCTTCCCAACAACGGATGTTAATCTATCAACTTGTTCAGATGCAATTTTTGAAAACAGTTTACGGATTCCTCCCAACAACGGATGTCAATCTATTGCTTATTCAGATCCCCAGTTCAGAGATGGTCCCAAGCATGGACACCTCCCTGACACTCATTCCAGATGGCATCTTTAAGCCCATCCCCGACAGGTTTCTATCACTCTTCCAGATGGCATCGTTAATCCCATCTCCAAATGGCATCTCTAAGCCCATTCCCGCATCCATTGCTTTGACGAGTGCAAATTTAAGGGCACTCTAGTGTCCAATCTCCTTTTACCCTCGAGTCACGAAAGGCAAGCTTGCCAATCTAACTCTTCGGATTCAAGAAGATTGAACAGGGGCAACTGTTGTACCCCAAAATTTTCCCTCCCATTTTCTCAACATTTCTCATCACAAAGCCCTTGGAGATCAAGATCCAGTTAGGGTTTCATCTGCTCAAGACTTCTCCTTGCACTGTTGACCCAAATTAGGGTTTGTGTTTGCACAAAGATGTTTTGACCTAAAATTCCTAAGATGACTTTCTTGCTTCATATTGGACTCCCAAGTTTATCCACATCAAGTTTCAAGTCTTGATTCCAAGTTTTGCCCAGTCAATTGGACAGTTGACCTAGAAATCAGCTGTATTGGGGAAAAAGTCAACTGTGGCCAATTGACAGTCAAATCTCATGAAAATTGACCCACATCAACATCATGAACTCACATGGACCATTTGATCAAGTTTGGATCACAATTCCACAAGAAATTTGATCAGATCACCAAAAGGGCAAAATGGTCATTTTTAGGGTTTTGACTGCATAAAGGCAATTTTTGACTGTTTGACCTAGCCAATGGCAAACCAAGCTCACATATGGATTCAAGGACCCAATGGAATTATCTTGACATGCTCAACAAGTTCAAAAGATCCCAAATGCACAAGATTGACAGTTGAATTTCCCAGTCAATTGATCAATTTTGACTGTATACTGAAAAGTCAAACTTTGACTTTTTGGTCAAAATCAAGAGTCAAGATTCATTTTTCATCAAAACATGCCAAATCATGAAACTTGTTCATCAAGAAATCCAAAATTGCAAATTAGGGCTTGAATTGAGAATTTTTCATAACTTAGAATTTTTCTAAGTTATGAAAAACCCTAATTTTTTCCCAACTTTGCCCCACTTTCTCATCAAGATTCATTTGGATTCAAGCAAAAGTCAAAACATGAAAGTTGTAGCTTGTTGCATAATCTACAACTTTGATTCACAAAGTTTTCCCAAAAGAGGCTTGTATCTCAAGTTACAATTTTTGGAATAAGGGTACTAAACCATTCTTAACTTAGTGAAATTTTAACCTATTTTGGCAAGGTTTTCTACCTAACTTCAAGACCATTTTCCTTACACTTCCACTTGGAATTTCAACTTGCATTTCAAATATGGATTGTAGTACACATTCCAAGCTTTCCAAAATGTCCAAGAACTCATCAAACAACCTCATAACTTGAGAGAATCGAATTTTGTAATATGGCAAAAACTCACTTTTGAATTGGTCATGTACATGTTCATAACTTATGCCATTTTCAAGTCAGCTTGGTTTGTGCTACATTACAGGCCTCTAAACCATCCAACACTCAATAATTTAATGCATGTTCATTGTGCTAAAGCCTTGTTTCATGAGTTTATGCATTACATGTTGGATTAGGCCATAAATGGAAAAAGTGAAATAGCCATTTTTGCAAAAGCAAGCTTTATGTCAAAGTTGCAAATCCACAAGTACAAATCAAATCACTTTGGCACAAGATTATGAGCAAAACACACTGATCAAGACAAGGTTAGCAGCATGTTTAGGGGGCCTCTACCTGCCTAGAAACTCAAGTGGCCTTTGTTTGCTTAAGGGTTAAGAAACTTAGCATAACACAACACAACTTTGATCTCAGCATTAAAAACCTTAAACAAATATTTTGTACACCTTCAAGACATCCTAACTAAGCTAGCACACGACTCCAATACCTCCAATACCTCCACAAACTCAGAACCACCCTCAAACTGCTCAAATAGAGTTCTCACTGCAGTTTGAGTGCCAACTCTCATCCCTTGCATGCTTTCTTGCTCAAAGCTCATCAAACACATTCCCTAGCATCACTTGAAGCTAACCAAAGCATAAAACATGACCTGTAACTCCTCTAACCAGTTCCACCATTTTCACTTTCTTGTTTTGCAGTTGAAGGTCCATAGCTCGATTCAAGGTGTTTCAAAGCAAAGTAAGCATTGGAATAGCATCACCACACTTCAGGCAAGCTATACAGATCATCATCTTGCTCTGAAAGCTCCCCCATTGCCAGATAGAACTTCAACTGAACAGGTATCTTCTTGAACTTCTAACTCTTAGTCTAGGCATCATTAACTTTAAGTTTGTGAATAAGAAGTGTTCTACTCATGCCCCTGAATCTGTACATGCTTTTACTTTTCATTTATTTTGCTTGAGCTGTGAGAATTTAAGGTTTGAATATGGAAGAAAAGTTAGGTCAGGATTTGGGAATGTCAAAATTCTCTCTCATTTCTGAGAGTTAGGATGAGTTCTTTATATATTTAGAATCGTGATTCAATGCTTAACATTTCTTATGTTGTAAGTTTGTGCAAAGGATCAAAGAATCCAGGTGTTTGAATGGAGGTTCAGGCGCGCGTTTTTTGAACGTTTTTGCTGTCTGAAGGTTGAAGAAGAAGCCACGTGGGCTGGGCCTGTTTTGATTTTCCTTTTCACACCATATATTTGCTTTCATACCCCCCAGGCCCATTTTGTGTATTTGCATGATTTTTTGATTTTTCTTTTTTTATCCTGGCTTATTTATTTTTGCTAATCATATTAAAAAACATAAAAAATATTTTTACACCATTTTTTATATTTTTAGGCATTTATTTAGTTATATTGCTACTTGTATGTAAATAAGTACAAAAACATATTATTTAGAATAAATAGGAAAATAATGTAAACACCATTTTATTTTCATTTTTTATTTTGTTTTATCTTCTTAAAATATTTTATATAAAATATACTTTTTTCATAAATATTAATTATTATTATTTTTGTATATATAATATTTATTTAGTAAATAATAAAGATATTTATATATATTAGTACATTTAGGTAAATAATATAAAAAATATATATACATTTTTATTTTATTAATATTTGACATAAAAAATACTCTTTTATAAATATACTCCATTTTATTTTATTTTTGTATATAATTATTAAATATTATACATATTAAATAGTTAATATACTTATTTAATGAAATTAGGGTTTTACCCTTTAAAGCACAAAAACTCCAAAAATGTTACTTTTTTTATTTTATTCATTTTTGTTTATTGGACATAAAAAAATCCTTTTTCCATACATATGAAAACCCTTTTTGCATTTTGCATCTTTATTTTATTGTCCATTTAATTTGTGCAATTAATTATTTTGTAAATATTCCAAAATTGATGTAATAACTAGGTTTAAATTTCTTGTCTAAATATCCCCCCATTTGAACATTTGTACCCCCCTTCCCATATTGTGTTGTAATAGTTTAGGAAATTTAAATTTCGCACTTTATTGCTTTCTAAATATACCATGCTAGAATTAGGGTTTGTATGCGAATAAAACGAACGAAAATAGTTTGACCTAATTTCAAGATAATCAAGCATGAATATGGACAACACATATCACACTTGCACCCCCTAGGGTATTCCACTTGTTGCCCTCAATAAATGGGCCATATTGCATGTTAGGTTTCTTTGGGTAAAACAAACAATCAAATGATCATAGCCCCTCGATGACGCTTTCGAAAAGTTGCCTAAAATGATCAAGTCCCTTTCAAAGAGAAATTGCCCAAAGATACTTAGCACTATTGCAATTATGGTATAAACGATGACCCGCGCCCGTCCCTTTCACCTCCTAACACAAGATTGTCCATCAAATGCAATGGTGGAACAAAATTGTTAAAAGGGTTAAAACATAACAAAAATCTTTGAGAACTTTAGGGTAGATAGCTCTTAAGTACTTGTCAACTTGCAAAACAAAACACTTGCCTATTTTCAAACCACACTTCACAAACACTTTCAAAACAAACTTTCAAAAAACCTTGAAACATCTTTTCAAAAAGACAAACAACTTTTGTAAAGCATTCGAGTAAAGAATTGTTACGAGGGTAGCCTATACAAGGCATCTTTTTCAAAACCTTTTCAAAGCCACACACAAAGCACCATTTCAAACAATTGAAAACCAAGGCAAGTTGATCTAAGCAAGTACCTAAGAGCCCATGGATAACCATGGATAGAAAGGGTGCTAATACCTTCCCTTTCTATAATCTACTCCCCGAACCCAAGAAAAATCTCAAAGGTTTTTGCTGTGCTTTTTAAACATTTCCTTAGGATAAAATAAAAAGTCGGTGGCGACTCTTGCTCAACCGAAACATTTGCAAAAACAAACGCAAAACCATAGTCAGTTCTCCCACCGTATCACACAAACTCTTGAAATGGTTAGTGGATGCATATGATGCTTTATGATGTTCATGATGTATGCACAAGCATATGTACAAACAAGTCACACAAGATCCTAGTTTCAGGCTTGCATGAGGTTTCATAGGTAAGTACCCTCTTGAAGTTAGTTGGCTCAACTTGTCCTATAAATAGTAACCGGGTTCTAAGGAGCTCAATATCATTGGATTATTTTCTATGTTCATTGTTTTGGTTTAGCCACTTAACTGGCGACCAAAATACTCCAAGAAAACAACCCTCAATGAGTGTAGTATCGAGTATCTACCAACTTCGGACTGCACCAAAGCTGGTCATCTCACTACCCCTAATAAGGCCAAGATGGTCAAGTAAGGTTCTAAGAGTTCATTAGTGCTTCATGACATCACTCAGCGGCCCTGTATTCTCTTTGATTAACTCAAAGGTTACCGGTACTCACAAATATGTCGCACTAATATAGCTATTGCTTCAACCATGTCGGTATACCCCGCACAGTTTCCACAACGTATTGCTATTTACCTATGAATGTTTCCCAAATTCGGGTAGAGGATTTCAAGCCCAAATAAGAGAACCAAATGTAAAGCAATCAAAGCAAACAAGATAATCATGCAAAGGTGATCTAAACCCTAAGGTTACTCCACTTTTAGAATTCTCCCCAGCAGAGTCGCCAGTTCTGTGATACGGTGGGAGAACTGACTTGAGGTTTTGCGTTTATGTTCACAAATGTTTCAGTTTAGCAAGAGTCGCCACCGACTTTTTATTTTATCCTAAGGAAAGGTCAAAAATCACATGAAAGACCTTTGAGATATTTTCTTCGGTTCGGGGAGTTAATTATGAAAAGGGAAGGTGCAAGCACCATTTTCATCCATGGTTATCCATGGGCTCTTAGTTACTTGTTTAGATCACTTGCTTTGCTTTTTCAATTGTTTGAAATGGTGCACTGTGTGTGGTTTTGAAAGATGTTTTGAAAAGAGGCCATCGTTGTGGCAACCTTTGTAATGATTCTTGTTGGAATGTATACAAATGTGTTTTTTGTATTTTGAAAAGATTTCAATGTTTGAAAGTTTGATTTGGGAAATATTTTGAAATTGTGTTGTGAGGTGTGTTTGAAAATAACAAGGATGTTTTTTGCAAGTTTTTGATCAAGTAACTAAGAGCTATCTACCCTATTTTACTCAAAGATCTTTCCTAATGTTTTTAACCCTTTTGACAGTGTTGTTTCACCATTGCATTTGGTGAACAATCTTGTGTTGGGATGTTTAACGGGACAGGCGCGGGTCATCGTATAGACCATGATAGCAATTGTGTTAAGTATCTTTGGCAATTTTCTTGAGGGACTTGATCATTTTTGTTTAGGCAACCAAGATAGCGTCATCGATGGACTATGATCTTTTGTTTTGTTTTTGTTTTGCCAAAGTACCCAACATGCATAACATGACCCATTTTTGAAGGCAACAAGTGGATTGTAACCATAGGGGTGCAAGTGTGCATTGTGTTTGATTTTCATGCATTTTTGTCTTTGATTAGGTCAAACTATTTGTTGATTTTGATTTTGCATACAAACCCTAGTTCTCTAATCATGGCATGATTGAAAGCGTAAAGTGCGAGAATTTAAATTCTAAACTATTACAACATGATTATGGGGATGGGGGTACAATTTTGAATGGGGGGTATTTGACAAGAAATATAAACCCTAATTTACTATTACATCCAAATTGAATCACAATGCATAAATATTTAAATAAACAAAATAAATAAATATTAAATAATATGTATTATGCAAAAAAAAAGTTTTTGTTTACCTATGTATGTAAAAGTATTTTTAATGTAAAAAGTATAAAGAAATAAATAAAAGATTTATTTCATTTGTTTTAAGGGTAAACCCTAATTTCTTTAAGAAAATAAATACTATATATTATTTATATACAAAAAATATATTAATATGAGTAAAAATGAAATATACTTAAAAAAGGGTATTTTTTAGTATAAATAATAATAAAAATAAAAATGTAATATTTTTGTATTTTTATTCTAAGTATTTAATAAAATAAAATTATATATATATATATATATATATATATATATATATATATATATATATATATATATATATATATATATATATATATATATATATATATATATATATATATATATATATATATATATATATATATATATATATATATATATATATATATATATATATATATTAAATATATTAAATATGTATAATATAAAATAAAATAAAATATATACAAAAATAAATTATATTTTTAATAATATTTTCAGTGTGAATAAAAATAAGAAATAAAAACAAAAGTATGATTTCCATATTATTTTAAGTTTAAACAAATAATATAAAAGTATTAAAAATGTTTTCTATATTAGAAAAATTAAAATAAAATGCCAAATAAATGTAAAAAAATATGAAAATGTTTTTTGAGCATTTTTTATACTTGGAAATAAATAAACAAAATCAGAAAAGAAAACAAAAATGCAAAAATGTAAAAATACAAGAAAATGGGCCAGGGGGTGCAAAAATGAAAAAGAGGGTGTCAAAAGCAAACAGGCCAAGCCCAGCCCAAATCTTCATCTTCAACCTCCAGCATTTTGAAAAAAACGCGCGCCTGTTGTACAAACTTGGACATCCTGTATACGTGATCCTTTGCAAAAACTCACAACATCAAACTTGTAGAAAATTTCAAGACGATTCCAACCATATAAAACATTAATCCTAACTCTCAAAGACCAGAGAGAATTTCTCTGGCCCTAAAATCTGACCTAGTTTTTTCAGCATGTTCATGGATGAAATTCTCATAGCACACTTAATATAAATGAAAGTTGAGCATATGTATGGCTTCCTAGCAATGAACACTACATTTTTTATTCACAAACCTAAGGCAAAATGTTCCTAAATAGAGAGATAGAAAGTGAAGAAAAACCTGTTTCAGTTGGATTCGTGTAGGGCAATGCAGTGCTTCTCAACAAGTTTTGAGATGTCTGGTAGCTTTCCTGAACTTCACTTGTCCTTTTCCAATAGCTAGCTTGCCTTGAATGTCCTTGAATCAGTCTATAGAACTCAACCTGCACAAGCTTTAAATGAAAATGGTGAACACTGTAAATGGAGTTACAGTTGGCAATGGAGGTTTGGGATAGCTTGAGTGAGTTGAATGGAATGTGTTTGAAGCAAAATGGGGCAAAATGCACGAGCCAAATGAGCTGGGGCACTCAAGTTGCAACACCTGCCCTGTTTTGCCAAAGAAGTGTAATTTCTGGATATGGGGTGTTTTGGGGCTCAAGCACTCGTGTTTCTAGCTCAATAGATTGTGAGAAAGATGTTTGAAGTCTTTGTGTAAGTTGATCTTTGCTGTTTTTCAAGTTCTAAGCATTTGGCAAGTTTTCTTGTTTTTGAAGCAAGAAAGTGAAAGTTGTGATTACAGGCCTGTACAAGCCATCAAATATGCTGAATACAATCCTCTTGGTCCCTGCAATTTATGGATTTGATTTGGCTTCTGAGATCTTGGCCATATCCTCAAAGATCATGGTTTGACATAAAGCACACTTTTGCAAAAATGGGAATTTGCCTTTTTCTACTTAAGGCCTAATCTTGTGTACAATATCCAAATGGCCAATACAAAAGCTTAGACTGATGGATTTGCATTTAATTAAGGAGTGTGAAGTGGTTTAGAGGCCTGCAAACTAGTACAAGGCATGCTGGTTTGAAAATGCCACTTGAGTGAACATGAATTTGCCATGGATACAAAGTGAGTTTTTGCCAACTTCAAGCATTCCATTCTCCCTAACCACAAATGTGTTTGAGGAGTTCTTGGACAATTTTGAAAGCTTGCAACATTCTCTATAACCCATATTTGAAATGAAACTTGAGACTCCAAGTGGAACTATGTGAAAAATGGCCAAGAAGATAGGTCAAAATCCTGCCTAAACTAGGGCAAAATTTCACTAAGTTAAAAGTTTTAGGGACCCTTGTTCCAAAAATAATAACTTGAGATCCAAGCTTCTTTTGAGAAAACTTTGTAAATCAAAGTTGTAGACTTTGTGGAGGACTACAATGTTCATGTTTTAAGTTTTGTTTGAATCCATTTTCATAATGGTGAAAATGTGGGACAAAGTTAGGAAAAATTAAGAAAATTTCATAACTTAGAAAAATTCTAAGTTATGAAAATTTTCAATTTCAAAACCCTAATTTGCAATTTTGGGTTTCTTGATGAACAAGTTTCATAATTGGACACATCTTGATGAAAAATGACCCTTGGCACTTGATTTTGACCAAAAAGTCAAAGTTTGACTTTTCAGTGTATAGTCAAATTTTGATCAGTTGACTGAAAAATTCATCTGTCAATCCCATGCATTTGAGATCTTTTGAACTTGTTGAATAGGTCAAGATGATGCCATTTAGTCCTTGAGTCCAAGGTTGAACCTAATTTGTCATTGGCTAGGTCAAACAGTCAAAAATTACCTTTGTACAGTCAAAACCCTAAAAATGACCATTTTACCCTTTTGGTGATCTGATCAAATTTCTTGTGGAATTATGGTCCATACTTGATCAAATGGGTCATATGAGTTCATAATGTTGATGTGGGTCAAATTTCATGAGGTTTGACTGTAAATTAACCACAATTGACTTTTTCCCCAATACAACTGATTTCTAGGTCAATTGTCCAATTGACTGGGCAAAAATTTGATTCAAGGCTTGAAACTTGGTATGGACAAACTTATGAGTCCAATATGAAGTATGAAAG
The DNA here is from genome assembly GCA_948472305.1 of Vicia faba. Classification (NCBI taxonomy): domain Eukaryota; kingdom Viridiplantae; phylum Streptophyta; class Magnoliopsida; order Fabales; family Fabaceae; genus Vicia; species Vicia faba. The sequence continues at coordinate 415,540,198 of OX451738.1, forward strand.
TCATTTTGAGCATTGAAGGTCCAAAAATCCCTGTGCAAACTCAAACCCTAATTTAGGTCATTAGTGCAAGGAGATGTTTTGAGCAGAGCAAACCCTAGCTTGATCTTGAGTTCCAAGAGCCTTGTGATGAGAAATGTTGATAAAATAAGAGGGAAAATTTTGGGGTACAACAGTAACCATGATTCAACCTTACTACGATGTGTGGATAAGAACGAGGCAGAAAGGATCATGGCAGATTTACATGAAGGTACCTTCGGGACTCATTCTAGTGGATATACCATGGCAAAGAAAATCCTTCGGGCATGATATTTCTTGTCCACAATGGAAGCCGACTGTTATCAATATTCTCGGACCTGTCACAAGTGCAAAGTTTATACTGATAAGGTGCACATACCTCCAGTACCTCTGAACGTCTTGACAACTCCGTGGCCTTTTGCAATGTGGGGCATCGATATGATCAGCGAGATCAGACCTACAACATTCAACGGGCATCGTTTCATCCTGGTAGCTATTGATTACTTTACGAAGTGGGTTGAAGCAGCTTCCTTTGCTACCGTAACCAAGAACTTCGTGGCACGGTTCATTCGACATAATCTGATATGTCGATATGTTGTACCAGAAAGGATAATTATGGACAATGGTACCAATCTCAACAATAAGATGATCACTGAGCTCTGCAAGCAGTTCAAGATACAGCATCACAATTATTCTCCCTACCGGCCGAAGATGAATGGGGCTGTTGAAGCGGCTAATAAGAATATTAAGAAAATTGTGCAGAAGATGACAATGACATACAAAGACTGGCACGAGATGTTACCATTTGCTCTTCATGGGTACCGTACCTCATCACGGACGTCAACATGGGCAACACCCTATTCCTTGGTATATGGCATGGAGGCTGTCTTGCCTATCGAAGGTCAGATACCCTCTCTTCGGATTATGAAGGATGCAGGTTTGAACGAAGATGACTGGATTCAGACCCGACTCGATCAGCTGAACTTAATCGATGAAAAAAGACTTACTGTTATTTGTCATGGTCAGACGTATCAAAAACGGATGATCAAGGCATTTAATAAGAAAGTTAGACGACAAGAGTATCAAGTTGGGGATCTGGTGATCAAGCGCATTATTTTACCTCAAGGTGATCCCAGGGGCAAATGGACCCCTACTTACGAAGGGCCATTTGTGGTTAAGAACATTTTCTCAGGAGGAGCTATGATTCTAACCACCATGGATGGTGATGACCTTCCTCACCCCGTCAATGCAGATATAGTGAAAAGATACTACGCATAATCAAAGACCCGCTAGGTTGACTGGCCTAGGCAAAAATAAGGGCTTCCCGGCGAACCAAAAGGGTTCGGGCAAAAATAAGGGATGAAAATGAAAAAATCTGTACACCCGGAAAGTCGAAAACCTGAAAAGGCTACTTGGGCAAAAAAGGGTATCCCGGTGGACTGAAAACCCGAAAGGGCGGTCCAGGCAAAAATTAGGGATTAAAGCGTAACACTATGTCTCTTTGGATCACCTTGCAACCAGACTTCGATATCAACTATCAAGCTCGGACGACACTAATCAATCTGATCTACCTTCAACCAAGTAGCAAAGTGATGAGATGCTCAAGGACATAAAGGAAATAGCAGAGTTGGAACCCAGTGGGATTGTTCACATAGTTGTTTTGTTTTCTTTTCACAAATTGTATAAATTCTATTTGTTCGGCGGCGTTCTCTTACTAGGACGTCAACCTCTTGTACAAAAGCGCCTATTTACAGGCCAAACTTCAAAATCAATACAATTCATTTTCAAAGAAATTTCAAACTGTTTTTCCTTTATCTGTTTTGTTTTGCAAAAGAACGTCCAATGTTCATTTTTGATATATGCACTTGACATTAATTGCTGCTCATAAATATTTGCATGCGAAACAAAAATATGATTACTGGTAATATCAGAAACAGGGGAAAATGAGAATTGTCCAAGCTGTATAGTTGCTCTATCCACCAGGTAAAAGGTAAATTCAACTGAAGAACATGGTTAAGGTACTTTCACTCCCTGCAGAGTAAGAAAGGACAGTAATGATAGCTCTCCCCAGCTGAGACTCGCAACTGTAAATGAATCGGTAATATTCTCCCCAAGCAGAGTTTATCTACCATCAACACTGAAAAGGCTTAATATCCCTGGCAGTCTTAATATTCCTCAACGGAGTATAAGAATATTCCCCGAAAGAATACAAGATATCCCCAGTGGAGTTAAAATTTTCCCAACGCAGTCTGAAAAAGCTTCCCCAGTGGAGTTGCAGAATCATCCCCAGTAGACTCTGGAAGTTCGTCTGTGGTGGAGTATAAAAATAAATATCCCCAGCCGAGTTTAAAGGAAGATTGTCCCCAGCAAAGCTCATAGGATTATCCCCATTAGAGCCTAAAAGGTTATCCCCCGTGAAGTCGCAACTGAAAGATCATCCCCATCGGAGTTCTTTCCTTTCACAAACAGGAATTCAATCCCCAACAGGATTCAGTATCACCAGCAATGGTAATTCGTCCCCAACGGAATTTATCGGTGGAATCCTCAGCATAGCATCTCTTCCCCACAGAGAAATCTCCTCATCAGTTTATTCCCCAATGGAGTTATCCTCTCCTACAGGTTTATTCTCGCAATCATCTTCGTTCGCCATCCCCAGCGGAAACGAAGAATTCAACTCTTTTCTACAGCAGCTACCTGGGATTTATTTTCCCTAGCTAAAACATTACATTTCCACACATCATGATACATGCATATACGCATCATACAACACAATCTCATTTATTTTGAGAACATCATTGCTTGATATATATCATGCATTGCATACGACTGACCTTTACTTTTCAGGAAAGATACAGTTAAAGTTCTCAGCTATGTCGAAGACCTGACCGGTTCTTAAATCTCAACTGAATTATTCTCGGTTAAATTACAGATAAGGTTCTCAATCTCGACAATTTCCTCCGTCGTAGTGTGGACAAGTTCTAAAATCTCAACAGAATTATCCTCCGTTGAAGACCAGACAGTCCTAGATCTTGATGAAGATGTTTCCCTTAGTCGAAGACCTGACCGGTTCTTAAATCTCAATTGAATTATTCTCGGTTGAATTACAGATAAGGTTCTCAATCTCGACAATTTTCCTCCGTCGTAGTGCGGACGAGTTCTAAAATCTCAACAGAATTATACTCCATTGAAGACCAGACAGTCCTAGATCTTGATGAAGATGTTTCCCTCAGTCGAAGACCTGACCGATTCTTAAATCTCAACTGAATCATTCTCGGTTGAATTACAGATAAGGTTCTCAATCTCGATAATTTTCCTCCGTCGTAGTGTGGACAAGTTCTAAAATCTCAATAGAATTATACTCCATTGAAGACCAGACAGTCCTAGATCTTGATGAAGATGTTTCCCTCAGTCGAAGACCTGACCGATTCTTAAATCTCAACTGAATTATTCTCGGTTGAATTACAGATATGGTTCTCAATCTCGACAATTTTCCTCCGTCGTAGTGTGGACAAGTTCTAAAATATCGACAGAATTATACTCCGTTGAAGACCAGACAGTCCTAGATCTTGATGAAGATGTTTCCCTCAGTCGAAGACCTAACCGGTTCTTAAATCTCAACTGAATTATTCTCGGTTGAATTACAGATAAGGTTCTCAATCTCGACAATTTTCCTCCGTCATAGTGTGGACAAGTTCTAAAATCTCAATAGAATTATACTCCGTTGAAGACCAGACAGTCCTAGATCTTGATGAAGATGTTTCCCTCAGTCGAAGATCTGATCGGTTCTTAAATCTCAACTGAATTATTCTCGGTTGAATTACAGATAAGGTTCTCAATCTCGACAATTTTTCTCCGTCGTAGTATGGACAAGTTCTAAAATCTCAACAGAATTATACTCCGTTGAAGACCAGACAGTCCTAGATCTTGATGAAGATGTTTCCCTCAGTCGAAGACCTGACCGGTTCTTAAATCTCAATTGAATTATTCTCGGTTGAATTATTGATAAGGTTCTCAATCTTGACAATTTCCTTCGTCGTAGTGTGGACGAGTTCTATAATCTCAATAGAATTATACTCCATTGAAGACCAGACAGTCCTAGATCTTGATGAAGATGTTTCCCTTAGTTGAATACCTGACCGGTTCTTAAATATTAACTGAATTATTCTCGGTTGAATTATAGATAAGGTTCTCAATCTCGACAATTTCCTCCGTCGTAGTGTGGACGAGTTCTAAAATCTCAACTGAATTATCCTCGGTTGAATTACAGATAAGGTTCTAAATCTCGGCAATCCTCCTCAGTCGAAGTACTGACCGATTCTTAAATCTCAACTGAATTATTCTCGGTTGAATTACAAATAAGGTTCTAAATCTCGACAGATTTCCCCCAGTTGAATTATGGACAAGTTCTTAAAACTCATCAGAGATGTTCTCTCAGCTAAGGTACAGGCAAGTTCCTAAATCTCAACAAAGATCAGACATCCCCAGCGGAATCTTCCACAACAACAGGTATGCGAGTTCTCACTGAGGAATCTCTTATGCGATCGATACTCCTGCAAATGGCATCTTTAAGCCCATCCTCCCGCCAGCAACTTCCAAATGGCATCTGTAAGCCCATTCCCGACATCACAAGGCTGGTACCACTTCATGCGAGTGCAAATTTCTGGGCACTCTAGTGTTCAATCATCTTCCACCTTCGGATCACGAAAGGCACGAAAGTAAATCTACATCCTCAGGTTTAAGAAGATTGAACATGGGCATCTGTTGTACCTCAAAATTTTCCCTCTCATATTTCTCAAAACATTGCAAGAAAAATCTCCAAGTGGCTCAAGGTTGCTCAAGAGTTGGTCATACAAGTCATCTCCTAAGGCAGTCAACCCCAAATTAGGGTTTTGTGTTACATCAAGATCCTTGAATCCAAATGACCTCAAGTGCTCCCCAATGTCCTAATATGTTCTCAAGATCATCCATGTCAAGTTTCAAGCCTTGCAGAGGAAGTTTGCTCAGTCAATTGCTCAAAGGGTCCAAAAATCGAATGTGTTAGGGCAAAAGTCAATTGTGACCTACAAACAGTCAAACCTCAAGATTTTTTGTCAAAATTATCATTTTGAAGGATATTTCATCATTTGATCAAGGGTTGATCATGATTCATCAAGGATTGCTCAAGATTCATCAAGACTCAAAAGTTGCTAAATTAGGGTTTTGCAGGAAAAGTCAACTCAACTTTGACCAAGAATAACTTACTCATACTTTATGATAAATGACCCATCCAAAGCTCATTTTGAAGAGGATTCAATTTCCTACAATCCATCTTCATACCCCAAGATCAAAAAATGCACTCACAAGAAGTTATAAATTTGGACATTATAGGTCATTTTTGAAAGTCAACAAAAATACCTTTTTTGCCAAAGATTATAACTTGAGCATGGAATATAAAAATGATATGAGACCAAAAGGTTGATTAGAGGACATCTCAATATTTCTAAAAAGTCCAAGAACACCTCCAAAAGTTCAAAATTGAAGAAGTTATGTATTGTTGAAGTTGGACATTTTTGCAAAATTGCCAAAAGTCAACTATCCCCAAAACTTCAAATTTTGTCAAATGGGCCCATTCTTTTCCACTTGATTTGAGCTTGCATCATTGTCCACGTGTCCTAGCTTCAGCAATGAGCCCATATCTTATTTTTATTATTTTATTTGATTTTTTATTGAATTATTTCATTTTAAATCAAATTAAATCATATAAAATCCAAGCTTTGATTACCTAAGATCTTTTTGGTTATTTCAGGTTATAATTATCATCAATATCATCATCAAACACGAATCTCACCATACCATGTGCAAAAAGATTGAAAATTGGCAAATTTGGAAGGTTTAGTAATGGTGAATCAAATTAAATTTCAATGCATTGATGTGGAAGGATTCAGGCCATATTTGTTACCCTAGCACATTGTACCATACATAAGCAAGCCACAAGGAACGAAAGAAGGGTTGGAGGCTGCAAGCATAGACATAACAAAAACTTGAAAAAAGTGGTAAAAAGCTTGAGATCAGAATCGTGCCTAGAGGTGTTTTCAGAAGCCACGAAGCATCCCAATCGATTCCTGGACGTTCACTGAAGAGAAACCAATCCAAATCAAGTGTTCTCACACACCACAAAGCGCTGTAAGTGCCACACGATTCCCTTCTGTACTTGGTTTCATATTTCAAAAATTATGCATTGTTACAATGAATTAATGGCATATTCGTAATCACCATATCATTTCCAAGCCTTTTGCATTATTTGATTTCATTTATATGCTCTGTGGTGCAAAACACCATTGTTAGGGTTTTGCTTCTTGATTTAGGGGTTTTTGTTTCAGATAAAATTAGCCTTAGTGATGGCTATGGGCGTGACCAGAAGAGGAAGACGAATGCGACCATGGCCTTGGAATGAATTTATGAAGCCTGAGATGGATTTTAGGAGTGGCCTATGCTTTTAGCTGCGGATTTAAATCCGGAGGTAACACTATTACAAGCCTGAGGACAGGGACGAGATCGTGTCCTCCTCTGATTGGCCGGTTCAAATAATTCGCGCATTTTTTTTGTTTGTTTGCATACTGATTTGTTTTTTTTATATTATGTATTATTTGTATATCATTAACAATTGAAACGAAGTGTCCCAATGGCAAGCATGCACGTTCAATAGCCTACAGGTCCTGGGTTCGAATCCCAGACCCCCCCAATTTCCATTTATTTTTCTTCTTCAGGTGATTGTGTGCAGATCCAAGCGCGAAGCCCACCATAGTCCATCAAGCATCCTTTAGCCAGTTGGCCAAAGGCCAAATCTAGTGGCCAAGAGCTGAGAGTCCACCCTAGATCCAGTCAACACATGCTCACCTGATCCCAAAAGTCAACACAGGGCCAACGTGTTAATGGGCTTCAGATGCTATTCAGACAACTAAATTCAGGCCCATACCCCCTTTCTCTCTTTCTATTTCATTTATTTTACTTTAATTAATTGTTTTATTATATTTTATTAAATTACTAACCAATTAAAACATTCCTTTCTTCATAAAATAAAATCACCAAAAACATTTTTATCAAATTAATTTTTAACTTTTTATTTTTTTATTAATAAACACTAATTTAATTAATTTAGGCTTTAATTAGAAATAACTTTAATATATTTTTGTAAATAATTAAAATTAACTAGACATAATTAGGTTTTTACTAACATTCAATTAATTTTATTTTCATTCTTAAAATAACAAAAATCCAAAAATAACTTATTTTCATTAATTAATTAATTTATTAATTTAATAATTAACTTAGGTAATTTCTTTCTTAATAAAAACAACAAAAAAATGTATTCTTAAAAGGGTCAAAACCCTAAACTTGCGCTCGATTTAATTTCCCGCACGCGATTTTTTTTAATGTACCTGTTTCTGGTTTGTAATAGGTTAATAGGACTTTTATTTATTTTTTATCGCTTTATTTACTTTTAAAGTGTTTGTCTTTGGCGATGTAAATAACCGACGCCTTGTAATTTAAATTCCGCAATTTATTTTCCGCAAATATAACTGTTAGATGTTTGATAATAGGGATGCATGACAAGACTGAATGTTTTAACCTAAAATCAACTTAGATCACCCATAACATGTAAAAAGACAAAAATAACTGAAAACGACACACTCGCACATGCGCACTCTTAGGGTACACCCCACTTGGTTGCCTTCGTACACGGTCATTGAGTATAGGTCACTTTAGAGGTCGCCCTCTTGTCCAAAGATCATAGTTGCCTCAAAATGGTTGCCTCGGATATTGTTGCCTCAAACAAATGATCTAAGACATTAGGGTTACCGCTAAGGCGTCCTAACATTGCTTTGGTGACCGTAAGTCCCTAAATTCGAATTGACCCTTAAACTCCAACGACGATGCTACCTACTCATCAATAGTAGGATAGCATTGTCTAAAGGAAGATAGCATAGAATGATTCCTTTTTCGAGTAGGTAGATGGTTCTTAGATACTTGCTCTTTTAAAAAAAACAAAAACTCTTCACACTTACACTTTTCGAACAAAGTTTTCAAAAACACTTCATACACTCTTGAGGACAGAAGCAAGAGTTAAATCGAAGTTTCAAAACAAAAAAACTTTTTTAAACCCACAAGCACAAAGAAAGCAATATTTTGAAAAACAATATGAGCAAGTACCTAAGAGCCCGTGGATAACCACAGATAGAAAGGGTGCTAACACCTTCCCTTTCTATAATATACCCCCCGAACCCGAGAAATATCTCAAAAAGGAATTTTTCTGTGCTTTTTTCCTTTCCTTGTTGGATAAAATAAAAGTCGGTGGCGACTCTTGCTTACCGCGAAATTTTGCAAAAACAAATGCAAAACGCAAACCAGCATTCCAAAAAACAGTCAGTTCTTCCCACCGTATCACAGTAGTCATATGCTTTTAATCCTTAACTTTTGCCTGGACTTCCCTTTCGGGTTTTCACCCCACCAGGATACCCATTTTTGCCCAAGTCGCCCTTTCGGGTTTTCAACTTGCCGGGTGTACAATCTTTTGCATATATCCCTAATTTTTCCCCAACCTTTTGGTTTGCCAGGATGCCCTTATTTTGCCTAGGTGTGTCAACCTAGCGGGTCTCTTATGCATATTATTTTTTAACTATGTCCGCGTTTATGGGATGTGGGAAGTCTTCACCATCCATGGTAGTCAGAATCATGGCACCGCCAGAGAACACTCTCTTGACAACAAATGGCCCTTCATAGGTGGGAGTCCATTTGCCTCTGGGGTCGCCTTGTGGTAGAATGATGTGTGTTATCACCAAGTCACCAACTTGATATACTCGAGGCTTGATCTTTTTGTTGAAAGCCTTGATCATACGTTTTTGGTACGTCTGACCATGACAAACAACAACCAATCGCTTTTCGTCGATCAAGTTCAGCTAATCCAATCTCGTTTGTGTCCACTCGTCTTCGCTTAAACCTGCTTCATTCATAATCCTCGGCGAGGGAATCTGAACTTCCATTGACAAAACGACTTCCATGCCATAGACTAGACAAAAGGGAGTTGCCCCAGTTGATGTTTTAGCTGAAGTGCGGTAGCCATGTAGAGAAAACGGAAACATCTCATGCCAATCTTTATAGGTTACTACCATTTTCTGCACAATCTTCTTGATATTTTTGTTGGCCGCTTCGAGTGCGCCATTCATTTTCGGTCTATATGGAGAAGAATTATGATGCTTGATCTTAAACTGAGTGCAAAGCTCAGTAATCATAGCATTGTTAAGGTTAGTCCCATTATCGGTGATAATCCTTTCGGGGATACCATAGCGGAAGACGAGGTTGTGTCTGATGAATCTGGCTACCACATTCTTGGTGACTAAGAAAAAAGAGGCGGCTTCGACCCACTTGGTGAAATAATCAATAGCGACCAAAATGAAGCGATGTCCGTTGGAAGCGATTGGCTTGATTTCTCCAATCATATCAATGCCCCACATTGCAAATGGCCACGGAGCGGTCATGATGTTTAGAGGGATAGGAGGCACATGAACCTTGTCAGCATAAATTTGGCATATGTGACAAGTCTTCGAGTGTTGATGGAAATCAGTCTCCATCGTTGACCAATAGTAGCCAGCTCTTAAGATTTTCTTATCCATCGTATATCCACTTGAGTGAGTACCAAAGAGTCCATCGTGCATGTCTTCAATGATTTCCTCTGCCTCCTTCTTTTCCATACATCAGAGTAGAGTGGAGTCATGGTTGCGCTTGTACAATATTCCGTTGCTCAGAAAGAATTTGGCTGCAAATCTTTGTAAGAATTTTCTGTCATTGGTGGATGCTCCCTCTGGATACTCTTGTGCTTCAAGATATCTCATCACCTCATAATACCATGGCTTTTTCGCGTCAGTGTCAAGCTCATAGCAATGTGCAGGTTCTTCGAATCTTTTGATCATAATCATAGGGGCCTTGTTATCCCATCTGACGAACATTGAAGACATGGTCTCCAAAGCGTCAGCCAACTGATTTTCTTCCCTAGGGAAGTGCTCGAAAGTGATCTCTTCGAAGTAAGGAATTAGGGATAGCACAAGTTCCTTGCAAGGGATAAGATTAAGGTGTTTAGTGTCCCAATCTCATTTTACTTGGCTGATCACTAGAGCAGAATCCTCAAACACATTCAAACGCTTGATCCTCAAGTCAATAGAAGCTTTCATACCCAAGATGCATGCTTCATACTCGGCCATATTGTTCGTGCAATCGAAGCATAATCTGGCGGTGAATGGAGTGTGGCAACCTTTAGGAGAGATGATCACAACACCAATTCCATTACCTAAGGCGTTGGAAGCCCCATCGGATACCATAGTCCATCGGGATCCTTGTTCAGGTCTGTCATATGGTCCAGGTTTCGCACAGACAGTTACTAGCATGATGTTCTCGTCAGGGAAGTCGAAGTTCATAGACTGATAATCATCCATAGCTCGATGGGCCAAATGATTTGCTAGTACGCTTACTTTGATGGCATTTTGCGTAGTGTATTGAATTTCGTACTCATTTAAGATCATTTTCCACCTGGATATCCATCCGGAAAGGGCAGGTTTCTCGAAGATGTACTTGATTGGGTCCATTTTAGAAATCAACAAAGTGGTATGAGTCAACATATACTGTCTTAGCCGGCGAGCAGCCTATGCCAGAGCGCAACAAGTTTTCTCGAGCAGTGAATATCTGGTTCACAGTCAGTAAAATTTTTGCTCAGGTAATAAATAGCATGCTCTTTTCGGCCAGACTCGTCATGTTGGCCCAAAACACACCCCGTAGAGTTCTCTAGTACTGTCAAGCACATGATCAATGGTCTTCCTTCAACTGGAGGCATGAGAATAAGAGGCTATTGTAGGTATTCTTTAATTTTGTCTAGAGCAGCTTGGCACTCATCATTCCATCTGACTACCTGATCTTTCTTCAAGAGTTTGAAGATTGGCTCACAAGTAGCAGTTAAGTGAGATATGAAATGGGCAATGTAATTGAGACGACCCAAGAATCCTCTGACTTCCTTTTCAGAATGAGGGATCGACATTTCTTGGATGGCCTTTACCTCGGTAGGATCAACTTCAATGCCTTTATTGTTGACAACAAAACCTGGAAGCTTTCCAGATCGTACTCCAAATGTGCACTTGTTAGGGTTTTACCTTAACTTATACTTTTTTAGCATCTTGAATAGTTTGTACATGTGATCGAGATGTTCCTCTTTAGTTTGCGATCTAGCAATCATATCGTCCACATAGACCTCTGTTGTACCCCAAAATTTTCCCTCTCAATTATCAAGGCCACTCTCACAAAGGATTCCCAAAATTCAAGCTTGCACAGGTACTTTGGAATTTTCTAGTACCAAAGTTAAAAGGAAACTGTCAAAAAGGGAGAAAACTGATAAAAATATTATTTTGACAAAAAATGGAGAAATACAAGTTCTCTTTCGATCAGCATCCTTCGATTGGCCTTTTGGCGTCTTTCGACACATGCTTGACTTGCATCCTTCGATTGGCCTTTAGGCCTCTTTCGATCAACATCCTTCGATTGACTCTTGGCCTCCTTCGATTTCTCAAAGTGGCTGCTAGCGTGCCTCTTTCGCCTGGGCATGTGACTTCTTGTTGCAGGTTTCGTTTGTGTCCTTTGCTACCTGCATGCTTGCAATCGAAGGCCATGACCTACTGGTCACATGTACCCCCTGCAAGGCAAGTCTTCGTTTGGACACTCACCTCCTGTGTGCCTGGATGAAAACTTCAGTGGAGCAAGAGCCTCATTCGAATGAAACTTGGATATGTCCTTCATGTTGAACTCTAAGCCTCCTTCGAACACGGACTTTCGATTGGGAAACATGTTTGCTTCGACCCAGGCTTCGATTGGGATATATGCTTCCTTCGAACACGAGCTTTCAATTGGGCAGTATGCTTCCTTCGAGCAGGAGCTTTCGATTGGGCCATATGCTTCCTTCGAGTTAGCTTGTTTCGACCACAAGCTTCGACTGAGGCAAAGGCTTCCTTCAAACAGGTGTGCTTCGATTTCACTCTTGCACAAGACCAAGTCACATGCGCTGCCAGGCTCTGCCATAAAACTCCAAAACTGCTGCACAGTTGCCCAGTTCCTTTCACCAAAATGGCAATAAAGCACTGTCCCTCAAAGGCTACAAAGAGCAGCATACCCCTTTTGTTTGAATTATTTTGTTTTCCCTCCAACAGCTTCAGCCAAGCCACACCCTTGTTTTAACTCCCAAAACTTTTCTCTCTAAATAGAGAAACCATTGACAGAGAAAAAGGTCCAGATTTTTACTAAGGGTAAAAATCATAAAAAATCCTTAAGTGCTTAAACTCTCCAACGCCCAGATTTTTGCTAAGAGAGAAAAATCATAGAAAACCCTCTAACACCATAAAGCTCTCAAACACTTAAACACTCATCCAACACAGATCCAGAATCGAAACACATATCCAGAATCCAACACATATCCAGAATCGAAACATATATCCAGCATCCAAGCACAACCAGAATCCAAAAGCACTCAAGGAAACCTCTTAAAGGCTCATCACACGTTCTAGCCTCAAGCAAGGTAAGTCATTCTTAACCTTGACCCCTTCATTTCTAGCATAACATGTAAATAAGCTTTCTTTTCGTTTCAAACATGTACGTAGTGTTTGTTACTTTTTTTCGTTTGTTTTTACTGCCTCTCCTTTTGGTTTTGCTCTTTGGTTTATTACAAATGCTTTAAGAACTGACCTGGCCCTGAGGTAATGATAGCGTGGCCTTAGGCCACATTGCTATTTAATATTTCAAACGAAGTAAACAGGAGACATGAATATGAAACGAAGCCTCAGGCTTCCTCACTGACTCCAGGCCCAATCGAAGGAGGCAGAAAGGCAGATTGCACCTCACTGACTCCAGGCCCAATCAAAGGAGGCAGAAAGGAAAATTGCACCTCACTGAATCCAGGCCCAATCGAAGGAGGCAGAAAGGCAGATTGCACCTCACTGACTCCAGGCCCAATCGAAGGAGGCAGAAAGGCAGATTGCATCTTATACTGGTTCCAGGCCCAGTCGAAAGGCACAACATGCTGTCCTGCTGGTCCCAATCGAAAGGCACAACATGCTGTCCTGCTGGTCCCAATCGAAAGGCACAACATGCTGACTCTGAGGCCTCAGTCAAAAGTCACGCCTTCATCCATCCCAGGCCCAATCGTAGGAAGTCAGGAAGGGCAGAATCGAAGGGTGTCTCTGCCCAGATCGAAAGAATCATTTTTATTTGTTTTATTTTTGTTTTGTCTTTACATTTCTTGCTCTTCAATATGGTTGTAATAGCGTAGGATTTATTTTCTGCATTTTTATTACTCTCGCACAAATGCTAGTAATTAGGATGTATGGAAAGATGAAAACAACAAAATAGATAACCCATAATCAAAGACTAAATGCATGCAAATCAAATACATTATTCACACATGCACCCCTTAGGGTATCTCCACTTGGTTGCCTAAACAAATGGGCCATGTTATGCATGTCAAGTACTTTGGCAAAACAAGAACAATCAAAATGATCATAGTCCCTCGATGACGCTATCGGAGTTGCCTAAACAAAATGATCAAGTCCCTCAAAAAAATTGCCAAAGATACTTGACACAATTGTTATCATAGTCTATAAGATGACCCACGCCTGTCCCGTTAACATCCTAACACAAGGTTGTTCACCAAATACAATGGTGAAACAACACTGTTAAATGGGTTAAAAACATAAGAAAGATCTTTGAGTAAAATAGGGTAGACAACTCTTAGTTACTTGATCAAACTTGCAAAACATCCTTGCCATTTTTCAAACACACTCCACAACACAAATTCAAAACAACTTTCAAAAAACATCGAAACATCTTTTCAAAAAGACAAACACCTTTGTAAAACATTCAAACAAGAATTGTTACAAAGGTTTCCTAGACAAGGCATCTTTTTCAAAACATTTTCAAAAAACCACACACACAAAACACCATTCCAAAGCAATTGAAAAATCAAGGCAAGTGATCTAAAACAAGTAACTAAGAGCCCATGGATAACCATGGATGAAAAGGGTGCTAACACCTTCCCTTTTCAAAATCTACCCCCCGAACCCACGAAAACATCTCAAAGGTCTTTCCTGTGCTTTTTGACCTTTCCTTAGGATAAAATAAAAAGCCGGTGGCGACTCTTGCTAAACCGAACATTTGCGAACACAAACGCAAAACCTCAAGTCAGTTCTCCCACCGTATCACAGAACTGGCGACTCTGCTGGGGAATCCTTTTTAAAGTGGGGTTACCTTAGGGTTTTAGATCACCTTTACATGCTTACTTTGATTGCTTTGATTGCTTTACTTTTTGGGTTCCTTGTTTGGGTTTGTTGTAAATCCTACACCTGGATTTGGGGGCACCTTTTTAGGTAAATAGCAATAAACTGTGAGGGAACTGTGTGGGGTATACCGACATGGTTGAAGCAGTAGCTATGTTAGTGTGTCATATTTGTGGGTACCGGTAGCCCTTGAGTAGTCAAAGAGAATACGGGGCCGCTGAGTGATGTCATGAAACACTAACAAACTCTTAGAACCTTACTTGACCATCTTGGCCTTTTTAGGGGTAGTGAGATGACCGACTTTGGTGCAGTCTGAAGTTGGTAGATACTCGATACTACACTCATTGAGGATTGTTTTCTTGGAATATTTTGGTCGCCAGTAAGTGGCTACACCAAAACAATGAACATAGAAAATAATCCAGTGATATTGAGCTCCTTAGAACCTGGTTTCTATTTTAGGACATGTTGAGCCAACTAACTTCAAGAGGGTACTTACCTACAAACCTCATGCAAGCCTAAACCTAAGGACTTGTCTTCTTTGTGTGAATATGATTACCTGTATATACACTTGCTTACTTTTGCATACATTTACATAACATCATAACATCATACCATAGCATTTTCAATAACCATTTCAAGGATCTCGAGGGTCTTTTGATGCAGGGTCACGTTGAACCAGATGTCTACCAAGGGGCAAAAGGGTTCCTCTCTAAACAAACACCGTCAAAGATCAAGTGCAACAACTTGAATCAGGGGCTATGACCCACTTGACATGGTGAGCTTGATTCTCGTGGAAAGACATCCACCGATACAAAGTTCTCCAATCAAAGATCAACCTCTAACATTTTTCTTGTGTTTACCCCGCGAGATCCTTGAAAACGTGCATCCACATATCACGCATCATATCATGACAGGTTTCTCCCATACAGGTCTCCTTATCTTCCTACTGTTTATTTCAGTAAGATGGATATGGAACAAACGGTGAAAGATCTCCAAGCTCAAAACGCTCAATTCCAACAGATGCTTCTGGCTGTGGGTAAAAGGCAAGAGGATCTGAAAGCTCTCCTTCTCAAACACAAGAAGAAGAAGTCCAAGAAGGAAGAGGGCATCCTGAACTTGAGAAGAAGACCTAAAACCCCATCTCTTTCAACTCCATCCAACATAGGGGATAGTCTTGAAGAAGACCACAATTTGGAGATTGATGAAGTTGAAGCTGACTACTCTGAGGAACAATATCCTCCCGCTGATGACAAATACAAATAGTTGGAAGATCGCCTCAGTGCTATGGAGATTCAATAAGTACCTGGCTTGGATTTAGGAGACATGGGTTTAGTTTCTGGATTAGTCATCCCTCCAAAATTCAAAGTCCCTACCTATCACCCCAATGAAAGGCGTGCATACCACTCCCATAGTCCTGGACATGACACCGACGACTGTTGGACTATGAAGAACAAGATCCAAGACTTGATTGACGAAGGAGTGCTGGAATTCATGCCGGATGGCAAGATGAAAATCTTCCGTTAAGGGTTCTCCACCTGAAATGACAAAATTCGAACCAAGAGACTTTTGTTCCTTTTTGAATTTTCAAGCTGTAATTTCTTTTGTTATTCAGACAATTATTTGTTAATGTCAAACTCTGTTTCATTAATGCATTGCATATGTTTGTCTTGAATTCATCTTTTCATTTTCGTTACATTTAAACTATGCTTTTTACTATCTTTATGATATTCAACTCTTGCTAAAAGTTACAAGCCTTTAGAGGGAGGATGACGAAACAATGCCATAATCTCATACAATATGCTTTTGGACAGACCTTGCTGACGATGTACAGGCGTTTCTTTCAAACCCTAAACACTGGAGTTATAAGGAAGATAATCCCTAGTCAACCCCTTCGAGCCAAAGAAGTAGAAGTTTTCTGTTTTTAACACAAATTGAAACCTTGAATCAAAACCTGGGGCAAGGTAGTCTCTCAGTTAATTCAAACGCGTGTTAAGCCGCAAACTCTCATCTTGTAATACAACGAATGACATCAAAAACATTCCTCTGGAATCAAAAGATGGTGATGGTTCCCTACCAAATAGGCAGTCATTATCTCTCAAAAAGAAAAGTCCACTAATTCAAAACCTACAAAGGAGACTTAGGAAAAATGGGGCATCCCGCTGACTGTAATCTCAAAACAGGAACGGTCAGGCAAAAATTAGGGATACCAAATCAAAAGAACGAGGTCATTACAAATCCTCGACAACATGAAAAATGTTGCAAAAATGACTGCCTTCCAACAAATTCAACTTGTGTGAACCATCACCAAAAACGTCGTTCCAGACTCATTTGGAGTTCAAACGCACAATTAACTGAGTTTAGGATTGAAGAACATCACAAAGAGCGGGTGGGTACAAATAAACTTTGGGCCTTTATCCTTTGTTTCTTAAACCGTGAACCAAGCCACGTTACAACCCTTCAAAAGTCCTAATTGAAGCATGGGTTAGTTCAAAAGCATACTGTTACAAAAGGTATCCTGACTCCTGTAAGGCTTTACTCAAAATCCTGAGTTGAATTTTTCTTACAAAACTTCTTTAGTTGCTAAAAACGCATTTTTCAAAACTTCAAGACAAACATAAACTTCGCATTCCTTGAATATCACTGTTTGCATTTTGGCTATTTGTTTGACAGCGGAGAAATTCACACAACGAATATCCGATGAACGAAAGCCCTCTTAGTGAACAAAATCACTTCAAAAAGGATGACACTTCCATTGACAAATCTCCTATCAACAAGGGGGCATGACATGTCACTATCCAGCACACCTGGGGCAGTCCAGTCAAGATTCCAAGAAATCTCTCAAGAATTGCAGAGTAACCAGGGGCAGGTCTCCATCTCCGTCACTTGGGGTATTGAACGTCAATTCCGACAAAGGGTTACATACAATTAAACCTTTTGGCAATACCACAAACACTCGCTGCTAGGGGCAATGACAAGTCTCCTCAAAGTCCTTCTCATAGGATGATTCCCCAGCAAGAGTTTAATCTCTAAAAACCTTTCCCCAGCTGAATCAACCTCAAGAATCCTCGAGGACTTCCCCCAACGAAGATGTCACCTCTCTAGCGGACTGACGACAAGGTTTATTTCCCCAACAACACCAGGATTCCCCAGCTTGAGTTTGCCTCTCCGAATACTACAAATCAAAGGACCACAACTCCTCTTTCCCAGTAGACTACTCTACAATCCCCAGCAAGTTACTGCGAAACCTGGACCCGACCAGATATCAGTTCAACTTCGACTCCCCAGTAGAGCAACGGACAACCGAGACTCCTGAACTCTTTTCCCAAATAAGAATAAACATTCTCCCCGCAGAGTTTTCAACTTCCCCCAGCGGAGTTCTCCTCAAACAACAAAACATAAATCCATTGGAAATATTCTAAGCAAAGATTTAAGACACACATGCTCTTCAACAGCAATCTGGGATTTAAATAACTCCCCAACACTTGTCAAGAATTTATTCTCCAAGACAAAATTACACTTCAACAACATTCATAACATATGCATGCAAAATACATATGACACAAATCTCATTTTATTTTGAGAACATCATTACACAATGCATACATCATGACATTGCATACAACTAACTCTTTACCTTTTCAGGAAAGATCAATCAACAGGCAAAGATCATCATCTTCTGAGATTCCTTCTAGAGACAGTTTAGATGTGATCCAGATATGGCTGACATTCTGATACTTATTCCAGATTCCTTCTAGAGACAGTTCAGATGCGATCCAGATATGGCTGACATTCTGATACTTATTCCAGATTCCTTTTAGAGACAGTTCAGATGCGATCCAGATATGGTTGTCATTCTGATACTTATTCCAGATTCCTTCTAGAGACAGTTCAGATGCGATCCAGATATGGCTGACATTCTGATACTTATTCCAGATTCCTTCTAGAGACAGTTCAGATGCGATCCAGATATGGCTGACATTCTGATACTTATTCCAGATTCCTTCTAGAGACAATTCAGATGCGATCCAGATATGGCTGACATTCTGATACTTATTCCAGATTCCTTTCAAAATACAGTCCAGATACGATCCAGATTTAGATGTCATTCTGTCACTCATTCAAATACAGTCCAGATACAATCCAGATTTAGATGTCATTATGTCACTCATTCAAAATACAGTCCAGATACGATCCAGATTCGGATGTCATTCTGTCACTCATTCAAAATACAGTCCAGATACGATCTAGATTTGGATGTCATTCTGTCACTCATTCAAAATACAGTCCAGATACGATCCAGATTCGGATGTCATTCTGTCACTCATTCAAAATACAGTCCAGATACGATCCAGATTCGGATGTCATTTTGTCACTCATTCAAAATACAATCCAGATTCGGATGTCATTCTGTCACTCATTCAAAATACAGTCCAGATATGATCCAGATTCGGATGTCATTCTGTCACTCATTCAAAATACAGTCCAGATACGATCCATATTCGAATGTCATTCTGTCACTCATTCAAAATACAGTCCAGATACGATCCAGATTCGGATGTCATTCTGTCACTCATTTAAATACATTTCAGATACGCTCCAGACACGGACTCCTTTCTTTGGCTTATATAGACTCAGTCTCCAGATACAGTTCAAGTGCATTCCAGACATAGATACCATTTTGATGCTCATTCTTCTGACCTACAACATTGCACTTACAACAAACATTCTCCAGATGGCATCTTTAATCCCATCCTCCTACCAACAATCTCCAAATGGAATCTGTAAGCCCATTCTCGACATCACAATGCTGATACTACACCATACGAGTGCAAATTTTTGGGCACTCTAGTGTTCAATTATCTTCCACCTTCGGATCACGAAAGGCTCGAAAGCCAATCTATATCCTCAGGTTTAAGAAAATTGAACAGGGGCAACTGTTGTACCCCAAAATTTGCCCTCTCAATTATCAAGGCCACTCTCACAAAGGATTCCCAAAATTCAAGCTTGCACATGTACTTTGGAATTTTCCAGTACCAAAGTTAAAAGGAAATTGTCAAAAAGGGAGAAAACTGATAAAAATATTATTTTGACAAAAATTGGAGAAATACAAGTGCTCTTTCGATCAGCATCCTTCGATTGGCCTTTTGGCGTCTTTCGACACAGGCTTGACTTGCATCCTTCGATTGGCCTTTAGGCCTCTTTCGATCAGCATCCTTCGATTGACTCTTGGCCTCCTTCGATTTCTCAAAGTGGCTGCTAGCGTGCCTCTTTCGCCTGGGCATGTGACTTCTTGTTGCAGGTTTCGTTTGTGTCCTTTGCTGCCTGCATGCTTGCAATCGAAGGCCATGACCTACTGGTCACATGTACCCTCTGCAAGGCAAGTCTTCGTTTGGACACTCACCTCCTGTGTGCCTGGATGAAAACTTCAGTGGAGCAAGAGCCTCCTTCGAATGCAACTTGGATATGTCCTTCATGTTGAACTCTAAGCCTCCTTCGAACACAGACTTTCGATTGGGAAACATGTTTGCTTCGACCCAGGCTTCGATTGGGCAATATGCTTCCTTCTAACATGAGCTTTCGATTGGGCAGTATGCTTCCTTCGAGCAGGAGCTTTCGATTGGGCCATATGCTTCCTTCGAGTTAGCTTGTTTCGACCACAAGCTTCGACTGAGGCAAAGGCTTCCTTCAAACAGGTGTGCTTCGATTTCACTCTTGCACAAGACCAAGTCACATGCGCTGCCAGGCTCTGCCATAAAACTCCAAAACTGCTGCACAGCTGCCCAGTTCCTTGCACCAAAATGGCAATAAAGCACTGTCCCTCAAAGGCTACAAAGAGCAGCATACCCCTTTTGTTTGAATTATTTTGTTTTCCCTCCAACAGCTTCAGCCAAGCCACACCCTTGTTTTAACTCCCAAAACTTTTCTCTATAAATAGAGAAACCATTGACAAAGAAAAAGGTCCAGATTTTTACTAAGGGAAAAAATCATAAAAAATCCTTAAGTGCTTAAACCCTCCAACGCCCAGATTTTTGCTAAGAGAGAAAAATCATAGAAAACCCTCTAACACCATAAAGCTCTCAAACACTTAAACACTCATCCAACCCAGATCCAGAATCGAAACACATATCCAGAATCCAACACATATCCAGAATCGAAACACATATCCAGCATCCAAGCACAACCAGAATCCAAAAGCACTCAAGGAAACCTCTTAAAGGCTCATCACACGTTCTAGCCTCAAACAAGGTAAGTCATTCTTAACCTTGACCCCTTCATTTCTAGCATAACATGTAGATAAGCTTTCTTTTCGTTTCAAACATGTACGTAGTGTTTGTTACTTTTTTTCGTTTGTTTTTACTGCCTCTCCTTTTGGTTTTGCTCTTTGGTTTATTACAAATGCTTTAAGAACTGACCTGACCCTGAGGTAATGATAGCGTGGCCTTAGGCCACATTGCTATTTAATATTTCAAACGAAGTAAACAGGAGACATGAATATGAAACGAAGCCTCAGGCTTCCTCACTGACTCCAGGCCCAATCGAAGGAGGCAGAAAGGCAGATTGCACCTCACTGACTCCAGGCCCAATCGAAGGAGGCAGAAAGGCAAATTGCACCTCACTGAATCCAGGCCCAATCGAAGGAGGCAGAAAGGCAGATTGCACCTCACTGACTCCAGGCCCAATCGAAGGAGGCAGAAAGGCAGATTGCATCTTATACTAGTTCCAGGCCCAGTCGAAAGGCACAACATGCTGTCCTGCTGGTCCCAATCGAAAGGCACAACATGCTGACTCTGAGGCCTCAGTCGAAAGTCACACCTTCATCCATCCCAGGCCCAATCGAAGGAAGTCAGGAAGGGCAGAATCGAAGGGTGTCTCTGCCCAGATCGAAAGAATCATTTTTATTTGTTTTATTTTTGTTTTGTCTTTACATTTCTTGCTCTTCAATATGGTTGTAATAGCGTAGGATTTATTTTCTGCATTTTTATTACTCTCGCACAAATGCTAGTAATTAGGATGTATGGAAAGATGAAAACAAAAAAATAGATAACCCATAATCAAAGACTAAATGCATGCAAATCAAATACATTATTCACACATGCACCCCTTAGGGTATCTCCACTTGGTTGCCTAAACAAATGGGCCATGTTATGCATGTCAAGTACTTTGGCAAAACAAGAACAATCAAAATGATCATAGTCCCTCGATGACGCTATCGGAGTTGCCTAAACAAAATGATCAAGTCCCTTAAGAAAATTGCCAAAGATACTTGACACAATTGCTATCATGGTCTATACGATGACCCACGCCTGTCCCGTTAACATCCTAACACAAGGTTGTTCACCAAATACAATGGTGAAACAACACTGTTAAATGGGTTAAAAACATAAGAAAGATCTTTGAGTAAAATAGGGTAGACAACTCTTAGTTACTTGATCAAACTTGCAAAACATCCTTGCCATTTTTCAAACACACTCCACAACACAACTTCAAAACAACTTTCAAAAAACATCGAAACATCTTTTCAAAAAGACAAACACCTTTGTAAAACATTCAAACAAGAATTGTTACAAAGGTTTCCTAGATAAGACATCTTTTTCAAAACATTTTCAAAAAACCACACACACAAAACACCATTTCAAAGCAATTGAAAAATCAAGGCAAGTGATCTAAAACAAGTAACTAAGAGCCCATGGATAACCAAGGATGAAAAGGGTGCTAGCACCTTCCCTTTTCATAATCTACCCCCCGAACCCACGAAAACATCTCAAAGGTCTTTACTGTGCTTTTTGACCTTTCCTTAGGATAAAATAAAAAGTCGGTGGCGACTCTTGCTAAATCGAACATTTGCGAACACAAACGCAAAACCTCAAGTCAGTTCTCCCACCGTATCACAGAACTGGCGACTCTGCTGGGGAATCCTTTTTAAAGTGGGGTTACCTTAGGGTTTTAGATCACCTTTACATGCTTACTTTGATTTCTTTACTTTTTGGGTTCCTTGTTTGGGTTTGTTGTAAATCCTACACCCGGATTTGGGGGCACCTTTTTAGGTAAATAGCAATAAACTGTGAGGGAACTGTGCAGGGTATACCGACATGGTTGAAGTAGTAGCTATGTTAGTGTGACATATTTGTGGGTACCGGTAGCCCTTGAGTAGACAAGGAGAATACGGGGCCACTGAGTGATGTCATGAAGCACTAACGAACTCTTAGAACCTTACTTGACCATCTTGGCCTTTTTAGGGGTAGTGAGATGACCGACTTTGGTGCAGTCCGAAGTTGGTAGATACTCGATACTACACTCATTGAGGATTGTTTTCTTGGAATATTTTGGTCGCCAGTAAGTGGCTAAACCAAAACAATGAACATAGAAAATAATCCAGTGATATTGAGCTCCTTAGAACCTGGTTTCTATTTTAGGACAGGTTGAGCCAACTAACTTCAAGAGGGTACTTACCTACAAACCCCATGCAAGCCCAAACCTAATGACTTGTCTGCTTTGTGTGGATATGATTACCTGTATATGCACTTGCTTACTTTTGCATACATGTACATAACATCATAACATCATACCATAGCATTTTCAATAACCATTTCAAGGATCTCGAGGGTATTTTGATGCAGGGTCACGTTGAACCAGATGTCTACCAAGGGGCAAGAGGGTTCCTCCCTAAACAAACACCGTCAAAGATCAAGTGCAACAACTTGAATCAGGGGCTATGACCCACTTGACATGGTGAGCTTGATTCTCGTGGAAAGACATCCACCGATACAAAGTTCTCCAATCAAAGATCAACCTCTAACATTTTTCTTGTGTTTACCCCGCGAGATCCTTGAAAACGTGCATCCACATATCACGCATCATATCATGACAGGTTTCTCCGATACAGGTCTCCTTATCTTCCTACTGTTTATTTCAGTAAGATGGATATGGAACAAACGGTGAAAGATCTCCAAGCTCAAAACGCTCAATTCCAACAGATGCTTCTGGCTGTGGGTAAAAGGCAAGAGGATCTGAAAGCTCTCCTTCTCAGAGACAAGAAGAAGAAGTCCAAGAAGGCAGCGGGCATCCTGAACTTGAGAAGAAGACCTAAAACCCCATCTCTTTCAAATCCATCCAACATAGGGGATAGTCTTGAAGAAGACCACAATTTGGAGATTGATGAAGTTGAAGCTGACTACTATGAGGAACAATATCCTCCCGCTGATGACAAATACAAATAGTTGGAAGATCGCCTCAGTGCTATGGAGATTCAACAAGTACCTGGCTTGGATTTAGGAGACATGGGTTTAGTTTCTGGATTAGTCATCCCTCCAAAATTCAAAGTCCCTACCTATCACCCCAATGAAAGGTGTGCATACCACTCCCATAGTCCTGGACATGACACCGACGACTGTTGGACTATGAAGAACAAGATCCAAGACTTGATTGACGAAGGAGTGTTGGAATTCATGCCGGATGGCAAGATGAAAATCTTCCGTTAAGGGTTCTCCACCTGAAATGACAAAATTCGAACCAAGAGACTTTTGTTCCTTTTTGAATTTTCAAGCTGTAATTTCTTTTGTTATTCAGACAATTATCTGTTAATGTCAAACTCTGTTTCATTAATGCACTGCATATGTTTGTCTTGAATTCATCTTTTCATTTTCGTTACATTTAAACTATGCTTTTTACTATCTTTATGATATTCAACTCTTGCTAAAAGTTACAAGCCTTTAGAGGGAGGATGACGAAACAATGCCATAATCTCATACAATATGCTTTTGGACAGACCTTGCTGACGATGTACAAGCGTTTCTTTCAAACCCTAAACACTGGAGTTATAAGGAAGATAATCCCTAGTCAACCCCTTCGAGCCAAAGAAGTAGAAGTTTTCTGTTTTTAACACAAATTGAAACCTTGAATCAAAACCTGGGGCAGGGCAGTCTCTAGTTAATTCAAACGCGCGTTAAGCCGCAAACTCTCATCTCGTAATACAACGAATGACATCAAAAACATTCCTCTGGAATCAAAAGATGGTGATGGTTCTCTACCAAATAGGCAATCATTATCTCTCAAAAAGAAAAGTCCACTAATTCAAAACCTACAAAGGAGACTTAGGAAAAATGGGGCATCCCGCTGACTGTAATCTCAAAACAGGAACGATCAGGCAAAAATTAGGGATACCAAATCAAAAGAACGAGGTCATTACAAATCCTTGACAACATGAAAAATGTTGCAAAAATGACTGCCTTCCAACAAATTCAACTTGTGTGAACCATCACCAAAAACGTCGTTCCAGACTCATTTGGAGTTCAAACGCACAATTAACTGAGTTTAGGATTGAAGAACATCACAAAGAGCGGGTGGGTACAAATAAACTTTGGGCCTTTATCCTTTGTTTCTTAAACCGTGAACCAAGCCACGTTACAACCCTTCAAAAGTCCTAATTGAAGCATGGGTTAGTTCGAAAGCATACTGTTACAAAAGGTATCCTGATTCCTGTAAGGCTTTACTCAAAATCCTGAGTTGAGTTTTTCTTACAAAACTTCTTTAGTTGCTAAAAACGCATTTTTCAAAACTTCAAGACAAACATAAACTTCACATTCCTTGAATATCACTGTTTGCATTTTGGCTATTTGTTTGACAGCGGAGAAATTCACACAACGAATATCCGATGAACGAAAGCCCTCTTAGTGAACAAAATCACTTCAAAAAGGATGACACTTCCATTGACAAATCTCCTATCAACAAGGGGGCATGACATGTCACTATCCAGCACACCTGGGGCAGTCCAGTCAAGATTCTAAGAAATCTCTCAAGAATTGTAGAGTAACCAGGGGCAGGTCTCCATCTCCGTCACTTGGGGCATTGAACGTCAATTCCGACAAAGGGTTACATACAATCAAACCTTTTGGCAATACCACAAACACTCGATGCTAGGGGCAATGACAAGTCTCCCCAAATTCCTTCTCATAGGATGATTCCCCAGCAAGAGTTTAATCTCTGAAAACCTTTCCCCAGCTGAATCAACCTCAAGAATCCTCGAGGACTTCCCCCAACGAAGATGTCACCTCTCTAGCGGACTGACGACAAGGTTTATTTCCCCAACAACACCAGGATTCCCCAGCTTGAGTTTGCCTCTCCGAATACTACAAATCAAAGGACCACAACTCCTCTTCCCTAGTAGACTACTCTACAATCCCCAGCAAGTTACTGCAAAACCTGGACCCGACCAGATATCAGTTCAACTTCGACTCTCCAGTAGAGCAACGGACAACCGAGACTCCTGAACTCTTTTCCCAAACAAGAATAAACATTCTCCCCGCAGAGTTTTCAACTTCCCCCAACGGAGTTCTCCTCAAACAACAAAACATAAATCCATTGGAAATATTCTAAGCAAAGATTGAAGACACACATGCTCTTCAACAGCAATCTGGGATTTAAATAACTCCCTAACACTTGTCAAGAATTTATTCTCCAAGACAAAATTACACTTCAACTACATTCATAACATATGCATACAAAATACATATGACACAAATCTCATTTTATTTTGAGAACATAATTACACAATGCATACATCATGACATTGCATACAATTAACTCTTTACCTTTTCAGGAAAGATCAATCAACAGGCAAAGATCATCATCTTCTGAGATTCCTTCTAGAGACAGTTCAGATGCGATCCAGATATGGCTGACATTCTGATACTTATTCTAGATTCCTTCTAGAGACAGTTCAGATGCGATCCAGATATGGCTGACATTCTGATACTTATTCCAGATTCCTTCTAGAGACAGTTCAAATGGGATCCAGATATGGCTGACATTCTGATACTTATTCCAGATTCCTTCTAGAGACAGTTCAGATGCGGTCCAGATATGGCTGACATTCTGATACTTATTCCAGATTCCTTCTAGAGACAGTTCAGATGCGATCCAGATATGGCTGACATTCTGATACTTATTCCAGATTCCTTCTAGAGACAGTTCAGATGCGATCCAGATATGGCTGACATTCTAATACTTATTCCAGATTCCTTCTAGAGACAATTCAGATGCGATCCAGATATGGCTGACATTCTAATACTTATTCCAGATTCCTTTCAAAATACAGTCCAGATACGATCCCGATTCAGATGTCATTCTGTCACTCATTCAAATACAGTCCAGATACGATCCAGATTCAGATGTCATTCTGTCACTCATTCAAAATACAGTCCAGATACGATCCAGATTCGGATGTCATTCTGTCACTCATTCAAAATACAGTCCAGATACGATCCAGATTCGGATGTCATTCTGTCACTCATTCAAAATACAGTCCAGATACGATCCAGATTCGGATGTCATTCTGTCACTCATTCAAAATACAGTCCAGATACGATCCAGATTCGGATGTCATTTTGTCACTCATTCAAAATACAGTCTAGATACGATCCAGATTCAGATGTCATTCTGTCACTCATTCAAAATACAGTCCAGATACGATCTAGATTCGGATGTCATTCTGTCACTCATTCAAAGTACAGTCCAGATACGATCCAGATTCGAATGTCATTCTGTCACTCATTCAAAATACAGTCCAGATACGATCCAGATTCGAATGTCATTCTGTCACTCATTCAAATACATTTCAGATACGCTCCAGACACGGACTCCTTTCTTTGGCTCATATAGACTCAGTCTCCAGATACAGTTCAAGTGCATTCCAGACATGGATACCATTTTGATGCTCATTCTTCTGACCTACAACATTGCACTTACAACAAACATTCTTCAGATGGCATCTTTAATCCCATCCTCCTACCAACAATCTCCAAATGGCATCTGCAAGCCCATTCCCGACATCACAATTCTGATAGTACACCATACGAGTGCAAATTTTTGGGCACTCTAGTGTTCAATTATCTTCCACCTTCGGATCACGAAAGGCTCGAAAGCCAATCTATATCCTCAGGTTTAAGAAAATTGAACATGGGCAACTGTTGTACCTCAAAATTTACGCTCTCAATTATCAAGGCCACTCTCACAAAGGATTCCCAAAATTCAAGCTTGCACAGGTACTTTGGAATTTTCCAGTACCAAAGTTAAAAGGAAACTGTCAAAAAGGGAGAAAACTGATAAAAGTATTATTTTGACAAAAATTGGAGAAATACAAGTGCTCTTTCGATCAGCATCCTTCGATTGGCCTTTTGGCGTATTTCGACACAGGCTTGACTTGCATCCTTCGATTGGCCTTTAGGCCTCTTTCGATCAGCATCCTTCGTTTTCTCAAAGTGGCTGCTAGCGCGCCTCTTTCGCCTGGGCATGTGACTTCTTGTTGCAGGTTTCGTTTGTGTCCTTTGCTGCCTGCATGCTTGCAATCGAAGGCCATGACCTACTGGTCACATGTACCCCCTGCAAGGCAAGTCTTCGTTTGGACACTCACCTCCTGTGTGCCTGGATGAAAACTTCAGTGGAGAAAGAGCCTCATTCGAATGAAACTTGGATATGTCCTTCATGTTGAACTCCAAGCCTACTCCGAACACGGACTTTCGATTGGGAAACATGTTTGCTTCGACCCAGGCTTCGATTGGGCAATATGCTTCCTTCGAACACGAGCTTTCGATTGGGCAGTATGCTTCCTTCGAGCAGGAGCTTTCGATTGGGCCATATGCTTCCTTCGATTTAGCTTGTTTCGACCATAAGCTTCGACTGGGGCAAAGGCTTCCTTCAAACAGGTGTGCTTCGATTTCACTCTTGCACAAGACCAAGTCACATGCGCTGCCAGGCTCTGCCATAAAACTCCAAAACTGCTGCACAGCAATCCTGCACAGCTGCCCAGTTCCTTGCACCAAAATGGCAATAAAGCACTGTCCCTCAAAGGCTACAAAGAGCAGCATACCCCTTTTGTTTGAATTATTTTGTTTTCCCTCCAACAGCTTCAGCCAAGCCATACCCTTGTTTTAACTCCCAAAACTTTTCTCTATAAATAGAGAAACCATTGACAAAGAAAAAGGTCCAGATTTTTACTAAGGGAAAAAATCATAAAAAATCCTTAAGTGCTTAAACACTCCAACGCCCAGATTTTTGCTAAGAGAGAAAAATCATAGAAAACCCTCTAACACCATAAAGCTCTCAAACACTTAAACACTCATCCAACACAGATCCAGAATCGAAACACATATCCAGAATCCAACATATATGCAGAATCGAAACACATATCCAGCATCCAAACACATATCCAGAATCCAGAAGCACTCAAGGAAACCTCTTAAAGGCTCAGCACACGTTCTAGCCTCAAGCAAGGTAAGTCATTCTTAACCTTGACCCCTTCATTTCTAGCATAACATGTAAATAAGCTTCCTTTTCATTTCAAACATGTACATAGTGTTTGTTACTTTTTTTCGTTTGTTTTTACTGCCTCTCCTTTTGGTTTTGCTCTTTGGTTTATTACAAATGCTTTAAGAACTGACCTGGCGCTGAGGTAATGATAGTGTGGCCTTAGGCCACATTGCTATTTAATATTTCAAACGAAGTAAACAGGAGACAGGAATATGAAACGAAGCCTCAAGCTTCCTCACTGACTCCAGGCCCAATCAAAGGAGGCAGAAAGGCAGATTGCACCTCACTGACTCTAGGCCCAATCGAAGGAGGCAGAAAGGCAGATTTCACCTCACTGAATCCAGGCCCAATCGAAGGAGGCAGAAAGGCAGATTGCACCTCACTGACTCCAGGCCCAATCGAAGGAGGCAGAAAGGCAGATTGCATCTTATACTGGTTCCAGGCCCAGTCGAAAGGCACAACATGCTGTCCTGCTGGTCCCAATCGAAAGGCACAACATGCTGTCCTGCTGGTCCCAATCGAAAGGCACAACATGCTGACTCTGAGGCCTCAGTCGAAAGTCACGCCTTCATCCATCCCAGGCCCAATCGTAGGAAGTCAGGAAGGGCAGAATCGAAGGGTGTCTCTGCCCAGATCGAAAGAATCATTTTTATTTGTTTTATTTTTGTTTTGTCTTTACATTTCATGCTCTTCAATATGGTTGTAATAGCGTAGGATTTATTTTCTGCATTTTTATTACTCTCGCACAAATGCTAGTAATTAGAATGTACGGAAAGATGAAAACAACAAAATAGATAACCCATAATCAAAGACTAAATGCATGAAAATCAAATACATTATTCACACATGCACCCCTTAGGGTATCTCCACTTGGTTGCCTAAACAAATGGGCCATGTTATGCATGTCAAGTACTTTGGCAAAACAAGAACAATCAAAATGATCATAGTCCCTCGATGACACTATCGGAGTTGCCTAAACAAAATGATTAAGTCCCTCAAGAAAATTGCCAAAGATACTTGACACAATTGCTATCATGGTCTATACGATGACCCACGCCTGTCCCGTTAACATCCTAACACAAGGTTGTTCACCAAATACAATGGTGAAACAACACTGTTAAATGGGTTAAAAACATAAGAAATATCTTTGAGTAAAATAGGGAAGACAACTCTTAGTTACTTGATCAAACTTGCAAAACATCCTTGCCATTTTTCAAATACACTCCACAACACAACTTCAAAACAACTTTCAAAAAACATCGAAACCTCTTTTCAAAAAGACAAACACCTTTGTAAAACATTTAAACAAGAATTGTTACAAAGGTTTCCTAGACAAGGCATCTTTTTCAAAACATTTTCAAAAAACCACACACACAAAACACCATTCCAAAGCAATTGAAAATCAAGACAAGTAATCTAAAACAAGTAACTAAGAGCCCATGGATAACCATGGATGAAAAGGGTGTTAGCACCTTCCCTTTTCATAATCTACCCCCCGAACCCACGAAAACATCTCAAAGGTCTTTCCTGTGCTTTTTGACCTTTCCTTAGGATAAAATAAAAAGTCGGTGGCGACTCTTGCTAAACCGAACATTTGCGAACACAAACGCAAAACCTCAAGTCAGTTCTCCAACCATATCACAACCTCTATTTCATGATGAATAATATCATGAAACAAAGTTACCATAGCTCTTGGATACGTTGCCCATGCATTCTTCAATCCGAACGGCATGGCCTTGTAGCAGAAAGTGCCTCATTGCGTGACTAAAGTTGTCTTCTCCATGTCTTCGGGAGCCATTCTTATTTGACTATAGCCTGAGAAGTCATCCATGAATGAGAATACTTTATGTTGAGCAAGGTTATCGACCAAGACGTCAATGTGTGGTAGAGGGAAGTCGTCCTTGGGGCTTGCCCTATTCAGATCCCTATAGTGTATGTGTTGTACCCCAAAATTTTCCCTCTTATTTTATCAACATTTCTCATCACAAAGCTCTTGGAACTCAAGATCAAGCTAGGGTTTGCTCTGCTCAAGACATCTCCTTGCACTGATGACCTAAATTAGGGTTTGAGTTTGCACAATGATTTTTGGACCTTCAATGCTCAAATTGACTTTCATACTTCATGTTGGACTCATAAGTTTGCCCATACCAAGTTTCAAGTCTTGAATCAAATTTTTGCCCAGTCAATTGGACAGTTGACCTAGAAATCAGTTGTATTGGGGAAAAAGTCAATTGTGGCTAATTTACAGTCAAACCTCATAAATTTTGACCCACATAAACATTATGAACTCATATGAACCATTTGATCAAATTTGGACCACAATTCCACAAGAAATGTGATCAGATCACCAAAAGGGCAAACTGGTCATTTTTAGGGTTTTGACTGTATAAAGGCAATTTCTGGCTTTTTGACTTAGCCAATAGAAAATCAAGCTCAACCATGGACTCAAGGACTCAATGGCATCACCTTTACTTATTCAACAAGTTCAAAAGATCTCAAATGCATTGGATTGACAGATGAATTTTTTAGTCAACTGATCAAAATTTGACTGTACACTGAAAAGTCAAACTTTGACTTTTTGGTCAAAATCAAGTGCCAAGGGTCACTTTTCATCAAGATATGTCAAATTATGAAACTTGTTCATCAAGAAACCCAAAATTGCAAATTAGGGTTTGAAATTGAAAAAATTTCATAACTTAGAATTTTTCTAAGTTATGAAAATTTCTTAATTTTTCCTAACTTTGTCCCACATTTTAACCATGATGAAAATGGATTCAAACAAAACTTACAACATGAAAGTTGTATTCCTCAACAAAGTCTACAACTTTGATTCACAAAGTTTTCTCAAAAGAAGCTTGGATCTCAAGTTATGATTTTTGGAACAAGGGTCTCTTAAACTTTTAACTTAGAGAAATTTTGCCCTAGTTTAGGCAGGATTTTGCCCTATCTTCTTGGCCATTTTTCACATAGTTCCACTTGTAGTCTCAAGTTGCATTGCAAAGATGGATTATAGAGCATGTTGCAAGATTTACAAATTGTCCAAGAACTCCTCAAACACATTTGTGGTTAGGGAGAATCGAATGCTTAAAGTTGGCAAAAACTCACTTTGTATCCATGGCCAATACATGTTCATACAAGTTGCATTTTCAAACCAGCATGCTTTGTACTTGTTTACAGGCCTCTAAACCAATTCACACTCCTTAATTAAATGCAAATCCACTTAGCTAATGCATTATCTTGGCCATTTTGACATTGCACACAAAACTAATCCTTAATTAGGAAAAGGTACATTTCTATTTTGGAAAAGGTATGCTTTATGTCAAAACATGACCTTTGAAGCATAGGGCCATATCTCTGAAGCCAAATCAAATCCACAAATTGCAAGTATCAAGAGGATTGTATGCAGAATGTTATAGGGCTGGTACAAGCCTGTATTCACAGGTTACACACTCTTGCTTCACAAAGAAGAAAACTTGCAAAAATCCTCCCAACTTGAAAACCAATAAAGAACAACTTACACAAACTTTTTGAACAACTTTCATACCACCCTTTGAGCAAGAAACACGAGGGTTTGAGCCTCAAAACCTCCCATAGCCAGAAATCACTCTTCTTTGGCAAAACAGGGAAGGTGCTGCAACTTGAGTGCCATAGCTCATTTGGCTCGTGCGTTTTGCCCCTTTCCACTTCAAACACCTTCCATTCAACTCACTCAAGCTGTCCCAAACCTCCATTGCCAAATGTAACTCTATTTACAGTGTTCACCATTTTCATTTCAAGCTTGTGCAGGTTGAGTTCTAGGAGCTAATTCAGGGACATTCAAAGCAAGCTAGCTATTGGAAAAGATCAAGTGAAGTTCAGGAAAGCTACTAGACACCTCAAAACTTGTTGGGAAGCTCTGCATTGTCCTACTTGAATCCAACTGAAACAGATTTTTCATCACTTTCTATCTCTCTATTTAGGAACATTTAGCCTTAGGTTTGTGAATGAAAAATGTAGTATTCAATGTCATGAAGCTGTACATATACTCAATTTCTATTTATATTAATTGTGCTAGGAGAATTTCATCCATGAACATGCTGAAAAAGTTAGGTCAGATTTTAGGGCCAGAGAAATTCTCTCTGGTCTTTGAGAGTTAGGATTAATGCTTTATATGGTTAGATTCGTATTTAATTTCTCTACAAGTTTGATATTGTGAGTTTTGGCAAAAGATCACGTTTCCAGGATGTTCAAGTTTGTATAACAGGCGCGCGTTTTTTTTTGTCTGGAGGAAGAAGATGAAGTTGGCTTGGGCTGGGCCTGGCCAGGCTTACTTTTGACACCCCTCTTTTCAGTTTCACACCCCCTGGCCCAATTTCTTATATTTTTGCATTTTTGCGTTTTTGATTTCTTTTCTGATTTTGTTATTTTATTTCCAAATATAATAAATGCTCAAAAAATATTTTCATAATTTTTTTAATTTATTTAGAAATTTATTCTAAATTTTCTAACATTAAAAGTATTGAAATATTCTTTTATATTATTAATACTTGAAAAAATATTTCCATTTTATACTTTTATTCTTGTTCTTTACTTTTATTTATAATAAAAATATTTTCTTGAATATATTTTATTTTGTACATATTTTATATTATACATATTTAATATATTTAATATATATATATATATATATATATATATATATATATATATATATATATATATATATATATATATATATATATATATATATATATATATATATATATATATATATATATATATATATATATATATATATATATATATATATATATATATATATATATATATATATATATATATATATATATATATATATATATATATATATATATATATATATATATATATATATATATATACTTTTATTTTATTAAATACTTAGAATAAAAATACAAAAATATTACATTTTTTTATTTTTATTATTATTTATACTAAAAAAATAATTTTTTTCAATATATTTTTATTTTTGTACATATTAATATATTTCTTGTATATAAATAATATATAATATTTATTTTCTTAAAGAAATTAGGGTTTCATCCCTTAAACAATAAAATTAATCTTCTTATTTTATTTCTTTATACTTTTTCACATTGAAAATACTTTACATACATAAACAAATAAAAATTTCTTTTTGCATGATACATTTTATTCAATATTTATTTATTTTGTTTATTTAAATATTGTACATTTAAATATTGATGCATTGTGATTCAATTTGGATGTAATAGTAACTAGGGTTTATATTTCTTGTTAAATACCCCCTATTCAAAAATTGTACCCCTATCCCCATAATCATGTTGTAATAGCTTAGAATTTAAGTTCTCGCACTTAACACTTTCAATTATGCCATAATTAGAGAATTAGGGGTTGTATGCCAAAATCAAATTAACAAATAGTTTGACCTAATCAAAGACAAACATGCATGAAAATCAAACACAATGCACACTTGCACCCCTAGGGTTACAATCCACTTGTTGCCTTCAAAAATGGGCCATGGTATGCATGTTGGGTACTTTGGCAAAACAAAAACAAAACAAAAGATCATAGTCCCTCGATGACGCTATCTTGGTTGCCTAAATAAAAATGATCAAGTCCCTCAAGAAAATTGCCAAAGATACTTGACACAATTGCTATCATGGTCTATACGATGACCCGCACCTGTCCCGTTTAACATCCTAACACAAGGTTGTTCACCAAATACAATGGTGAAACAACACTGTTAAAAGGGTTAAAAACATAAGAAAGATCTTTGAGTAAAATAGGGTAGATAGCTCTTAGTTACTTGATCAAAAGCTTGCAAAATATCCTTGCTATTTTCAAACACACTTCACAACACAATTTCAAAATCCAACTTTCAAACATTGAAAACTTTTCAAAAAGACAAAAACACCTTTGTATACATTCAAACAAGAATCATTACAAAGGTTGCCACAACGATGGCCTCTTTTCAAAACATCTTTCAAAACCACACACAAAGCACCATTTCAAACAATTGAAAAAGCAAAGCAAGTGATCTAAACAAGTAACTAAGATCCCATGGATAACCATGGATGAAAAGGGTGCTTGCACCTTCCCTTTTCATAATCTACTCCTCGAACCCAAGAAAACATCTCAAAGGTCTTTCCTGTGCTTTTTGACCTTTCCTTAGGATAAAACAAAAAGTCGATGGTGACTCTTGCTAAACCGAAACATTTGCGAACACAAAACGCAAAACCTCAAGTCAGTTCTCCCACCGTATCACAGAACTGGCGACTCTACTGGGGATAACTTTAAAAGTGGAGTAACCTTAGGGTTTAGATCTCCTTTGCATGCTTGTCTTGATTGCTTTGTTTGCTTTACATTTGGTTCTCTTGTATGGGTTTGAAAATCCCCCACCCAGATTTGGGAAACATTCATAGGTAAATAGCAATACATTGTGGAAACTGTGCGAGGTATACCGACATGGTTGAAGCAATAGCTATATTAGTGCGACATATTTGTGAGTACCGGTAGCCTTTGAGTCAATCAAAGAGAATACGGGCCCCCCTGAGTGATGTCATGAAGCACTAATGAACTCTTAGAACCTTACTTGACCATCTTGGCCTTTTTTTAGGAGTAGTGAGATGACCGGCTTTGGTGCAGTCCGAAGTTGGTAGATACTCGATACTACACTCATTAAGGGTTGTTTTCTTGGAATATTTCGGTCGCCAATTAAGTGGCTAAACTGAAACAATAAAGATAGAAAATAATCCAGTGATATTGAGCTCCTTAGAACCCGGTTACTATTTATAGGACAGGTTGAGCCAACTAGCTTCAAGAGGGTACTTACCTATGAAACCTCATGCAAGCCTAAAACTAGGATCTTGTGTGACTTGCTTGTACATATGTTTGTGCATACATCATGAACATCATAAAGCATCATTTGCATCTACTAACCATTTCAAAGGTTTGGATCTTCATCTTTGTTCTTGTTTTGTAGGTCATGGAATCTCTTCGTAGGAAAACAATTCAAGTCAACCTTGTGAGAATTCCTCCTCAACTCAAGGAGCTTACTTCCAAGATTCCAGAGAATTCTCTCTTTAGTGAAAGACATGGTAGACTTCTCAACTTGGTCAACTCCAACATTGAAGAAGACATGGTGAAAGTTCTCTTCCAGTTCTTTGACCCCCTACACCACTGTTTCACATTCCCTGATTACCAACTAGTACCTACTTTGGAGGAATTTTCTCAACTCCTGAGGATTCCTATTCTTCATCAACTACCCTACAACGGTACGGAAAGAGAGCTAAGGCCTGAAGATGTTGCTCAAGCATTACACTTGCAACCATCTGATATCAAAGGACATTGGGAAACCAGAAGTGGTGTCAAGGGTTTCTTGGCAAAATTTCTGTTTGAGAAGGCACAAGACTGCTGGAATTCTCTAGATCTGCAAGATTTTGAAGAGATTGTAGCACTTCTCATCTATGGGTTGGTCTTGTTCCCAAACCCTGATCAGCTTATAGATGTGAATGCTGTCAAGATTTTCATATCTCGGAATCCTGTGCCTACATTACTTGGGGACATCTTACACTCATTTTACACACGAACAATGAGGAAAAGAGGTGTTCTCATGTGCTGTACTCCTCTTCTAGCAAGGTGATTTATTTCTCACCTTCCCCAACCAGTCTTGAAGAATGAGCAGGGTTTAAGGTGGTCAGAATGGTTGATGACCCTCACACATTCTGATGTTCATTGGTGTTCTCGGTCCAGAGAAAATGTCATCATCATTGATCGTTGTGGAGAATTCCCTAATGTCCCACTACTTGGCATTAGGGGAGGCATCAACTACAACCCCTGTTTAGCTCTAAGACAGTTTGCATATGTTCGAAGGGATGGCCCTCAT
Organism: Vicia faba; assembly: GCA_948472305.1. Classification (NCBI taxonomy): domain Eukaryota; kingdom Viridiplantae; phylum Streptophyta; class Magnoliopsida; order Fabales; family Fabaceae; genus Vicia; species Vicia faba. The sequence continues at coordinate 415,576,741 of OX451738.1, forward strand.
GATATGCTGATCCCTGACCTGGTTTTTGACTTCAATAACGACGCTCAAGAACTTCGACAAAGGTTCATCAGAGCTTGGAGGATGCCCGACAAAGTGGAAAGTAAGACACTGGGGGGCACAAGAATTCCATCCCCCTTGAGCCTTATCTCAAGTGGGTACGAACCCACGCTCAGAGTCTTATGATGCCATACCCTCACATTCTCCCCGTGATCAAAGAGCCTGTTATGAAAGGAGAGGTTCCATACACCCTCCTACATCCAGACATGCCTACATCATTGGAAGAATTACAAAAGAGTTGGATCTAACTCAAGGAAGAACAGAATACTTTTGAAGCCAGCTTCTATGCCAGTGAGAAGAAGGTTATGGAGCTTACCCACCGACTTCATGAGGAGGAAACTCTCAACACTTACATCGCGCCAAAGAGGATGCGCAATGTCTTTTTACATTAAGAATTTTATAATATTTTTCCCGTGGGGCATTTATGTACTAACAAATTTCTTCTTAATATGACGTGTGTTCTTTTTGTTTGCAACAAATTTGAATTTATGAATCCTTGAATGCATTACATGAATAACATATCATTCATCATATGCATAAACAGGTCTTCACGCCAGGTTTCCTTATCTTTCTGCTGTTTATTTCAGCAAGATGGATTTGGAGCAGACGGTTAAGGATCTGCAAGCACAGAATTCGCAATTCCAGCAACTCCTCATGACCTTAGCAAAGGGTCAAGACGACTTAAAAGCACTATTGGAGAAAGAGAAGGAACCAGAAAGGAAGAAAAAGAAAAGGGTTGGAGTAGCCACAATGGGAAGGAGATTTGAGCATCAGGCTAGGAGAGTTCTGGAATTTCCCTCAACGTCTGACGAAGGGGTTGGTAAAGGTAAAGGAACTGCGATGCCTTCTAAATCTGAAGTTGAAGAAGAAGAGGACGAAGATTACTCAGAGCAGCAATATCCCTCGGTGGATGATAAGTATAAAAATCTTGAGGATCATTTAGCGGCCATGGAGTTGCAAAGGGTACCTAGTTTAGATTTCTAAGAACTAGGATTGGTTGCTGGGATCGTCATTCCTCCCAAGTTCAAAATACCAACATTTGCTAAGTATGACCGTCTGTCCTGTTCAAAGATGCATCTGAGATCCTACGTCAGAAAGATCCAACCCCACTCATCTGATAAGGATCTTTGGGTCCATTTTTTCCAAGATAGCTTGTCAGGCACACAATTGGACTGGTTTTATCAACTTGAGAGATCGGATGTTCACAACTGGGAAGATTTAGCTACTGCTTTCTACCGACAATACCAATACAACTCAGATTTAGCGCCTACTCGTACTCAACTACAGAGTATGGGTATGGCCTCCAATGAGGGATTTAAGGAGTATGCCCAGAAGTGGCGGGATTTGGCTGGAAGGGTGCAGCCACCTTTGTCATATAGAGAGCTGGTTGACATGTTTCTAGGGACTCTGTCAGGTCCATTCTTCAATCATTTAATCGGGAGTTCCTCTACAGGATTCACTGAATTAATTCTGACCGGTGAAAGGGTCAAGGCTGGTATTAAAAATGGTAAAATTCAGAAGGATGCCTCCACTTCCACTGCTATTAAGAAGGTCTTCACAGCTAAGAAGGAAGTTTATGCTATTCATACCCAGAGAAACCAAGGGAGAACAGAGCACCGACCAACGGTGGGGGCTGTGATGATACAAAACTCTTTAACTGACCAACGTCGAAAAAATCAACCGAGAGCAAATCAGCAAAGGATAGAAAGGCCACAACGACAATTCACCCGAATCAACATGACACTGGCTCAAGTCCTCCCTCATTTGTTAAAGCTGAATCTCACCAATTTGAAAGAAGCGCCAAAAACCCTAATACTTCCTCTCCTTATTATCACTCTAATGCAAAGTGTGCATACCACACTGACAGTGTAGGGCATGATACCAACAACTGTTGGGCTCTTAAAAACAAGATCCAAGACCTGATAGACGCCAAGGAGGTAGAATTCGATACGCCCGAAAAGCCGAATGTGATTTCTGCCCTAATGCCCAAGCACGGTCATAATGTTCATGCCGTTATGGAAGATCTTCATGTTACCAATGTTGCTGACCTTTTGACTCTGTTACCAGTGATTAAAGTGAATTTGATGAGAGCCGGGATATTCCCAGGTTGTGGAAAAGACTGTTACTTTTGTTCAAACTTACAAGCTGACTGCCCACTGTTGAAATCAGGCATCCAACGCCTGATGAATACCCAAGAGATCCTCTTTCAAAAGACTCATGTTGATACCACCACTCATGTTACTCCTGCTACCTTTGATACTCCGACCAATGACATTTCCATAATAACCATCTCCGACAATCTTCCCAAGACCTGCAAAAGGCCTGTCAAGATTACGCCTGCTCCTAAGTTTGTGCCGTTAAAAATCACCATGCCGGGACCTGTCCTGTATAAATCTAATAAGATGATACCATGGAACTACGGAGGAGAAATCTTCTACCATGGTGTCAAACAGATTGAATCAGTCTAAGATAATTCCGATGATGAAACCCCTGATATAGGGAATATTGCAGGAACAAGAAAGATAACTCGCAGCAGAAGGATCTTCTCTCCGGAGATTGCTCCTCCACAAGCAGTCTTCGGACCCTCAAGAGTTTCTGTACCTGTCAAGCCATCTGTGCAAAGCCCGATAATTGAAGAAGTTAATGTACCGAAAGTTAGACCCTTTGATGCTACTACCAAAGGTAAGGGGATACTAGAGGCGCCTGTCAGGATGAAGGCTCAGACTGTGGTAATCCCCGAGACCACCCAGAAGGAGATAGAAGAAATCTTAAAGATAATCAAGAAGAGTGACTACGATGTCGTGGAACAGCTAGGGCATCCCCCTTCCAAAATATCCATGTTGGCTCTCCTACTCTGCTATGAGGCTCATGCTAAGGCCTTAATCAAATTTCTAAAGACGGCACACGTGCCTCAAGAAACTTCGGCTGACTAGTTTCAAGAGTGCGTGGCTAGCCTTACTACTGATAATGGTCTTGGTTTTTCCGATGCTGATTTGACCCCTAAGGGAAGGAAGCACAATGACGCGCTTCATGTCTCAGTAGAATGCAGGGGAACCACACTTGCCCATGTCCTGGTGGATACCGGTTCATCTTTGAATGTGCTACCGAAAAAGGCATTGGACAGATTAGACTGCAAAGGTTTGACTCTAAAGCCCAGTAACATCGTGGTTAGAGACTTAGACGATTCTAAGAGGATGGTTCACGGAGAAGTGGACATCCCAATCAAAGTGGGCACATAAATTTTAAACTCTACCTTTTATGTGATGGACATCCGTCCTTCATATTCATGTTTGTTGGGAAGGCCGTGGATCCACAATGCTGGGGCAGTCACTTCCTCTCTGCACCAAATGCTAAAATATCCAGTTCAGGGAAAGATCATAACGGTTCACAGTGAGGAAGAGTACATGATAAGTCACCTCAACTACTTCCGCTATGTGGAGTTGGATGGCGAGTTCATAGAAACGCCTTTCCAACATTTTTAGGAAGTTTCTCCTGAAGTCGCAGTTGCAAAGACAATGGCTGATGTGCCTATCGTTTCCAAGCCTGTGTCTAGGATGGAATCCCTCAAAGATGCGGAGGTTGTAATCAAAGAAGGAAGGAGTACAATGTGGGGGAAACTGCCTGATTTTTCTCACAAGACAGATAAGTTCGGACTAGGTTTTACTGCTGCTGGTCAGAAAGCTGTGCATCGCTCCAGGGCTGGAGGACCACCCGTAAAAATCACTCGCCATGGAATTAATGCCTTAGAAGATGATGATGAAGAAGACAAATTTGAAGATTGGATCTTTCCAACTGTCGAAGGAGGTTTAAGCAACTGGGAAGCGAAAGACTTTGTTTCCATCACTTTCATCAACCAGTAATTTATCTTTGAACAATTTCCTATTTTGGTCTGTAATAATTAAACAATTCGTACACTATTTTCACCTTATGCCTTACCCGGGGCATATAGGTCCATTTGTAAGGGCTTGATTTCTTCATTATCATATTCCATTTTTAAGTGAATCATTGGACATTTTCATCTATAAACTGTTGTGTTCATTTTCTTTCCTTTTACATTTTGTTTTGTTTAAGGATGGCTATCCCTTACACACACCCACACTCACCGATGCAGGTACCCATCCATTCCGGATTCCATGGGTGACTATTCTTCTTTAGCCTTCGGTCACTCTGAAGATTTGGTCAATCATGCCGAGTACGAAGGTGACAAAGACTGTGAAGTTCCTGGAGAGTTAGCCAGACTTTTGCAACAAGAAGAGAGGGCTATTCTGCCCCATGAAGAGTTGCTAGAAACCATCAATCTGGGAACAGAGGAAGACAAGAAAGAGGTAAAAGTGGGTGCCAACCTGAAACCAAGTGTCAAAGATTGCTTAGTGCAGTTGTTGAATGAATATGTCGAAATCTTCGCCTGGTCCTATGAAGACATGCCGGGACTGGATACCGATATCGTGGTTCACCGTCTCCCTACAAGAGAAGACTGTCCACCGATCAAACAAAAAGTCCGCCGGATGAGGCCCAACATGTCTAAAAAGATCAAAGCTGAGGTAATGAAGCAATTCAATGCTGGCTTTCTGGCTGTTACTACCTATCCATAATGGGTTGCTAACATTGTGCCCGTGCCTAAGAAGGACGGCAAAGTCAGAATGTGTGTGGACATCGGGACTTAAATAGGGCTAGCCCTAAAGATGATTTTCCACTACCACACATTGACATCTTGGTTGACAATACATCTCAACACAAGGTATTTTCCTTCATGGATGGATTCTCGGGATACAACCAGATCAAAATGGCCCCCGAAGACATGGAGAAAACTACTTTTGTCACGCAGTGGGGTACCTTCTGCTACAAAGTGATGCCATTCGGACTGAAGAATGCCGGGGCAACCTATCAACGCGCCATGGTAGCTTTGTTTCATGACATGATACATCATGAGATTAAAGTCTACGTAGACGACATGATAGCCCGTTCACAGACAGAAGAAGAATACCTTGATCATCTGCAAAAGCTGTTTGTCAGATTAAAGGAGTATAAGCTCAGACTAAACCCAATCAAGTGCACTTTTGGAGTCAGGTCTGGTAAACTGTTGGGATTTATTGTCAGCAACAAAGGCATTGAGGTTGATCCTGCTAAAGTCAAAGCTATACAAGAAATGCCCGCCCCCCGCACTGAAAAGGAGGTTAGAGGTTTCTTGGGACGCCTAAACTATATTGCGAGGTTCATCTCTCACTTAATATCTACCTGTGAGCCAATCTTCAAGCTGTTGAAGAAAGATCAGGTGGTTGAATGGAACAATGATTGTCAAGTTTCTTTTGATAAAATAAAGGAGTATTTGCTTGAACCTCCTATCTTGATGCCACCCGTCGAAGGAAGGCCGTTGATCATGTATCTGACTGTTTTGGATAACTCAATAGGGTGCGTACTGGGCCAACATGACGAGTCTGGCCGAAAAGAGCATGCCATTTATTACCTTAGCAAAACGTTTACCGACTGTGAGACTCGCTACTCACTGCTCGAGAAAACTTGATGCACTTTGGTATGGGCTGCTCGCCGACTAAGGCAGTATATGTTGACTCATACCACTTTGTTGATTTCTAAAATGGATCCGATTAAGTATATCTTCGAAAAGCCTGCTTTATCTGGAAGAATCGCTAGATGGCAAATGATCCTGACTGAGTATGATATCCAGTATACTACCCAAAAAGCTATAAAGGGGAGTGTACTAGCTGACCATCTAGCTCATCAAGCCGTCGAAGATTACCAATCTATGAGATTCGACTTCCCTGACGAGGACATCATGACATTGGATAACATTGAAGGTAACAGACCGTATGACGGACCTGAACAAGGATCCCGATGGACCCTGTACTTTGATGGTGCTTCAAATGCACTTGACAACGGTATCGGTGCAGTACTTATTTCTCCAGAAGGTTGCCATACACCCTTCACTGCCCGACTTTGCTTCAGCTGTACCAACAACATGGCTGAATATGAAGCTTGTATCTTTGGTCTCAAGGCTACTATTGACTTGGGAATCAAATCTTTGGTCGTATTTGGGGACTCAGCTTTGATTATCAGTCAAATCAAAGGAGAGTGGGACACTAGACATCCTAATCTTATCCCATACAAAGAACATGTCCTGACATTGTTGCCTCATTTTGAGCAGATCACCTTTGAGCACTTCCCGCGAGAAGAAAATCAACTAGCAGATGCTCTGGCTACAATGTATTCCATGTTTAAACTCAACTGGGATAATGAGGCTCCCCAAATCACCATCGAGCGAATGGACGAACCTGCACACTGTCATGAGATTAATACCGAAGAAGTAGTGGAACAACCCTGGTTTCATGAAATCAAAAGGTATCTCTAGACTCGAGAATACCCCGAAGGAGCTTCAGTCAATGACAAAAAGTTCTTAAGGAGATTTGCTGCCAAGTTCTTCCTGAGCAATGGTATCTTATATAAGCGCAACCATGATTGTGTTCTACTTCGTTGTGTGGACAAGGTTAAAGCAGAGTTGATCATGACCGAAATACATAGTGGCACATTTGGCACCCACTTAAGCGGACATACGATGGCTAAGAAGATTCTCAGGGAAGGCTACTACTGGTCTACCATGGAAGCTGATTGTCATCAACATTCCCGTACTTGTCACAAATGCCAAGTCTATGCTGACAAGGTACATATTCCTCCTGTTCCGCTCAACGTTCTAACAGCTCCTTGGCCATTCGCGATGTGGGGTATTGACATGATTGGAGAGATCAAACCTACGGCATCCAATGGACATCGCTTCATCCTGGTGGCTATTGATTACTTTACCAAGTGAGTCGAAGCAGCTTCCTTCGCCTCCGTTACAAAGAATGTGGTCGCCCGCTTCATCAAGCAGAATCTCATATGCCGGTATGGTATCCCCGACAGGATCATCACGGACAACGGTACAAATTGGAACAATACTATGATCACCGCTCTGTGCAAGAAGTTCAAGATTTATCATCACAATTCATCTCCCTATCGGCCAAAGATGAATGGTGCTGTTGAAGCCGCGAACAAAAATATCAATAAGATCATTCAAAAGATGACAGTCACCTATAAGGACTAGCATGAGATGTTACCGTTTGCTCTACACAGATATCGTACCACGGCGCGTAATTCAACAGGGGCAACCCTCTTTTCTTTGGTATACGGCATGGAAGCCGTTTTACCTATGAAGTTCAGATTCCTTCCTTAAGGATTATGAAGGATACCGGTTTGAGTGAAGACGATTGGATTCAAACCCGGCTTGATCAACTTAATTTGATCGACGAAAAGCGACTTACTGTTGTTTGTCATGGTCAGACGTATCAGAAACAGATGACCAAGGCTTTCAACAAGAAAGTCAGACGTCAAGTATATCAAGTTGGAGATCTTGTAATCAAGCGGATCATCTTGCCGCAAAGTGATCCCAGGGGCAAGTGGACTCCTACTTACGAAGGACCATTTGTGATCAAGAATATATTTTCTGGTGGGGCAATGATTCTGACCACCATGGACGGCGATGATCTGCCGCACCATGCGAACACAAACATAGTCAAAAGATAATTCGCATAAAACGACCCGACAAGTTGAAAACCCGAAAGGGCGACTTAGGCAAAAATGGGCATCCCGATGAATCGAAAACCCGTAAGGGCGGTTCATGCAAAAATTAGGGATAAACAAAAAATCTGTACACCCGACAAGTTGAAAACCCGAAAGGGCGACTTGGGCAAAAAAGGGTTTCCCGGTGGATCTAAAACTCGAAAGGGCGGTCCAGGCAAAAGTTAGGGAATTAAATTGTATGACTATGTCTCGTCGGATCACTTTAAGGACAATCTCTTCACGGACAAGCTCCAGGATTCTGATCAATCCAATCATCGGCGGACGAAGCAACGAATGGACAGGATACTCAGAGTTATGAAGGCTATAGCATAATGGGAACCCCATGGAATTGTTACACATAGCCATCTTTCTTTTGTATAAATTTTTTCTCAATTTGACGACAACATTCTCTTACTAGGATGTCTGTCTCCTTTGTACAAAAAATACTTACAAAAGTTAATACAAAAATACTTCAAAGTGCAAAAATTTGCTTGACTTTCTTTTCTTTTTTTACACTTATGTTTTATTTGAAAACGTCCAATGGTTTATTAAATAGGCATATGCATTTTGAATATAATCATTGCTTACAAATAAAATGAATTGAGAAAGGATAATTACTGGTAGGCCAAAGTGTAGGAAGACGTCTTTGTGCTATTCCAGAAGGAATCCCCCGCAGTAAGTCCTTCGGATCCTTAACAAAGCTAAAACCTTGGAGTATATATCCCTAGTGGAGTTAAATTTCAAGATCAGAGCTAGAATATTCTAAGCCTAACTTCCCCAGCGAAGTCAAATTTTCAACTATCAATCCCCAGTGGGAACTAACCAGCTTTCCCTAACTTCCCCAGCAGGTTATCTTAAAAAATCTGAGAATCAATCAGATAACAGTTGACTTTTTGTCTTATCCCCGACTAGGATGATTCCCCAGTAGTTTGGCATACAACCCAAAGCTCCTAATTTCTCCGGCAGAATAAACACTCTCCCCACAGAGTTATTTCCCAACAGAACGAAGATTCTAAAATTCCGGTTTCCCCATTTAAAAAACCCCCAGGTTTTAATTCCCCAGTAAAGGTCGTCGGAGTTTTCCTTATTTCCCAGGAAAGTCATGAAGGATTCTCATTCCTCGCAGAAGTTGTCAAAGCTCTTGTTAAATCCCCACAAGTCACCAAGGATTTTCAATCCCCAGCAGTGGTCCCAGGATTTCCCATTCTCAACAATCAAAGATCTTTAATCCCCAAGCAGTCAGCAAGGATTTCTCATCTTCAACAATAAATTTTTTTTGAATCCTCAACATCGGTCAGGAATTTACTTTCTTCGGCAACAGTCAAAGATTTCATTATCTCCAGTTATAAAGGATTTATTTTCCTCAATAAGACAGCTATTCAGCTTACATACACATCCATTACATTCATATATCATAAACATTGATGGAACACATTTCATTGCATCATACATATCATGCAACATAACTTCGTGTTTTAGCTAACATTTTACCCTTTTCAGGATGAGATTAAAAAGCTATTGTTCAACAAACTATTCAGAGATTTCAGACACAGTATGGATACACCCCAGACACGGCGGTCATTCTATTACTCATTCAGACTTCAACAATCCGATACAGACTAGATACGCTCCAGACACAGTGGCCATTCTATTTCTCATTCAGATTCAACTATCAACTTCAAGTTCAGATACACTCCAGACACGAAAGTCATTCTGTCACTTGTCCGGATCCCAGTTACAGTACGGATACACTCCAAACACGAAAGACATTCTGCTACTCATACAGATCTCAATTTCAGATACAATCCAAATACACTCCAGACACGGTTGCCATTCTATCACTCATTCGGAATTTATCCCCAACACATAGATGTCCCATATACAGATGTTTCTCTGTTACCCATTCAGAATACAGATACACTCCAGACGCGACAGTCATTCTGATGTTCATTCAAGAATCAAATATAGTTACAGCTCAGATACGCTCTAGACACGGACGCCATTCCCTTGCTCATACAAACCCAATCTCCAGATACAACTTAGATACGTTCCAAATACAGATACCATTCTGATGTTCATTCTACTGATTTTCAACAAACAAATCTTGGATGGAATCTTTAAGCCCATCTCCAGAAAGATTCTACTATCTCCAAATGGCATCTTTAAGCCCATTCCCTCAGTTAAATTTTGACGAGTGCAAATTTACAGGCACTCTAGTGTCCAATCCTCTTTTACCTTCGAGTCACGAAAGGCAAACTTGCCAATCTAACTCTTCAGGTTCAAGAAGATTGAACAGGGGCAATTGTTGTACCCCAAAATTTTCCCTCTTATTTTATCAACATTTCTCATCACAAAGCTCTTGGAACTCAAGATCAAGCTAGGGTTTGCTCTGCTCAAGACATCTCCTTGCACTGATGACCTAAATTAGGGTTTGAGTTTGCACAAGGATTTTTGGACCTTCAATGCTCAAATTGACTTTCATACTTCATGTTGGACTTATAAGTTTGCCCATACCAAGTTTCAAGTCTTGAATCAAATTTTTGCCTAGTCAATTGGACAATTGACCTAGAAATCAACTGTATTGGGGAAAAAGTCAACTGTGGCTAATTTACAGTCAAACCTCATAAATTTTGACGTACATCAACATTATGAACTCATATGAACCATTTGATCAAATTTGGACCACAATTCCATAAGAAATTTGATCAGATCACCAAAAGGGCAAAATGGTCATTTTTAAGGTTTTGACTGTATAAAGGCAATTTCTGGATTTTTGACTTAGCCAATAGCAAATCAAGCTCAACCATGGACTCAAGGACTCAATGGCATCATCTTGACTTATTCAACAAGTTCAAAAGATCTCAAATGCATTGGATTGATAGATCAATTTTTCGGTCAACTGATCAAAATTTGATTGTACACTGAAAAGTCAAACTTTGACTTTTTGGTCAAAATCAAGTGCCAAGGGTCATTTTTCATCAAGATATGTCAAATTATGAAACTTGTTCATCAAGAAACCCAAAATTGCAAATTAGGGTTTGAAATTGAAAAAATTTCATAACTTAGAATTTTTCTAAGTTATGAAATTTTCTTAATTTTTCCTAACTTTGTCCCACATTTTCACCATGATGAAAATGGATTCAAACAAAACTTACAACATGAAAGTTGTAGTCCTCCACAAAGTCTACAACTTTGATTCACAAATCTTTCTCAAAATAAGCTTGGATCTCAAGTTATTATTTTTGGAACAAGGGTCCCTAAAACTTTTAACTTAGAGAAATTTTGCCCTAGTTTAGGCAGGATTTTGCCCTATCTTCTTGGCCATTTTTCACATAGTTCCAATTGGAGTCTCAAGTTGAATTGCAAATATGGATTATATAGCATTTTGCAAGCTTTCCAAATTATCCAATAACTCCTCAAACACATTTGTGGTTAGGGTGAATCGAATGTTTAAAGTTGGAAAAAACTCACTTTGTATCCATGGCCAATACATGTTCATACAAGTTGCATTTTCAAACCAGCATGCTTTGTACTTGTTTACAGGCCTCTAAACCAATTCACACTCCTTAATTAAATGCAAATCCATTGAGCTAATACATTATCTTGGCCATTTGGACATTGCACACAAAACTAATCCTTAATTAGGAAAAGGTACATTTCTATTTTGGAAAAGGTATGCTTTATGTCAAAACATGATCTTTGAAGCATAGGGCCATATCTCTGAAGCCAAATCAAATACAAAAATTGCAAGTATCAAGAGGATTGTATGAAGCGTGTTATAGGGCTGGTACTTGCCTGTATTCACAGGTTACACATTCTTGCTTCACAAAGAAGAAAACTTGCAAAAATCCTCCCAACTTGAAAACCAGTAAAGAACAACTTACACAAACTTTTTGAACAATTTTCATACCACCCTTTAAGCAAGAAACACGAGGGTTTGAGCCTCAAAACCTCCCATAGCCAGAAATCACTCTTCTTTGGCAAAACAGGGCAAGTGCTGCAACTTGAGTGTCATAGCTCATTTGGCTCGTGCGTTTTGCCCCTTTCCATTTCAAACACCTTCCATTCAACCCACTCAAGCTATCCCAAACCTCCATTGCCAACTATAACTCCATTTACAGTGTTCACCATTTTCATTTCAAGCTTGTGCAGGTTGAGTTCTAGGAGCTAATTCAGGGACATTCAAAGCAAGCTAGCTATTGGAAAAGATCAAGTGAAGTTCAGGCAAGCTACCAGACACCTCAAAACTTGTTGGGAAGCTCTGCATTGTCCTACTCGAATCCAACTGAAACAGATTTTTCATCACTTTCTATCTCTCTACTTAGGAACATTTAGCCTTAGGTTTGTGAATGAAAAATGTAGTATTCAATGTCATGAAGCTGTACATATACTCAGTTTCTATTTATATTAAGTGTGCTAGGAGAATTTCATCCATGAACATGCTGAAAAAGTTAGGTTAGATTTTAGGGCCAAAGAAATTCTCTCTGGTCTTTGAGAGTTAGGATTAATGCTTTATATGGTTAAATTCGTATTTAAATTCTCTACAAGTTTGATGTTATGAGTTTTGAGAAAAGATCACGTTTCCAGGATGTTCAAGTTTGTATAACAGGCGCGCGTTTTTTTTGTCTGGAGGAAGAAGATGAAGTTGGCTTGGGCTGGGCCTGGCCAGGCTTACTTTTGACACCCCTCTTTTCAGTTTCACACCCCCTGGCCCAATTTCTTATATTTTTGCATTTTTTCATTTTTTATTTCTTTTGTGATTTTGTTATTTTATTTCCAAATATAATAAATGCTCAAAAAATATTTTCATAATTTTTTTAATTTATTTAGCAATTTATTCTAATTTTTCTAACATTAAAAGTATTGAAATGTTCTTTTATATTATTAATACTTGAAAAAATATTTACATTTTATACTTTTATTCTTGTTCTTTACTTTTATTTATAATAAAAATATTTTCTTGAATATATTTTATTTTGTACATATTTTCTTTTATATTATACATATTTAATATACTAAAAAATACTTTTATTTTATTAAATACTTAGAATAAAAATACAAAAATATTACATTTTTTTATTTTTATTATTATTTATACTAAAAAATACTTTTTTTCAATATATTTTTATTTTTGTACATATTAATATATTTCTTGTATATAAATAATATATAATATTTATTTTCTTAAAGAAATTAGGGTTTCATCCCTTAAACAATAAAATTAATCTTCTTATTTTATTTCTTTATACTTTTTCACATTGAAAATAATTTACATACATAAACAAATAAAAATTTCTTTTTGCATGATAGATTTTATTCAATATTTATTTATTTTGTTTATTTAAATATTGTACATTTAAATATTGATGCATTGTGATTCAATTTGGATGTAATAGTAACTAGGGTTTATATTTCTTGTCAAATATCCCCCTATTCAAAAATTGTACCCCTATCCCCATAATCATGTTGTAATAGCTTAGAATTTAAATTCTCGCACTTAACGCTTTCAATTATGCCATGATTAGAGAATTAGGGTTTGTATGCCAAAATCAAATTAACAAATAGTTTGACCTAATCAAAGACAAAAATGCATGAAAATCAAACACAATGCACACTTGCACCCCTAGGGTTACAATCCACTTGTTGCCTTCAAAAATGGGCCATGGTATACATGTTGGGTACTTTGGCAAAACAAAAGCAAAACAAAAACAAAACAAAAGATCATAGTCCCTCGATGACGCTATCTTGGTTGCCTAAACAAAAATGATCAAGTCCCTCAAGAAAATTGCCAAAGATACTTGACACAATTGCTATCATGGTCTATACGATGACCCGCGCCTGTCCCGTTTAACATCCTAACACAAGGTTGTTCACCAAATGCATTGGTGAAACAACACTGTTAAAAGGGTTAAAAACATAAGAAATATCTTTGAGTAAAATAGGGTAGATAACTCTTAGTTACTTGATCAAAAGCTTGCAAAATATCCTTGCTATTTTCAAACACACTTCACAACACAATTTAAAAATCCAACTTTCAAACATTGAAAACTTTTCAAAAAGACAAAAACACCTTTGTATACATTCAAACAAGAATCATTACAAAGGTTGCCACAACGATGGCCTCTTTTCAAAACATATTTCAAAACCACACACAAAGCACCATTTCAAACAATTGAAAAAGCAAAGCAAGTGATATAAACAAGTAACTAAGAGCCCATGGATAACCATTGATGAAAAGGGTGCTTGCACCTTCCCTTTTCATAATCTACTCCCGAACCCAAGAAAACATCTCAAAGGTCTTTCCTGTGCTTTTTGACCTTTCCTTAGGATAAAATAAAAAGTCGGTGACGACTTTTGCTAAACCGAAACATTTGCGAACACAAAACGCAAAACCTCAAGTCAGTTCTCCCACCGTATCACAGTATGCACATGCGAACTTTTCCGTCCTTTATCGGCACTGGTACCACATTGGCAACCCATTGGGGATAGGATGTCACAGCTAGGAACCCTGCATCAAACTGTTTCATCACTTCATCTTTGATCTTCTCAGACATATCAGGCCTCATGCGACGAACTTTTTGTTTAACAGGAGGGCAATCTTCTTTTGTCGGCAGACGGTGAACTACGATGTCGGTATCCAACCCAGACATATCTTCATAAGACCAAGCAAATACTTCTACATAATTATGCAACATTTGAACCAACCTGCTCTTGACACTGCTTTCCAAATTGGTGCCGATCTTGATTTCCTTCTTATCTGCCTCAGTACCCAGATTAATGACCTCAACTGACTCTTCGTGCAGCTGAATAGCTTTTTCCTCTTATAATAGAAGTCTGGCTAATTCTCCCGGTATGTCACAATCTTCCCCGCCTTCATCTTCGTCTTGATTAATTTGGAATTCAAAGTCATAGTCGGAAATAGTAAAGTCATTGGCAATAGAATCCAGAGTGGATGAGGACCTGCAAGAGTGTGTGTGTGTGTGTGCATGTAAGATACATGGCTATTTGAAAGAAAGGAAAGACAATGAACACAAATATTTGAATGCAAAAGAGTCTAATTTACTGAATGATCATATGATTAGATGAACATAAATAAAACCCTTGACAAATGGACCAAAGTGCCTTGGGCCAGGCACATGGATTAAAAGTCATTGTTAAAATATTATAGACAACAAGTTCTTGAATTGAAAGAAAAGAAATAACAAGTAGATTACTCCTTAATGAAGGAGATGGGCACAAAGTCCTTTGCATGCCAATTCTTTAGCTCCGTTGTAGTTGGGTACACCCAATCTTTAAATGCAACTTCTTCATAAGAATTACCCACGAGGTTAACTTCATGGATTCCAATGCAAAGAGGTGGCTTTCCAGCATGAGCACGCCTCACTTCCTTCTGAGCTTTGATAGTAAAGCCTAAACTAAACTTGTCTGCTTTAAATGGGATATCGAGGAGTTGCCCCCAAGTATCAGAGTTTACTTCTTCAATTTCCGCACATGCATCCTTGACTGAAACCATCTTTGGCATGGCCTTAACAGCTTTAGATTCATCTGAAGAACATTTGGTAGCAGCAATCATCGATGGCACGACTTCAAAGGCTTGAAATGGGGTTTCAATAAATTCTCCATCCATCTCTACGTATTTGAACGAGTTAAGGTGGCTTACCATAAACTCTTCTTCTCTACAGACGGTGACTATTCTTCCCTTGATTGGATATTTGAGTTTCTGATGGAGAGTTGAGGTTACTGCCCCATCTTTATGGATCCACGGGCGACCTAACAGACAAGAATAGGCAGGACGAATATCCATAATATAGAAGGTGGAGTTGAAGATTTGAGAGCCCACTTTGATTGGAAGATCTACTTCCCCATGAACAGTCCTCTTTGATCCGTCAAATTCCCTTACAATGATATCACTTGGCTTCAAGACTAAACCCTCATAGTCTAGACGATATAACGCCCCCTTGGGTAATACATTCAGGGAAGAACCAGTGTCGACTAGAACATGTGTTAAGGTGGTCCCTTTGCACTCGACAGAAACATATAAAGCTTTATTGTGGTTCTTCCCTAACGGTGTTAAGTCAGCATATAAAAATCTCAAGCCATTATCAATCGTCAAGCTAGCCACGCAATTCTCAAATTGGTCCATTGTTGTCTCATGGGGGACATGAGCTTTTTTCAGGAATTTGATTAATGTCCGAGCATGGGCGTCAGAATAAAGCAGCAATGACAAATTGAAATCTTATAAGGGGTTTGCCCCAACTGTTCCACAATCTTGAAGTCACTTTTTTTATCATCTTTAAGATCTCGTCTATCTTACGAGCGGAGGGTTCTTCATCAACTACGTCCTTGGAGGGTACTTAAATCACATCAGGCTCAACAACCTTCTCCTTCCCTCTTGTATCGGTACTTGGCTTGGCAGCAGTAATGCATATGGGCATCCTTGTAACAACTGGTGGTGAGATATTGGGTGAAAATATTCTCCCAGTCCTAGTTACTTTTCTTGAGCCATCATGTTACCTATATCGCCATCTTTTCCTTCTTCGATCCAGGCATCTTATTTAATCCCATGATAGAACACCTCAGCACCATAATTCCATGGTACCGCTTTGTTTGAAGAGTAGGGAATCAGTCTGGGATTGGTAATTATTAAGGGAGCAACAATGGGTTCATTTGAAATCCTAATAGGACCTTTGGAGGTGATCCTAATAGGCTTGTTTGAGATGGTAATAATGGAGAGGTCTTCACATTTGTTAATCAAACTCTTGGAAAGTGGAGTTTTCTCAAATAGAATTTTGTGGCTATCCATCAAGTGTTGTATTCCTTTCTTCAGCCCTTCACATCCATTGAGTTGTCTTGTACATCACACATAGTCTTTTACACAGCCAGGGAAGATTCTAGCTTTCAACAGATTGTTCTTGATTATATTCAGCGGAGTAGTCAATTCTTCAATAGAGACAACAAAAATTGTATCTTCAACAGCATTAACACTCTTGCCATGCTTCGGCACCGGAACGGTAATTACATTAAGTGTTGGAGGGGGATAAAACTCAATAGTCTTATTGTCAATCAAATCCTGGATTTTGTTCTTCAAGGCCCAACACTGGTCAGTTTCGTGCCCGGGGTTGCTCGAGTGGTAAGCACACTTAGCGTTTAGATTACATTTTGGTGACGAAGTATCAGGGTTGACGGGAGGATCGCGCAATGTCACTAAATTAGCCTTGAGAAAATGTTGTAAGGCTTGAGACAATGACATGCCTAACCTCGTAAATTGTCTTCTTGGAGTTTCAAAATGTTGATGATTTGCAGATGGTCTTGGAGTAGGCATTTATTGACGGATGATCATTCTTCTTGGTACGGGCCCTTGCCTCGTACACATCATTGACCTCCTTTTTTATAGCAAAAGGTTTCTTGATAGGATTGGAAGTGGAGGTAGATGCCACAGAGATGTTCCCACTTTTTATGCCACTTTCAACTCTTTCACCGATTAAGATCAATTCGGTGAAACCAGAAGAAGAGCAGCCAACCAACAGATTAAAGAAGGGACCAGATAAAGTGCCCATGAACATGTTGATGTGCTCCCTATCAGTCAAGGGTGGTTGGACCCTACTAGCAAGGTCTATCCACTTTTGCACATATTCCTTAAATCCTTCATTCTTTCCCATGGTCATATCTTGTAATTGAACCCTCATTGGTGCCAAGTCGGTGTTGTACTGATACTGATGGTAGAATGCAGCAGCTAAATCCTCCCAAGTATTGATACATGATCCATCCAACTGATAAAACCATTCAAGTTGCGTTACAACCAAGCTCTCTTGGAAAAAGTGGACCCAAAGCTTCTTATCAGCAGTGTGCGACTCTATCTTGCGCACATAAGATTTCAAATGGAGTTTTGGACAAGAAACTCCATCGTACTTTACAAAGACTGGTATTTTGAATTTGTGGGGGATGACTACCCCATAGATCAAACCCAAATCATCAAAATCTAAACCGGGGACGACTTGGATTTCAAGAGCTTTCAATATGTCTTCTAACTGCTTATATTTGATATCAACGGGTGGATACTGATCGTTGAAATAATCATCATCAGATGCTTGATCATTGACACAGTTGGCCTGAGTACTCTTGACCTCACCAATCTGGTTCTCGTCCTCTTCAGATGAATCTCATCCTATTGGGATTTGACAGACTGTCTCCTTGAACCTTCTACCCATGTTGAATAGAGCTTTCTTCTTGGGCTTCTTCTTAACGGCCAGCAAAGCCATCATATCTTGCTGCCCCTTGGCGAGGTCCAGTAGAGTTTCCTGGAACTGAGAATTTTGTGCCTGGAGATCCTTTACAGTTTTCTCTAGATCCATATTGCTGAAATAAACAGCAGAAAGATAAGGAAACCTATTATGTGAAAACCTGGCATGTTATGATGCATGAAATATGTATATGCAAATGATTTCAAGGATTAATGAGATTTAAATTTGTATAGACAAAATAAATGAACAAACTTCAATTTTCATTAAACAAAACAAGAAATATTACATCATGCCTCTTGGGCTTACAAAATAACTTTATAAGATAAAAAGAATGAACGCATCCTCTTCGGCACAAGGTAGGCATTCACAATTTTCTCTTCTTGTAACTACTTCGTAAGCTCCAAGACCTTCTTCTCACTAGCATAGAATTGATCCTCGAAAATATCTCGTTCTTCCTTAAGCTGAATCCATCCTTTTTACAAGTCTTAGAGAGAGGTAGGCATGTCGGGATGGAGGATAGTGTAGGGAACATCTCCTTCAACCACATGCTCCATGATGAATGGTAAGATGGAAGGATAAGGCATCACAAGTTTTTGAGCACAAGCTCGCACCCATTTAAGGTAAGGCTCGAGGGGAATGGAATTTGTGTGTCCTAGTGTCTTACTATCCACCTTGTTCAACATCCTCCAAGCTCGGATAAACCTCTGGCGGTAACCTTGATCGTCCTTCTCGTAGTCAAATACCACTCCTTGGATAAGCATCTCATGTGGACCATCCCTTCGGGCGTAACCAAATTGTCATAAGGCCAAGCATGGGTTGTAAGTGATACCTCCTCTAATGCCAAGTAAGGGGACATTAGGGAATTCTCCACAATGGTCGACGATAGTAACATTCTCCAAAGATCGGGAACACCAATGAATATCTGAATGTTTGAGCGTCATCAACCTATGGGACCACCTTGAACCTTGCTCATTCTTTAATATAAATTAGGGAAGATGCGAAATAAACCATCTTGCCAAGAGAGGAGTACAACAAATGAGGATACCTCTCTTCCTCATAGTCAGAGAGTGAAAATAATGTAGGATGTCACCTAACAAAGTAGGCACCGGGCTACGAGACATGAAGATTTTGATGGCGTTTACATTTATGAGTTGGTCAGGATTTGGAAACAAAACCATCCCATAGATGAGAAGGGCCACAATTTCTGCAAAAGCTTGTAAGTCCAAGGAGTTCCAACAATCTTGAGCTTTCTCAAACAAGAACTTGGCTAAGAAACCTTTGACACCACTCCTTGTTTTCCAATTAGTTGTGACATCATGTTGTTGTAAGTGTAGGGCTTGAGCAATCTCTTCTGGTTTTGGATCTCTTTCCGTATTGTTGAAGGGTAGTTGATTGAGAATAGGAATCCTCAAGAGTTGGGAGAATTCTTCCAAAGTTGGCACACGTTGATAATCGGGAAATGTGAAGCAATGGTGTAGAGGAACAAAGAATTGGAAGAGCATCTTCATCATATCTTTATCAGTGTTGGAGGTAACCAAGTTTAAAAGGCGACCATGTCTTTCGGTAAATGGAGAATCCCTAGGAACCCTTGATGCTAACTCTTTTAGTTGAGGAGGGATCCTTACGAGATTGACTTGAATGGTTTTCCTGCATATAGAATCCATGTCCTACAAAACAGAACAAAGATAAATCTCAAAAATCCTTGAAATGGTTAGTGAGTATGAATATGATGTTATGATGTTATGTACAAGTAAGTATATACAAACAAAACAAACAAGTCCTTAGGTTCAGGCTTGCATGGAGTCTCATAGGTAAGTACCCTATTGAAGTTTAGTTGGCTCAAACTGTAACACCCCAATTCTACCCGGCAATTATAAATGTAAATCAGAGTTATAATCATTCATGAAAACGAATCAGGATGCCACAAATTAATCTTTAAAAACTCATTGCATTTGTTGTACCCCAAAATTTGCCCTCCCATATTCTTCAAGGTTTGTCAAGAGTCATCCTCAAATGATTCAAGACTTCTCAAGGGTTGCACAGTCAAACATCCTCCTAAGCCAGTCAAAATTAGGGTTTTGGTTCTTGCAAGGAAGTTGAGGTTTTCAAGGGCTCAATCAAGTCCCATAGGCCCATATACATTGTCAAGCATCTACATGTCAAGTCTCAAGTCTCACAGCATCAAATTGCACAGTCAAAAGCCCTACTTGATCCACAGTCAACTGCAGGGGCAAAATGGTCATTTTGCAGTCAAAAGTCAAAATTTTTGGTCAACATCTTATTTTGAAGCCACAATCATCATTTGATCAAGTCTTGATCATGATTCTACAAGAATGGCTCAAAAATCATCAAAGATGCAAAAGTTGCTATTTCTGGACAGCTGAAAAGTCAACTGTAACTTGACCAAGGCATAACGTTTTCATGGTTCATCAGAAAAATCCCATCCAATGCTCATTTTGAAGGGGATGACATTTCCTACAACTCATCTTCACATTCCAAGTCCAAGAAATGCTCTCACAAAAAGTTATCAATTTCTACATTATAGGTCAATTTCAAAAGTCAACAAAAAGGCATTTTAAGTCAAAGACCATAACTTGAGATTGGTAAATCAAAATGACATGGGACCAAATGCATTGGTTATAGGACTTCAAGACCTTTCCAAAATGTCCAAGAACATGTTCATATGATCAAAATTGAGCAAGATATGCATTGGAGAAGTTAGGAAATTTTTGGGAATTTGCAAAAGTCAACTTTGCCCAAAACACCTCATTTTTGCTAATGGGCCTCAAATTCCTTCTTGAAACTTTGTCCAAGGCTTATGCACGACCCATTGAGATTAAATTGAATTATTTCCTTATTTTTATTAATTATTTGGATTTTTAATTGATTATTAATTCATTTAATTCATTAAAATGTAGGAAAATATCAAGATATGTCTTTCTCAATCTTTTGTGATGCAAATAAGCTCAAGACAAGCTGGAGATTTCGTGTACACATCAAGGGGACAAAAATCTCCCAATTGGGCAAGGTTTTCCAATCAAAAATATGCAAAAAGATTTGATTGAAATCAAATATTGAAAACATGAATTCCATGGATTCTTGGCCAAGATTGTAACCTAAATTCATTATACTATATATGCTGAACCTAACCCTAATGCCATACACGTGAAAATTGCTGCAAAAACACCATAACCAATTCCAAAAAATATCAAAGAAACTCAAAAACTGTTTTCAGTGTTCTAGGGCGAATTAAGGACTTTTGTGGATCCAAAGACATTGCTGGGAGTTTCCTGAACGATTTGCAATCAGTTTCCAGTTTCATAGCTCCAAGAATCGCCCATAACAGTCATACAGTTTGATACTTTTATTCAAAATCGTAACATCCAATTCATGAGCATTTAACGTAATTTTTTGTTTGTTTTGTGTTGTTAGCAATCATAGGAAGCTTTTGGCATAAGTCAATTGGATTAAGATGTCTTGAATCAGAAGTTGCCATGAACACGTTCTAGGGTTTCCAAGCTCTGAATTTGGGGGTTTGCTCTATAGGAAAAATTGGACCTTGAGACGCATATGGTTGAATTCGTCAAGGCCAGACGAACTCAACCCAACCATCGCTCCATATTTATATGCATCAGGGACCTAATCGCTATTTTTCCTTTTTGCATTTTGTGGGGGTTAAAAACCCCCGCTATCCAATCTTTGTTTTGCAGGTTTAGGGAAGACGATGATGAGCTGTTAATGTGTTATTGGATGATTCAAATATAATGCGCGCTTTTTCTTGGTTTCCAGCATAATTGATTTTTTATATATTATTTTCATTATCCATTATACATACAAACGCGCGCAGGTTGGCTCAGTGGTTGGTGATCTGTCCAAGAACCATTGGGACCTGGGTTCGATTCCCAGGTCCACCCAAATTCCTTATATTATTTTTCATAATGTAATCAGGTGCAGGTTTCACAAAGGCTTTCCACCATGTGCATCAAACGATCATGCACCAAGTGGCCTCAAAGATCAATCCAATGGCCATGGGATGGATGACCATCATGTTCCCAGTCAAAGCCAGCGCAGCCAATTACAAAGGTCAAACGTGGCTTGGAAACAAATGGGCTTCAGATTGCTTACAAAACCTCCCTAAGGGCCCAACACCCCCTGGTTCTTTCACAATTTCCCTTTTATTTTCTTTTTACTAATTTTTATTAACTATTATTAATTATTATTATTTAACTAACAAATAGCTATTTTTATAATTAATTCAGAAAACAATATTTTTTTATTATTATTTATTAATTTCAATTATTATTTTTGTAAATAAAATGCTAACCAATTAATTTAGTATAATTAGGTTTAATTTTGACTATTTTTCATAATAAATAAATAAATTAGAATTAGGTTTTTTTTCTTTTGACAATTTTAATTCTTTTGATTTTATTTTCATCAAGACCTAAAAAACATTAAAAAAAAACATTTTTTCTTTTAATTATTTAATTAATTAGGTTTAGGATTAATATTTAATTAATTACAAAAAAGGACAACTATTTTCTTTATTTCTCAAAAGGGTCAAAACCCTAAGGACGTCCTGATTAAATTTCTTTTCGCGCATTATCATTATTTTTGATTATATTTGATGTAACTGTTTCCGAGAATGTAATAGTTAATTAGGCTTTTACCGCTTTCTTTTACTTTCTGCATTTATTTTCCAATCGGGTTATGTTTTTGGCGATGTATAGACCCGCGCCTTGTAATAGCGTAGATTTACCTTTCCGCAATTTATTTTCCGCACTCTTAACTGTTAAAAATGCATGAAAGACTTGTATGACAAATAAAATCAATCCGTAGCTCACAAATGCATGATCAAAGATAAACATGAACTGAAACAACACACTCGCACATGTCACTCCTAGGGTACGCCTCACTTGGTTGCCTCGACGTGGTCGTCAAGTATAGGGTGTTTTAGAGGTCACCCTCCTGTCTAAAGATCCAGTTGCCTCGAAACGGTTGCCTTAGATAAAAAAGGATCTAGGACATTAGGGTTGCCGCTAAGGCGTCCTACCATTGCTTTGGTGACCACACATGTCCCTATAATCGAATTGACCCGAATAACTCCAACGACGGTGCTACCTACTTCTCAATAGTGGGATAGTACTGTCTAAAGGACTCTTACACAGCTTAATTCCTTAGAGTAGGTAGATTTCTCCTGGGTACTTGCTCTTTCAAAAACAAAACAAACTTTTCGCACCTACACTTTCAAAAAGTTTTCAAACAAATACTTCATACACTCTTGAGGACTGATACAAGAGTTACCTAGAAGTTTTTCAAACTAAACTTTTTTCAAAACCCACAAACACAAGAAAAGCAAACAATTTTTGAAAACATAAGAGCAAGTACCTAAGAGCCCGTGGATAACCACAGATAGAAAGGGTGCTAACACCTTCCCTTTCTATAAATCTACCTCCCGAACCGAGAAACATCTCGAAAAAGGAATTTTGCTGTGCTTTTGTCCTTTCCATATTAGAGAACATAAAAGACGGTGGCGACTCTTGCTTACCGCGACATTTCGCGAACCAGCTAAAAAACAGTCAGTTCTATTTCCACCGATCACAGAACTGGCGACTCTGCTGGGGATTTTTATAAGTGAGGTGTACCTTAGGATTAGACCACTCTTATGTTTTCAATTGTATGTCTTGATTGCTTTTATATTGTGGGCCTGCATCGGAAGTTTCATAGATCCTAACCCGGATCTGGGGAATACCCTTTAGGTAGCATAAGCTGTGAGGGACCTGTCCGGCGTAGACCGACACGGGTGAAGCAGTGGCTACGTTGGTGTGACACCTTGGTCTTTACCGATATCCCTTGTGTTGCAACGAGGAGAATATGGGTCTTCTGAGGAGTCATTAAGCACCAACCGACCTTAGAACCCTAAATTGACCCAACTTGGCCATAGAACAGTAGCAGTATGCTACACTCATTGAGGCTAAACTCTCGCGATGGTTCTGGCTGCAAGAAAAGATTGCGATGCTGGAGTTATGACCGATTGAGGGTAGTCAGTGATATTGAGATCCTCTAGAACCCGATTACTATTTTCTAGGACAGGTCTTAACCAACGAAACTGAAAGATGGTAGTACCTAAACTTCATGCTGGCCTAAACTCTAAGGGCTGTCTTGTGTGACTTGTGTGCCTTCAAACTTGACTACTTGCATACTTGTTATCTGACGCACGAGTTTCTTGCAGGTTTTGTTTACAGTCCTTACTCTGGGCTCATAACAGGGTTTACTTACATCACTCCACGCATAGCATAACATCATACCATCATACCATTGCATACATTCTGCATAAGGACTAACCCATTTCAAGGATCTCAAAGGTTTGTGATGCAGGTCATGATGTACCAACTGTCTAGCAAGGGGCAAAGTGGATTTATTTTCCTCTAGCCAAGGTTGATAACTTGAGTCAGGGGCTATGACCCACTCGATATGGTGAGCTTTGACTCTTGAAGAAGGACTCTCAACAATATGAAGTGCCTTCAATTAAGCCACCGGGTTCCAACTTCTAACAAATTTCTTTGTTTACCCCACGAGATCCTTGAAAACATCACATGCATACATACACATCATTGCATAACAGGTACCCTTGTTACAGGTCACCTACCTTCTTCGCTGTTTATTTCAGCAATGGCTTCCCAACAAGACAACCAGGATCTTCATGCTCAAGAGGCTCAGTTCGGGGAAATCCTCCTAAATCTATCCAAGGGGCAGAAAGAGCTGAGAACACTCCTCATGGGGACTTTGGTCAAGAACAGTCCAGAAGACAGTAAGGATGAACGACTGAAACATCTGCAAGCTGAGGTAGATGCAATGAGGACTCAGATGCTGGGGCAGATGGCTCTTATCCAAGGCTTGGCTCGGGAGCAAGAAGAGTTGAGAACCATGGTCAACCAACTTCACCAAGAGAGATACAACATGAAGCAAACAGTCCAAGTCAGGGACCAGGTCATTGATCAGCTTCCAAGAGGACAAGAGTCTGGTATGATGAAGAATAGACCTCTCCAAATTGCTACCACTTCACAGGTCCAACCACAACCTCGCCCAGAGCAACGGGTTGATCAGAGTAAGCCCCGAAGGCAATTTACCAAGATCAACATGTCACTGGCTCAAGCGCTACAACAAATGTTGAATGCAGGGCTGATTACCTTAAGGGCTCCTCTCCGGAATCCAAACACTTCTGCTCCTAACTATCATCCCAACGAAAGGTGTGCATACCACTCTGATAGCCCGGGGCATACTACGGACAACTGTTGGGCTTTGAAGAACAAGGTCCAAGACATGATTGATGCTAAAGAAGTCCAGTTTGAAGCACCAGAGACTCCAAACATAATCACTGCTCCTTTGCCAAATCATTAAAGGCTTTTGTTTTATTTGAATTTCCGAGTTGTACTTTTCTTTGCTTATACAAACAATTAATGTCATAACAAACTCTTTTACTTTATCAATGCATTGCATATGTCTGTTCTGAATTAATATATTCGTATTCACTATATTCAAACTGCTTTCATTTTTTGTGATGATCAACTCTTGATTGAAAAATTCTAAGCCTCTTGAGGGAGGATGACGAAAACGATACCATAATCTACAGTATGCTTTTGGACAAACCCCGCTGATGAGGTACAGGAATTATTTCAATTCCTAAACACTGGAGTTATAAGGATGATAATCCCTTGTCAACCCCTTCGAGCCAAAGAAGTAGGAGTTTTTCTTTTCACAAAAAATAAATAAAACCCTTAATCATAACCTGGGGCAGGGTAGTTCTCTCAGTTGATCCAAGTGCACAGCAAATGACATCAAAGGAGTCCTTCCAAAACAAAAGACAGTGATGATTCCGAATAATCATAAAGACATGCAGTTATTCTATCTCAAAATAAAAGCCCAATAAGTCAAGACCTATGAAGGAGACTTACAAAACTGGGGCATCCCGCTGACTGTAAATACAAAAAGAAATAGTTCAGGCAAAAAACAGGGATAATAAAGTAAAAAAGAAAGAGGTTCTACAAACCCTAAACAAAAAGGAAATGACTGCCTATTCAAAATAAACTGTCAATATCCGAACCATCAGTGGTATATCAGAGCAAAGACTCGAACAAGGTCTAACGCACGATTAGCTGAGTTTAGGTTTGAAGAACATCACGAAGAGCGGGTGGGTACAAATACTTTGAGCCTTTATCCTTTGTTTCTTAAACCGTGAACCAGGCCACACTACAACCCTTAAAAGTCCTAGCTGAAGCATGGGTTAGTTCGAAAGCATACTGTTACGAAAGGTATCCTGACTCCTTAAGGCTTGCGGTAAAATAACGAGTTGACATCACATTTTTACAAAATTCACTTGTTTTAATTGAAAAACTGCATTTTCGAAAAACTTCCAGACATACATAAGCTTTGCATTTCTAATATAACATTGCTTGCATATGACTATTTGTTTGAACATCATAGAAGTTCGCATGACGAATGTCTAGTGAACAAAAGCACCTCCAATCAAGGGGCATGGCATGATCATTGTCCATCATTTGGGGCAGTCCAGTCAAGATTCAGAGAATCTCTCAAAGATGCCAAATAGCCAGGGGCAGATCTCCATCTGAATCAATTGGGGCATTGGACATGAAGCCCAGCGATGAAACTTGCACGATCAAATATCTTCTGGTAGTATGACAACACAATACTATTGACAGCGACAACTCCCTACCTCCTGAGAGTATGGACATAGTCGGAAAAATACTATGCACAATTAAAGACCCGCTAGGTTGACACACCTAGGCAAAAATAAGGGCTTCCCGGCGAACCAAAAGGGTTCGGGCAAAAATAAGGGATGAAAATAAAAAATCTGTACACCCGACAAGTCGAAAACCTGAAAAGGCGGCTTGGGCAAAAATGGGTATCCCGGTGGACTGAAAACCCGAAAGGGCGGTTCAGGCAAAAATTAGGGATCAACGCGTACGACTATGTCCCGTCATCTCGTCACTTGCCTACCAGAAGAAGATTTGTCAAAGTCGGCAGTTATCAAGCATCTCATAGGTACCTTCCCCCGCAGAAACTGGGGCAATAAGAATTGTCTAAGCGATCGGGATGCTCTGTCCACCAAGGTACTGAGGTATATATTCAGCGGAAGAATACGACCAAGATACCTTCACTCCCTGCAGAGTAAGACAGGTTTCAGCAATACTCTCCCCAAGCAGAGTTGGTCTCCCATCAGTCCTAAAAAGGCACAGCATCTCCAGCAAGTCAGCAATACTCTCCCCCGAGCAGAGTTAGGCTACTGTCAGCCCTAAGGAAGTTGGACGTCCCCAGAAGATCTTAACATTCCCCAGCCGAGTATACAGATGTTCCTCAGCAAGCATCCCCGGCAGTCTTAATATTCCTCGACAGAAATATAAGATTGTTCCCCGGCGGAATACATACATCCAGTGGAGCCATTTCCCCAGTACAGTCCAAAAAAGTTTCCTCAGGAGAGTTGAACCATCTCCCCAGTAGATTCTGGAAGCTTCTCCCCAGTAGATTCTGGAAGCTAGTCCCCTGCAGAGTATACATATCTCTCCCCGACCATGTTCAGAGGTTATCCCCCACCAGAGCCTATAACTAGGTTATCCTCAGCAAATTGCAACGGAAAGATCTTCCTCAGCGAAGTTCTTCCTACCCCCAGCGGAGTTCATCAAACCCCTCAACAAAATTTATCAACGGTATCCCCAGCGGAGTTATCATCAAAATCTCAGCGAAGTATCTCTTCCCACAGAGTAATTCCCCGCAGAGTAATCTCTTCATCTAGTTTATTCCTCAACGGAGTCATCTTCTCCTGCCGGTTTATTCTTGCAGCCATATTCAATCATCATCCCCAGCGGAAACGAAGAACTCTACTCTTCAAACATCAGCCCAGGATTCAACAAGCTCCCGGCATTCGTCAAGGATTTATTTTCCCAGACGAAAACACATTCATAAACATATCACATTTTTATACATCCTGCTTACGTACATGATAAAGCGCATCATAACACACAATCTCATTTATTCCTGAAAACATCATGACATCATGCATTTCATACAACATGACATTGCATACAACTGATGTTTTGCCTTTTCAGGAAAAAGGTCAATCCAAAGATGATTACTACCAACCGTCACAATTCCAGATTCGATACCTGTATCTAGCCAGGGCATATCTGTGAGAGATTAATTGTGGATTCGACACCTGTATCTAGCCAGGGCATATCTGCATGAAGAGTTTAGAGATTCGATACCTGTATCCAGCCAGGGCATATCTGTAGACGACCAATTCCAGATTCGATACCTGCATCTAGCCAGGGCATATCTGTGAGCGATTAATTGTGGATTCAACACCTCTATCTAGCCAGGGCATATCTGCATGAAGAGTTTAGAGATTCGATACATGTATCCAGCCAGGGCATATCTGTAGACGACCAGTTCCGGATTTGATACCTGTATCTAGCCAGGGCATATCTGTGAGCGATTAATTGTGGATTCGATACCTGTATCTAGCCAGGGCATATCTGTGAGTGATTTGATTGTGGATTCGACACCTGTATCTAGCCAGGGCATATCTGCATGAAGAGTTTAGAGATTCAATACCTGTATCTAGCCAGGGCATATCTGTAAACGACTAATTTCGGATTCGATTCCTGTATCTAGCCAGGGCATATCTGTGAGTGACTGATTGTAGATTCGATACCTGTATCCAGCCAGGGCATGTCTGCATGAAGAGTTTAGAGATTCGATACCTGTATCCAGCCAGGGCATATCTGTAGACGACTAATTCCGGATTCGATACCTGTATCTATCCAGGGCATATCTGTGAGTGATTGATTGTAGATTCGATACCTGTATCCAGCCAGGGCATGTCTGCATGAAGGGTTTAGAGATTTGATACCTGTATCCAGCCAGGGCATATCTGTAGAAGACAAGTTCCAGATTCGATACCTGTATCTAGCCAGGGCACATCTGTGAGCGATTGATTGTAGATTCGATACCTGTATCTAGCCAGGGCATATCTGCATGAAGAGTTTGAAGATCAACACCTGTAACAGGCCAGGAAATTATCTTTCTTTCTCAAGTATGCAAGTTCTCGCTAAGGAATCTCTTACGCGATCGACACCCCTAGATGGCATCTTTAAGCCCATCTCCACAACTATCCATTACACCTCCAAATGGCATCCATAAGCCCATTCACGACAAGATTCTGTCACATCTCCAGATGGCATATATAAGCCCATCCTCCTATCCATCATCTCTCCAAATGGCATTTGTAAGCCCATTCCCGCCATCACATTGCTGATATTCTACTATGCGAGTGCAAATTTCTGGGCACTTTAGTGTTCAATCATCTTCCACCTTCGGATCACGAAAGGCACGAAAGCCAATCTACATCCTCAGGTCTAAGAAGATTGAACAGGGGCAACTGTTGTACCCCAAAATTTTCCCTCCCATATTCTTCAAGGTTTGTCAAGAGTCATCCTCAAATGATTCAAGACTTCTAAAGGGTTGCACAATCAAACATCCTCCTAAGCCAGTCAAAATTAGGGTTTTGGTTCTTGCAAGGAAGTTGAGGTTTTCAAGGGCTCAATCAAGTCCCATATACATTGTCAAGCATCTACATGTCAAGTCTCAAGTCTCACAGCATCAAATTGCACAGTCAAAAGCCCTACTTGATCCACAGTCAACTGCAGGGGCAAAATGGTCATTTTGCAGTCAAAAGTCAAAAATTTTGGTCAACATCTTATTTTGAAGCCACAATCATCATTTGATCAAGTCTTGATCATGATTCTACAAGAATGGCTCAAAAATCATCAAAGATGCAAAAGTTGCTATTTCTGGACAGCTGAAAAGTCAACTGTAACTTGACCAAGGCATAACTTTTTCATGGTTCATCAGAAAAATCCCATCCAATGCTCATTTTTAAGGGGATGAAATTTCCTACAACTCATATTCACATTCCAAGTCCAAGAAATGCTCTCACAAAAAGTTATCAATTTCTACATTATAGGTCAATTTCAAAAGTCAACAAAAAGGCATTTTAAGTCAAAGACCATAACTTGAGATTGGTAAATCAAAATGCCATGGGACCAAAGGCATTGGTTAGAGGACTTCAAGACCTTTCCAAAATGTCCAAGAACATGTTCATATGATCAAAATTGAGCAAGATATGCATTGGAGAAGTTGGGAAAGTTTTGGGAATTTGCAAAAGTCAACTTTGCCCAAAACACCTCATTTTTGCTAATGGGCCTCAAATTCCTTCTTGAAACTTTGTCCAAGGCTTATGCACGACCCATTGAGATTAAATTGAATTATTTCCTTATTTTTATTAATTATTTGGATTTTTAATTGATTATTAATTCATTTAATTCATTAAAACGTAGGAAAATATCAAGATATGTCTTTCTCAATCTTTTGTGATGCAAATAAGCTCAAGACAAGCTGGAGATTTCGTGTACACATCAAGGGGACAAAAATCTCCCAATTTGGCAAGGTTTTCCAATCAAAAATATGCAAAAAGATTTGATTGAAATCAAATATTGAAAACATGAACTCCATGGATTCTTGGCCAAGATTGTAACCTAAATTCATTATACTATATATGCTGAACCTAACCCTAATGCCATACACGTGAAAATTGCTGCAAAAACACCATAACCAATTCCAAAAAATATCAAAGAAACTCAAAAACTGTTTTCAGTGTTCTAGGGCGAATTAAGGACTTTTGTGGATCCAAAGACATTGCTGGGAGTTTCCTGAACGATTTGCAATCAGTTTCCAGTTTCATAGCTCCAAGAATCGCCCATAACAGTCATACGGTTTGATACTTTTATTCAAAATCGTAACATCCAATTCATGAGCATTTAACGTAATTTTTTGTTTGTTTTGTGTTGTTAGCAATCATAGGAAGCTTTTGGCATAAGTCAATTGGATTAAGATGTCTTGAATCAGAAGTTGCCATGAACACGTTCTAGGGTTTCCAAGCTCTGAATTTGGGGGTTTGCTCTATAGGAAAAATTGGACCTTGAGACGCATATGGTTAAATTCGTCAAGGCCAGACGAACTCAACCCAACCATCGCGCCATATTTATATGCATCAGGGACCTAATCGCTATTTTTCCTTTTTGCATTTTGTGGGGGTTAAAAACCCCCGCTATCCAATCTTTGTTTTGCAGGTTTAGGGAAGATGATGATGAGCTGTTAATGTGTTATTGGATGATTCAAGTATAATGCGCGCTTTTTCTTGGTTTCCAGCATAATTGATTTTTTATATATTATTTTCATTATCCATTATACATACAAACGCGCGCAGGTTGGCTCAGTGGTTGGTGATCTGTCCAAGAACCATTGGGACCTGAGTTCGATTCCCAGGTCCACCCAAATTCCTTGTATTATTTTTCATAATGTAATCAGGTGCAGGTTTCACAAAGGCTTTCCACCATGTGCATCAAACGATCATGCGCCAAGTGGCCTCAAAGATCAATCCAATGGCCATGGGATGGATGACCATCATGTTCCCAGTCAAAGCCAGCACAGTCAATTACAAAGGTCAAACGTGGCTTGGAAACAAATGGGCTTCAGATTGCTTACAAAACCTCCCTAAGGGCCCAACACCCCCTGGTTCTTTCACAATTTCCCTTTTATTTTCTTTTTACTAATTTTTATTAACTATTATTAATTATTATTATTTAACTAACAAATAACTATTTTTATAATTAATTCAGAAAACAATATTTTTTTATTATTATTTATTAATTTCAATTATTATTTTTGTAAATAAAATGCTAACCAATTAATTTAGTATAATTAGGTTTAATTTTGACTATTTTTCATAATAAATAAATAAATTAGAATTAGGTTTTTTTTCTTTTGACAATTTTAATTCTTTTGATTTTATTTTCATCAAGACCTAAAAAACATTAAAAAAAACATTTTTTCTTTTAATTATTTAATTAATTAGGTTTAGGATTAATATTTAATTAATTACAAAAAAGGACAACTATTTTCTTTATTTCTCAAAAGGGTCAAAACCCTAAGGACGTCCTGATTAAATTTCTTTTCGCGCATTATCATTATTTTTGATTATATTTGATGTAACTGTTTCCGAGAATGTAATAGTTAATTAGGCTTTTACCGCTTTCTTTTACTTTTCGCATTTATTTTCCAATCGGGTTATGTTTTTGGCGATGTATAGACCCGCGCCTTGTAATAGCGTAGATTTACCTTTCCGCAATTTATTTTCCGCACTCTTAACTGTTAAAAATGCATGAAAGACTTGTATGACAAATAAAATCAATCCGTAGCTCACAAATGCATGATCAAAGATAAACATGAACTGAAACAACACACTCGCACATGTCACTCCTAGGGTACGCCTCACTTGGTTGCCTCGACGTGGTCGTCAAGTATAGGGTGTTTTAGAGGTCGCCCTCCTGTCTAAAGATCCAGTTACCTCGAAACGGTTGCCTCGGATAAAAAAGGATCTAAGACATTAGGGTTGCCGCTAAGGCGTCCTACCATTGCTTTGGTGACCACACATGTCCCTATAATCGAATTGACCCGAATAACTCCAACGACGGTGCTACCTACTTCTCAATAGTGGGATAGTACTGTCTAAAGGACTCTTACACAGCTTAATTCCTTAGAGTAGGTAGATTTCTCCTGGGTACTTGCTCTTTCAAAAACAAAACAAACTTTTCGCACCTACACTTTCAAAAAGTTTTCAAACAAATACTTCATACACTCTTGAGGACTGATACAAGAGTTACCTAGAAGTTTTTCAAACTAAACTTTTTTCAAAACCCACAAACACAAGAAAAGCAAACAATTTTTGAAAACATAAGAGCAAGTACCTAAGAGCCCGTGGATAACCACATATAGAAAGGGTGCTAACACCTTCCCTTTCTATAAATCTACCTCCCGAACCGAGAAACATCTCGAAAAAGGAATTTTGCTGTGCTTTTGTCCTTTCCATATTGGAGAACATAAAATACGGTGGCGACTCTTGCTTACCGCGACATTTCGCGAACCAGCTAAAAAACAGTCAGTTCTATTTCCACCGATCACATCATTCAACGTGGATACATAACACTTTAAAACTTCGGATGAACCATCATCATAACTATTTAATCTCTTAATTCAATAATTGAAACATCTACGCAGCGGAATTCTTAATAACATCTTTATCCATCATTACAACAACTTCAAAATAACACATACTTAATAACAATCAAATTAAAGTTCAACAACTGAAATAATCAACAATTAAAAGCAACAAGCGTTCATCCCCAGAGTGTTACATATCAGAGCAATGACACTGACTCAAACTACTGAAGGTATATAACCTTCACTCTGGATTACCTGCACGTTACCAACGTATGGGTAACTATTGTACCCCAAAATTTTCCCTCTCATTTATCAATAATTTTCTCACAAGATATCCTTTGGCTCAAGACTACACTAGGGTTGATGAGCTCAAGACACCTCCTTAAGCACTGATGGCCAAAATTAGGGTTTGAGATTTCACAAGGATATTTGAACTTACAATGCTCCATATGACTTTCATGGACCATTATGGACCCTCAAGATTACTCATGTCAAATTTCAAGCTTTGGATCACACTTTTGCTCAGTCAATTAAGCAGTTGACCTAAAAATCAACTATATCGGGGAAAAAGTCAACGATGGCCAATTTACAATCAAAATTCATAATTTTTTATCCACATCAACATTTTAAATTCATATGTATCATTTGATCATGTTTGGACGATAATTCCTCAAGAAATTTGATCAAATCTTTAAAAGGGCAAAATGGTCAAAATTAGGGTTTTGACTGGGAAAGGGAAATTTCTGATTTTTGACCTAGAAAATGATCAATTGGTTTAAGGCATGATCTCAAGAGTCCAATTGCATAATTTTGACCTAATGACATGGCTCAAAACATTGTTCAAGTCCAATGGATTGACAGAAGAATTTTCAGGCAACTGATCAAAAGTCATGTATACTGAAAAGTCAAACTTTGACTTTTTGGTCAAAAATCAAATGTCAAAGATCACAATTCATCAAAGAATATCAAAATATGAAACTTATTCATCAAGAAATCAAAAATTCAAGATTTCATTTTGAAAAGTTAAAATTTCTAAACTTAGAAATTTTTTCTAAGTGTTGAAAATTTCTTATTTTTTCACAACTTATAGCAAAATTTTCACCATGATACAAGATGATTCAAAAGAAAATTTCAACATGAAAGTTGTATATCTCCATTAAATCTATAACATTGCTTTACACAACTCCTTCCAAAAGTTCTTGGATCTCAAGTTATAATTTTAAGAACACATGGTCATGAAACAAAAACACTTAGTGAAATTTTGCCCTAATTTGGTGAGGATTTTAACATAACTTCATGGAACTTTTTCATATATTTCCAAGGGGAATTTTCAAAAGTGATTGAAATAGGGGTTATAGAGAACATTACAAGCTTTACAAAATGTCCAAGAACTCCTTAAGATCATTTTGAGTAGGGAGAATCGAAGAGATGAAGTTAGGGTTTTCACATTTGAATTACAAGTCATTTTGTGATGAACAAGATTCAAAATTCAAACTTATGCTGCATAACCTCTACTTTGCAGGTCTCAAAATTGTTAGGAACTCCATAATTAATTGCTTACACAGCTGTTAGAGGTCTCAATTCAAGCATTTAATGCAAGGCCATGCTTTATATCCATTTTGGGAAGAAAGTGAACAATGTCATTTTGATAAAGTAGCTTTTTGCATAAAACTTGTTCTTGAGCCTTGCACTTGCTTTCTTCTGATCTTACAAGTCCTATAACTCAAGAGAAACTTGTCTAGACACTTACAATCACTCAGCCCATGCTTGTACTTCCTCTTGAAACTTGTTTTTCCCACTTTTCTTGAAAATCAAGTAACATAGCAATTAGCTCGTGACTTGTACTTTTGACTTTCCAAAGCACTCAAAACCTCTTGCTTATACATACACACGTTATTTTCCACAAGTCCTACACGTGCTTGAGCCCTGAAAACACCAAGAACACAAAATCACCAAAAACACTTCAAAACATACCATTTCTGAGTTTTGAATCCAATCTCCAAATTTGCTCGTGCGTTTCTTGGCCTTTTACTTTCAAAAGCCTATAAATAACATACACAAACAATTCCAACACCTGCAACACCACTGTAACACCTCCATCATCATCCACTATTTTCAAAAACAGCACCTTGCACCTTGACTTCTCTAGAACTCCTCAGGCACTTTCAGCTCAAGCTAAGCATCACATTAGCTTCCCGGGAACTTGAGGAAGCTAATCCAATCATTGGAACTCACTAAAAGCTACTCAAACTCTAAACATGATACCCTCTTTCAAGGTAAGTTTTTTTGACTTTTGGACTCTTCATACATGCATCATTAGTGGTTTATTTGTGAATGAAAAATGTTGATATCATTGCCCTAAAGCTAACCATTTCCATAGTTTTCATTTATATTGCTTGAGCTTAGAGAGTTTTAAGATTGAAATTTATGAAATTTTTAGGGTTCATATTACGGCCATTAAAATTCATGCTTGTCTTTGATCTATAATTTTATTCCTTTGCATTTCTGAAATCGTGAGGAAATTTGCTACAAGTTTCCTGTTTACATGTTTCATTTTTGTTGAGAATTGAACAAGATACATAGGTTTAGGCTGGGCGTGAGGTTGAAGATGAAGTTGGCCTCAGGAACGTGTTTACCATATATAAATTTATGGTTTAACATTAATAAACGAATGTATAGCCACCCCAGGAGTAGAAGTGCGCGCCTGTGACTATATGGACCTGGGTTCGAGCCCTAGTGGTACCCTTTTGGATTTGTTTTCATATTTTCCACACATTCTGACTTTTTTGGCAGCGCTGGGCCTAACAACTTTGGGCTTGGCTTTTTTGTTACTTCTAACCCCCTTGCTGGCTATTCTCACCCTGACCCATTTTATTTTTTTTCTTCCCATTTTTACTTAATTGTTTTCTTAAATATTTTATCTAATACTAAAAAATCAGAAAAAATATAAAAACATTAGATTTATATTTTTATATAGTTTATTTATTTTTTACACAAATTTTTTATTTATTTAATCATACTTTATTTATTTTACTAATTGGTTTTGTAAATTTAATTAAAAACTAGGGTTTTAGTTATTTTCTTTTACACAATTAAAATAGATTATTTTAAAACCAAAAAGACCAAAAATATTTTATAATACTATAAATTATTTTTAAGACAAAAATATAAAAAAATATTGTTCTTATAAACTTAATTTCTTTTTTTAATCAACTAATAGATTAGGATTTTTATTTAAATTATTTTCCTAGTAAATTTAGGTTTTACTTTTTACTAATTTACTTAATTATTTTTCTTTTAGTTAATTAGGTTAAAACAAAACCCCTTTTCCCCAAAAATCCAAATAAAAATCCATTTTCTTTACATTTACATTCTTGTCTGTTTATTCATTTTGTACGTTATTTATTCAATTCTTATACAAATTCAATATGGTTGTAATAGATAATTAGGTTTATTTTCTAGCAATCCCCATTTGTAATTTGTACACCCCCTCCCACAATTATTGTAATAGCATAGTAATTTTAAATTCAGCAATTTATCGCTTTATATACAAATGCTAGTAATTAGGGTTTGTATGGAAAGACTAAAACCAATCAATTAGAAAATCCTAATCAAAGACAAAACCAAGCATGAAAAACAATACACTTTCACACAAGCACCCTTAGGGTAAAATCCACTTGGTTGCCTTATAAAATAGCCATATTATGCATGTGAGGTATCTTAGCAAAAACAAGCAAAATATAAGATCATAGTCCCTCGATGACGCTATCTATGTTGCCTTTCAAATGATCTCAGTCCCTAAAAGAGAATGCTAAGATACCTTGCAACATTGCTAATCATGGTTATACAATGACCCACGCCCGTCCCGTTTACATCCAAAGATAGGATTACTTACCAAAGCAATGGTAAGATAACAATGTCAAAGGAAAGAGAAAATGAACATGAAAGACTTTTGAGTAGGTAGAATGCTCCTAATTACTAGCTCACTTTCAAAACAAAACATCCTTTCTATTTTCAAAACAAACACCTACACTTTCAAAACATCTTGCAAACTTGAAAACATTTTCAAAAGATCAACATCTTTGTATACATTCTTACGAACGGGAATCATTACAAAGTTTGCCTAAACAATGGCCTCTTTACAAAATACTTTCAAAAACCACACAAAGCACAATTTCAAACAAAAGCAAGTGATCTAGCAAGTAACTAAGAGCCCATGGAAAACCATGGATGAAAAGGGTTCTAATACCTTCCCTTTTCATAATCTACCCCCCGAACTCAAGAAATAATCTCAAAGGTCTTTCCTATGCTTTTTCACCTTTCCTTTTCGATAAAAGAAAAGTTGGTGGCGACTCTTGCTAACCGCAACATTTGCAAACAAACGCAAAACACCCAAGTCAGTTCTCCCACCGTATCACAGTAACATTCAAACAAAATGGGTGAGATATCCAACAATATAATAAAATGTGTAATAATTAATATATTAAATTAGATCACATATCACCACCACTTCTCATCTTATAAACAACAATAATTGCAACAGAAATACCAACAATATACACATTAACCACATCAATACACGAGTTCTTTATGCAATCATATAATGCGACTCAATACTATGCAAATGCATGTGGTACCATTGGAGCAGAACTCCCATCTTAAAAATCTTCCAATAAATAGAGGCATTAATAAGGCATAAGCCTTCATCTTAATATTCTCCAATAAAGGCCATCTTAACGAGCATAAGCTCCATCTTGAAATGCAATGTATGCGACACAATCATGAATGTAATAACAACACCACAATTAACAACATCTCAACACAACATCATCGTTGTCCAGAAGCCTACATCTTAATAGCTGCCAATTATTAGAGGCATCTCAACATATTTCATCAACATCATTCATCAAAATCATAATTCATCAAACATCATATATCATCATAATTCATAGCAACTCAGCCACAACAATAATACAACAACAATTCGTCAATCTCGCAACGTTGGCCATATGCCTACAACATGATATTTCCTATAATTAATTAATCATATAAGGCTTACTTATAAATCACCAAACCTCTACATTTTACTATTCGGTAATACCACATCATTATCATCATTAATCCTACTGTTACAAACCAAACAGTAATCTATAATCATCTCATCCTCATCATTTTTCACAAAAATCAACATAGCGATCAACACGGGAACTAATTCAAATCCTAATTTGGATACTAGGATTATCCTTCCTATTCTTCATTTTAATCGTTAATAATGAAGTTCATCGCATTAGCTATTCAACGCTTTGAACGACACCTCAAACGGAGTCCGAAAACTCAAGTTACAGCCTTTTCAAAATGATCCTGTCAAAAACCAGACAACATGGATCGACGCGTAATGCCTTGGGTCGACGCGTATTGAACTGAACATGCTACATGAGTCGATGCATACTCTCTTGTATCGACTCATACCGAGTCTGCAACACTTCATGTATCGATATATGCTCCTATGTATCGACTCATCTCGAGTCTAAAAGCCCTCGTGTATCGATGCAGGACTCCTTCGTATCGACTCATCCGGAGTCTAAAAGCCTTCATGCATCGACGCATAGCTTTTAGGGTCGACACATACTATTCTGTCATGGATACTTTCTGCGATTTCTCTGAGTTTTCACTATGGTTTCCATGCTTTAGGCCCTAAAAACATCACCTAATCATATATAATCATCAATTATAATTATCCTATAATTCTACATCATTTATACAACATTGGGGCGTTGTTATTCATCCATAACTCATCGATTTTCATCATACAACAACATATATAATTCAATCATAAACCAAACAATCTTTCACCTCTAACCCCACATACCAATTATCATAAACCCTATTATAGAGTCAGAACCCCACCCTTACCTTGGATTGAAGGTTGCTTTATAACTTTTCCGGTTGAATTTCCCGTTCTGCCTCTTTTCCTCATTTCCAACAACTTTCACGTTCTCTTCTTCTAACCCTTATTCTTTCTCTCTTACCGCTTCTTCTTTTCTATTATTTCTAACAATAATAAAATAACCCTATTATTCTCAAAATACCTTAATGGGCTTAAGACTACTACACCCCCCCTTTAATTCTACTTCTATCCTTTAAAACAAGCCCACATCAAATAATATTATTCTTCTAATATTATTCCATAACTTAGTAAAATAAATAAATCCAACTAATCACAACACAATATCTCATAACAACACAACTTCACAAGTATTCCAAAAATAATTTAATTAAATAATTAATTAAATTACGGGCGATACAACTCTCCCCCACTTAGAATATTTTCGTCCTCGAAAAATTTACCTTAATCAAACAATTCAAGATAGGAGTCCCGCATCTTGCTCTCCAACTCCCAAGTCATGTTTCTTCGGCAGCTCCTAGCCAAACCACTTTAACCAAAGCAATCTCTTTGCCCCTCAGAATCTTTATTTCACTATTCACGATCCGTACAGGCATCGTCTCCACCGTAAGATTATCCCGTACTTTCACACCGTCCATATGAATCACATGAGATGGATCTGAAATATACTTCCGGAGTTGTGACACATGAAACACATCATGCAAATTCAATAGATTAGGCGGTAAAGCCACTCTATAAGCAACATTCCCCACTCTCTCTAAAATCTGATATGGTCCAATAAAACGAGAAGTGAGCTTCTTAGACTTCAATGCTCGCCCAACACCAGTCACATGTGTAACTCTTAAAAACACATGGTCACCCGCTTGAAATTCTAAATCTTTCCTTAGCTTGTCATGATAACTCTTTCTGTCTATTTTAGGAAGATTTTATCTTTTCTCAAATCAACTTCACCTTCTCAGTAGTTTCACGAACAAGTTCAGGCCCAAGTATTACACTTTCACCAGATTCATGCCAACATAAAGGAGTTTTACATCTTCGACCATACAACGCTTCAAAAGGTGTCATCCCAATACTGGAACGGTAACTGTTATTATAAGTGAACTCTATAAACGGATGATAAGTATCCAAGAACCTCCCTGCTCAAGAACTCATGCCCTCAGCAAGTCTTCCAACGATTGGATAGTCCGTTCAGTCTGACCATCTGTCTGACGATGTTACGCTGAACTCAACCTCAACTTAGAACCCAACACTTCTTGCAAACTCTTCCAAAAATCATAAGTAAATCTTGGATTTCTATCTGACACAATGCACAAAGGAACACCATGCAACTTCAATATCACACTAGTGTAAATCTCAGCCAACTTCGACACTAGAAAACTGATGTTAATAGGAATTGTGATACGGTGAGAGAACTGACTTGGGTGTTTTGCGTTTTATCGCAAATGTTGCGGTTTAGCAAGAGTCACCACCAACTTTTCTTTTATGCAAAAGGAAAGGTGAAAAAGCACATGAAAGACCTTTGAGATTGTTTCTTGAGTTCGGGGGGTAAATTATGAAAAGGGAAGGTACTAGCACCCTTTTCATCCATGGTTTTCCATGGGCTCTTAGTTACTTGTTGTGATACGGTGGGAAAGAACTGACTATTTTTTGGAATGTTGGTTTGCATTTTGCGTTTGTTTTTGCAAAATGTCGTGGTAAGCAAGAGTCGCCACCGTCTTTTATTTTTATCCAACAAGGAAAGGAAAAAAGCACAGAAAAATTCCTTTTTCGAGATGTTTCTCGGGTCCGGGGGGTAGATTATAGAAATGGAAGGTGTTAGCACCCTTTCTATCCGTGGTTATCCATGGGCTCTTAGGTACTTTCTCATAGTGTTTTCAAAAAAAAAATTTTCTTTGTGTTTGTGGGTTTGAAGAAGTTTTTGTTTTGAAAGGAGTGTAAGTGTGAAAATTTGTTTTGATTTGAAAGAGCAAGTACTTAAGAACCATCTACCTACTCGAAAAAGGAATCATTCTATGCTATCTTCCTTTAGACAATGCTATCCCACTATTGATGAGTAGGTAGCATCGTCGTTGGAGTTTTAAGGGTCAATTCGATTAAGGGACATGCGGTCACTAAAGCAATGTTTGGACGCCTTAGCGGTAACCCTAATATCTTAGATCATTTTTCCGAGGCAACCGTTTCGAGGCAACTATGATCTTTGGACAAGAGGGCGACCTCTAAAACTTCCTATACTTAATGACCGCGTACGAAGGTAACCAAGTGAGGTGTACCCTAAGAGTGCACATGTGCGAGTGTGTTGTTTTCGGTTAATTTTGTCTTTGTACATGTTAAGGGTGATCTATGTTGATTTTAGGTTTAAACGTTCAATCTTGTCATGCATTCCCTATTATCAAACATCTAACAGTGTATAAGTTGCGGAAATTAAATTGCGGAAGTTAAACTAACTATTACAAGGCGTCGGGTATTTACATCGCCAAAAGCAACCCTGGAAATTAAAATGCGGAAAATAAATAAAGCGGTAAAAATGTTTAAAGTCCTATTAAGCTATTACATTTCGGAAACAGATACAATATTGAATAATATAGATCGCATGCGGGAAATTAAATCGGGAGAGTTCTAGGGTTTTGACCCTTTAATTGAAGA
The DNA here is from genome assembly GCA_948472305.1 of Vicia faba. Taxonomy (NCBI): domain Eukaryota; kingdom Viridiplantae; phylum Streptophyta; class Magnoliopsida; order Fabales; family Fabaceae; genus Vicia; species Vicia faba. The sequence goes on from OX451738.1 coordinate 415,618,330, forward strand.
GAAGATTTTTTTTGGTTATTTTGAATTTATGAAAGAAATTAAACCAGGTTTATTAAATTAATAAATAAATTAATTAATAAAAATATTTTTGGGTTTTTGGTATTTAAAGAAATAAAAATAAATTTGATCAATGTTAATAAAAACCTAATCGTCTAAGTTAATTTTAATTATTGCAAAAAGATATCAAAGTTATTCCTAATTAGAACTAAATTAATTAAATTAATATTTATTAACAAAAATAAAATACTGAAATTAATTTAAATAAGAAAATATTTTTTGGTTTTTAATTTTATGAAGAAAAAGATTTAATTGGTTAGTTAATAATAAAATAATAATAAATAAATAAATAAAAGAAATAATAAAGGAAAATAGAAAGAGTTAGGGTTTGGGCCTGATTAGGGGGGTGAGAATGGAAAATTCAAGGCCCATCACAAGCTGGCCTCGTTTGACTTTCCTGATTCTGTGTGCACTGGTTGACTAGATCCCACCATAGGCCATCATTCCTGGATTGCCAGATTTGGCCTTGGGCCATCTGGCGCTTGATATCTGATGGTGTATGGTGTGCCCTCTAACCTGGATCTGCACTTGATTATATGAATAGAAAAAATAACAAGGAATATGGGGACTTTGGATTCGAACCCAGGTCCTGTTGGCATTTGGATGCACATGTCTACCACTAGGCCACTTTGCTTCATCTGTTAATATATTAGAAAATAATGATAATAAAACAAAGCGAATTTAATGGATCAGAAAACAAAATTATGCGCGCCATATTTGAATGGACAAATGAGGATGCAACACGCCATCATCCCTGTCATTGAACCGTGGCCAAAAATCAAAACACCTATACCAACGAACAAAGGTCCGTCGCTATAGGCCATGTCCGTTCCAAAATCTTGCATAGGCCATATAAATGAAAGGTGGCACCATAGATGAACTCGTCTTGTTCCCCTGAACAAGATGGTACCCTTCACACGAGCCAATTGTTCCTGTAATGGAAAGCCCTAAAAAAAACCTAAAGAACCCTTCAATGGTGATTCACGATACAAAGCATGAAAATAAAATTGGTTATAACAGAAAGTTAACAAATGATGTGGTGAATCAGAATATGCAATTGTTTTTTACAATGGATGCAAGAATAAAGATTTGTGAATCCAAGAACATGGCGGATCCGTGAGATGCTTACAGTGCTTTTGGAGGCTGAAGAATGCGTGATTCTGATTGGTTTTGCTTCTGAGAACTGCCAGGAAGCGATTATGATGCTTGCCAAGTCCTGAAGGTGCCTCCAAGCTTGATTTCGATCTCTAACTTTTTGTCACTTTTTTCAAGTTTGGTTCTGTTTATCCCTGCAGCCTCTAGGTCTCAAATTCGTGTCTTTGCCTTGTATATGTATGATGGAGTGTATTAGGTCAACTTTTGTGGACTGAATCCTTGCACATTGATGCCTTGAGATTGGATTTGATTCACCATTGATAACTTGCCTAATTTGCCAAAAATCCAATATTTTTGCATATGGAATGCTTGATACGAATTTGATACACTTGATGATGATGATTAAGTCTTGAAAATATAAAAAGATCTCATGTAATCAAGTTTTGTGATTTTATTTGATTTAAATTGATTTAAAATGAAATAATTCAATAAAAAATCAAATCAAATAATAAAATTGATAAATGGGCACAAGGCTGAAGCTAGGACACGTGTGTAGTGTGACAAGATCAAATCAAGTGGAAAAGAATGGGACCATTTGACAAAATTTGATGTTTTGGGGATAGTTGACTTTTGGCAATTTTGCAAAAATGCCCAACTTCAACAATGCTTAACTTCTTCAATTTTGAACTTTTGGAAGTGTTCTTGGACTTTTTAGAAATCTTGAGATGTCCTATAACCAACCATTTTGGTCTCATCTCATTTTGATATTCCATTCTCAAGTTATAAGCTTTGGCAAAAAAGGTGTTTTTGTTGACTTTCAAAAATGACCTATAATGTCCAAATTTGTAACTTTTTGTGAGTGCATTTTATGATCTTGGGGTATGAATATGGATTGTAGGAAATTGCATCCTATTTAAAATGAGCTTTGGATGGGTCATTTCTCATAAAGTATGAGAAAGTTATGCTTGGTCAAAGTTGAGTTGACTTTTCCTACAAAACCCTAATTTAGCAACTTTTGAGTCTTGATGAATCATGATCAAACCTTGATGAATCATGATCAACCCTTGATAAAATGATGAAATATCCTTCAAAATGAGAATGTTGACAAAAAATCTTGAAGTTTGACTGTATTTGGGTCACAATTGACTTTTGCCCTAGCATAGTCAATTTTTGGACCCTTTGAGCAATTGACTGAGCAAACTTCCTCTACAAGGCTTGAAATTTGACATGGATGACCTTGATAACATATTAGGAGATTGGGGAGCACTTGAGGTCATTTGGATGCAAGTACCTTGATGCAACACAAAACCCTAATTTGAGGTTGACTGCCTTAGGAGATAACTTGACTGTCCAACTCTTGAGCAATCTTGAGCCACTTGGAGATTTTTCTTGAAATGTTTTGAAAAATATGAGAGGGAAAATTTTTGGGTACAACAGCTGCCCCTGTTCCATCTTCTTAAACCTGAGGATGTAGATTGGCTTTCGTGCCTTTCGTGATCCGAAGGTGGAAGATGATTGAACACTAAAGTGCCCTGAAATTTGCACTCGCATGAAATGGTATCAACCTTGTGATATCGGGAATGGGCTTACAGATGCCATTTGGAGATTGTTGATAGGTGGTCTGAACTTCAACTGGAATACGAATCAGGGAGATCTTATCGTCGATCTGATTGAACCAGAGAAGATCTTGGATTAACTTTGACTGGATAAGAATCAGAAAATCTTAGGGTCAATTTAACTGAACCAGATGAAAGTCTTGGAATATCTTCAACTGGAATACGCATCAAGGAGATCTTAGGGTCGATCTGACTGAACCAGAGAAGGTCTTGGATTAACTTTGACTGGATAAGAATCAGAGAAATCTTAGGATCGATTTAACTGAACCAGACAAAAGTCTTGGAATATCTTCAACTGGAATACGAATCAGGGAGATCTTCGCATCGATCTGACTGAACCAGAGAAGGTTTTGGATTAACTTTGACTGGATAAGAATCAGAAGAATCTTAGGGTCGATTTAACTGAACCAGACGAAAGTCTTGGAATATCTTCAACTGGAATACGAATCAGGGAGATCTTAGGGTCGATCTGACTGAACCAGAGAAGGTCTTGGATTAACTTTGACTGGATAAGAATCAGAAAAATCTTAGGATCGATTTAACTGAACCAGACAAAAGTCTTGGAATATCTTCAACTGGAATACGAATCAGGGAGATCTTAGGGTCGATCTGACTGAACCAGAGAAAGTCTTGGATTAACTTTGACTGGATAAGAATAAAAAAAATCTTAGGATCAATTTAACTGAACCAGACAAAAGTCTTGGAATATCTTCAATTGGAATACGAATCAGGGAGATCTTAGGGTCGATCTGAATGAACCAGAGAAGGTCTTGGATTAACTTTGTCTGGATAAGAATCAGAAAAATCTTTGGGTCGATTTAACTGAACCAGACAAAAATCTTGGAATATCTTCAACTGGAATACGAATCAGGGAGATCTTAGGGTCGATCTGATTGAACCAGAGAAGGTCTTGGATTAACTTTGACTGGATAAGAATCAGAAAAATCTTAGGGTCGATTTAACTGAACCAGACGAAAGTCTTGGAATATCTTCAATTGGAATACGAATCAGGGAGATCTTAGGGTCGATCTGATTGAACCAGAGACGGTCTTGGATTAACTTTGACTGGATAAGAATCAGAAAAATCTTAGGGTCGATTTAACTGAACCAGACGAAAGTCTTGGAATAACTTCAAATGGAATACGAATCAGGGAGATCTTCGCATCGATCTGACTGAACCAGAGAAGGTTTTGGATTAACTTTGACTGGATAAGAATCATAAAAATCTTAGGGTCGATTTAACTGAACCAGACGAAAGTCTTGGAATATCTTCAACTGGAATACGAATGAGGGAGATCTTAGGGTCGATCTGACTGAACCAGAGAAGGTCTTGGATTAACTTTGACTGGATAAGAATCAGAGAAATCTTAGGATCGATTTAACTGAACCAGACAAAAGTCTTGGAATATCTTCAATTGGAATACGAATCAGGGAGATCTTTGCGTCGATCTGACTGAACCAGAGAAGGTTTTGGATTAACTTTGACTGGATAAGAATCAGAAAAATCTTAGGGTCGATTTAACTGAACCAGACAAAAGTCTTCCATAGATGTAGCTTTTCTTTTGAGGGGACTACAAGGTCATATGAGTAGTCAACAATGTTTACTGATTCGTCTTTCCCTGAAACGGTAAAGAGTCAGTCATATGCAATGTCATGATGTATGAAATGCATGATATATATCAAGCAATGATGCTCTCAACATAAATGAGATTGTATGGTATGATGCGTATATGCATGCATCATGATGTATGGAAATGTATTGTTTCTAGATGGGGAAAATAAATCCCGGATAGCTGCTGGAGAATAGAGTTGAATTCTTCGTTTCCGCTGGGGATGACGAACGAAGATGATTGTGAGAATAAACCTGCAGGAGAAGATAACTCCGTTGGGGAATAAACTGATGAGGAGATTACCCTGTGGGGAAGAGATGCTCTGCTGAGGATTCCACTGATAAATTCCGTCGGGATGAATTATCGTTGCTGGTGATATTGAATTTGTTGAGGATTGAATTCTTGTTTGTGAAAGGGAAGAACTTCGCTGAGGATGATCTTTCAGTTGCGGCTTCACTGGGGATAACCTATTAGACTCTTGTGGGGATAATCCTCTGAATTCTGCTGGGAATGATCCTTTGAACTCGACTGGGGAGATTTATTCTTGTACTCCACTGGGGATAAACTTCTAGAGTCTACTGGGGATGATGCTTTAACTCCGTTGGGGAAGCTTTTTCAGACTGCGCCGGGAAAATTTTAACTCCACCGGGGGTATCTTGTATTCTGTCGGGGAACATTCTTATACTCCACTAGGGAATATTAAGACTGCCGGGGATATCAAGCCTTTTTAGTATCGATGGTAGATAAACTCTGCTTGGGGAGAGCATTGCTGATTCGTTCATAGTTGCAAGTCTCAGCTGGGGAGAGCTATCATTATTGTCTTACTCTGCGGGGAGTGAAGGTATCTTAGCCATATTCTTCAGCTAAATTTACCTTGTACCTGGTGGACAGAGCAACTATACAACTTGGACACTTCTTATTGCCCCTGTTTCTGTAATTACCAGTAATTCATCTTTGTTTCGCATGTAAATATTCATGAGCAGCAATTAATGTCAAATGCATATATCAAAAATGAACATTGGACGTTCTTTTGCAAAACAAAACAGATAAAGGAAAACAGTTTGAAATTTCTTTGAAAGTGAATTGTATTGATTTTGAAGTTTGGCCTGTAAATAGGCGTTTTTGTACAAGAGGCTGACGTCCTAGTAGGGGAACGCCGCCGAATAATAGAGTTTACACAATTTGTGAAAAAATAAACAAAACAGCTATGTGAATGATCCCACTGGGTTCCAACTCTGCTATTGCCTTTATGTCCTCGAGCATCTCATCACTTTGCTACTTGGTTGAAGGTAGATCAGATTGATTAGTGCCATCCGAGCATAATAGTTGATACCGAAGTCTGGATGCAAGGTGATCCAATGAGACATAGTGTTACGCTTTGATCCCTAATTTTTGCATGGACCGCCCTTTCGGGTTTTCAGTCCATCGGGATACCCTTTTTTGCCCAAGTCGCCTTTTCAGGTTTTCGACTTGCCGGGTGTACATACTTTTTCATTTTCATCCCTTATTTTTGCCCGAACCCTTTTGGTTTGCCGGGAAGCCCTTATTTTTGCCTAGGCCAGTCAACCTAGCAGGTCTTTGGTTATGCGTAGTATCTTTTCACTATGTCTGCATTTACGGGGTGAGGAAGGTCGTCACCATCCATGGTGGTTAGAATCATTTCTCCTCATGAGAAAATGTTCTTAACCACAAATGGCCCTTTGTAAGTAGGGGTCCATTTGCCCCTGGGATCACCTTGAGGCTGGATAATGCACTTGATTACCAGATCCCCAACTTGATACTTTTGTCGTCTAACTTTATTGTTAAATGCCTTGATCATCCTTTTTTGGTAAGTCTGACCATGACAAATAGTAGTAACTCTCTTTTCGTTTATTAAGTTTAGCTGATCAAGCCGGGTCTGAATCCAGTCATCTTCGCTCAAACCTGCAACCTTCATAATCCGAAGAGAGGGTATCTGAACTTATATGGGCAAGACTGCCTCCATGCCATATACCAAGGAATAGGGGGTTGCCCCTGTTGACGTCCGTGCTGAGGTACGGTACCCATGAAGAGCAAATGGTAACATCTCGTGCCAATCTTTGTATGTCACAGTCATTTTCTGCACAATCTTCTTAATGTTCTTATTAGCCGCTTCGACAACCCCATTCATCTTCGACCGGTAGGGAGAAGAGTTGTGATGTTGTATCTTAAACTGCTTGCAAAGCTTAGTGATTGTCTTGTTGTTGAGATTGGTACCATTGTCCGTAATGATCCTCTCTGGTACACCATATTGACAGATCAAATTGTGCCGAATGAACCGTGCCACGACGTTCTTGGTTACTGTAGCGAAGGAAGTTGCTTCAACCCACTTCGTAAAGTAATCAATAGCTACCAGGATGAAACAATGCCTATTGGATGCCGTAGGTCCGATCTCGCCGATCATATCAATGCCCCACATTGCAAAAGGCCACGGAGCTTTCAATACGTTCAGAGGAAATAGGGGTATGTGCACCTTATCAGCATAAACTTGGCACTTGTGACAGGTCTGAGAATGCTGATAACAATCGGCTTCCATAGTTGACCAATAATATCCTGCCCGAAGGATCTTCTTTGCCATGGTGTGTCCACTGGAATGAGTTCCGAAGGTACCTTCGTGTAACTCTGCCATGATCTTTTCTGCTTCGTCCTTATCCATACAATGCAGTAAGGTCGAATCATGGTTACGCATATAAATAATGCCATTGCTGATGAAGAACTTCTCCGCGAACCTCCTCAGAAACTTCTTGTCATTAACAGATGCACCCTCGGGGTATTCCTGAGCCTCAAGATACCTTTTCACCTCATGAAACCATGGTTTTTCTGTTACCTCTTCAGTCTCAATATCACAACAATGTGTAGGTTTGTCCAATCTTTCAATAATAATCTGGGGAGCCTCGTTGTCCCAATTGACTTTGAACATAGAAGACATCGTAGCTAGCGCGTCCGCCAACTGATTCTCCTCTCTAGGGAAGTGTTCAAAGGTTATCTCCTAGAAATGGGGAAGCAAAGTCAACACATACTCCTTGTAAGGAATAAGATTTGGGTGTTTCGTATCCCACTCGCCCTTGATCTGACTGATCACGAGAGCAGAATCTCCGAAGACACTTAGAAACTTAATCCTTAGGTCAATTGCTGCTCGAAGACCCATGATGCATGCGTCATACTCCGCCATATTGTTGGTGCAGTTGAAACATAGTCGGGCGGTGAACGGAGTATGAGAGCCTTTAGGAGATATGATCACGGTGAAAATGCCATTACCCAAAGCGTTCAAAGCTCCATCAAAGTACATAGACCATTGGGATCCCTCCTCAGGTCCTTCATCCGGTCCAGGTGTCTCACAATCAGTCACTATCATGATATTCTCGTCCGGGAATTCAAAGCTCATAGACTGGTAATCATCCACTGCCTGATGTGCCAAATGGTTTGCCAACACACTTCCCTTGATTGCCTTTTGGGTCGTATACTGGATGTCATACTTAATCAAAATCATCTGCCATCTTGCTATTCTTCTGGACAAGGCAGGCTTTTCGAAGATATACTTGATTGGATCCATTTTTGATATCAATAGAGTAGTGTGAGTCAACATGTACTATCTCAGCCGGCGAGCAGCCCATGCCAAAGCACAACAAGTTTTCTCGAGCAATGAGTATCGGGTCTCGCAGTCAGTAAACTTTTTTCTAAGGTAATAAATAGCATGCTCTTTTCGGCCAGTCTCGTCATGCTGCCCCAGCACACACCCCATTGAGTTGTCGAGTACTGTCAAGTATAAGATCAGAGGTCTCCTTTCAACTGGAGGCATCAGAATAGGTGGCTCTTGGAGATACTCTTTGATCCTTTCGAAAGCGGCCTGACATTCATCGTTCCAACGTACTACTTGATCTTTCTTCAGTAGCTTGAAGATTGGTTCACAAGTAGCAGTCAGGTGCGAGATGAATCGGGCAATGTAGTTTAGTCGTCCCAGAAAGCCTCTGACTTCTTTCTCTGTTTTGGGAGCTGACATTTCCTGTATAGCCTTCACCTTGGCATGATCCACTTGAATACCTTTATCGCTTACGACGAAGCCCAACAACTTACCAGATCTCACCCCGAAGGTGCACTTATTCGGGTTTAACCTCAGCTTGTACAATTTCAACCTGTCAAACAGCTTCTGCAGATGGTCAAGGTGTTCCTCCTCAGTTTGGGACCTTGCAATCATGTCGTCGACGTATACCTCAATCTCATGATGGATCATGTCATGAAACAAAGTAACCATGGCACGCTGATACGTTGCCCCAGCATTCTTCAATCCAAAAGGCATGACTTTATAGTAAAAGGTACCCCACTGAGTAACAAAGGTTGTCTTCTCCATGTCTTCGGGAGCCATTTTATCCTGATTATAACCGGAGAAACCATCCATAAAGGAGAAAACCTTGTGCTGAGCGGTGTTGTCAACCAGAACGTTGATATGAGGTAGAGGAAAATCATCCTTGGGACTTTCCCTGTTCAGATCCCTATAGTCAACACACATTCGAACCTTACCATCCTTCTTCGGTACAGGAACCACGTTGGCCACCCACTGTGGGTAAGAAGTAACTGCTAGAAAACCGGCGTCAAACTGTTTCATAACTTCAGCCTTAATTTTCTCAGACATATCTGGGCGCATTCGACGGACCTTCTATTTCACTGGAGGACAGTCTTCCTTGGTAGGTAATCGGTGAACTACAATATCGGTATCTAACCCAGGCATATCTTCATAAGACCAGGCAAATATCTCAACATAGTCACACAACATCTGAATTAACCGTTGCTTCACGCTAGCTTCCAAATTGGCACTGATGTTGACCTCTTTCTTGTCTATCTCTGTACCCAGATTCACTTTTCCCACCGGTTCTTCATGTGGCTGTATAGCCCTCTCCTATTGGAGTAACAGTCTTGCAAGTTCACCAGGAACTTTGCAATCATCTTCACCTTCGTCTTCGGCTAAGTTGATCGGATTTTTGAAGTCATAACTGGAAGTAGCAAAGTTCTTACCAGTGAGATCCAGAGTGAATGTAGATCTGTATATGTGAGTGTGTGTAAAATAGCTGTTTTGCAATATGTAATAAAAGAAAAACAAGGAGCGCAAAATTTGAAATGCAAGAAACGTCCAATGCTTTTATTAATGATATATGTAAATGACACACATAAAGCCCTCACAAATGAAGCCACGGTGCCCCGGGTAAGACACCGGACCGTAGAGTTTAAAACATTGTCGGTTACAAATTCAAAACAAAAAGTTTCATTACTGGGTAACAAAAGAAATAGGGATGAAGTCCTTTGCTGTCCAGTTGCTTGGTCCACCGTCGGTAGTAGGATAAATCCAACTGTTGAACTCAGACTCTTCAACATCGTCTTCAATGGCATTTACTCCTGAACTGCTGATGAACAGGGGAGGTCTTCCGATCCGTGCATTCCGAACAGCCCTTTGAGCTTCTTTCTCAACAACAACCCGGGCATCCTTAAAGGAAGCTATCTTCATAGGAGAATCTTCAACAACAGTCTCAGTTGATGCCAGCGTCTGGGGAACCTCTTCAAAATGTTGAAATGGGGTTTCAATGAACTCCCCATCAATCTCTACATATCGGAAAGAGTTGAGGTGGCTCACCATGTACTCTTCCTCTCCTTGTACTGTCACAATCTTCCCTTTTACTGGGTACTTCAGCTTCTGGTGGAGCGTTGAGGTTACAGCCCCAGCTTTGTGGATCCATGGGCGACCCAGCAAACAAGAATAAGATGGCCGAATGTCCATCACATAGAATGTAGATGCAAAGACCTGAGAACCAACCTTAATTGGGATATCAACTTCTCCATGCACCATCCTCTTAGACCCATCAAAGGCCCTGACGACGATGTTGCTTGGTTTCAACTCCAACCCTTCACAGTCCAACCGGTCTAGAGCTTTCTTAGGCAAAACATTCAATGAGGAACCAGTATCCACTAATACATGAGCAAGAGTAGTGCCCCTGCATTCAATGGAGACATGCAGGGCATCATTGTGATTCTTCCCTTTAGCAGTCAAGTCAGCGTCAGAGAAACCCAACCCATTATCAGCAGTCAGACTAGCCACGCAATCTTTAAACTGATCAGCTGATGTTTCTTGCAGTACGTGTGCAGTCTTCAAGAATGCAATCAGAGCCTTGGCATGGGCCTCTGAGCATAGAAACAGTGACAACATAGAGATTTTGGACGGGGTTTGCCCCAGCTGCTCAAATACATTGTAGTCACTCTTTTTGATAATCTTTAAAATCTCTTCCATCTCTTGTCTAGAAGCTTCAACGGTAACTGTCTTCGGTGCCTCCGTCTGGGCAGGCTCATCAGTGGTCCCTTTTCCCCGAGTATTAGATGACTCGGCGACAGGGGTAAGAATAGGAACTTGGATAGGAATAGTAGCAGGTACATTGGCAGGTGTAATAACAACAGGTTTTCGGGAAGTTGGTGGAGAGATATCAGGTGAGAAAAGTCTTCCGCTGCGGGTGACTTTAGTATGTCCAAGAATATTTTTGACGTCAGTATCAGCATCTAATTGTTGTTTAACTCCATGAAAATAAACATCAACCCCGTAGTGCCAAGGGGCACCTTTATCAGAGGTGTAGGGGATAGGCCCAGGAACAGTGATGATCAATGGTGCGATTCTTGGAACAGATGTAATTCTAACAGGCTTCCTCGAGGGAGCCTTGGAAGAATTGTCGAAAATGGTAATGATAGCAACTTCTTCAGTATGAACTAAAGGAACAACAGTCTTCTCAAACAGAATTTCTTTACTATCCATCAGGCGTTGGACACCTGACTTCAAAAGATGGCAACCGGTAGGTAGAACAGAACACAAACGGCAACCTTCGTCACAGCCCGTAAATAAATCGGCTAGCAAAAGTTTCTTCTTCACAGTCATCAAAGGGGTGACAATGTCTTTCACAGAAACCACAAACGAGTCTTCATCTATGGCATTCACTCCATGCTTGGGCATAGGAGCAGTCACAACATTAGGACTTTCGGGTGCCTCAAACTCAATCTCCTTAGCATCAATTAAGTCCTATATTTTGTTCTTCAAAGCCCAACAATCATCTGTATTATGTCCCGGGCTATCAGAGTAAAAAGCACAGCGGGCATTAGGGTTGTACTTAGGTGATACAATGTTGGGATTCTACGGAGCCTCCCTTGTAGTTACTATATTGGTCTTTAATAACTGCGGCAGAATCTGAGACAAAGTCATGTTGAGATGGGTGAATTTCCTTCGAGGTCTCTCGGCCTTTTGTTGATTGTTGCGCTGAGTAGCACCAGCAGGTCTTGAAATAACAACCGTATTAACAGCTTGGCGGTGTTCAGGTCTATTCTGGATTTTCGAACTATAGACAGCACTAGACTCTTTCTTAAAAGGCTTTTTCTCGGTGCTCGATGAAGCGCCCTTTTGTATCTTACCAGCCTTAATACCAGCCTCAATCCTTTCACCGGTCATAATTAGCTCTGTAAACCCAGATGAAGAGCTTCCAATCAGATGGTTGAAAAACGGACCAGACAAGGTTCCCAGAAACATATCCACAAGCTCTCGATCAACCAAGGGTGGTTGCACTCTTCCGGCGAGGTCCCTCCACTTCTGAGCATAATCTTTGAAACCTTCGCTGGTTCCCATTGACATACCATGGAGTTGGGTACACGTGGGAGCGAGGTCGGAATTGTATTGGTACTGCCTGTAGAAAGCAGTAGCCAAATCTTCCCAACTGCGGATACTGGCTCCGTCTAACTGGTAAAACCATTCAAGCCGAGTCCCTGAGAGACTGTCTTGAAAGAAGTGTATCCATAGGTTCTTATCAGCGGTGTACGGCTGAATCTTCATTACATATGACCGGAGGTGCAGCTTCGGACAAGAAACTCCGTCATACTTAGCAAAGGCTGGTGCCTTGAATTTGTGGGGAATCACTACCCCATATGATAGACCCAGATCACCAAAGTCCAGACCAGGCACTTTCTGAACTTCCATCGCACTCAAACGGTCTTCCAGTTGTTTGTATCTATCCTCAGCAGGAGGATACTGGTCTTCGTCGAAGTCCGTCTCATTGTCTGAGACTAGAGGGCTAGGAGCCCTCCTTTCTTCCTGACTATCTTTCCCTCCAGATGAGATGGTCTAATCAACTTCATCCCGTAGCCTGTTTCCAAACCTGTGACCTGTGTTAAACAAGATTGTCCTCTTCTTCTTCTTCTTCTTCTTCTTCTTCTTCTTCTTCTCTTTCAGAATTAGGGTCTTCAAATCTTGCTGACCCTTAGCTAGATTCATGAACAACTCTTGGAATTGGGCATTTTGAGCTTTTAGGGCCTTGATTGCTTGCTCAGTTGATGGTTCGGCAGACATGATGCTGAAATAAACAGCGAAGAAGATAAGAGACTTGTAATGGGTACCTGTTATGAAGTGCATGGAATGAAATGCGTATGATATGATTTCAAAGACATCGAGAGATTCAAATTCGTAAACAAGAAATGAAACACACTTTTATTAGATAAACTTGAAATTCAAATTGTTCAACAAATTGCCCTTAAGGCGTTACAAGAAAGGAAATACTGAAAAGTAAATAAAAACTGGAAAGGAAATAATCAAAGGACAATCAGTGCTCCCATGGTCGCTTTTTGTCGGTGCGGACATAGTCATTGAGGATCCGCTCGTTCTCTAGTTTCCTAGTCAACTTCTGGATCTTCTGATCTTGCTCGTTAAACTTTTCTCAGTAAGCATTCCGCTCTTCTCTCAGCTGCATCCAAGACCTTTTTAGTGCCCCAATGTCAGTGGGCATATAAGGATGGAGGATGGTAGGAAGAACCCCCCTCTTCATTAGCAACTTCAACAATGATAGGCAGGACGACTTCATAAGGCATACCCAGCTTTTGGGCACGGATACGGACCCATATGAGATATGGCTCCATCGGAAGAGAAGTCTTTGGACCTAGCTCGTGTGGATCAGATCTGTGAACTCTATACCAAGCCCTTATGAATCTGTGGCGTTGCTCGTCGCTATCCCTTTGAAAATCAAAGATGATACTAGGCATTAGCAGCTCAAGAGGTCCTTCTCTTCTAGCTCGCTCAAACTGATGTAAGGCCAAACATGGATTATAAGAAATTCCTCCATGGGTTCCTATCAATGGAACATTGGGGTACTCCCCACAATGATCAATAATAGCCACCTCGTCCATACCCTTGATACTCCCGATGATATCATTATGAGAGAGAGACATAACCCTATAAGCCCAGCCCATGCCTTCTTTGTTCTTCAACACTGATTTAGGGAGGTGTGAAATAAACTACCTCGCCAATAATGGAGCACATCACATCAAGGTTCCCCGCTTCCGAGCAGTACGGGCATAAAGCTGATGGAGAATGTCACCCAAGAGAGTGGGCACAGGATTACAAGAGATGAAGATTTTCACCGCATTCACATTAACAAAGGAGTCAGGATTCAGAAACAATACCAAGCCATATATCAGAAGGGCCAAAATATCATCGAACGCCTTGAAGTCTAGACTATCCCAGAAATAATTAGCCTTACCAACCAAGAACTTAGTCAGAAAGCTCTTTGCTCCACTTCTAGTATCCCAATTAGCCATTACCTCATCCTTGGTCATATGAAGAGCTGAAGCAATCTCTTCTGGCCTAAGGATCTTCTCCCAACCAGTAAACAAGGTCTGCTCCAGAATAGAGATACCGAGCAGATCAGAAAACTCTTCTAAGGTGGGAACCAACTGGTAGTCCTGAAAAGTAAAGCAATGGTACAGTGGATCATAGAACTGGACCAGGACACTCATCATCTGCTCGTCCAATTTGGAGGTAACCAAACTGAGAAGATACCCATGTCTTCTGATGAAGGAGGTAGTATCAGGCATCTTTGCAATCAATTCTTTAAGCATGGTGGGAATCTGGACAAAGTTGATTCGTATGGTATTCCTACGCATGGGCATCATGACCTATAAAATAGAACAAAGATGAATCCCTCATGTCTTTGAAATAGGTTAGTCCAATGCAAGATGTATGCAATGTTATGATGTCATGATGTCATGATAGAAAGCACATCACAAGTATCCACAAATAGCAAATATGGTAAAGGCACACAAGTCATACAGAGAGCCCTTAGATTTCAGGTTGGCAAGGAGCTTAGGTACTACCCTCTTTCAGTTCAGTTGGTTTAAACCTGTCCTAAAAATAGTAATCGGGTTCTAGAGGATCTCAATATCACTGACTACCCTCAATCGGTCATAATTCCAGTTTAGCAACCTTTTCTTGCAGCCGGAATCATCGCAAGAGTTTAGTCGCAATGAGTGTAGCATACTACTATTGTTCTATGTCCAAGTTGGTCAATTTAAAGGTTCTAAGGTCAGTTGGTGCTTAATGACCCCTTAGATGACCCATATTCTCCTTGTTCCAACACAAGGGATATCGGTACAACCTAAAGTGCCACACCAACGTAGCTACTGCTTCAACCGTATCGGTCTATGCCGTACAGTTCCCTCACAGTTTATTGCTACTTACCTAAAGGGTATCCCCCAGATCCGGGTTAGGATCTATAGAAACTCCGATTCAAGCCCATAAATATAAAGCATACAAAGCAAACAATTGAAAACACAATGATCTAATCCTAAGGTACACCCCACTTATTAAGCGTCCCCAACAGAGTCGATAGTTCTGTGATACGGTGGGAAAGAACTGACTGTTTTTTGGAATGCTGGTTTGCATTTTGCGTTTGTTTTCGCAAAATGTCGCGGTAAGCAAGAGTCGCCACTGTCTTTTATTTTTATCCAACAAGGAAAGGAAAAAAGCACAGAAAAATTCCTTTTTCGAGATGTTTCTCAGGTCCGGGGGGTAGATTATAGAAAGGGAAGGTGTTAGCATCCTTTCTATTCGTGGTTATCCTTGGGCTCTTAGGTACTTGCTCATAGTGTTTTCAAAAAATTTGCTTTCTTTGTGTTTGTGGGTTTGAAGAAGTTTTTGTTTTGAAAGGAGTGTAAGTGTGAAAATTTGTTTTGTTTTGAAAGGGCAAGTACTTAAGAACCACCTACCTACTCGAAAAAGGAATCGTTCTATGCTATCTTCCTTTAGACAATGCTATCCCACTATTGATGAGTAGGTAGCATCGTCGTTGGAGTTTTAAGGGTCAATTCGATTAAGGGACGTGCGGTCACTAAAGCAATGTTAGGACGCCTTAGCGGTAACCCTAATGTCTTAGATCATTTTTCCGAGGCAACTGTTTCGAGGCAACTATGATCTTTGGACAAGAGGGCGACCTCTAAAACTTCCTATACTTAATGACCGTGTACGAAGGCAACCAAGTGAGGTGTACCCTAAGAGTGCACATGTGCGAGTGTGTTGTTTTCGGTTAATTTTGTCTTTGTACATGTTAAGGGTGATCTATGTTGATTTTAGGTTTAAACGTTCAATCTTGTCATGCATTCCCTATTATCAAACATCTAACAGTGTATAAGTTGCGGAAATTAAATTGCGGAAGTTAAACTAACTATTACAAGGCGTCGGGTATTTACATCGCCAAAAGCAACCCTGGAAATTAAAACGCGGAAAATAAATAAAGCGGTAAAAATGTTTAAAGTCCTATTAAGCTATTACATTCTGGAAACAGATACAATATTAAATAAAATGGATCGCGTGCGGGAAATTAAATCGGGCGAGTTCTAGGGTTTTGACCCTTTAATTGAAGAGAATATTTTTTTTTGGTTATTTTGAATTTATGAAAGAAATTAAACTAGGTTTATTAAATTAATAAATAAATAAATTAATAAAAATATTTTTGGATTTTTGGTATTTAAAGAAATAAAAATACATTTGATCAATGTTAATAAAAATCTAATCGTCTAAGTTAATTTTAATTATTGCAAAAAGATATCAAAGTTATTCCTAATTAGAACTAAACTAATTAAATTAATATTTATTAACAAAAATAAAATACTGAAATTAATTTAAATAAGACAATATTTTTTGGTTTTTAATTTTATGAAGAAAAAGATTTAATTGGTTAGTTAATAATAAAATAATAATAATAAATAAATAAAAGAAATAATAAAGGAAAATAGAAAGAGTTAGGGTTTGGGCCTGATTAGGGGGGTGAGAATGGCAAATTCAAGGCCCATCACAAGCTGGCCTCGTTTGACTTTCCTGATTCTGTGTGCACTGGTTGACTAGATCCCACCATAGGCCATCATTCCTGGATTGCCAGATTTGGCCTTGGGCCATCTGGCGCTTGATATCTGATGGTGTATGGTGTGCCCCTTAACCTGGATCTGCACTTGATTATATGAATAGAAAAAATAACAAGGAATATGGGGACCTGGGATTCGAACCCAGGTCCTGTTGGCATTTGGATGCACATGTCTACCACTAGGCCACTTTGCTTCATCTGTTAATATATTAGAAAATAATGATAATAAAACAAAGCGAGTTTAATGGATTAGAAAACAAAATTATGCGCGCCATATTTGAATGGACGAATGAGGATGTAACACGCCATCATCCCTGTCATTGAACCGTGGCCAAAAATCAAAACACCTATACCAACGGACAAAGGTCCGTCGCTATAGGCCATGTCCGTTCCAAAATCTTGCATAGGCCATATAAATGAAAGGTGGCACCATCGATGAACTCGTCTTGTTCCCCTGAACAAGATGGTAGCCTTCACACAAGCCAATTGTTCCTGTAATGGAAAGCCCTAAAAAAAACCTAAAGAACCCTTTAATGGTGATTCACGATACAAAGCATGAAAATAAAATTGGTTATAACAGAAAGTTAACAAATGATGTGGTGAATCAGAATATGCAATCGTTTTTTACAATGGATGCAAGAATGAAGATTTGTGAATCCAAGAACATGGCGGATCTGTGAGATGCTTACAGTACTTTAGGGGGCTGAAGAATGCGTGATTCTGATTGGTTTTTCTTCTGAGAACTGCCAGGAAGCGATTGTGATGCTTGCCAAGTCCTGAAAGTGCCTCCAAGCCTGATTTCGATCTCCAACTTTTTGTCACTATTTTCAAGTTTGGTTATGTTTATCCCTGCATCCTCTAGGTCTCAAATTCGTGTCTTTGCCTTGTATATGTATGATGGAGTGTATTAGGTCAACTTTTGTGGACTGAATCCTTGCACATTGATGCCTTGAGATTGGATTTGATTCACCATTGATAACTTGCCTAATTTGCCAAAAATCCAATCTTTTTGCACATGCAATGCTTGATACGAATTTGATACACTTGATGATGATGATTAAGTCCTGAAAATAGAAAAAGATCTCATGTAATCAAGTTTTGTGATTTTATTTGATTTAAATTGATTTAAAATGAAATAATTCAATAAAAAATCAAATAAAATAATAAAATTGATAAATGTGCACAAGGCTGAAGCTAGGACACGTGTGTAGTGTGACAAGATCAAATCAAGTGTAAAAGAATGGGACCATTTGACAAAATTTGATGTTTTGGGGATAGTTGACTTTTGGCAATTTTGCAACAATGCATAACTTCTTCAATTTTGAACTTTTGGAAGTGTTCTTGGACTTTTTAGAAATATTGAGATGTCCTATAACCAACCCTTTTGGTCTCATATCATTTTGATATTCCATGCTCAAGTTATAAGCTTTGGCAAAAAAGGTGTTTTTGTTGACTTTCAAAAATGACCTATAATGTCCAAATTTGTAACCTTTTGTGAGTGCATTTTCTGATCTTGGGGTATGAATATGGATTGTAGGAAATTGCATCCTATTCAAAATGAGCTTTTGATGGGTCATTACTCATAAAGTATGAGAAAGTTATGCTTGGTCAAAGTTGAGTTGACTTTTCCTACAAAACCCTAATTTAGCAACTTTTGAGTCTTGATGAATTTTGAGCAATCCTTGATGAATCATGATCAACCCTTGATCAAATGATGAAATATCCTTAAAAATGAGAATGTTGACAAAAAATCTTGAAGTTTGACTGTATTTGGGTCACAGTTGACTTTTGCCCTAGCACAGTCGATTTTTGGATCCTTTGAGAAATTGACTGAGCAAACTTCATCTGCAAGGCTTGAAATTTGACATGGATTACCTTGAGAACATATTAGGACATTTGGGGGCACTTGATATCATTTGGATGCAAGGACCTTGATGCAACACAAAACCCTAATTTGAGGTTGACTGCCTTAGGAGATAGCTTGACTGTCCAACTATTGAGCAATCTTGAGCCACTTGGAGATTTTTCTTGCAATGTTTTGAGAAATATGAGAGGGCAAATTTTGGGGTACAACACTTGCTATATCACTTGCTTTTTTTGTTTCAAAATTGTGCTTTGTGTGGATTTTGAAAGTATTTTGTAAAAGAGGCCATTGTTTAGGCAATCTTTGTAATGATTCTCGTTCGTAAGAATGTATACAAATATGTTTTTCTTTTTGAAAATGTTTTCAATGCTTGTAAGATGTTTTTGAAATGTGCGTGTTTGTTTTTGGGAAAGTAGCAAGGATAGTTGTTTTGAAATGGAGTAAGTAACTAGAAGTAATCTACCTACTCAAATGTCTTTCTTGTTTATTTTCTATTCCTTTGACATTGTTGTCTTACCATTGATTTGGTAAGTGTTGTACCCCAAAATTTTCCCTCCCCATATTTCTCAATACATTTCAAGTGCGATCCTCAAATTGCTCAAGGAAGTCAAAGGGTTGACCAGACAAACTCTCTCCTAAGGCAGTCTACCTCAAATTAGGGTTTTAGTTTGCATCAAGATGTTCTAGTCCAAAGGATCCCAAATGCTCACCATTGCCCTAATATGTTCACAAGGTCATCCATGTCAAGTTTCAAGCCTTGCAGAGGAAGTTTGCTCAATCAATTGCTCAAAAGTCTGAAAATCGATTGTGCTAGGGCAAAAGTCAATTGTGTCCTACATACAGTCAAACTTCAAGATGTTTGGTCAACATACTCATTTTGAAGCATTATTCATCATTTGATCAAGGTTTGATCATGATTCCTCAAGGATTGCTCACAATTCATCAAAACACAAAAGTTGCTAAATTAGGGTTTTGTAGGAAAAGTCAACTCAACTTTGACCAAGCATAACTTTCTCATAGTTTATAAAAAATGACCCATCCAAAGCTCATTTTGAAGAGGATGCAATTCCCTAAAATCCATCTTCATCTCCCAAGTTCAAAATATGCACTCACAAGAAGATATGGATTTGGACATTATAGGTCATTTTGAAAAGTCAACAAAAACACCTTTTTTATCAAAGCTTCATACATGAACATGGAAGACTCAATTGAGATGATACCAAAAGGGTTTCTTAGAGGATATCCTAAGATTTCTAAAAAGTCCAAGAACACATCTCTAGGGTCAAAATGGAGAGAGTTGTGCATTAGAAAAGTTGACCCTTTTTGCAAAATTGCCAAAAGTCAAATGTGCCAAAAATTGCATTTTTTGTCAAATGGACCCAATTTTTTATGCTTGCATTGAGTTTGTAACATGACCCACGACCCATGATCCTTCCCATTTCTCATTCTTTTATTTTTGTCATATATTTGTATTTTATTTCAATTAAATCAAATAAAATCAAAATAAAATCATGAAAATATCAAAACTAATCAAAGCTTGAGATTTTGTGCATGTTTAGGCCTATTATATAGCGAGAAAGAGAGTCAAATCGTGCAAGCTTCATTTGGACACAAAAAGATTGGATTTGGCTTGATTTGGAAATATTTGCATAAGGATCAAATCTTGAATCAATGATCTTAATTGAGGAAGATTTGAAACAAGTTTGTAACCCTAATTCGTTCTAGGGTACATAAGGAACATGTGCAGACCAAAAGCAAGAGGATTGGAGGCATGAGAAACAGAAAGCAAACTTGCAAAAATTCAACAAAAGTGGTGAATCAATTTCCAGTTTTCAGGCCATCTCAAGCCTTCCCAGCTATCTCAATCGCTTGCTGGATATCTCTGGGTCATATTGCAATCACTAGCAAGCATTCTCGTGCCCTAAAACGCACTGTAAGTGTCCCACGATCTACATACTTTCTTGAAATCGAATATCCCAATTCTGGCACTTTTAGCATAATTTATTTGCGTATTCTTAATCCTTGAATCATTTGCAAGCTAATGGTAATACTTAATTGCATTTTTGTTAAATATACAACAAGATGCCATAGTTAGGGTTCTTGCTTCGTTTTTGGGGTTTTTTGTACAGGTACAATTGGCCATGGATAAGGGTACCATGATGCTCGTGAGGTTGCCACGAGTTGATTGGTACCATTGTTGTGCATTTATCTTGCTTGTATAAGATTTTGGAGAAACACAGGCTTATACCTACACCCAGGTGACCGTAGGTATAAGTCCCATAACTTTTAGCAACGGTGGGAGGAAGAAGAAGGGTAGCGTGGCATGACGTGAATGGCCCATTCAAATTTCGCGCGTTTTCAGAATCCACTTTTTGTCTTTATCATATAATGCTTGTTTATTATTATTCATACAGAAAAACAAGCTAGCTCAGATGGTCAGCGTGTGTTGTGAAAATGCCAAAGGGCCTGGGTTCGATCCCCAGGTCCCCAACTTTGCTTTCTATATTTTTTCTATCTATAATTAGGTACACAGGTACACAACAAGTCCACCATGCGTCCTCAATGTCCAACCAATCAGATCATCCATATGCTAGATCCAAGGATTCCCAATGAAGGTCTACCATGGACATCAGTCAAGCGTGTACATGGGATCTGGAAAAGTCAAATGGGCTAGGCGCTATTGGGCTCAGAAATTGCAATTCACACCCCTCCCTTTTGCTGTTTGCCAGGCCAATTCTTATTCCTTCTTTTTTATTTTCTTTTATTTAATTTAATTATTTTAAATAATTTTATTAATACAAATTAATTCCCTTTTTAAAAAAAAATCATAAAATCAATTTCATCAATTTAGAATTTTGGTTTTATTTTATTTTATCAAATTTAATTTTATATTAGTTTTAATTTAGGTTTAATTCTAACTTTTTTTTGTAAATAAGTAAAATCAAATAGAAAAATTAGGTTTAACATGTAATTTAATTTTTATTTTCTTTTCATAAAACAAAAATACAAAAGTAGGTCAACTTAATTATTTTTCTTAACTTAAATTAATTAGTAATTAGGTTTGTATTTTATTCGATTAAAAACTTATTTTCTCAAAACAATAATAAACAACAAAAGATGATTTTTCTTTTGATTAGGTTTAGACGGGGTAAAAACCCTAATTTCTCTCGTTCTCGATTCATCGTGCGCATTTATTATTTTTGCAAATATTAATGTTACTGCTTACAGTATGTAATAGTTTAATTAGGATTTTCTTTTATTTATCGTTATACAGTTTTTTGGCTATGTAATTAACCCCCCTTCCCGAAGCCTTGTAATAATGTAGTTTTATTTCTCGCATTTTAATTTTCGCAAATATTAACTGTTAGATGTATGATAATAGGATTGCATCAAAAGACTGTATGTTAATTTAAAATGGTTAGCAAACCCTAATGTGCAAAGCTAATAACTGAAATCAAATCACTCGCACATGCACACTCTTAGGGTATACTCCCACTTTGGTTGCCTTCAGTAAACGATCATTAAGTATAGAGTGTTTTAGTGGTTACCCTCTTGTCTAACAAAGATCAAAAGTCCCGTTCGGAAATGTTGCCTCGGATATGTTGCCTCAGAAAGGTTACCTCGGAAATGTTGCCTCGAATATGATCTTAAGACACTAGGGTTATTACTAAAACGTCCTAACATTGCTTTAGTGATCGTACGTCCCTTTCGAATTGACCCTTACAAACTCCAATGACGATGCTACCTATTTCTCAATAGTGGGATAGCATTGTCTAAAGGAAACAAGAACAAAAATAATCTTTTTTCGAGTAGGTAGAATCTTAAGTACTTGCTCAAATCAAACTTTTTAACACTTACACTCTTTTCAAACACTTCGTAACACTCTTGAAGACAGATTCAAGGGTTAAAACAAAGTAAAACAAAAACTTTTCAAAAACAAACACAAAAAAGAAATTTTCAAATGATGACCAAGTACCTAAGAGCCCGTGGAAAACCACTGATAGAAATGGTGCTAATACCTCCCCTTTATATAATCTACCCCCCGTACTCAAAATCTCGAAAAAGGAATTTTTCTATGCTTTTGTCCTTTCCAGTTGGATAAAATAAAAGTCGGTGGCGACTCTTGCTTACCGCGAAATTTTGCAAACACAAACGCAAAACACAAACCAGCATTTTCCTAAAATAGCCCGGTTCTGCCACCGTACCACAGAACTGGCGACTCTGCTGGGGAATAAATAAGTGGGGTATACCTTAGGATTAGTTCATCATAAACTGCTTCTCTTGTTTGTTTTGGTTGCTTTACTGTTAAATGATTTTGTATTGGGAGTTACTATAGATCCTAACTCGGATCTGGGGGGCACCTTTTAGGTAAGTAGCAATAAACTATGAGGGAACTGTACGATGTAGACCGATACGGTTGAAGCAGTAGCTACATTGATGTGGCACATTGGTTGGTACAGATATCCCTTATGGAGAAACGAGGAGAATACGGGGCCGCTATGTGTGTCGTTAAACATCAACTGACCTTAGAACCCTTAATCGACCAACTTGGCCATAGGAAGTAGTGAGATAGCCGACCTCGGTGTAAAGCTGAGAACTGGTTGATACTCGATACTACACTCATTGAGACCATACTCTCGAGATAGTTCCGGCCGCAAGAAAAGATTGTGTGAGCTGAAACCATGACCGATGGAGGATGGTCAATGATATTGAGAACCTCTAGAACCCGATTACTTTTGCTAGGACAGGTTGAAACCAACTGAACTTCAAGAGGGTAATACCTAGACCCCATGCAAGCCTTAAACTTAAGGGCTTTTGTGTGACTTATTTGCCTTTGCCATGTGTATTATCTGCTATACCTGTTGTTTTTATCATGACATCATGCATCATAACATAGCATGCATACTTCATTATACTAACCATTTCAAAGACCGAGGGGATTTATCTTTGTTCTGTTTTGCAGATTATGGCTTCCATGCGCAAAAATACCATCCGAGTTAACTTTGTACAAATAACTGCTCAACTCAAAGAGTTAGCCTCAAGAGTTTCTGAGACTTCTTTATTCATTATGAGACATGGTCAGCTTCTTAGTTTGGTTACCTTAAAGTTTGATGAGCAAATGATGAGTGTGCTTTTCCAGTTCTTTGATCCTGTGCATCATTGCTTCACTTTCCCAGATTATCAGTTGGTTCCCACTTTGGAAGAGTTTTCTCACTATTGGGCATATCCATCCTTGAGCAGATGCCCTTCACAGGTTTGGAAGAGACTCCTAGACCAGAAGACATTGCTTCAGCTCTGCATCTGACACGGGCTGATGTAATATCCAACTGGGAGACACGAAGCGGGGTTGAAGGTTTCTTAGCCAAGTTTATGATAGATCAAGCTCAGCTGTTATGGGATAGTTTGGACTTTCAGGCTTTCGAAGATATCTTGGCTCTCCTTATCTACGGTTTGGTTCTCTTCCCGAATCCAGATTCCTTTATAGATGTGTGTGATACGGTGGGAAGAACTGATGTTTTTGGAATGCTGGTTCGCGTTTTGCGTTTGTGTTTGCACAATGTCGCGGTAAGCAAGAGTCTCCACCGACTTTTATTTTATCCAACAAGGAAAGGAAAAAAGCACAGAAAAATTCCTTTTTCGAGATATTTCTGAGTACGGGGGGTAGATTATAGAAAGGGAAGGTATTATCAACCTTTCTATCCGTAGTTATCTACGGGCTCTTAGGTACTTGTTCATCATTTTAAAAATTGTTTTCTTCGTGCTTGTGGGTTTTGAAAAGTTTTTGTTTTAACTTCAATTTAACTCTCGCGTCTGTCTTCAAGAGTGTAATGAAGTGTTTTTGAAAACTTGTTTGTAAAAGGAGTGTAAGTGTGAAAAAAAGTTTTGTTTTGGATGAGCAAGTATCTAAGAACTAATCTACCTACTCGAAAAAAGGAATCGTTCTATGCTAATTTCCTTTAGACAATGCTATCCCACTATTAGTGAGTAGGTAGCACCGTCGTTGGAGTTTGAGGGTCGATTCGAAAGGGGGACATACAGTCACTAAAGCAATGTTATATTGTCTTAGTGGTAACCCTAATGACTTAGATCATTTATTAGAGGCAACGATATCCGAGGCAACCTTTCCGAGGTAACTTATGATCTTTTAGACAAGAGGGCGACCTCTAAAACAGCCTATGCTCAATGACCGTTTACGAAGGCAACCAAGTGGGATGTACCCTAGGAGTGCGCATGTGCGAGTGTATTGATTTCAGATTAATTTTATCTTTGCACATGTTTAGGGTGATCTAACTGTTTTAAGATTAAACATTCATTCTTGTCATGCAAACCCTATTATCAAACATCTAACAGTTGAATATTTGCAGAATTTGAAGGTGCAAAAATTAAACTAAATTATTACAAGGCGTCGGGTATTTACATCGCCAAAAACAACCCTTTGAAAATAAAAGCGGTAAAAGTAAATGTCCTAATTAAATATTACAAACCTGGAGCAGATACAATAATTGAATAAAAATAAAGCACGCGATAAAATTGAATCGAATGCGAAATTAGGGTTTTGACCCTTCTAATTAAAAGAAAATGTTTTTGTTGTTTTTTAATATTTTTTAAGAAAAGAAATTAAATCCTAAAATTAAATGCTAAATTAATTAAATTAATAAATGGAAAATAATTAAATGACATATTTTTGGAGTTTTATTAATTTAGGAAATAAATTAAATAATTAAATAAATAGAAAAAACCTATTTATTCTAATTGATTTTAATTATTTGCAAAATAGATTAAAATTGTCTAATAAATTAACCTAATTATTTTAATTAATATTTATTAATGAAAATAAAAAATTCTGACTTTTATTGGATATAAATTATTTTTTGTTATTTTTGATTAAAAAAAAGAAAATTAATTATGGTTAATAAAATAAATAAAATAACCAATTGAAAATAAAATAAAATATAAAGAGATAGAGAGTGGGCCTGAGAAAGTGAGGTGTGCATAGCAATTTTCTGGCCCAATTGGAGAAGGTCCATATTGACTTTTCTGATCCCATGCATTGCGTTTGACTGACTTGTGGTGCACCTTCAATGGTGGCCACCAAATATGGCCATCTGGCGTGTTGGATGGTGAGGGAATATGATGGACCCCAAGCTCATGCATGCACTGGATTTCCTGTAAGAAAATATTATAGAGAAAATAGGGGGACCTGGGATTCGAACCCAGGCCCCAAGGGGAATTCCATGCCACGCTTGCCACTGGATCACTTGTTGTTATTTGTTATAATATTAAAAGAAAATAATAAAATACAAAAACAAATATTAGTGGACAAAAAAAAAAGCGCCAATGTTTGAATGGACGAATGGAGGAGTGACACGCCTGCTTCTTCTTCCTCTCTCCATGGCTAAAACCAGAAGCACCTATACCCACGGACAAAGGTACATCACTATAACCCTGTCCATTCTCAAAATCTCCCACAAGCCATGGAATGATGTCTAAGGCCATGGTTGAGATCGTCTCCTTCTTCTGATCACAACCATACTCATTACTAGGGCCAATTATTCCTGAAATCAAAAACCCTAAAAAACTCCAACAAAACCTAACAATGGTGATTCACGGTATAGGTCATATAAACGAAATTGAATAATGCCAAAAGACTGTAAATGTTTCATAGGTTAAGAATATGCCATTATTTCACACTATGGATGCAAGAACAAGGTTATTCGAATTCAAGAAGAAGGTGATACAGTTGCGAACTTAGTGCGTGGGAGGTCTTGAAAACGCCTGGTTTCGATTGCCTTAGATTCCTGAGAGTGCCAGGAAGCGATTGGAACAAGTCACGAGCCTTGAGGATGCCTCCAATGGTGATTTCGAACTCACACTTTTCTTTGATTTTTTCAGATTTTGTTTGCTCTATAGCGCCTGTCTCCAACCCTTGTTTTGATCTGCCTCGCCTCCTTATGTATCACACAATGCATTAGGGTTGTTTATTCAGTCCAAATCTTCTTCTTTCAATGACTTTGGATTTGATTTGATACTCTTTAAAGGTATTTCCAAATATGGCTTATTTTCAATCTTTTTGTGCACTCTAGGGCTTGGCACGAATTGGAAGGATGATAACTGTATAATGAAGCCTGAAACAACACAAAATCCTTGGTTATTAATGTTTTGGATTTTTATTTGATTTATTTTGATTTAAATCAAATTAATTCAAATGAAAATCAAAATAATTAATAAAAATATGATATGGACAATTGGCAAAGGCTAGAGAACGTGGGCTATGATGCCAACTCAAAACAAGTGAAAAAGAATGGGCCCATTTGGCAAAATTTGAAGTTTTGGGGATAGTTGACTTTTGGCCATTTTGCAAAAAAGTCCAACTTCAACAATGCATAACTTCCTCAATTTTGACTCTTTGGAGGTGTTCTTGGACTTTTTTGAAAGCTTGAGATGTCCTCTAAGCAACGCTTTTTGTATCATCTCAATTTGATATTCCATACTCATGTATGAAGCTTTGACAAAAAAGGTGTTTTTGTTGACTTTTCAAAATGACCTATAATGTCCAAATTCATAACTTCTTGTGAGTGCATATTTTGAACTTGGGAGATGAAGATGGATTGTATGTAATTGCGTCCTATTCAAAAGGAGCTTTGAATGAGTCATTTCTCATAAAGTATCAGAAAGTTATGCTTGGTCAAAGTTGGGTTGACTTTTCCTACAAAACCCTAATTTAGCAACTTTTGAATCTTGATGAATTGTGAGCAATCCTTGATGAATCATGATCAACCCTTGATCAAATGATGAAATATACTTCAAAATGAGGATGTTGACCAAATTTTTTGAAGTTTGACTGTATGTAGGGCACATTTGACTTTTCCCCTAGCAAAGTCGATTTTTGGACTTTTGAGCAATTGACTGAGCTAACTTTCTCTGCAAGGCTTGAAACTTGACATGTATGATCTTGAGAACATATTAGGACAATGTTTGAGAATTTGGGACCCCTTGGACTCAAGGATCTTATTACAACATGAAACCCTAATTTGGAGTAGACTGCCTTAGGAGAGAGTTTGTCTGGCCAACCCTTGGACTACCTTGAGCAATTTGGAGATCATTTTTGAAATGTTTTGAGAAATATGAGAGGGAAAATTTTGGGGTACAACAATGTGAATGCGGTTAAGATCTTCCTTTCTCGTAATCCTGTTCCTACTCTACTGGATGATATCTTGCATGCCCTCTACACTCGTACTGTGCGTAAAATATGGACCCTTATGTGTTGCATGCCTTTGCTGGCGAGGTGGTTTATTTCACACCTCCCCAAGTCTGTGATGAAGAATGAGGAAGGTTTAGGATGGTCTTACAGAATAATTTCCCTTGCCCATACAGACATTCTTTGGAGTCCTGTTGCTTGGAATCAGAGGGGGAATAACCTACAGTCCTTGTTTAGCTTTGCGACAATTCGGTCGTGCTCGGAGAGATGGTCCTCATGAGCTACTTCTTACGGATATTGAATTTGACTACAAGGAAGACGTTGATGAGCATCGCCGAAGGTTTATACGAGCTTGGGGCATGGTGAACAGATCTGACCCTCAAGAGCTAGGACCAATGACTTCACTCCCTATGCAACCTTACCTCCAGTGGGTCTGATATCATGCTCAGCAGCTTGGGATGCCTTATGAAGCTGTGTTGCCAGTAATTATGGAGCCCACCAATGAAGAGGGCATTCCTTATACAGTTCTTTATCCCTACATGCCCACTGATCTTGGGGCATTGAAGAGATCCTGGATTCAGCTGAAAGAGGAGAGGGATACCTACCGGGAGAAGTAACATGAGCAAGAAAGGAAGATGTTGAAGCTCACCAGGCAACTCGAGAATGAAAGGATGATCAATGACTACGTCAGCACCAAGGGGAAGCGTCCATGGGATTTCTGATTTTGCTTTTTCTAGTTTAGATTTGTTTCTCATTTACTTCTTTGTAAACGCCTTAAAGGCATTGTTGAACCTTTTTACAAGTTTAATCTAATAAAGCTTGTTTATTTTTTGGTTTGAAAATTTAAATCTCCCAAAGTCTTTGAAAGCATTACATACGCATCCCATTATCATGCACACCATTACAGGTACCATTACATGTTTCTCATCTTCTTCGCTGTTTATTTCAGCAGTTATGTCTTCCGATCAAGCTATCAAAGATCTTCAGGCACAAAATGCCCAATTCCAAGAGATGTTCTTAAGTCTGGCTAAATGGCAAGAGGATTTGAAAGCTCTCATTTTGAAAGAGAAAGAGAAGAAGAAGAAGAAGAAGAAGAAGGTCGTTCTGCTGAGTATGGGCAAAAGGTTTGGGGATAGGTTGAAACAACAAGCTGATCTGTCCTTTTCATCCAAGGAAGGGGAGGACCAAGAAGAAGAAAAGGGCCCCAGTCCTGTAGTTTCTGATAATGATACGGATTATGATGAAGAGCAATATCCTCCTGTCGAGGATAGGTACAAGCAATTAAAAGACCGTCTGAGTGCTATGGAGATTCAGAAGATCCCTGGTTTGGATTTCGGATAGCTGGGACTGGTATCTGGAGTGGTGATACCTTATAAGTTCAAAGCTCCGGTTTTTGCCAAGTACGATGGAGTATCCTGTCAAAAACTGGATCTTTGCTCATATGTCAGGAAAATTCAACCCCACACTGCTGATAGAAATTTTTGGGTGCACTTCTTTCAAGATAGTCTGCCAGGGACTCAGCTTGAATGGTTTTATCAGTTAGAGGGAGCCAATGTCCGAAACTGAGAAGACCTTGCTGCTGCCTTTTACAGGCAATATCAGTATAACACCGACCTTCCTCCCACTCGTACTCAACTTCAGGGTATGTCTATGGGTGCAAGTGAAGGTTTTAAGGACTACGCTCAAAAGTGGAGAGACTTAGCTGGAAGAGTCCAACCCCCTTTGTCTGATAGGGAGTTGGTTGACATGTTTCTAGGGACGCTATCTGGTCCATTTTTCAATCATCTGATCGACAGTTCGTCATCTGGGTTTACTGAGTTGATTTTGACTGGAGAGAGAGAGTAGAAGCTGGTATCCGAAGTGGTAAAATACAGAAGGATACTTCATCAAGTTCAGTAAAGAAGCCTTTCACCGGTAAGAAGGAAGCTAGTGCAGTCTACGACCCGAGGGGCCAAAGCATACCTGAACACCGTCAAGCAGTGAATGCGGTAGTGATATCAAGACCCACAGTTGCTTCACAATGCAACAATCAACAAAGAGTGGAAAGACCACAGAGACAGTTCACTCGACTCAATATGACCTTGTCTCAAATTCTACCACAATTATTGAAGACAAACCTGGTAACTCTGAGGGAAGCCCCGAAGAATCCCAACACTATATCTCCGCTATATAACTCGAATGCCCGCTGCGCCTATCACTCTGATGGCCCAGGTCATGATACAAACAACTGTTGAGCCTTGAAGAATAAGGTACAAGACTTGATAGAAGCTAAAGAGATTGAGTTTGACGCTCCGGAGAAACCCAACGTCATAACTGCTCCTATGCCCAAACATGGTCATGGAGTGAGTGTTGTGGACAATGATTTATTTGTGACCTCTGTGAAAGTAATTTCTACTCCTTTGATGACAATTAATAAGAATCTATTGTTGGTCGGTTTATTTTCGGGCTGTGGCGAAGGTTGCCACATATGTTCAATTATGCCTGCTGGTTGCCACTTATTAAAATCAGGTGTTCAAAGCCTGATGGACAATAAAGAGATCCTGTTCGAGAAGGCTATGATTCCGTTAGTTCCAGTTGAGGATGTTGCCATCATAACCATTTCTGCCAATCTTTCCAAGGCTTCCTCGAGAAATCCTGTTAGGATTACACCCTGTGATACGGTGGCCAGAACCAGACTGTTTTGAAATGCTGGTTTGCATTTTGCGTTTGTGTTTGCAAAATGTCGCGGTAAGCAAGAGTCGCCACCGACTTTTATTTTATCCAACTGGAAAGGACAAAAGCATAGAAAAATTCCTTTTTCGAGATTTTGAGTATGTGGGGTAGATTATAGAAAGGGAAGGTATTAGCACCCTTTCTATCCGTGGTTTTCCACGGGCTCTTAGGTACTTGCTCATCATTTTCAAAATTTGCTTGTGTGTGTTTGATTTGAAAAAAAAGTTTTTGTTTTACTTCGATTTAACCATTGCTTCTGTCTTCAAGAGTGTTACGAAGTATTTTTGAAAACTTTGTTTAAAAAAGTGTTTGGTGTGAAAAAGTTTGTTTTGTTTGAGCAAGTACTTAAGAACTAATCTACCTACTCGAAAAAAAGAACGTTTCTATTATTGTTTCCTTTAGACAGCGCTATCCTACTATTGAGAAATAGGTAGCATCGTCGTTGGATTTTAAAGGGTCAATTCGAAAGGGACGTACGATCACTAAAGCAATGTTAGGACATCTTAGTAATAACCCTAATGTCTTAAGATCAATATTCGAGGCAACATATCCGAGGCAACCTTTTCGAGGCAAATTTTCCGAACGGGACTTTGATCTTTGTTTGGACAAGAGAGCGACCACTAAAATATCTTATACTTAATGATCGTTTACCGAAGGCAGCCGAAGTGGGAGTGTACCCTAGGAGTGCACATGTGCGAGTGATTTAATTTCAAATTATTATCTTTGCACATTTAAGGCCTGCTAACCGTTTTAAAGTTAATCATACATTCTTGTCATGCATCCCTATTATTCATACATCTAACAGTTAATATTTGTGGAATTTTAAAGTGCGGAAAGTAAAGTTACGCTATTACAAGGCTTCGGGTATTAATTACATAGCCAAAAACAACCCGTAAAAAGATAAATGAAAAGGAGAAAAACCCTAATTAATCTATTACAACTTGTGAGCAATTACATTAATATTGTAAAATAAAATAATAAAGCGCGCGCGATGAAATTAAGAATGATAGGAAATTAGGGTTTTGACCCCGTCTAACCTAATTGAAAGAAAAAAATTATTTTTGATTGTTTTTTAATTATTTTTTAAGAAAAAGAATTAGGTTTTTAAATTAAATCCAAATCTAATTAGTAATTAAATTAAATTAAAGAAAATAATTTACATGACCTATTTTTGTATTTTATGTTATTTTTAAGAAAAAGGAAAATAGAATTTTAATTTAGACAAAACCCTAATTTCTAATTGTTTTTAATTTATTTACAAAATAATTAAAGCTACCCTAAAAATAAATGAACTAATTAAATTAATTTTTGTATAAAAAATAAATTCTAAATCTAATTGGATGAAAATTATTTTTATGATTTTTTTGGTAAAAAGAAAAATTAATTTGTGTTAGTAAATATAAATTAATTAATTAATTAAGAAATATAAAAAAGAAAAGAAAATGGGCCTGAGAAAGTAATTTGAGGGAGTGTGGATTACAATTTTCTAGGCCCAAAACAAGTGATCCACGTTTTACTTTCCAAGATTCCATGCTGCCTGTTGACTGGTGTGTATCATGGTCCTTCATGTGATGGCCTTTGGATCTGACCATCTGGAGATCCAATGGTGGAGCCTTGAGGTCACATGGTAGTCCTCATGCTTTGTAGGGTATGGAATCTGTAAAGAAAACTCAAGAAAAATGCTAATGTTGGAGGCAGGGGTCGAACCCCTGACCTCACGCCTTCCAACGCCTTAGTGCTTCCTTGGCCACCACTAGGCCATTTGGTTCAGCTTGTTAGTATATGAAACAAAAATAATAAAATGAATAAAATGACGCTAGCTGTAAAACACGCGCCAGAATTCAAATGAACGAATAAGATGGAGCCACACATGTCATCTTCTTCCTCTCTCCGTTGGTAAAAGTCAGAGACTTTTACCTACGGACAAATTCCTGTAGCTATACACCCTGCATTTCTAAAAACCACACACAGACATACAAAATGAAACCTAATTCCATGAATCAACTCGTCTTGGCTTGCTGAGCGTCATGGTGCCCTTCTTGGGGGCCAATTTTTCCTGTACACAGATCCTAAATCGAAGCAAAAAAACCTAACAATGGCAAATTCTGATACAATCCACAAAAACATAATTAAATGTTATAGATAGTTTGCAAATGCTTCAAGGAACAATAATATGTAAGTATTTCATGCTATAGATGCCAAAATCATACAATTCGATTTCAAGAAGAAGCCATTGTCGTGGCTGACTTACAGTGAGTTCTAACGCTGGAAACTCCTTGTTCTTGATTGGTATAGCTGGCTTGTGATCTCAGGAAGTGAATGAGATGGTCAGGGAGCCTTGTAATCACCTGGAAGTACAAAATTGAATCACCACTTTTCTTTGATTTTTTCCAGTTTTGTTCTGCCTTCTCACGCCTCCAAAGCCTGTGTTTTAGGTATGCAATTGTATACTATATACCAAGGATTGGATTAGGGTTGAAATTATGCTCTCAATCTTCATCCATTATGGCTTTTGATTTTGATTTGATTCAATTGAAGATCTTTCCAAAAATAGGCCAAAACCAATCTTTTCATGCACACAAAGGCCTTGCACGATTTGACTTACTTGTTAGCTGTATGTAGAACCTGAAACATGCACAAGATCTTGAAATTTGAATGATTTGGATTTTTCATGATTTATTTTGATTTAAATTGATTTAATTGCAATAAAAATCAAAATAAATAATAAAAATAAGATAAATACAAGTGGAAATATCTAGGGCTCGTGGACCATGCTACCAACTCAAAACAAATGCAAAAAGTTAGGCCCACTTAGCAAAAATTGCAATTTGAGGCATAGTTGACTTTTGACAATTTTTCAAAAAAGGTCAACTTCACCAATGCATAACTTCCTCAATTTTGAATCTTTGAAGGTGTTCTTGGACTTTTTATAAAGCTTGAGATGTCCTATAAGCAACCCTTTTGGTCTCATCTCAATTTGGTATTCCATGTTTATGTATGAAGCTTTGACAAAAAAGGTGTTTTTGTTGACTTTTCAAAATGACCTATAATGTCCAAATCCATAACTTCTTGTGAGTGCATATTTTGATCTTGGGATATGAAGATGGATTGTATATAATTGAATCCTATTCAAAATGAGCTTTGGATGGGTCATTTATCATAAAGTATGAGAAAGTTATGCTTGGTCAAAGTTGAGTTGACTTTTCCTACAAAACCCTAATTTAGCAACTTTTGGTTCTTGATGAATTGTGAGCAATCCTTGATGAATCATGATAAATCCTTGATAAAATGATGAATGATACTTAAAAATGAGGATGTTGACCAAAAATATTAAAGTTTGACTGTATGTGGGCCACAATTGACTTTTGCCCTAGCACAGTCGATTTTCAGGCCTTTGAGCAATTGACTGGGCAAACTTTCTCTGCAAGGCTTGAAACTTGACACGTATAATATTGAGAACATATTAGGACAATGGTGAGAATTTGGGATCCCTTGGAATCAAGTATCTTGATGCAATATGAAACCCTAATTTGAGGTAGACTGCCTTAGGAGAGAGCCTGTCTGGTCAACCCTTGGACTTCCTTGAGCAACTTGAAGATCTTTCTTGAAATGTTTTGAGAAATATGAGAGGGCAAATTTTGGGGTACAACAAATCCGTTCCGAGAATCGCTCCGTTAATCATTATTGTCTCTAGTCCTATCCCATACACTTCGGATAAGGCTGTCCCTTGGCACTATGGGGCCGATGTGTATTACCATGGAGTTAAGCAAGACTTAGAGAGTGAAGAAGTTGATGCTGATGTTAGTAATATTGTCGGAGCTAGCAAGGTCACCAGAAGCGGAAGAATCTTTTCTCCTGAGATTTCCCCTCCGACTGTTCACAAACCTGTTGTCATTCCATCTTCTAGTACATCAGCTACTGTCCCAGTTCCTATTCCAGTTATCACCCCTGTCGCTGAGCCATCTGGGACTCGGGGCAAAGAAATCACAGGTGAGCCTGCCCGGACGGAGGCACCTAAGAAGATCATTATAGAAACCTCTAAGCAGGAGATAGAGGAAATTCTGAAGATTATCAAGAAGAGCGACTACAACGTAGTCGAGCAGCTGGGGCAGACCCCGTCAAAAATCTCCATGTTATCCTTGTTATTGTGTTCTAAAGCCCATGCAAAGGCTTTAATTGCTTTCCTCAAAACTGCGCATGTGTCACAGGAAACTTCTTCCGATCAATTCAAAGACTGCGTAGCTAGTTTGACTACCGACAATGGGTTGGGTTTCTCAGACGCAGATCTGACTGCTAAAGGAAGAAATCATAATTACGCTATGAACGTCTCAATCGAGTGCAGGGGAACTACTATGGCCCATGTAATGGTGGATACCGGGTCCTTATTAAATGTTTTGCTAAAGAAAGAATTAGACCGTCTGGACTGTGAAGGTTTGATTCTAAAGCCAAGCAATATCGTGGTCAGGGCTTTTGATGGGTCAAAAAGGATGGTGCACGGGGAAGTGGACGTCCCTGTTAAAGTTGGCTCTCAAACTTTTGCATCTACTTTCTACGTGATGGATATCCGACCATCATATTCTTGCTTGCTAGGTCTCCCTTGGACTCATAAGGCGGGGCAGTGACTTCCACGCTCCACCAAATGTTGAAATATCCAGTAAAGGGGAAGATTGTTATGGTGCAAGGTGAAGAGGAGTACATGGTGAGTCATCTCAATTCCTTTCGCTATGTGGAGATGGATGGGGAGTTCATTGAAACCCAGTGTCAGAACTTTGAAGAGGTCCCCCAGACTTTAGCATCAACTGAAGTTGCTGCTGACAAACCTCAGATGAGGATGGCTTCCCTCAAGGATGCCAGGGCTGTAATTGAAAAAAATGGGTGTGCAAATTGGGGTCAGCTCCCCGATTTCACACACAAATTTGACAAGTTTGGTTTGGGCTTTACTACAGAGGCTCAAAGGGCTGTTCGGCGCATGCGGATTGGAAGACCTCCTCTGCACATCAGTAATCAGGGAGTGAATGCAGTTGAGGAAAGTGAAGAAGATTCAGATATCGACATCTGGATGTACCCGACTACCAATGGTGGATTGAACGACTGGATGGCGAAGGACTTCATACCTATTTCTTTTATTCCACAGTAATTGAATTTTATTTTAAGATTTGTAATAGACAGTTTGAAACTTTACGGCCCGGTGCCTTGCCCGAGGCACCTTGGCTTTGCTTGTGAGGGCTTATTATTTGTCATTTTCATATATCATCAATAAAGCATTGGACGTTTTCTTGCATTACAAATTTTGCGCTCCTTATTTTTCTTTTCTATCTTGCACTTTATCAAAATCGCTATTGTCTTACACACACTCACATATCATAATGCAGATCCATATCTACTCTGGATCCCATTGATAACAACTCTACTACTGCCATTTATGACTTTGAAAATCCGATCAACCAAGCCGAGGATGAAGGTGAGGATGATTGTGAGGTGCCCAGAGAACTTGCTAGACTGTTACTGCAGGAAGAAAGGGTCATACAGCCTCATGAGGAGCCAGTTGAATCAGTAAATTTGGGTACAAAAGAAGACAGGAAAAAGGTCAAGATAGGTGTGAATCTTAACATAGTCGCATAACATCTCAGATGCTATGCGACTATGTTAAGATCTTCGCTTGGTCTTATGAAGATATGCCTGGTTTAGACACTGATATTGTGGTTCATCGCTTGCCAACTAAAGAAGACTGTCCTCCGGTAAAGCATAAGGTTCACCGTATACGCCCTGAGATGTCTGAGAAAATCAAAGTTGAGGTCATG
Source organism: Vicia faba (assembly GCA_948472305.1). Taxonomy (NCBI): domain Eukaryota; kingdom Viridiplantae; phylum Streptophyta; class Magnoliopsida; order Fabales; family Fabaceae; genus Vicia; species Vicia faba. The sequence continues at coordinate 415,654,502 of OX451738.1, forward strand.
AAACAGTTTGACACCAGATTCCTAGCTGTTACTTCTTATCCGCAGTGGTTTGCCAACGTGGTTCCGGTGCCTAAGAAAGATGGTAAGGTGCGGATGTGTGTGGACAATAGAGATCTGAACAGGGCGAGTCCCAAGGATGATTTCCCACTTCCTCACATCGATGTCCTGGTCGACAACACCATGCAACATAAGATCTTCTCCTTTATGGATGGTTTTTCTGGTTACAATCAGATCAAGATGGCTCCCGAGGACATGGAGAAGACAACCTTCGTTACACAGTGGGGCACTTTCTGTTACAAGGTAATGCCTTTCGGGTTGAAAAATGATGGGGCAACTTATCAGCGCGCCATGGTCGCTTTGCTCCACGACATGATTCACCATGAGATTGATGTTTACGTTGATGATATGATCGCAAGGTCCCAGACTGAGGAAGAACACCTTGACCATCTCCAGAAACTGTTCGACAGGTTGAAGATGTATAAGCTGAGGTTGAACCCGAACAAGTTCACCTTCGGGGTAAGGTCTGGTAAGCTGTTGGGTTTCGTCGTTAGTGATAAAGGTATTCAGGTGGACCCCGCCAAGGTAAAACCCATACAGGAGATGCCGACTCCTCGCGCAGAAAAGGAAGTTAGAGGCTTTTTGGGATGTCTGAACTACATTGCCCGATTCATTTCACATATGACTGCCACTTGTGAACCAATCTTCAAGCTGCTGAAGAAAGATTAAATGGTAAAATGGAATGATGAATGTCAGACCGCTTTCGAAAGGATCAAGGAATACCTCCAAGAGCCACCAATTTTGATGCCTCCAGTTGAAGGAAAACCTTTGATCTTATACTTGATAGTACTGGATAATTCAATGGGGTGCGTGCTGGGGCAACATGACGAGTCTGGCCGAAAAGAGCACGCTATTTACTACCTTAGCAAAAAGTTTACCGACTACAAGATCCGATACTCGTTGCTCGAGAAAACTTGCTGCGCTTTGGCATGGGCTGCTCGCCGGATGAGACAGTATATGGTGACTCACACCACCTTATTGATATCAAAAATGGATCCAATCAAGTATATCTTCGAGAAGCCTACCCTGTCCGGAAGAATAGCAAGATGGCAGATGATCTTAACTGAGTATGACATCTAATATACAACCCAAAAATAAATTAAGGGGAGTGTATTGGCGGATCATTTGGCGCATCAAACCGTGGATGACTACCAATCCATGAATTTCAAATTCCCGGATGAGAACATCATGTTAGTGACCGACGGTGAAGAACCTGGACCGGCTGAAGGACCTGAGGAAGGATCCCGATGGTCTATGTATTTTGATGGAGCCTCAAACGCGTTAGGTAATGGCATTGGCGCTGTGATTATATCTCATAAGCGCTTTCATACTCCATTCACCGCCCGATTATGTTTTAACTGCACCAACAATATGGCAGAGTATGAGGCATGTATCCTAGGTCTTCGAGCTGCTATTGACCTGAGGATTAAGTTCTTGAGTGTATTCGGAGATTCTGCTCCGGTGATCAGTCAGATCAAAGGCGAGTGGGATACAAAGCACCCAAATCTTATTCCTTACAAAGAGTATGTACTGATGTTGCTCCCACAATTTGAGGAGGTAACCTTTGAACACTTCCCAAGAGAGGAGAATCAGTTAGAGGACGCGCTAGCTACCATGTATTCCATGTTCAAAGTCAGGCGGGACAAAGAAGCTCCCCAGATTACCATTGAGAGGTTGGACGGACCCGCATATTGCTGTGACATTGAGACTGAAGAAGTAGCAGATAAACCCTGGTTTCACGAGGTAAAGAGGTATCTTGAGGCTCAAGAGTACCCCGAGGGTGCGTCTGTTAATGATAAGAAGTTTCTGAGAAGGTTCGCTGCGAAGTTCTTCATCAGCAATGGGATCCTTTATAAGCGTAACCATGATTCAACCTTACTGCGATGTGTGGACAAGAGCGAGGCAGAAAGGATCATGGCAGAACTACATGAAGGTACCTTCGGGACTCATTCCAGTGGACATACCATGGATAAGAAAATCCTACGGGCAGGATATTATTGGTCTACTATGGAAGCCGATTGCTATCAACATTCTCAGACCTGTCATAAGTGCCAAGTCTATGCTGATAAGGTGCATGTACCTCTAGTTCCTCTGAATGTTTTGACAGCTCCTTGGCCCTTTGCAATGTAGGACATCGACATGATCGGCGAGATCATACCTACGGCGTCCAACAAGCATCGACTCATCCTGGTGGCTGTGATGCGGTGGGAGAACTGACTTGAGTTTTTCCGTTTGTGTTCGCAAATGTTGCGGTTAGCAAGAGTCACCACCGACTTTTCTTTTATCCAAAAGGAAAGGTAAAAAAGCACAGGAAATACCTTTGAGATGTTTTCTTGAGTTCGGGGGGTAGATTATGAAAAGGGAAGGTGCTAGCACCCTTTTCATCCATGGTTTCCATGGGCTCTTAGTTACTTGTTTAGATCACTTGCTTTGCTTTGTTTGAAATGGTGTTTGGTGTGATTTTGAAAGTATTTTGTAAAAGATGCCATTCGTTTAGGCAATCTTTGTAATGATTCTCGTTCGTAAGAATATATACAAAGATGTTTGTCTTTTGAAAATGTTTTCAATGTTTTGTAAGATGTTTTGAAATGTGTGTGTGTTTGTTTTTGAAAATAGCAAGGATTTGTTTTGAAATGGAACAAGTAACTAGAAGCTATCTACCTACTCAAATGTCTTTCTTGTGCATTTTTATTCCTTTGACATTGTTGACTTACCATTGATTTGGTAAGCAACCCTATCTTTGGATATAAACGGGACGGGCGTGGGTCATCGTATGACCATGATAACAATGTTGCCAAGTATCTTAGAATTTTTGAGGGACCAAGATCATTTTGTTTTAGGCAACCTTTGAATAGCGTCATCGAGGGACTATGATCTTATTTGTTTTGTTTTGCCAAGATACTTCGCATGCGTAACATGGCCATTTTATTTTAGGCAACCAAGTGGGAGAAACCCTAGGGGTGCTTGTGTGCAAAGTGTATCATTTTCATGCTTTTGTCTTGCATATAGGGTTTTCTATTTTTCTTTATTTTTGTTCTTGTCATACAAACCCTAATTACTAAGCATAGCATATAAAGCGATAAATTGCGTAAAATAAACTAAGCTATTACAACAATTATTATGGGAGGGGGATACAAGTTTTGAATGGGGATTTGACACAAATATAAACCTAAAAATATTATTACAACCCAATCGAATATTGCGTGAATTAAATAAATAATACAAGTATTTAAAATGCAATGTATTTATGTAAAAAATGTTTTTGTATTTGGTTTTTGTATGAAAAAATAATTTAATTTAAACCCTAAAAAATAAGGAAAAAATAATATTATTTTTGGAGGAGTGAAACCCTAATTTTTTTATTCAAAGAAAATAATGCTTTATATCATTATTTGTACATTTTTTGTATAAGAAAATAATAAATAATATTATATATAAATATTAAAAATTAAATGTGTATAAAAATAAGTATTTAGGAGTATAAAATGTATAATAAAATATTAAGTATTTTTACATTATATTTACAAATTATTTAAGAAAATAAGTTCTATTTTAATCAAATAAATTAATTCTTATGTAGAAAAAAATAATAAAATTGTAAAAAATAAAGAAATTATTTGTAGGATTTTAATTATTCAGAAAAAAGAAATGAAAGTGTTAAAAATAAAAATATGAAGAAAAATGCAAAAAATATAATAAATTAGCCAGGGGTGCAAATATCAAGTCAGGAGGTGCAAATATCAGAAACAAAAGGCCCAAAGCGCCAAAAAGCCCAAGCGCGCTTCATCCCTGTCCTCTGGCCAGCTTCTGGGCGCGTTTTTGTTCAAATCTGTAACTTGTTAATGCTTGCATAAAAATAAAAACTCATAACATGAAACATGTGGCATTTGAGCTCACGATTCCAACAATATAAATTATGTAACGTAACTCTTAAAGATCAGAGAGAATTTTGGAACCCCTAATTCGTGACCTAACTTTTTCAGCATTTTCAATCTTTAAATTCTCTCAGCACAGTTAATATAAATGAAAAGTATGCATATGTACAACTTCGTTATGATAAGGACTACATTTTTTCTTCATAAATCGTGGCTTAAGGATGCCTATTCAGAGAGATAGAGTTTAAGAAATATAACTCCTTCAGCTGGATTCGAGTAGAGCAATGTAGGGACTTTAATGGAGGCATGAGGATTGTTTGAGCTTCCTTGAACTTCCCTGAAGCTATTCCAATGCTTATCTTACTTTGAGGATGGCTGGAACTCTCTGCACAAGTCAAATTGCAAGATTCCAAAGTGAAAATGGTGGATGCTGAAACATGGGTTACAGAACCAGGGTGATAGCTTGGATTTCTTTGGTATGAAGTGTATGAGATGTTTCAAGTGTTTAAACACAAAATGCATGAGCCAAAAATTGGTTGGCTGTGATTTTGCAGAAGTTCTGAGTTTTGGATAGTTTTGAGTGTTTTTGAGTTTTGGAGAGTTTCAACTTCAATCCAATCGTGCTAAGCCTTGCAATAAGTTTGTATATTTGTATAAAATTGATAAAAAAAGTCAGCCCTTACTAGATGTACAAGTTTTGGACCTTTTGGCAATTTTCCTTGCATTTGAAGTAAAGTGAAGTGACCATACTTACATGCTTGTCCTTGCTTGCTTAAGAGCTGAAATGAACTTGTACAATTTGCTTGAGACCTCTATGCATTGCTTTCACCAAGGGAACAGGTTCAATGCTCAAGATTGACAAAGTTACAAAAGCTCATCTTTATGAAATTGGCAATATGAACTTTATGCCTAAAATGGAATTATCTCTTGTACAAAGCTTCAAAAGCAAAGATAATGCCTTTGTCAACTGAGTTTGCATTTAATTATGGAGTGTAAAGCAAGATTAGTACCTGTAAAGCAAGATACAACCAACATGGATTGGATTTGCAACTTGATGCTATGTGGAAATGGCTTAAACAAAAAGTGAGAAAATGCCAACTTCCTCTCTTCGATTCTCCCTACTCAAAAATGATCTTGGAGAGTTCTTGGACATCTTGGAAAGCATGCAATGTGCTATATAATCCATATTTGAAATGAAATTTGAGATACCTCTTGTAACTAAGTGAAAAATGTCCATGAAGTTGGGTCCAAAACCTGCCTAAATTAGGGCAAAATTTCATTAAGTTAAGAAGTTCATGGACCTATATTCACAAATTCATAACTTGATATCCAAGCATATTTTGGGAAAAGTTTGTGAAGAAAAGTTGTAGATTTCATGGAGGACTACAACTTTCATGTTGGAAGTTTTCTTTGAATCAAAATTCATCATGGTGAAAAAGAGGTGGAAAGTTGGGAAAAAATAAGAAAAATTTTATACTTAGAAAAATTCTAAGTTATGAAAATTTTCAAATTAAAACCCTAATTTTCAATTTTGAGTTTCTTGGTGAACAATTTTCATATTTTGACATATCTTGATTAATTATGACCCTTGGCACTTGATTTTGACCAAAAGGTCAAAGTTTGACTTTTTAGTGCACAATTGACTTTTGATCAGTTGACTGCAAAATTCATCTGTCAATCCAATGAACTTGAGATATTTTGAACCATGTAATTAGGTCAAGATGATTCCATTTAACCCTTGAAATCATGTTTGAACTCAATTGGTCATTGTCTAGGTTAAAAATCAGAAATTTCCCTTTCTCAGTCAAAACCCTAATTTTGACCATTTTGCCCTTTTGATGATTTGATCAAATTTCTTGAGGAGTTGTGATCCAAACTTGATCAAATGGTACATATGAGTTTAAAATGTTGATATGGATAAAAAATTATGAAGTTTGACTGTAAATTGGCCATGGTTGACTTTTCCCCCAATACAGTTGATTTTTAGGTCAACTGTCCAATTGATTGATCAAAAATGTGGTTCAAGGCTTGAAACTTAACATGAGCAATCTTAGGGATCCAAGATGAAGTATGAAAGTCACATGAAGCATTGATGGTCCAAAAATACTTGTGCAAACTCAAACCCTAATTTTAGGTTATCAGTGCAAGATGAGGTGTCTTGAGCTGACCAAACCCTAGTCTTGTCTTGAGTCCAAGAAGTCTTGTGAGAAAAGTCTTGATAAATGAGAGGGCATATTTTGGGGTGCAACAGCTGCCCCTGTTCAATCTTCTTGAACCTAAAAAGTTAGATTGGCGAATTTTGCCGTTCGTGACTCGAAGGTAAAAGATGATTGGACACTAAAGTGCCCATAAATTTGCACTCGACAAAGTGTAGTTGAGGGAATGGGCTTAAAGACGCCATTTGGAGAGGTGATAGAATCTTGTTGGAGATGGGCTTGTAGATGCCATCCAAGAACGTTTGCTGAATTGTAAGTTATAAGTTAGAAGAATAAGTATCAGAATGGTGTCCGTATCTGGAACGTATCTGAACTGTCTCTGGAGACTGAACCTGTATGAGAACAGAATAACATCCGTGTCTAGAGCGTATCCGAGCTGTAACAAGGGTGTGAAATCTGAATAAGGGCCAGAATGGCATCCGTGTCTGGAGCGTATCTGAACTTGAGATCTGAATGAGTATCAGGATGGCATCCGTGTCTGGAGCGTATCTGAGCTGTATCTGAATCTTGAAATCTGAATAAGGGTCAGAATGGCATCCGTGTCTGGAGCATATCTGGACTGTATCTCGAAGTTGAGGTTTGAATAAGTAACAGAATGACTTCCGTGTCTGGAGTGTATCTGTACTGTATCTAGACGTTTGATCTGAATGAGTAATAGAATGGCTTCCGTGTCTGGAGCGTATCTAAACTGTATCTGAAATCTGAATCTGAATGAGTAACAGAATGACTTCCATGTCTGGAGCGTATCTGTACTGTATCTAGAATCTTTGAACATTGTTAATGGTAGCTATTAATCTTATCCTGAAAAGGGTAAAATGTTAGCTGAAGCACAAAGTTATGTTGCATGAAATGTATGATGCAATATATGTACTTTATCCATGTTTATGATATATGGATGTAATGTATGCGCATGTAAGCTGATTTGCTGTATTGCTGAGGAAAATAAATCCTTGACTATTGCTGAGGACAATAAATCCTTGATTGATGAGGATATGTGGATTCTTCATGTCTTAAAGTTGGAGTATTGACAAAAATTCTGTTGTGAGGGCAATGCCGTATACTGCTTGAGTAATCTGCTTAGAGAATCTAGAGAATTTGATGACTTCTGTTGGGAATTACACAATGGGAATCCTTGTTCTGCTGGGGAACAAAGAAAACTCTGAGGAAGAAGCTTATTCCTGTTTGGAAAAAGTTCAGGAGTTTCGATCGTCTGCCACTCTACTGGGGAATTATCCTAGGTTAAGGAGAAACAGAAGTTAATTGTTATCTAGTTGATTTTCGGGCTTCAAGACAACTTGCTGGGGAAATTGGAGAAACTGAATGGTTTCCGCTAGGGATTAAGAGTTTGAAGTTTTGGCTCCGCTGGGGATCTTGATGATGTACCGTAGGGATTGCTCATGGAATAGCCTAAAGACGTTTTCCTATCCTTTCAACCTGTCAGTAATTGTTCTTTTCCACTTTGTTTATTTGTAAATAGTAATTATGTTCAAATGCATATGTTAATTAATGAATCATTCGACGTTTTTGCAAATAAAAAACACAAGTGTAAATAAAAAGGTAAATAGTTTTCTGTACTTTGAAAGAGATATCTTTGTATTTAATTTGAATAAGTATTTTGTACAAAGGAGACAGACATCCTAGTAAGAGGATGGTGTCATAAAAGTAAGAAAAATTTATACAAAGAAAGATAGCTATATGTGATAATCCCATGGGGTTCCCATTCTGCTATAGCCTTCGTAGCTCCGAGTATCTTGTCCATTCGTTGCTTCGTCCGAAGATGATTGGATTGATCAGCAGCTTCAGGTTTGTCAGTGAATATATTGTCCTTAAAGTCATCCGACGAGACATAGTCATACGCTTTAATTCCCTAACTTTTGCCTGGACCGCCCTTTCGGGTTTTCAGTCCACCGGGAAACCCTTTTTTGCCCAAGTCGCCCTTTCGGGTTTTCAACTTGCCGGGTGTACACAATTTTTTATTTTATCCCTAATTTTTGCCCGAACCTTTTTGGTTCGCCGGGATGCCGTTGTTATGCCTAGGTATGTCAACCTAGCGGGTCTCTTATGCGTAGTATCTTTTGACTATGTCTGCGTTCACAGGGTGTGGCAGGTCGTCACCATCCATGGTGGTTAAGATCATTTCCCCACCAGAAAAGATGTTCTTGATTACAAATGGTCCTTCATAGGTAGGAGTCCATTTGCCCCTGGGATCACTTTGTGGCAAGATGATGCGCTTGATCACTAGATCTCCAACTTGATATACTTGGCGTCTGACTTTCTTGTTGAAGGCCTTGATCATCCTCTTTTGATACGTCTGACCATGGAAAACAACAGTAAGTCTCTTTTCGTCAATTAAGTTCAGTTGATCAAGTCGGGTCTGGATCCAATCGTCCTCACTCAAACCTGTATCCTTCATGATTCTTAAAGAGGGGATCTGAACCTCAATAGGAAAAACAGCCTTCATGCCATAAACCAAAGAATAGGGTGTTGCCCCATTTGATGTGCGAGCCGTGGTACGGTACCCGTGGAGAGCGAACGGTAGCATCTCATGCCAGTCCTTGTAGGTGACTGTCATCTTCTGTATGATCTTCTTAATATTTTTTTTAGCAGCTTCGACTGCACCATTCATCTTTGGCCGATAGGGAGATGAATTGTGATGTTGAATCTTGAACTGCTCGCACAAGGCGGTGATCATAGTATTGTTAAGGTTTGTACCGTTATCAGTGATGATCCTTTCTGGGATACCGTACCGACAAATAAGATTCTACTTGATGAAGCGGGCAACAACATTCTTAGTAACGGATGCAAAGGAAGCTTCTTCGACCCATTTGGTGAAATAGTCAATGGACACTAGAATGAAGCGGTGTCCATTGGAGGTTGTAGTCTTGATCTCTCCAATCATGTCAATTCCCCACATAGCGAAAGGCCAAGGAGCTGTTAAGACATTTAGAGGAACCAGAGGCACGTGCACCTTGTCTGCATAGATTTGACACTTGTGACAAGTCCGAGAGTGTTGATAGCAGTCAGCTTCCATGGTAGACCAGTAATAGCCTGCTTGTAGGATTTTCTTCGCCATCGTATGCCCGCTAGAGTGAGTGCCAAAGGTACCTTCATGCAATTCAGCCATGATCTTTTCAGCTTTAATCTTGTCCACACAACGGAGCAGAATAGAATCATGATTGCGTTTGTACAGGATGCCATTACTTAGGAAGAACTTAGCAGAGAATCTCCTTAGGAACTTTTTGTCATTGATTGAAGCTCCTTCTGGGTATTCTTGAGCCTCGAGATGCCTTTTGACTTCATGAAACCACGGCTGGTCCACTACTTCTTCGGTATTAATCTCGTGACAGTGTGCTGGTTCGTCCATTCTTTAAATGGTGATTTGGGGAGCCTCACTATCCCAATTAAGTTTAAACATAGATGACATTGTGGCTAGAGCATCTGCTAGATGATTTTCTTCTCGCGGGAAGTGCTCGAAGGTAATCTGCTCAAAATGTGGTAGCAATGTCAAAACATGTTCTCTATAAGGGATGAGGTTTGGATGCTTAGTGTCCCATTCTCCTTTGATATGACTGATGACCAAAGCTGAATCCCCAAACACATCTAAAGATTTGATTCCCATTTCTATGGCAGCCTTGAGACCAAATATGCATGCTTCGTACTCCGCCATGTTGTTCGTACAGTTGAAGCAAAGTCTTGCAGTAAAAGGAGTATGGCATCCTTCCGGAGATATAAGCACAATGCCGATACCGTTACCAAGTGCATTGGATGCCCCATCAAAGTACAGGGTCCATCGGGATCCTTGTTCAGGTCCGTCATATGGTCTGATCTCTTCGCAGTTGTCTACTGTCATGATGTCTTTGTCAGGGAAGTCAAACTTCATGGACTGATAATCTTCTACAGCTTGATGAGCAAGATGATCAGCTAGCACACTGCCCTTTATAGCTTTTTGGGTCGTGTACTGTATGTCATATTCAGTTAGGTTCATCTGCCATCTAGCTATCCTCCCAGACAGAGCAGGCTTCTCAAAGATGTACTCTATCGGATCCATCTTAGATATCAGCAAAGTGGTATGAGTCAACATATACTGTCTTAGCCAGCGAGAAGCCCATACCAAAGCGCAACAAGTTTTCTTGAGCAGTGAATATCTGGTTTCACAGTCGGTAAACTTTTTGCTCAGGTAGTAAATATCGTGCTCTTTTCGGCCAGACTTGTCATGCTGCCCCAATATGCACCCCATTGAGTTCTCTAAAACGGTCAGATACATGATTAGTGGTCTTCCCTCGACTGGTGGCATCAAGACAGGAGGCTCTAGTAAATACTCCTTGATTTTGTCGAAAGAAATCTGACATTCATCATTCCATCTGACTACTTGATCTTTCTTCAACAGCTTGAAGATTGGTACACAAGTAAACGTTAGGTGAGAGATGAATATGGCAATATAGTTTAGGCGTCCCAAAAAACCTCTGACTTCCTTCTCAGTGCGAGGAGCAGGCATTTCTTGGATCGCTTTGACTTTGGCAGGATCAACCTCGATGCCTTTGTTGCTGACAATGAAACCTAAGAGTTTACGGGACCGGACTCCGAATGTGCACTTGTTTAGATTCAATCTTAACTTGTACTCCTTCAATCTGACAAATAGCTTTTGCAGGTGATCAAGGTGCTCTTCTTCAGTTTGTGACCGGGCTATCATGTCATCTACGTAGACCTCTATCTCATGATGTATCATATCATGAAACAAAGCTACCATGATGCGTTGATATATTTCCCCAACATTCTTCAGTCCGAATGGCATCACTTTGTAGCAGAACGTACCCCACTGTGTGACAAATGTAGTTTTCTCCATGTCCTCAGGTGCCATTTTGATCTGGTTATAGCCTGAGAATCCGTCCATGAAAGAAAATACTTTGTGCTGGGCTGTATTGTTAACCAGGATGTCGATGTGTGGAAGTGGAAAATCATCTTTAGGGCTGACCCTGTTTAAATCTCTATAATCCACGTACATTCTCACTTTGCCGTCCTTTTTAGGCACGGGAACAATGTTGGCCACCCATTGAGGATAGGAAGTAACATCCAGAAATCCGGTATTGAACTGTTTCATAACTTCCGCTTAGATCTTCTCTGACATGTCAGGTCTCATGCGGAAGACTTTCTGTTTCACTGGTGGACAGTTTTCTCTTGTGGGTAGACGGTGTACCACAATGTCTGTATCGAGTCCCGACATGTCTTCGTATGACCAGGCAAAGATATCAACATAATCACGCAATAGCTGAATTAGGCGCTCCTTGACACTCGGCTCTAGATTGGCACCCACTTTGATTTCCTTTTTATCTTCCTCGGTACCCAAGTTGATTGTATCCAACAGCTCCTCATGAGGCTGAATAGCTCTTTCCTCTTGTTGTAGTAGTCTGGCCAATTCCCCTAACACCTCATAATCTTCCTCACCTTCGTATCCGGCTTGGTAGATCAGATCTTCAGAGTCACTGAAGGCTATAGCAGTATCATTACCCATGGGATCCGGAATGGAAGGTGTTTTACCCCAAAATTTTCCCTCTCATATTTCTCAAGACATTGCAAGAAAAGTCTCCAAGTGGCTCAAGGCTTGCTCAAGAGTGGGTCAGACAAGTCATCTCCTAAGGCAGTCTTCCCCAAATTAGGGTTTTGTGTTGCATCAAGATCCTTGAATCCAAATGACCTCAAGTGCTCCCCAATGTCCTAATATGCTCTCAAGATCATCCATGTCAAATTTCAAGCCTTGCAGAGGAAGTTTGCTCAGTCAATTGCTCAAAGGGTCCAAAAATCGATTGTGTTAGGGCAAAAGTCAACTGTGACCTACAAATAGTCAAACTTCGAGATTTTTTTGTCAACATTCTCATTTTTAAGGATATTTAATCATTTTATCAAGGGTTGATCATGATTCATCAAGGATTTCTCAAAATTCATCAAGACTCAAAAGTTGCTAAATTAGGGTTTTGTAGGAAAAGTCAACTCAATTTTGACCAAGCATAACTTTCTCATACTTTATGAAAAATGACCCATCCAAAGCTCATTTTTAATAGTATGCAATTTCCTACAATCCATATTCATACCCCAAGATCAGAAAATGCACTCACAAAAAGTTATAAATTTGGACATTATAGGTCATTTTTGAAAGTCAACAAAAACACCTTTTTTCTAAAGCTTATAACTTGATCTTGGAATATCAAAATGATATGAGACCAAAATGGTTGGTTATAGGACATCTCAAACTTTCTAAAAAGTCAAAGAACACTTCCAAAAGTTCAAAATTGAAGAAGTTATGCATTGTTGAAGTTGGACTTTTTTGCAAAATTGCCAAAAGTCAACTATCCCCAAAACATCAAATTTTGTCAAATAGGCCCATTCTTTTCCACTTGATTTGAGCTTGCATCATTGTCCACGTGTCCTAGCTTCATCCATAAGCCCATATCTCTTTTTTATTATTTTAATTGATTTTTTATTGAATTTATTCATTTTAAATCAAATTAAATCATTTAAAATCTAAAACTTTGATTACATGAGATTTTTTGGCTGTTTCAGGTCTTAATTATCATCATGATCATCATCAAACTCGAATCATAAAATATCATGTACAAAAAGATTGAAAATTGGCAAAATTGGAAAGGTTTAAAGAATGAATCAAATCAAATTGGCAAGCATTGATGGGAGAAGATTCAAGCCATAATTCTTACCCTAATACATTATGCAATACATAAGCAAGCCAAAGGGACGTGAATAAGGGTTAGAGGCTGCAAGAAGAGGCAGAACAAAGTTAGAAAAAAGTGGTGAAAAGCTTGAATTCGAAATCATAGCAAGAGGCGTTTTCAGAAGCCAAAAGCTATTCCAATCGCTTCCTGGGTGTTCACTAAACCTTCCTAGATCAAAAGCAAGCTTCCTCACACACCACAACACACTGTAAGTAGCACGACAACTCGCCCTGTTCTTGAAACCGTAAATCATCATTCTTGCATCATTTGAATAAATTGTTGGTATATTTGAAATCCTCATAACATTTCCAAACTATTGGTATTATTCAATTTTTTTTATCTGACCTATACTGCAAAATGCCATAGCTAGGGTTTCGTGGATATTTTTGGGTGTTTCTGTTTCAGGAGTAATTGGCCATCAAGAAGGGTATGATTGTGACCGGGATGATGAGACAAGCACAACCATCCCCTTATAATTCATTTTCATGGCTTACAGAGGATTTTGGAGTATGCATGACTTAAAGTGACGGTTTGTGTCCGTGGCTATAGGTTTTATAGGGTTTTAGCCACGGATGGAAGATTGAAGACGATGTGTGGCAAGGCGTGGTTGGCCCATTCAAATCACACGCGCTTTTTTTTTATTCTGACCAATAATCATTGTTTTGCTTTATTATATTTCTTTTGTATATTATTAACAAGCAAAGCAAAACAGCCTAGTGGCAAGCACGCATTGGTAAGATCCAACAGGACCTGGGTTCGAATCCCAGGTCCCGCACTTTCATTCATAATTTTGTTTTTCAGGTGATTCGGTGCATTTGCCTTGCTACAACATACCATGCACCTCCATATATCCAGTAGCCAGATGGCCAAAGGCCAGATCTGGGGGACAAGATCTGAAGGACCACCACAGGCAAAGTCAGCGCGCCCACACCAAATCCAGGGAAAGTCAACAGGGCCAGCGTGTAATGGGCCTCCGATGTGCTTCTCAAACTCCTAAATCAGGCCCATACCCCCTTACTCTCATCTATTTTATTTTTTGTTTTAATTAATTATTTTATTATTTCAATTTAATTTCTAACCAATTAAAATTCATCCTTTTTATAAAATAAAATCACCAAAAATATTTTTTATCAAATTAAACTTTAACTTTTATTTTTTATTAATAAATACTAATAAATCAATTTAGGTTTTAATTCTAAAATAATTTTAACATATTTTTGTAAATAATTAAATTTAACTAGACTTAATTAGGTTTTACTAATTCAATTAATTTTTATTTCTTTCTTAAAATTCCAAAAATCCAAAAATAATTTATTTATTTTTAATTAATTAATTTATTAATTTAGTAATTAATTTAAGTTAATTTCCTTCTTAAAATAAAAAATAACAAAAAATCTTTTCTTTAAAAAAAAGGGTCAAAACCCTAATCTTGCGCCGATTTAATTTCCCGCATGCGATTTATTTTCTTTATCCAATAATGTACTGGCCTCCGGTTTGTAATAGTTAAATAGGACTTTTATTATTTTTTATCGCTTTATTTATTTTTAAAAGGGTTTGTCTTTGGCGATGTAAATACCCGACGCCTTGTAATTTAAATTCCGCACTTTTATTTTCCACAAATTATAACTGTTAGATGTTTGATAATAGGGATGCATGACAAGATTGAATGTTTTAACCTAAAATCAACTAGATCACCCTTAACATGTACAAATACAAAAATAAACTGAAAATGACACACTTTCACATGCGCACTCTTAGGGTACACCCCACTTGGTTGCCTTCGTACGCGGTCATTGAGTATAGGTCACTTTAGAGGTCGTCCTCTTGTCCAAAGATCATAGTCGCCTCGAAACAGTTGCCTCGGATATTGTTGCCTCAAACAAATGATCTAAGACATTAGGGATACCGCTAAGGCATCCTAATATTGCTTTAGTGACCGCACATCCCTCATTCAAATTGACCCTCAAACTCCAACGACGATGTTACCTACTCATAAATAGTGGGATAGCATTGTCTAAAGGACATTAGCATAGAACAATTCCTTTTTCGAGTAGGTAGATGGTTCTTAGATATTTGCTCTTTCAAAAACAAAAACTTTTCACACTTACACTTTTCGAACAAAGTTTTCAGAAAACACTTCATACACTCTTGAGGACAGAAGCAAGAGTTAAATCAAAGTTTCAATTAAAAACTTTTTTTCAAACCCACAAGCACAAAAAAAGCAATATTTTGAAAACAATATGAGCAAGTACCTAAGAGCCCGTGGATAACCACAGACAGAAAGGGTGCTAACACCTTCCCTTTCTATAATCTACCCCCGAACCCGAGAAATATCTCGAAAAAGCAATTTTTCTGTGCTTTTTTCCCTTCCTCGTTGGATAAAATAAAATTCGGTGGCGACTCTTGCTTACCGCGACATTTTGCAAAAACAAACGCAAAACACAAACCAGCATTCCAAAAAACAGTCAGTTCTTCCCACCGTATCACAGAACTGGCGACTATGCTGGGGATGCTTATAAGTGGGGTGTACCTTAGGAATAGTTCATATTGATTTCAATTGTTTGACTTGCATGCTTTATATTTGTGGGTTAAATCGGAGTTACTATAGATCCTAACCCGGATCTGGGGGATACCCTTTAGGTAAGTAGCAATAAACTGTGAGGGAACTATACAGCGTAGACCGATACGGTTGAAGCAGTAGCTATGTTGGTGTGTCACTTTAGTATGTACCGATATTCCTTGTGGCGCAACGAGGAGAATATGGGTCTGCTAAGGGGTCATTAAGCACCAACTGACCTTAGAACCTTTAAATTTACCAACTTAGCCATAGAACAGTAGCAGTATGCTACACTCATTGAGACTAAACTCTCGCGATGATTCCAACCGAAAGAAAAGGTTGCTAAACTAGAATTATGAACGATCGAGGGTAGTTAGTGATATTGAGATCCTCTAGAACCTGGTTACTATTTTTAGGACAGGTTTGAACCAACTGAACTGAAAGAGGGTAGTACCTAGACTCCTTGCCAGCCTAAAATCTAAGGGCTCTCTGTGTGACTTGTGTGCCTTTACCATGTTTGCTATTTGTGGATATTTGTGGTGTGTTTTCTATCATGACATCATGACATCATGACATTGCATGCATCTTGCATTGGACTAACCTATTTCAAAGACAGGAGGGATTCATCTTTGTTCTGTTTTGTAGGTCATGGCACCCATGCGTAGAAACACCATCCGGATCAATTTTGTCCAAGTTCCCACTCTGCTTAAAGAATTGGTTGCAAAGATGCCAGATACTACCTCCTTCATCAGAAGACATGGGCACCTCATGGGTTTGGTCACTTCCAAATTGGATGAACAGATGATGAGAGTCTTAGTCCAGTTCTTTGATCCACTGTACCATTGCTTTACTTTTTCGGACTACCAGTTGGTCCCCACTCTGGAGGAGTTCTCTGATCTGCTTGGTATCTCTATTCTGGAGCAGACCCCGTTCACAGGTTGGGAGAAAGTTCTTAGACCGGAAGAGATTTCTTCAGCCCTCCATCTGACAAAGGCTGAAGTAATGTCTAATTGGGAAACCCGTAGTGGAGCAAAGGGCTTCTTGACTAAAATTTTGGTTGGTAAAGCTAATCAGTTCTGGGACAGTCTAGACTTCTAGGCATTTGAAGACATTATGGCTCTGCTCATATATGGTTTGGTGCTGTTTCCTAACTCGGATTCCTTCGTCGACATGAATGCGGTGAAGATCTTCATATCCGATAATCCTGTGCCCACTCTCTTGGGTGACATTCTTCATTCTCTGTATGCCTGTACTGCTCAAAGGCGGGGAACCCTTATGTGTTGTGCTCCATTGCTGGAGAGGTGGTTTATTTCTCACCTCCCCAAATCAGTCCTGAAGAACAAGGAAGGCATGGGCTGGGCCTATAGGATTATGTCTCTCTCTCATAATGACATCATTTGGACTATCAAGGGCATGGACGAGGTGGCTATTATTGATCGCTGTGGGGAATACTCCAATGTTCCACTGATAGGAACCAATGGAGGAATCACTTATAATCCGTGTTTGGCCTTACGTTAGTTTGGGCGAGCTAGGAGGGAAGGACCCCATGAGTTGCTGATGCCTAGTATTGTCTTTGATTTCCAAGGAGATAGTGACGAGCAACGCCGCAGATTCATAAGAGCTTGGGATAGAGTACACATGTCTGATCCTCACGAGCTGGGTGCAAAGACCTCTCTACCAATGGAACCATATCTCCGATGGGTTCGCATACGTGCCTAAAAGCTGGGAATTCCCTACGAAGCCGTCTTGCCTATCATTGTTGAAGTTGCTGATGAAGAGGGGGTTCCTCCTACCATCCTACACCTGTACATGCCTACTGACATTGGGGCATTACAGAGATCATGGATGCAGCTGAGAGAAGAGCGGGATACTTATAGAGAAAAGTATCACGAGCAAGAGCAGAAGATCCAGAAGTTGACAACGCAGCTGGAGAACGAGCGGATCCTCAATGATTATGTCCGCACCGACAAGAAACGACCATGGGAGCACTGATTGTCCTTTGGATTATTTCCAGTTTTTGATTTACTTTTCAGTTTTTCTTTCTTGTAACGCCTTAAAGGCATATGTTGAACAATTGAATTTCAAGTTTATCTAATAAAACCGTGTTTCATTATTTGTTTACAAATTTGAATCTCTCGACGTCTTTGAAATCATATCATACACATATCATTCACATGCACCTCATAACAGGTACCCTTACAGGTTTTCTCATCTTCTTCGCTGTTTATTTCAGCATCATGTCTTCCGAACCATCAACTGAACAAGCAATCAAGGCTCTGCAGACTCAAAACACCCAGTTCCAGGAATTGTTCATGAGTTTGGCTAAGGGTCAGCAAGATATGAAGACCCTTATCTTGAAAGAGAAGAAGAAGAAGAAGACGATCCTATTCAATATTGGTCGCAGATTCAGAAACAATTTGCGAGAAGAGGTTGATTTGACCCCATCATCTGGAGGGAAAGATAATCAGGAAGAAAGAAGGGCTCCTAGACCTGTGGTTTCAGACAACGAGACTGACTTTGATGAAGACCAGTATCCTCCGGCCGAGGATAGATATAAGAAACTGGAAGACCGGTTGAGTGCGATGGAAGTTCAGAAGGTGCCTGGTCTGGACTTTGGTGATCTGGGTCTGTCATCTGGGGTGGTGATTCCCCACAAATTTAAAGCACCAGCCTTTGCTAAATACGACGGGGTTTCTTGCCCAAAGCTGCACCTCCGCTCGTATGTTAGAAAGATTCAGCCACACACTGCTGACAAGAATCTCTGGATCCACTTCTTTCAAGACAGTCTCTCAGGGACTCAGCTTGAATGGTTTTACCAGCTGGAGGGAACTAGTATCCGTAATTGGAAATACTTGGCTGCTGCTTTCTTCAAGCAGTACCAATACAATGCCGACCTCGCGCCTACGCGTACCCAACTTCAGGGTATGTCTATGGGTGCGGGCGAAGGTTTCAAAGACTACCCTCAAAAGTGGAGGGACCTTGCTGGAAGAGTGCAACCACCCTTGGCTGATAGGGAGTTAGTAGATATGTTTCTGGGGACCTTGTCTGGTCCGTATTTCAACCATCTGATTGGAAGTTCGTCGTCCAGGTTTACAGAGCTGATCATGACTGGGGAAAGGATTGAGGCTGGTATCAAATCTGGAAAAATACAGAAGGGTGCTTCATCGAGCACCGAGAAAAATCCTTTTAAGAAAGAGTCAAGCGCAGTTTACAGCGCAAAGAGTCAGAATAGGCCTGAACGCTGCCAAGCTGTTAATGCGGTTGTTATTTCAAGACCTGTTGTTTCTCCTCAGCACAATAATCAGTCAAGGGCCGAGAGACCTTGAAGACAATTCACTCAGCTCAACATGACTTTATCCCAGATTCTGCCACAGTTATTGAAACCCAATCCAGTGATTCCAAGGGAAGCCCCAAAGAATCCAAATACAACATCACCGAAGTACAACCCTAATGCCCGCTGTGCTTTTCACTCTAATACACAGCTTAATTTCCTTTGAGTAGGTAGAGGTTCTAAGGTACTCGCTCTTTCAAAACAAAAACAACTTTTCGCACTTACACTTTTCTGACAAAAGTTTTCAAACAAATACTTCATACACTCTTGAGGACAGATACAAGAGTTAAAGCGAAGTTTTCAAACAAACTTTTTTTCAAAACCCACAAACACAAGAAAAGCAAACATTTTTGAAAACATAGTGAGCAAGTACCTAAGAGCCCATGGATAACCATGGATAGAAAGGGTGCTAACACCTTCCCTTTCTATAATCTACCTCCCGAACCGAGAAACATCTCGAAAAGGAATTTTGCTGTGCTTTTGTCCTTTCCTTGTTGGAGAAAATAAAAGACGGTGGCGACTCTTGCTTACCGCGACATTTCGCGAACCAGCATTTCAAAACAGTCAGTTCTATTTCCACCGATCACAAAGGTCAATTGGGACAATGAAGCTCCCTGGATTATCATTGAAAGATTGGACGAACCTGCACATTGCTGTGACATTGAGACTGAAGAGGTAGCAGATAAACCCTGGTTTCATGAGGTGAAGAGATACCTTGAGGCTCAGGAATACCCCAAGGGTGCATCTGTTAATGATAAGAAGTTTCTGAGGAGGTTCGCGGCAAAGTTCTTCATCAGCAATGGCATTATTTACAAGCGTAACCATGATTCAACCTTACTGCGATGTGTGGATAAGAATGAAGTAGAAAGGATCATGGCAGAGTTACATGAAGGTACTTTCGGAACTCATTCCAGTGAACATACCATGGCAAAGAAAATCCTTCGGGCAGGATATTATTGGTCCACTATGGAAGCTGACTGTTATCAGCATTCTCGGACCTGTCACAAGTGCCAAGTCTATGATGATAAGGTGCACATACCTCCAGTACCTCTGAATGTCTTGACGACACCTTGGCCTTTTGCAATATGGGGAATTGATATGATCGGAGAGATCAGACGTACGACATCTAACGGGCATCGTTTCATCTTGGTAGCAATTGATTACTTTACGAAGTGGGTTGAAGCAGCTTCCTTTGCTACTGTAACCAAGAATGTCGTGGCATGGTTCATTCGGAACAATCTGATCTGTCGATATGGTGTACAAGAGAGGATCATTACGGATAATGGTACAAATCTCAACAATAAGATGATCACTGAGCTCTGCAAGCAGTTCAAGATACAACATCACAACTCTTCTCCTTACCGACCGAAGATGAATGGGGTTGTAGAAGCGGCTAATAAGAACATTAAGAAGATTGTGCAGAAGATGACGGTGACATACAAAGACTGGCACAAGATGTTACCATTTTCTCTTCATGGGTACCGTACCTCAGCGCGGACGTCAACAGGGGCAACCCCCTATTCCTTGGTATACGACATGGAGGCAGTCTTGCCCATTGAAGTTCAGATACCTTCTCTTCGGATTATGAAGGATGCAGGTTTGAGCGAAGATGACTGGATTCAGACCCGGCTTGATCAACTGAACTTAATAGACGAAAAGAGACTTACTGCTATTTGTCATGGTCAGACGTACCAAAAACGAATGATCAAGGCATTTAACAAGAAAGTTAGACGACAAGAGTATCAAGTTGGGGACTTGGTTATCAAGCGCACCATACTACCTCAAGGTGATCCCAGAGGCAAATGGACCCCTACTTACGAAGGGCCATTTGTGGTTAAGAACATTTTCTCAGGAGGAGCTATGATTCTAACCACCATGGATGGTGACGACCTTCCTCACCCCGTCAATGCAGACATAGTAAAAAGATACTACGCATAATCAAATACCCGCTAGGTCGACTGGCCTAGGAAAAAATAAGGGCTTCCCAGCGAACCAAAAGGGTTCGGGAAAAAATAAGGGATGAAAATAAAAAAATCTGTACACCCGGCAAGTCGAAAACCTGAAAAGGTGGCTTGGGCAAAAAAGGGTATCCCGGTGGACTGAAAACCCGAAAGGGCGGTCCAGGAAAAAATTAGGGATCAAAGCGTAAAACTATGTCTCATTGGATCACTTTGCAACCAGACTCCGGTATCGACTATCAAGCTCGGACGACACTAATAAATCTGATTTACCTTCAACCAAGTAGCAAAGCGATGAGATGCTCGAGGAAATAAAGGCAATAGCAGAGTTGGAACCCAGTGGGATTATTCACATAGCTGTTTGTTTTAGTTTTTCACAAATTGTGTAAATTCTATTTGTTCGGCGGTGTACTCTTACTAGGACGTCAGCCTCTTGTACAAAAAACGCCTATTTACAAGCCAAACTTCAAAATCAATACAATTCATTTTCAGAGAAGATTTCAAACTGTTTTTCCTTTATCTGTTTTGTCTTGCAAAGAACCTCCAATGTTCACTTTTGATATATGCATTTGACATTGATTGCTGCTCATAAATGTTTACATGCGAAACGAAATACGATTACTGGTAATATCAGAAACAGGGGAAATGAGAATTTGTCCAAACTGTACAGTTGCTCTATCCACCAGGTACAAGGTAGATTCAGCTGAAGAATATGACCAAGGTACATTCACTCCCTGCAGAGTAAGAAAAGACAGTAATGACAGCTCTTCCCAGCTGAGACTTGCAACTGTGAATGAATCTGTAATATTCTCCCTAAACAAAGTTTATCTACCATCAACACTGAAAAGGCTTAATATCCCCGGCAGTCTTAATATTCCCCAACAGAGTATAATAATATTCCTCGATAGAGTACAAAATATCCCTAGTGGAGTCTGAAATTTTCCCAGCGTAGTCTGAAAAAGCTTCCCCAGTGGAATTTGGAAAATCATCCCCAGTAGACTTTGGAAGATTGTCCCCAGCAAAGCTCAAAGGATTATACCCATTAGAGTCTAAAAAGTTATCCCCAGTGAAGTCACAACTGAAGATCATCCCCAACGGAGTTCTTCCTTTCACAAACAGAGTTCAAATCCCCAGCAGGATTCAATATCACCAGAAACGGTAATTCAACCCCAACAGAATTTATCGGTGGAATCCTCAGCAGAGCATCTCTTCACCACAAAGTAATCTCCTTATCACTTTATTCCCCAACGGAGTTATCCTCTCCTGCAGGTCTATTCTCACAATCATCTTCGTTCGCCATCCCCAGCGGAAACAAAGAATTCAGTTCTTTTTCTCCAGCAGCCATCCGGGATTTATTTTCCCCAGCTAAAACATTACATTTGCATACATCATGATACATGCATATACGCATCATACAACACAATCTCATTTATTTTGAGAACATCATTGCTTGACATATATCATGCATTGCATATGACTGACCTTTACTTTTCAGGAAGGATGCAGTTAAGTTCTCAGCTATGTCGAAGAACTGACCGGTTCTTAAATCTCAACTAAATTATTCTCGGTTGAATTACAGATAAGGTTCTAAATCTCGAAAATTTTCCTCCGTCGAAGTGTGGACGAGTTCTTAAATCTCAACAGAATTTAACTCCGTTGAAGTAAACAGACAGTCCTAAATCTTGATGAAGATGTTTCCCTCAGTCGAAGACCTGACCGACTCTTAAATCTCAACTGAATTATTCTCGGTTGAATTACAGATAAGGTTCTCAATCTCGACAATTTTCCTCCGTCGAAGTGTGGACGAGTTCTTAAATCTCAACAGAATTATTCTCCGTTGAAGTAAACAGACAGTCCTAGATCTTGATGAATATGTTTCCCTCAGTCGAAGACCTGACCGGTTCTTAAATCTCAACTGAATTATCCTCGGTTGGATTATAGATAAGGTTCTCAATCTCGATAATTTTCCTCCTTCGAAGTGTGGACGAGTTCTTAAATCTCAACAAAATTATTCTCCGTTGAAGTAAACAAATAGTCCTAGATCTTAATGAAGATGTTTCCCTCAGTCAAAGACCTGACCGGTTCTTAAATCTCAACTAAATTATTCTCGGTTGAATTACAGATAAGGTTCTCAATCTCGACAATTTTCCTCCGTCGAAGTGTGGACGAGTTCTTAAATCTCAACAGAATTATTCTCCATTGAAGTAAACAGACAGTTCTAGATCTTGATGAAGATGTTTCCCTCAGTCGAAGACCTGATCAGTTCTTAAATCTCAACTGAATTATTCTCAGTTGAATTACAGATAAGGTTCTCAATCTCGACAATTTTCCTCCGTCAAAGTGTGGACGAGTTCTTAAATCTCAACAGAATTATTCTCTGTTGAAGTAAACGGATAGTCCTAGATCTTGATGAAGATGTTTCCCTCAGTCGAAGACCTGACCGGTTCTTAAATCTCAACTAAATTATTCTCGGTTGAATTACAGATAAGGTTCTAAATCTCGGAAATCCTCCTCAGTCGAAGTACTAACCGGTTCTTAAATCTCAACTGAATTATTCTCGGTTGAATTACAGATAAGGTTCTAAATCTCGAAAGATTTCCCCCAGTTGAATTATTGACAAGTTCTTAAAACTCAGCAGAGATGTTCTCTCAGTTGAAGTACAAGCGAGTTCCTAAATATCAACAAGATCAGACTTCCCCCAGCAGAATCTTCCACAACAACAAGTATGCAAGCTCTCGCTAAGGAATCTCTTAGGCGATCGACACTGATGCAGATGGCATCTTTAATCCCATCCTCCCGCCAACAATCTCCGAATGGCATCTGTAAGCCCATCCCCGACATCACAAGGCTGATACCACTTCATGCGAGTGCAAATTTCTGGGCACTCTAGTGTTCAATCATCTTCCACCTTCGGATCACGAAAGGCACGAAAGCCAATCTACATCCTCAGGTTTAAGAAGATTGAACATGGGCAGCTGTTGTACCCCAAAATTTTCCCTCTCATATTTCTCAAGACATTGCAAGAAAAGTCTCCAAGTGGCTCAAGGCTTGCTCAAGAGTGGGTCAGACAAGTCATCTCCTAAGGCAGTCTTCCCCAAATTAGGGTTTTGTGTTGCATCAAGATCCTTGAATCCAAATGACCTCAAGTGCTCCCTAATGTCCTAATATGCTCTCAAGATCATCCATGTCAAGTTTCAAGCCTTGCAGAGGAAGTTTGCTCAGTCAATTGCTCAAAGGGTCCAAAAATCGACTATGCTAGGGCAAAAGTCAACTGTGACCTACAAATAGTCAAACTTCAAGATTTTTTTGTCAACATTTTAATTTTGAAGGATATTTAATCATTTTATCAAGGGTTGATCATGATTCATCAAGGATTGCTCAAAATTCATCAAGACTCAAAAGTTGCTAAATTAGGGTTTTGTAGGAAAAGTCAACTCAACTTTGACCAAGCATAACTTTCTCATACTTTATGAGAAATGACCCATCCAAATCTCATTTTGAATAGGATGAAATTTCCTACAATCCATCTGCATACCCCAAGATCAGAAAATGCACTCAAAAAAAGTTATAAATTTGGACATTATAGGTCATTTTTGAAAGTCAACAAAAACACCTTTTTTTTTACAAAGCTTATAACTTGAGCTTGGAATATAAAAATGAGATGAGACCAAAAGGGTTGGTTATAGGACATCTCAAGCTTTCTAAAAAGTCCAAGAACACTTCCAAAAGTTCAAAATTGAAGAAGTTATGCATTGTTGAAGTTGGACATTTTTGCAAATTTGCCAAAAGTCAACTATCCCCAAAACATCAAATTTTGTCAAATGGGCCCATTCTTTTCCACTTGATTTGAGCTTGCATCATTGTCCACGTGTCCTAGCTTCAGCCATGAGCCCATATCTCTTTTTTATTATTTTATTTGATTTTTTATTGAATTTATTCATTTTAAATCAAATTAAATCATTTAAAATCTAAAGCTTTGATTACGTGAGATTTTTTGGCTGTTTCAGGTCTTAATTATCATCATGATCATCGTCAAACTCGAATCATACAATATCATGTACAAAAAGATTGAAATTTGGCAAAATTGGAAAGGTTTAAAGAATGAATCAAATCAAATTGGCAAGCATTGATGGGAGAAGATTCAAGCCATAATTCTTACCCTAATACATTATGCAATACATAAGCAAGCCAAAGGGACGTGAATAAGGGTTAGAGGCTGCAAGAAGAGGCAGAACAAAGTTTGAAAAAATTGGTGAAAAGCTTGAATTCGAAATCATAACAAGAGGCGTTTTCAGAAGCCAAAAGCTATTCCAATCGCTTCCTGGGTGTTCACTCAACCTTCCTGGATCAAAAGCAAGCTTCCTCACACACCACAACACACTGTAAGTAGCACGATAACTCGCCCTGTTCTTGAAACCGTAAATCATCATTCTTGCATCATTTGAATAAATTGTTGGTATATTATGAAATCCTCATAACATTTCCAAACTATTGGTATTATTCAATTTTGTTTATCTGACCTATACTACAAAATGCCATAGCTAGGGTTTCATGGATATTTTTGGGTGTTTCTGTTTCAGGAGTAATTGGCCATCAAGAAGGGTATGATTGTGACCGGGATGATGAGACGAGCACAACCATCCCCTTAGAATTCATTTTCATGGCTTACATAGGATTTTGGAGTATGCATGACTTGTAGTGACGGTCTGTGTCAGTGGCTATAGGTTTTACAGGGTTTTAGCCACAGATGGAAGGTTGAAGACGATGCGTGGCAAGGTGTGGTTGGCCCATCCAAATCACGCGCGCATTTTTTTTTGTTCTGACCAATAATCATTGTTTTGCTTTATTATATTTCTTTTGTATATTATTAACAAGCAAAGCAAAACAGCCTAGTGGCAAGCGCGCATTGGTAAGATCCAACAGGACCTGGGTTCGAATCCCAGGTCCCCCACTTTCATTCATAATTTTGTTTTTCAGGTGATTCGGTGCATTTGCCTTGCTACAACGTACGATGCACCTCGATATATCCAGTAGCCAGATGGCCAAAGGCCAGATCTGAAGGACCACCATAGGCAAACTTAGCGCGCCCACACCAAATCCAGGGAAAGTAAACAGGGCCAGCGTGTAATGGGCCTCAAATGTGCTTCTCAAACTCCTAAATCAGGCCCATACCCCCCTTACTCTCATCTATTTTATTTTTTGTTTTAATTAATTATTTTATTATTTCAATTTAATTTCTAACCAATTAAAATTCAGCCTTTTTATAAAATAAAATCACCAAAAATATTTTTTATCAAATTAAACTTTAACTTTTATTTTTTATTAATAAATACTAATAAATCAATTTAGGTTTTAATTCTAGAATAATTTTAACATATTTTTGTAAATAATTAAATTTAACTAGACTTAGTTAGGTTTTACTAATTCAATTAATTTTTATTTCTTTCTTAAAATGCCAAAAATCCAAAAATAATTAATTTATTTTTAATTAATTAATTTATTAATTTAGTAATTAATTTCAGTTAATTTCCTTCTTAAAATAAAAAATAACAAAAAATCTTTTCTTTAACAAAAAGGGTCAAAACCCTAATCTTGCGCCGATTTAATTTCCCGCATGCGATTTATTTTCTTTATCCAATAATGTACTGGCCTCCGGTTTGTAATAGTTAAATATGACTTTTATTATTTTTTATCGCTTTATTTATTTTTAAAGGGTTTGTCTTTGGCGATGTAAATACCCGACGCCTTGTAATTTAAATTCCGCACTTTTATTTTCCACAAATTATAACTGTTAGATGTTTGATAATAGGGATGCATGATAAGATTGAATGTTTTAACCTAAAATCAACTAGATCACCCTTAACATGTACAAATACAAAAATAAACTGAAAACGACACACTCACACATGCGCACTCTTAGGGTACCCCCCACTTGGTTGCCTTCGTACGCGGTCATTGAGTATAGGTCACTTTAGAGGTCGTCCTCTTGTCCAAAGATCATAGTCGCCTCGAAACGGTTGCCTCGATATTGTTGCCTCAAACAAATGATCTAAGACATTAGGTTACCGCTAAGGTGTCCTAATATTGCTTTAGTAACCGCACGTCCCTCATTCGAATTGACCCTCAAACTCCAACGATGATGCTACCTACTCATAAATAGTGGGATAGCATTGTCTAAAGGAAATTAGCATAGAACAATTCCTTTTTCGAGTAGGTAGATGGTTCTTAGATACTTTCTCTTTCAAAAAACAAAAACTTTTCACACTTACACTTTTCGAACTAAGTTTTCAGAAAACACTTCATACACTCTTGAGGACAGAAGCAAGAGTTAAATCGAAGTTTCAAATAAAAACTTTTTTTCAAACCCACTAGCACAAAAAAAGAAATATTTTGAAAACAATATGAGCAAGTACCTAAGAGCCCATGGATAACCACGGATAGAAAGGGTGCTAACACCTTCCCTTTCTATAATCTACCCCCCGAACCCGAGAAATATCTCGAAAAAGGAATTTTTCTGTGCTTTTTTCCCTTCCTTGTTGGATAAAATAAAAGTCGGTGGCGACTCTTGCTTACCGCGAAATTTTGCAAAAACAAACATAAAACGCAAACCAGCATTCCATAAAAAGTCAGTTCTTCCCACCGTATCACAGAAGGGTACCTGCATTTGTGAGTGTGGGTGTGTGTAAGGGTATAGCCATCTTAAAACAACAAAATGTAAAAGAAAGACAATGAGCGCAAAAGGTTTATATGTGAAAAAGCGTCCATGATTCATTGAATGTCATATGAAGATAAAATAAAAACCCTTACAAATGGACCATTGTGCCTTGGGTAAGACACAAGGTTTTTAAAGTGAAAATTGTTCGTGAATATTACAGGTTCAACAGAAATGTAAAAGATAAATTACTGAGAGATGAAAGTTATTGGGATGAAGTCTCTGGCTTCCCAGTTGCGAAGTCCTCCACTGACAGTAGGAAATATCCAATCTTCCAGGTTTCCATCCTCTTCATTGTCTTCTACCGTATTGGCCCATTGGTTGCTAATCTTCACAGGTGGCCCCCCAGCACAGGCACGACGCACAACCTTCTGACCAGTTGAAGTAAACCCCAAGCCAAACTTGTCTGATTTGTATGGAATATCCTCAAGCTGCCCCCAGATGGTGCATCCCCCTTCTTCCACTACTACTTTTGCATCCTTTAGAGATGACATCTGAAGTAGAGGTCTTGTGATTTTAGGAATCGAAGATACCGCCTTGGTCACTGCTATTTCTGGAGAGACTTCTTCAAAATGTTGGAAAGGGGTTTCAATGAACTCGCCATCTAACTCCACGTATCAGAAAGAATTCAGATGACTAATCATGTACTCCTCCTCCCCATGGACAGTTATGATCTTTCCTTGGACCGGGTACTTCAGAATCTGATGCAAAGTGGAGGTGACAACACCGACATTATGGATCCAGGGGCGTCCCAATAGACAAGAATAAGAAGGACGGATGTCTATCACATAGAAGGTTAAGTTGAAGACCTGAGTTCGCACCTTTATTGGGATGTCCACCTCCACGTGGACCATCCTCTTCAAACCATCAAAATTTATCACCACTATGTTACTGGGTTTTAAAGTCATCCCCTCGCAATCCAATCTATCAAGGGCTTTCTTTGATAGGACGTTCAAAGATGATCCAATATCGACCAAGACATGGGCTAGGATTGTTCCTCTACACTCCACTTAGACATGTAATGCCTCGTTTTGTTTTCTCCCTCTGGGTGTCAAGTCAGCATCAGAGAAACCCAAGCCATTATCAGCTGTCAAACTGGCCACACAGTCCTGGAACTGGTCAGAAGACGTCAATTGCGGCACATGAGTTGTCTTCATAAATTTTACCAGAGCTTTGGCATGTGCTTTAGAGCACAGCAGCAGGGCTAGCATAGAGATCTTGGAAGGGGTTTTCCCCAACTGTTCAACCACATCATAATCACTCTTCTTTATTATCCTAAGGATTTCTTCCATCTCCTTCTTGGATGTTTCAGGAATAGCTAGTGATTGAGCCTTCATCTGGACAGGCTCCTCTTGAACATTCTTTCCTTTATTCTCAGCAGTGGAAGCGGGGATAGGAATTGTATTGTCTTTGTCGGTAGGTACGCTTGCAGGTATAATCACTGGTACAGAGGTAATCTTCGGAATGGCCACGGGTCCAAAGACTGCCGTTGGAGGGGCAATCTCTGGAGAGAAGACTCTACCACTGTGGGTAATCTTGCTTGTTCTGACAATATTGCTAATGTCAGAATTGTCCTATTCCGAGCTTTCTTCTTCGGCAGTGAGTTCATCTTGGTTAATACCATGGTAGTAGATTTCTCCACCATAATTCCATGGTACTGATTTATCTGATTTGTATGGGGCCGGCCCGGGCATTGTAATCTTAATTGGAGTAGTCTTTGGAGCAGGTGTAATCCTAATGGGTCTTTTAGGGGCCCTGGAAGGATTGGCGTAGATGGTTATAATTGAAACTTCTTTCACTGGAATGGGTGAAACAGGAGCATTCTCAAACATAATTTCTTGGTTATCCATCAATCGCTGGATACCTTTCTTCAACAGAGGGCAGCCAAATGATGAGGACAGGCAAACATGGCAGTCTTTGTCACAACCTGGGAATATACCAGCTTTCAACAAATTCAATTTAACAATCGGGAGCGGAGTCAACAATTCATCCACGGTAGCAACAAACAAGTCTTCTTCAATAGCGTTGGCATTGTGGCCATGCCTAGGCATTGGAGCAAAAATAAAATTCGGTTTCTAAGGCGCTTCAAACTCAACTTCCTTCGCATCTATCAGGTCTTGGATCTTGTTCTTCAGAGCCCAACAGTTGTTGGTGTCGTGCCCTGGACTTTCATAATGGTACGCGTATCTGGCGTTGGGATGGTAATATGGAGACGTAGTATTGGGATTCTTTGGGGCCTCTTTTAGAGTGGGCAGATTTAACTTCAGAAGATGTGGTAGAACTTGGGCTGGAGTCATGTTAATCTTGGTGAATGGCCGAACAGGCCTTTCTACCCTTTGCTGGTTAGTTCTTGGCTGGTCTGATGCAGGCTTTGGAATCATAACGTCCCCCACCGTTGGTCGGCGCTCAGTTCTTCCCTGATTCCTCTATGAATAGACAACAAATACTTCCTTCCTACCAGTGAAGGGTTTTTTCACAGCTGTTGAGGCAGACACGTCCTTTAGAATCTTCCCACTTCTTATACCAGCCTCCACTCTTTCGCCGGTTAATATCAATTTAGTAAACCCCGCAGAAGAACTCCCAATAAGATGATTGAAGAAAGGACCTGATAGAGTTCCCAAGAACATGTCCACCAACTCCCTCTCAGATAGAGGGGGTTGCACCCTTCTGGATAGATATATCCACTTTTGGGCGTAATCTTTGAAGCCCTTTTTGGAAACCATAGCCATACTCTGTAGCTGAGTACGGGTAGGAGCCAAGTCGGTGTTATATTGATATTGTTTATAGAAAGCTACTGCTAGGTCTTCCCAATTGTGGACGTCTGCCCTTTCTAATTGGTAGAATCAATGAAGTTACGTTCCTGATAAACTGTCTTGGAAAAAGTGGACACACACGTCTTTGTCGGCAGAATGTGGTTGAATCTTCCTGAAATATGATCTGAGGTGCATTTTAGGGCAAGACACCCCATCATACTTGGCAAATAGTGGCACTTTAAACTTTGGCGGGATTACAATTCCTGACACCAGCCCCAACTCTTCAAAATCTAGCCCTGGTACCCTCTAGATTTCCATAGCGCTTAATCGCTCTTCGAGGTGTTTGTACTTGTCATCAGCCGGAGGGTATTGTTGTTCAGAGTAGTCCTCTTCTTCCTCTTCTTCTTCCTCAGAATCTGATGGTACTGCTGTTTCTTTTCCTTTTCTTTCCCCTTCATTAGATGTTGTTGGAAAATCTAAGGTCCTTCTGGCTTTTCCCTGAAATCTTCTGCCCATGATTATCACACCAGTTGGCTTCTTCTTCTTTTTCTCTTTCTCTTTCTCTTTCTCTAGCAGAGTCTTCAGCTCCTCTTGCCCCTTGGCTAAGATCATGAGTAACTGTTGAAATTGTGAGTTTTGAGCCTGCAGATCTTTGACCGTTTGCTCGAGATCCATCGTACTGAAATAAACAGTAGAGAGATGAGGAAACTTGTTGCAAAGACCTGCTTATGCTTATGATGAATGATATGTATTCATGCAATGCTTTTAAGGATTCAGAAATTCAAATTTGTTTTAAACAAAAAAGAAACACACGTCATATTAATAAGATAGAATTTGAGTTCATCAATGCCCCTTGGGCAAAATAATACAGAATTCTAAGGTAAAAAGACGTTGCGCATCCTCTTTGGTGCAATGTAGGTATTGAGAGTCTGCTCTTCATGAAGTAGCCGAGTGAGTTCCAAAACCTTCTTCTCGCTTGCATAGAATTGGGCTTCGAAAGTATCGCGCTCTCCTTTGAGCTGTATCCAATCCCTTTGTAGGTCTTCGAGTGATATCAGCATGTCAGGATGTAGGATAGTGTATGGAACTTCTCCTTCCTTAACAGGCTCTATAAACACTGGGAGAATGGAGGGATAAGGCATCATAGGACTTTGAGCGCGGGTTTGTACCCACTTGAGGTAAGGCTCAAGAGGGATGGAATTCTTGTGTCCCAAAGTCTTGCTATCCACCTTGTTTGGCATCCTCCAACTCGGATGAATCTCTGACGAAGTCCTTGATTGTCGTTGTCGTAGTCGAAAATGAATCCTTGAATCAGCATATCATGTGGGCCATCCCTTCAGGCATAACCAAACTGTCTTAGAGCTAAGTACGGGTTGTAGGTGATGCCTCCCCTAATGCCAAGTAGAGGGAAATTAGGGAATTCCCCACAACGGTCAACAATGATAACATTCTCTTTGGATCGAGAACACCAATGAATATCCGAATGTTTAAGTGTCATTAACCTTTGTGACCACCTCAAACCTTGCTCATTCTTCAAGACTGATTGGGGAAGATGAGAAATAAACCATCTTTCCAGGAGAGGAGTACAACACATAAGAACACCTCTTTTCCTCATTGTACGAGTGTGAAAGGAGTGTAGGATATCCCCAAGCAATGTAGGCACCGGGTTGCGAGACATGAAGATTTTGACAGCGCTTACATCTATGAGTTGATTAGGATTAGGGAACAAGACCATCCCATAGATGAGAATAGCTACAATCTCCTCAAAAGCTTGCAAGTCTATGGAATTCCAACAGCTTTGGGCCTTCTCAAACAGAAACTTTGCCAAGAAGCCTTTAACACCACTCCTATTTTCCCAATGAGTTGTGACATCAGATGAGTGCAAGTGCAGGGCTTGAGCAATCTCTTCTGTCTTTGGATCTCTTTCCGTACCGTTTAAGGGTAATTGATTGAGAATAGGAATCCTCAGAAGTTGAGATAATTCTTCCAAAGTGGGCACAAGTTGATAGTCAGGAAACGTGAAGCAATGATGCAAAGGGTCAAAGAACTGGAAGAGAACCTTCATCATATCCTCCTTTGTGTTGGAAGTGACCAAGTTGAGTAGACGACCATGTTTCTCGGTGAATGGAGAGTTCTCAGGAATCCTTGAAGCTAGCTCCTTGAGTTATGGAGGAATTCTTACAAGGTTAATTTGGATAGTTTTCCTGCGAAGTGAATCCATAACCTACAAAACAAGAACAAAGATGAATCTCCAAAATCCTTGAAATGGTTAATGAATGCATATGATGTCCATGATGTCCATGATGTTATGCACAAGTATATATGTACAATCAAATCACACAAGTTCCTAGTTTAGGCTTGCATGGGGTTTCATAGGTAAGTACCCTCTTGAAGTTTAGTTGGCTCAACCTGTCCTAACAATAGTAATCGGGTTCTAAGGAGCTCAATATCACTGGATTGTTTCCTTATTCATTGTTTCAGTTCAAGTCTCTTTACCGGCGACCGAAATATTCCAAGAATCCAACCCTCAATGAGTGTAGTATCGAGTATCTACAAACTTCGGACTGCACGAAAGCCGGTCATCTAACTACATCCTAAAAGGCCAAGTTGGTCAAGTAAAGGTTCTAGAAGTCCATTAGTGCTTCATGACATCACTCAGCGGCCCCGTATTCTCTTTGATTGACTCAAAGGCTACCGGTATCCACAAATATGTCACACTAATATAGCTATTGCTTAGACTATGTCGGTATACCCCGCACAGTTTCCACAACGTATTGCTATTTACCTATAATGTTTCCAAAATCCGGGTGGAGGATTCAAACCCAAACAAAAAACCATAATTGTAAAGCAAACAAATCAAACAATTATAAGCAAATAAATGTGATCTAAAACCCTAAGGTAACCCCACTTTTCATTGATCCCCAACAGAGTCTCCAGTTATGTGATGCGGTGGAAGAACTGACTTGAGGTTTTGCGTTTGTGTTTGCAAATGTTGCGGTTAGCAAGAGTCTCCACCGACTTTTCTTTTATCCAAAAGGAAAGGTAAAAAAGCACAGGAAAGACCTTTGAGATGTTTTCTTGAGTTCGGGGGGTAGATTATGAAAAGGGAAGGTGCTAGCACCCTTTTCATCCATGGTTTTTCATGGGCTCTTAGTTACTTGTTTAGATCACTTGCTTTGATTTGTTTGAAATGGTGTTTGGTGTGATTTTGAAAGTATTTTGTAAAAGAGGCCATTAATTTAGGCAATCTTTGTAATGATTCTCGTTCGTAAGAATGTATACAAAGATGTTTGTCTTCTGAAAATGTTTTCAATGTTTTGTAAGATGTTTTGAAATGTGTGTGTGTTTGTTTTTGAAAATAGCAAGGATTTGTTTTGAAATGGAACAAGTAACTAGAAGCTATCTACCTACTCAAATGTCTTTCTTGTGCATTTTTATTCCTTTGACATTGTTGACTTACCATTGATTTGGTAAGCAACCCTATCTTTGGATGTAAACGGGATGGGCGTGGGTCATCGTATGACCATGATAGCAATGTTGCCAAGTATCTTAGCATTTTTGAGGGACCAGGATCATTTTGTTTTAGGCAACCTTTGAATAACGTCATCGAGGGACTTGATCGGGACTTTATGAGTCTGTCGGGATACTAACTGCAAGTATACAGTTCAGTCGTTCTAGTTTTAAATGATTATCGAACCCACAGAGACCGAGGATCAATCACATACGATCTAATGCTACAGTTTGTTTAACTAAGCGATGAATATTCAATTTTAGGGGGGAAACAGTTTAATTAAAAATAATAGTAATAGTTATACCCGTATGTGATAGTCGGACTTCGGGAATTCGATGAATCGCTTGGCCTATAAAGTATTTCGGTAAAAACTAATTGTTTAAAAACCTGAGACATACACTCTCGTGTTCATGAAATAAGTTATGCTACTAAACCTAGTGGATGAACTTTAAATTTAATAACACTTTTTGAAAACAATTTGAGTTTAATTAATTTATTAAAACACTCTCGTGTATTTAAAAATTAATGTTTCGTTACCACTATCTGGGTTGAACCCCAGCTCTCGCATGCAGGTTCTTGCCTTAATTAATTTCTCACTCTCGTGGCAAAATCGTGTTAATTAACCTCTCACTCTCGTGACAAGGGTAGTTAAATTAAGCATGGAAATTGGAAACCAGAAATTGTTTTATAAATAAATATTTTTTGGCCAAGGTATCACTGAATTCTTTCGGTTCTTAAGAGTCACATACCGGTACGAATAATTTAGCCGGACATAATAGGTTTAACAACAATGCAATTCAAAATATAATTCATAAAAATAATTGGCATAATACAAAAATGAATAAATATTAATTGCAATAAAAACCTAGAAATAACGTTGCTATGGTAATTTTGAAATGTTACAATATCCCTTGCAGCTTGATTGAAGTAAATAAATTGTGTCAATTCTTGAATGAAGAATTAACACCTAAAAACTAAAGCTTGAAATAATGCTGGAAGTAGGAATTACAGTACGTAGAAAATGCTCTAAAAAAAGGAAATAAAAATAATTGCAAAAGTAATAATTTTGTTCTGGGAGAATTCCTTCGACCTTTTTCCCTTTGCACTACCACACATATATATAGGAGAGAATATAGCAGTTGAAAATGTCTTGAGAAAAGGCTTGAGTGGAGGAAATATAGGGAGCATGGTTACTGAGTGGAGGAAAAATAGGAGAACAAGTCTGCCCTCGCGTTGCCCACGTCTCCACCAATTTACAATGTTCATCTTTACGCGTGTGACGGTCGTCACAGGTGGGTGACGGTCGTAATGCGCTTAAATAGTGCATTACACTCGTCAGTGATGTGTGACGAGCGTTGCTTCAAGTTGAGGGTCGTTACGGTCGTCACGGGGTGTGACGGTCGTCACTGCTCCAAAAATCTCCAAACTTTGCAGATTTAGTTCTTTTCTCTTTGTTTATTGTCTAGCCTCCTTCATGTAGTCCTTTTTCATTGGTTTGAGTTGACAAATGTTATACCTGTGAAAAGATAAATAAACTCGGAATAATCGGGAGTTAGACGACTTAATGTATTATAAAATCGGTAAAAAGCGTAGTAATTATATGATACGATTTCTCGCTATCAAATTCCCCCATACTTAAACCTTTGCTTGTCCTCAAGCAAATAGTCGTTCGAAAGGTCGGACAAGTTTTTTCAAGCGCATACGCATGACATACCTTGGATTTTTAAAGTAATTTCGGGAAATCCTCGTCGATTCGGCCAATACTTGAGTGAAACACTAAAGATACGCTAATGACACAAGCAATAAGCTTAGTCGTAGGCTTCCATTTCAAACGAGCTATCCAACAGTTCTGTTATAACTCTGCCCAGAGTTCCTCGTATCTATTTCACCCGGTTTTGTTCTGGCGCAATCACATTAAGCCCTTTGTCTTAGCACGCACGTAGTGGAGTAACCGGTTAGTGACTTTGATCCTTTTAGAACGGGGTCTGGTACATGAATGTGGCAACCCTACACATGTTATCCAAGTTGGAGGTTGTGGGGGATCGAGCCATAACACGCCCTACCGAGTTCAGAACCAGATACCTCTGAACCAACCTACACTGGATTCCTTTGTTATTTTCTCAACTCTTATATGTGACCGTATATTTTGGTGCACAAAATTTCTTTTCTTTTAGCAGCGAGATAGGAAGGATATTTTAATGATCAGGCATCAAACACTTATATTCATCGATTCTCCACGTGGTTTGTGTCAAGACGGTGCTGACTGCTAGTATAAACTACTAGGGGTTACTGTAGAACTAAAAACTCTAGATGTCGGTATAATGGTTATTGAAACGGATCGCGTAAGTAGGAAGTCTACGGTGTCATAACCGTATCAATCTTGTTATGTCGTTTTCGGCTTCCCTAACTGGGGATTTCGTTAAAATAGGTATGTCGGGCTAATGCGAAGATAAAAATTTTTGGTATGGCTGAATAAAGTGAAGAATTTAAATCGAGATATATCATAAAAATTACTAGTTTATAAAGGAAGGAAAGGTACCTCTCCCATACTAAATCCGACATTGTCCTCAATGTTGCGGTATATAGGCGGGGAAGTACAATTACAAAAAACAAACAGAAAGGAAAAGAAACAGAAAAATTAATAAACTACATAAAAAATAAAGAAAAACTACTGGTGACCACGTCCTCTACTCCTGGTGCGAGAGCGTCTGGTAGGAGTGGCTTCTGTGTCAGTATCTTGGAAACCAAGGGTGCTAACGTCCAACCTTAAGGCATTGAGCTCTGACAGGGCCTCATCTAACCTCTCATTCATGTTGCGCTTCCCAGTTAAGATCTGAGCGTTTTGAGCGCACAGAGATTCAAATTGCTCATGTTGCCTTCTTTCAAGCGCTGCGCTCATTTGGTTTTGCATATGAATGGCGCGGAGGATCTCTTCAAGAGTAATAGGAGGAGGTGCAGATGAGGATCCTGGAATGTCGTGTATGGGAGAAGCACTGTCTAGCTCTTCTTGCGTTTCGTCTGCGGGGGCATTAGGATGGTCTTCATGAGTAGGAGAACGCCCCGCGGGAGCTGCAGGATTGAACAACCAGTTAGCTCGGTTTTATGGATCGATTCGGTCCCTGCAAGGAAAAGTGATGTTATGATAAACAGTGTTTCTGATCACAGGGTGGAATCTGCCATCCTCCCACTCATAAATGAGATGTGCGGCCTTGCAGTGATCCAAAGTTAGCAAAGCTGGTGCCATACAAGGCATATTCGCGAGAGCAGCACCATAGTTCAGAGCTATGGCAAGTGAAGTGACCAGCCCTCCGAAATAAAAGGGTTTTCCGCCTCTAGCACAAATAGAGTGGATATGAGCCAGTAAGAACGGGGCGGCGTTGATCTTTTACCCGGTGAATGCGCAATGCATGAAGAAGAGCTCCTTGGAGTTGAGCTTGTGGTTGCTGTCTCGGGCGAAGATGGTGTTGCAGAAGATGCGGTGAAAGTATCGGATTGCCGGATTATGAATATGTGTGGCGTTGAGGTGGTCGTAAGATCCGGCACAAATCTTCGTCATACTGTGCCATAAGTTAAAAGCTTCCTCGCCAAAATTATCTGGCACCCGGGGGTGGACACCTTCGTCAGAACAGAAACTGAGTAGTCGTGCGAAATCGGTTTGGGGCAGCTGATGCTCAGTGCCAAATATACAAAATTTGGCCACGCCTGAGAGTTGGTTCGTGGCACCAGGGGGAGTAATGTATGCAAAGGAACTCAGAAACTCAAAGGTGAGAGTTTCGTAAATGGGTTGCGGTTCGCGGCACAGGTTCCATAAATTCACGTTCTGCAAAAGTTGTCGGACGCTGTCTAACAGTCCCAAATTCCTCAAACAATCAAGGTCAACATACCGAGTAGGTTGAAGACCGCGGCATTGGAACTTTTGGAATTTGAGTCGTTGGATTTCACCTTGCTCGCCGGCTCTGAAAGTGAGATTGGGGATTTGCTGGTTGTTGGCCATAGTGCATGCAAAATATTTAATCGTGAAAATGGTTTGGAATGTGGATTGAGTAGTGGGTTGATGGAGTTTAAGTGTTGGAGTGTTGGAATTTGAGAGAAAATTTGAATGGGTACTGTTACGGATTTGGGAAAAAGGGGAAAATGAATGGAAAGTGGAACGACTTATGTAATAGCAGAATCTGCTATTGGGCGCGCGTGACGACCGTCACAATGGGCTGACAGGCGTAACACGGTGAAACGCGTGTTACGCTCGTCATGGGGATGTTACGATCGTTACGGGTGCAAAGAATCATATTTATGAAATGAACGAAACAGTATAATTCCAAAACATTATAACACAATAATTCAATACATGCAGAGTATTTCCAACATACATCGTATAACAAAATTTTGCAAAATGATAATATGATAAGTGAATGTAATATTAGATGTAACACACAGTAAATTTAATGAAAATGAAAATAAACTGAAAATGAAATAAAATGAAAATAAACTGAAATTGAAATGAAAATAAACTGAAATTGAAATAAATATATGTTTCTAACAGAACTTTAAAAACTGTAAAGAGTAAACTTGTTTAAAATGAAATCATAAACTGCCTAGAAACATAAAACACAAGGTAAAAATAAGTGTTGATTCTGCTGCTTCATCCCAGTCACGTCTTCAAGTCTTCGAAAGCTGCATGTATGTGATAAAACTGCTCCACAGTAATATCAGTTAATCCTATCACGTCCATACGCATACCCTTCAACTCGTTCTTGATTCCATTGATGTCCGTCTGGTAAACGTCCAGTGTAGAAAAGATCTTATTCAAATTTTTAGCATATTCTCCTTTTGTTGTTGCAGGGGCATCAACATCCTCTACGATGTTGCTACCATTATGGTAACCAGGAGGGGTCTCGGGGTCACTCTCGTCAGACATTTTGGTATCATAAACTTGGTAGGATTGGGGTGTCTCAGGTGTCGAAGGGTGGTCGGGAGAGTTAAGCTCATACAGCCAATTGTCGCGATTGTGGGCACTTGTTTTGGCATGGTTAGGAAGTGTAAATACCGTGACTACTTCGTCCTTTATCAAGTAATCGAAGGGTGCAGGACCTAGGTTACCTATTATTCGTAGGTGGAAACAAAAATCAATGTTCATAGGGAGGATTGAACTGAATTGTGTACACCTATGTAGCTGGTATCTAAGTCTGAGGGTGTTAGCAATCATGGTAACAAGGCCTCCTATGATGATCGGCTCGCTAGGGTTCTCAGCAATGCGGGCAAATGTCTGCATCAAGAATGGCACTGCATTTACAGGTCGGCCCCGGGTCATGCACTGTAGCAAAAATATCTCATCTTTAGATACGGTAGTGCGGTTCTGTTCTTTTCCGAAAATGGTATGTGCTAGAATCTTGTGGAAATAACGGATAGCGGGGTTGTGTATTTCATTATTATCCATGCTATCCGGCTCAGGGTGATAATTTCCGGTTAAAGTCCCCCAAAAATAGTCTAGCTCAAAATCCATTAACTCTGCTTGGGTGGTAGAAAAAGCAAAAGGTCCGCTAGGGAATCCTAGAAGGTCGGCTAATTCTTTATGGGTGTAAGCAAATTCAATACCAAATAACCTGAAGGCTATAAATCCCTTTCTAGTTCCGAAACCGCGCTCGGGTATATGAACTAAGGAGCTTAGAAATTCAAGGGTAAGCTCGCTATATGTAACAAACCTAGATTTAATGTGGGCTTTTTCCCACCCCAGTTGGCTAAACAGATAATGGACACTATCCTTAATGCCTAAAGTGTCCATTGTTGGTTCATCATAATATAAGGTCATACCAATATTCCTGTGTGATAATTCCTCAAACCTCCTCATTTGGTTCCTGCCTCTACAAGTGGTTTCCATAGTAAATAGCAAAGAGGGAAAGCAAATCAGGGGAGAAGGTAGGATAGAAAAAGACTTTTTCAGAAAACCTGTAAAGTTGATTGAAAATCAGCAGCAGTTGTATAAAATTTTTTAGAAAAAATGAAAAAGAAAAAATGAAAATAAGGCTTTAAAAGAAATAAATGTAGAAACGGAAAAGAAAAACAAAAATAAAAACAAACGGAAGTAATAGCAAAAACAAATAGGTGGGTTGCCTCCCACGCAGCACTTTGTTTAACGTCGATAGCTCGACGGCTCAGAAGTGTAAGCAGTCATGGTGGTTCTCTCGAGGATGACTCCTCGGTTGAACTTTTAGTAGTCATCATTTTCCATGGCCACTTATCAAGCCATCTCACATATCCCTCACCTTTTCTTTTCTTTCTTCTATGGGGTGGTTCATTCTTCTGAACTTGTGGTGGTGGTTCTGGATCTATCCTAAGTATCAACTTTTCAAGTTTGGGCTTAGTGATTTCATCCACCACCTCAAAGGTTAACCTTACCCTCTTAACGCTTATAGTATCCCTAGTTTTATGGTCCTCTAATTTTATCTTTTTATGCAAGACTTCAAACAAGGGTGCATTGGTGTGGATATTTTCCAATACCTCCATATACATTTTAGATTTGGACTCTATCTGAGCTTCCATAAAACTTTTCGAGAAAGGAATCAGTGGGGTATATGGATGAGGAACAACAATAGGTTCTTCCTTCTCTACCTCTTCTACAACCTCCCTTTTAGATGGTGTTGGAGGATTTTTCTCAATCTTTACTCTTTTCTCGTCTGAACTCTCCTCACCTACATCATCACTCTCCTCAACCTCATTATCACTCTCCTTAGAATTTTCAACTTGTTTTTCACTACTGGTTGTTACAACATCCAATTTCTCCTCAGGGAAGGGTCCTAGAGGGTTTTGTTCAAGCTGGGAGATTTGAGTCTCTAAGGCTATGTTGTGAGTCGTGAGCGACTCAACCACAGTGGTCAGTTGCCTAAGGTTTTCACTATTTTGAAGACTTTGTTTTCTAAACTCTTCGTTCTGGACAGTTTGTGCCTCTACAAAGTCCTCCATCAGAGATTCTAACCTAGAGTGAATTAGCATCACATTGAAATCATCCATTGATGTTTTGAAGTTGAAATCTTGTGATTCTTCAAAGTGAGTTAGAGTCGCATTTTGTGTTTCCACAAAGTGCTTTGTCATCATTGATATTTCATTAAAATTTTCCATTAATATTTCGAGGTCGGATTTATAGGGTTCTTGCGTCTCCTCGAAATATTGGGTGTAGTGATTGTAGGGGAAATTTGGTTGAGATAATTTTGGTTGGAATTATAATATTCTTGCGATTCCTCAAAACGTTGGGATTGGTGGTTGGAAAGGTAATTCAGGTGAGAATGAGTCTGTGACGCATTGAAATTCTCCAATAGTATTTCGAGGTCGGATTTATGGGATTCTTGTGATTCCTTGAAATACTCGGAGTGGGAGTTGTAGAAAATTTTTGGGTGATACATAGTAATTGGGACAAGATTTGTAGATGCAAAGGCTCGCTTCGGGAGTGAGTATTTGGCATACAAATCGAAAGAGGGTTTCTGTTGCCTAGTCTAAACGCGCAACAAAAGAATCGTACTTAATTGATTAATCAGTCCCCGGCAACAGCGCCAAAAACTTGATCGGGACTTTATGAGTCTGTCGGGATACTAACTGCAAGTATACAGTTCAGTCATTCTAGTTTTAAATGAGTATCGAACCCACAGAGACTGAGGATCAATCGCATATGATCTAATGCTACAGTTTTTTTAACTAAGCGATGAATATTCGATTTTAGGGGGGAAACAATTTAATTAAAAATAATAGTAATAGTTATACCGGTATGTGATATTCGGACATCGGGAATTCGGTGAATCGCTCGGCCTATAAAGTATTTCGGTAAAAACTAATTGTTTAAAAACCTGAGACATACACTCTCATGTTTATGAAATAAGTTATGCTACTAAACCTAGTGGATGCACTTTAAATTTAATAACACTTTTTGAAAACAATTTGAGTTTAATTAATTTATTAAAACACTCTCGTGTATTTAAAAATTAATGTTTCGTTACCACTATCTGGGTTGAACCCCAGCTCTCGCATGCAGGTTCTTGCCTTAATTAATTTCCCACTCTCGTGGCAAAATCGTGTTAATTAACCTCTCACTCTCGTGACAAGGGTAGTTAAATTAAGCATGGAAATTGGAAACCAGAAATTGTTTTATAAATAAATATTTTTTGGCCAAGGTATCACTGAATTCTTTCGATTCTTAAGAGTCACATATCGGTACAAATAATTTAGCCGGACATAATAGGTTTAACAACAATGCAATTCAAAATATAATTCATAAAAATAATTGGCATAATACAAAAATGAATAAATATTAATTGCAATAAAAACCTGGAAATAACGTTGCTATGGTAATCTTGAAATGTTACAATATCCCTTGCGGCTTGATTGAAGTAAATAAATTGTGTCAATTCTTGAATGAAGAATTAACACCTAAAAACTAAAGCTTGAAATAATGCTGGAAGTAGGAATTACAGTACGTAGAAAATGCTCTAAAAAAAAGGAAATAAAAATAATTGCAAAAGTAATAATTTTGTTATGGGAGAATTCCTTCGACCTTTTTCCCTTTGCACTACCACACATATATATAGGAGAGAATATATCAGTTGAAAATGTCTTGAGAAAAGGCTTGAGTGGAGGAAATATAGGGAGAATGGTTACTGAGTGGAGGAAAAATAGGAGAACAAGTCTGCCCTCGCATTGCCCACGTCTCCACCAATTTACAACGTTCATCTTTACGCGCGTGACGATCGTCACAGGTGGGTGACGGTCGTAATGCGCTTAAATAGCGCATTACGCTCGTCAGTGATGTGTGACGAGCGTTGCTTCAAGTTGAGGGTCGTTACGGTCGTCACTGCTCCAAAAATCTCCAAACTTTGCAGATTTAGTTCTTTTCTCTTTGTTTATTGTCTAGCCTCCTTCATGTAGTCCTTTTTCATTGGTTTGAGTTGGCAAATGTTATACCTTTGAAAAGACAAATAAACTCGGAATAATCGGGAGTTAGATGACTTAATGTATTATAAAATCGGTAAAAAGCATAGTAATTATATGATACGATTTCTCGTTATCAGGACTATGATCTTATTTGTTTTGTTTTGCCAAGATACTTCGCATGCGTAACATGGCCATTTTATTTTAGGCAACCAAATGGGAGAAACCCTAGGGGTGCTTGTGTGCAAAGTGTATCATTTTCATGCTTTTGTCTTGCATTTAGGGTTTTCTATTTTGCTTTGTTTTTGTTCTTGTCATGCAAACCCTAATTACTAAGCATAGCATATAAAGCGATAAATTGCGTAAAAAAAATAAGCTATTACAACAATTATTATGGGAGGGGGGATACAAGTTTTGAATGGGGATTTGGCACAAATATAAACCTAAAAATATTATTACAACCCAATCGAATATTGCGCGAATTAAATAAATAATACAAGTATTTAAAATGCAATGCAATGTATTTATGTAAAAAATGTTTTTGTATGAAAAAATAATTTAATTTAAACCCTAAAAAATAAGGAAAAAATAATATTATTTTTGGAGGAGTGAAACCCTAATTTTTTTATTCAAAGAAAATAATGCTTTATATCAGTATTTGTACATTTTTTGTATAAGAAAATAATAAATAATATTATATATAAATATTAAAAATTAAATGTGTATAAAAATAAGTATTTAGGAGTATAAAATGTATAATAAAATATTAAGTATTTTTACAATATATTTACAAATTATTTAAGAAAATAAGTTCTATTTTAATCAAATAAATTAATTCTTATGTAGAAAAAAAAATTGTAAAAAATAAAGAAAATATTTTTAGGATTTTTATTATTCAGAAAAAATAAATGAAAGTGTTAAAAATAAAAATATGAAGAAAAATGCAAAAATATAACAAATTTGCAAAGGGGTGCAAATATCAAGTCAGGAATTACAAATATCAGAAACAAAAAGGCCCAAAGCGCCAAAAAGCCCAAGCGCGCTTCATCCCTGTCCTCTGGCCAACTTCTGCGCGCGTTTTTGTTCAAACTTGTAACTTGATAATGCTTGCATAAAAACAAAAACTCATAACATGAAACATGTGGCATTTGAGCTTACGATTCCAACAATATAAATTATGTAACCTAACTCTTAAAGACCAGAGAGAATTTTAGAACCCCTAATTTGTGACCTAACTTTTTCAGCATTTTCAATCTTCAAATTCTCTCAGCACAGTTAATATAAATGAAAAGTATGCATATGTACAGCTTCGTTATGATAAGGACTACATTTTTTCTTCACAAATCGTGGCTTGAGGATGCCTATTCAGAGAGATAGAGTTTAAGAAATATACCTCCTTCAGCTGGATTCGATTAGAGCAATGTAGGGACTTTAATTGAGGCCTGAGGATTGTTTGAGCTTTCTTGAACTTCCCTGAAGCTATTCCAATGCTTATCTTTCTTTGAGGATGGCTGGAACTCTCTGCACAAGTCAAGTTGTAAGCTTCCAAAGTGAAAATGGTGGATGTTGAAACAGGGGTTACAGAACCAGGGTGATGGCTTAGATTGCTTTGGTATGAAGTGTATGAGATGTTTCAAGTGTTTAAACATAAAACGCACGAGCCAAAAATTGGTTGGCTGTGATTTTGCAGAAGTTCTGAGTTTTGGACAGTTTTGAGTGTTTTTGAGTATTGGAGAGTTTCAGCTTCAATCCAATCGTGCTAAGCCTTGCAATAAGTTTGTATATTTGTATAGAAATGATACAAAAGTCAGCCCTTACTAGTTGTACAAGTTTTGAACCTTTTGGCAACTTTCCTTGCATTTGAAGTAAAGTGAAGTGACCATACTTACATGCTTGTCCTTGCTTGCTTAAGAGCTGAAATGCACTTGTACAATTTGCTTGAGACCTGTGTACATTGCTTGCACCAAGGGAACATGTTCGATGCTCAAGATTGACAAAGGTACAAAAGCTCATTGTTGTACCCCAAAATTTGCCCTCTCATTTTATCAAGATTTCCCCTCACAAGACTCTTTGGACTCCAGACAAGATTAGGGTTTGCTCTGCTCAAGGCATCTCCTTGCACTAATAACCTGAAATTAGGGTTTGAGTTTGCACAGGGATTTTTGGACTTCCAATGCCTCATGTGACTTTCATACTTCATGTTGGACCTATAAGATTGCCCATACCAAGTTTCAA
This sequence comes from Vicia faba, assembly GCA_948472305.1. Classification (NCBI taxonomy): domain Eukaryota; kingdom Viridiplantae; phylum Streptophyta; class Magnoliopsida; order Fabales; family Fabaceae; genus Vicia; species Vicia faba. The sequence goes on from OX451738.1 coordinate 415,699,339, forward strand.
GCTTTGAATCAAATTTTTGCCCAGTCAATTGGACAGTTGACCTAAAAATCAACTATATTGGGGAAAAAGTCAACTATGGCCAATTTACAGTCAAAACTCATAATTTTTGATCCACAACAACATTATAGACTCTTATGTACCATTTGTTCAAGTTTGGACCACAACTCCTCAAGAAATTTGATCAGATAATTAAAAGGGCAAAATGGTCATTTTTAGGGTTTTGACCATAGAAGGGCTATTTATGATTTTTCACCTAGCCAATGGCAAATTGGGCTCAAGCATGGTTTCAAGTAATCAATGGCATCATCTTGACCTAATCACAAGGTTCAAAAGATCTCAAATGCATTGGATTGACAGATGAACTTTGCAGTCAACTGATCAAAAAACAATTGTACACTGAAAAGTCAAACATTGACTTTTTGGTCAAAATCAAGTGCCAAGGGTCATTTTTCATCAAGATGTGTCAAAACATGAAACTTGTTCACCAAGAAACCTAATTTTGAAAATTAGGGTTTAAAATGGAAAATTTTCATAACTTAGAAATTTTCTAAGTTATGAAAATTTCTTATTTTTTCCCAACTTTTCCCAACTTTTTCATCATGATGCAATTGGATTCAAAGAAAACTTCCAACATTAAAGTTGTAGTCCTACACAAAATATACAAATTTGATTCACAAAGGTTTCCCAAAAGATGCTTGGATCACAAGTTATGATTTTGTGAATAGGGGTCCTAAAACTTTCTAACTTAGTGAAATTTTGCCCTAGTTTAGGCAGGATTTTGACCTATCTTCATGGAAAATTTTCACCTAGTTACAATTGGAATCTCAAAATTCATTTCAAAGATGGATTTTAGAGAATGTTACAAACTTTCCAAAATGTCCAAGAACTCTCCAAGATCATTCATGGTTAGGGAGAATCGAAAGTTTGAAAATGGCAAATTATCACTTTTGTCCAAGGCATTTTGCACATTGCTACATTTTGCAAATCTGTCCAAACCTTGCTTGTAATTGGTTTACAGGTTCTAATCTCTTATACACTCAAAAATTAAATGCAAATACATTGGATAGAGGCTTTGTTCTGAGCTTTAGAACATTACACATTGAATTAATCCATTTTTGGCAAAAAGGCAACATTGCTACTTTGATAAAGCTTGATTTATGCAATTTTGTTTCCCTTGAGCCTTGAATCCAATCTCTTGTAGAAAACAAAGTCTACAAACTTGGGGCAAAGTACACCAACTATGTGCAGCTAAGGAGCAGGCCTGTACGGGCCTTGGCATTGTCAAAATCAACTTTTGCTTCAAAAGTAAGTAACTTGCAAAAGTCCACAAAACTTTGGAATCTGATAAGAAAAAGCTTTGTGTTCATTTCAAACAATTTCAGCATAATATACCAAGCCCAAAGCACGAGTTCTTAGCATCCCAAACACCCTTAAGCACAAAAACCACAAGTTCTTGCAAAAACAAGGCAAGTTCTGTAGATTCACTTCCAAATCCAATTCAACTCGTGCGTTTTGTCCAAAACCATTTCAAACACATTCTAAACAATACACCTAAGCTGTCCAGACCATTCTCAAGCAACTGTAACCTTGTTTTCACACTTCACCATTTTTACTTTGAAGCTTTGCAGGTTGAGTTCTACAAGCACATTCAGGCCATTCAAAGCAAGCCAAGCATTGGGGAAGGTTGAGTGAACTTCAGGCAAGCTAACACGACCTTCAAGCCTCATCCAAAATTCCTACATTTCCATATTCGAACTTGGCTGAAACAGGTATTTTCCAACTTTATATCTCCTTATTTAGGAATTATTAGGCTTAGGTTTGTGAAGCAAAAATGTAGCCCTTAATGTCCTTGAACTGTACATATGCATAGAATTCATTTATGTTAACTGAGCTAGGAGAATTTGGATGTTGAAGTTGCTGAAAAAACTAGGTTAGAAATTAGGGCCAAGGAAATTCTCTCTGGTCTTTGAGAGTTAGATCAAGTTTTCTATATGGTTAGAATCGTGGTTTAAAGCTCTACATTTTTCATGTTATACATTTTTGATTTTATACAAAGAATAACAAGAACAGGATTCAAGCATAAGGCACGCACAGGAAGTGTCTCAAGGTCAGGGATGGCAAGGTTCTGGGCCAGGGCGCTTGGGCCTACTTTCTATTCACACTCTCCTTTGTGTTATTTGCACCCCCTAGCCCATTTGATTTATTTTTGTATATTTTTCATTTCTTTTTTTTATTTTCTGACTTTATTATTTTTTCTTGAATATTTAAAATCACAAAAATTATTTTCTTTATTTTTGGCATTTTATTATATTTTTATTTTATTTTTATTTGCATAATAAATAATTATTAGGTTAATATTACTTTATTTTCTTAATTAAAACTTGTAAATAATAATAAAATACTTACATATTTTTATTTTATTATATTATACACTTAAATAATATTTTCTCACACATTTTTATTTTTTAACACTTTTGTATATATATATATATATATATATTTTTTTATTTTCTTGTACATAAATAAATAATATAGAATATATATTTTCTTAAAACAAAAACTAGGGTTTCCACCCTTTCAAAAATAACCATTAATATTTTTCTTATTTTTAGACAAAAATAATTTATTTTACATACATAAAAATAAATACAAAAAAAAACATTTTGCATATTCATATTTAATTGCATATTTAAATAATTTGTATATTTATTTATTTGTGCAATATTTCAATTTGGTTGTAATAATAGTTTTAGGGCTTTATTTTTGAGCAATATCCCCCTTTATTCAAACTTGTACCCTTCTCCCATAATAATGTTGTAATAGTCTTAGATTTACTTTTACGCATTTTATTGCTTTCAAATGCCATGATAGTAAGATTACGGTTTGTATGATAACAAAAAAATCAAAACAAATAGCATGACCTAACACAAGACAAAAATCCATGAAAAATGACAACACAATGCACACAAGCACCCCTAGGATTTCATCCACTTGTTGCCTTAAAAATGGCCATGGTATGCATGCTAGGTATCTTGGCAAAACAAAACAAAACAAAAGATCATAGTCCCTCGATGACGCTATCTTGGTTGCCTAAACAAAATGATCTAGTCCCTCAAAAACTTGCTAAAGATACTTGGCACAATTGCTATCATGGTCATACGATGACCCACGCCTGTCCCATTTAACATCCAAATACAAGGTTGTTTACCAAATACAAATGGTAAAACAACAATGTAAAAGGGTTAAAAATGTGTAGGAAAGATCTTTGAGTAGGGTAGACAACTCCTAGTTACTTGATCAAACGCAAACCATCCTTGCTAATTTCAAAAACACACAACACAATTTCAAAACATTTTCCCAAACAAACTTTTAAACATTGAAACATTTTTCAAAAGACAAACACCTTTGTATACATTCAAACAAGAATCATTACAAAGGTTGCCTAGACAAAGGCCTCTTTTCAAAATACTTTCAAAACCACACACGAAAGCACCATTTCAAACAATTGAAAAGCAAAAGCAAGTGATCTAAAACAAGTAACTAAGAGCCCATGGAAAACCATGGATGAAAAGGGTGCTAGCACCTTCCATTTTCATAATCTACCCCCCGAACCCAAAAAATAATCTCAAAGGTCTTTCCTGTGCTTTTTGACCTTTCCTTTGGATAAAATAAAAAGTCAGTGGCGACTCTTGCTAAACCGAAACATTTGCGAACACAAACGCAAAACCTCAAGTCAGTTCTCCCACCGCATCACAGAATTGGCGAATCTGCTGGGGAGCTTGATGAAAGTGGGGTTACCTTAGGGTTTTAGATCACCTTTACATGCTTATCTTGTTTGCCTTTATTTCTTTACATTTGGTTCTATTGTTTGGGTTTGAATCCTCTAACCAGATTTGGGAAACATTCATAGGTAAATAGCAATACATTGTGGAAACTGTGCGGGGTATACCGACATGGTTGAAGCAATAGCTATATTAGTGCGACATATTTGTGGGTACCGGTAGCCTTTGAGTTAATCAAAGAGAACACGAGGCCGCTGAGTGATGTCATGAAGCACTAATAGACTTTTAGAACCTTTACTTGACCATCTTGGCCTTTTTAGGGGTAGTGAGATGACCGGCTTTGGTGCAGTCCGAAGTTGGTAGATACTCGATACTACACTCATTGAGAGTTGTTTTCTTGGAATATTTCGGTCGCCAGTAAAGTGGCTAAACTGAAACAATGAACACATAAAATAATCCAGTGATATTGAGCTCCTTAGAACCCAGTTACTACTTATAGGACAAGTTGAGCCAACTAAACTTCAAGAGGGTACTTACCTATGAAACCCCATGCAAGCCTGAAACTAGGAACTTGTGTGACTTGTCTGTACATATATACTTGTGCATAACATCATGGACATCATGAAGCATCATATGCATCCACTAATCATTTCAAGGATTTGGATCTTCATCTTTGTTCCTGTTTTGTAGGTAATGGATTCACTTCGCAGAAAAACAATCCAAGTCAACCTTGTGAGAATTCCTCCTCAACTCAAGGAGCTAGCTTCAAGGATTCCTGAGAATTCTCCATTCACCGAGAGGCGTGGTCGTCTTCTCAACTTAGTCACTGTCAACACTGAAGAGGATATGCTGAAAGTTCTCTTCCAGTTCTTTTACCCCCTACAACACTGCTTCACATTTCCTAATTACCAACATGTGCCTACTTTGGAGGAATTTTATCAACTCTTGAGGATTCCTATTCTCCATCAACTACCCTACAACGGTACGGAAAGAGATCCAAAGCCTGAAGATGTTGCTAAAGCCCTACACTTGCAACCATCTGATATCATAGGCCATTGGGAAACTAGGAGTGGTGTCAAAGGTTTCTTATCAAAGTTTCTGTTTGAGAAGGCCCAAAGCTGCTGGAATTCATTGGACTTACAAGCTTTTGAGGAGATTGTGGCTCTTCTCATCTATGGGTTGGTCTTGTTCCCAAACCCTAACCAACTTATAGATGTCAATGCTGTCAAAATCTTCATGGATCGCAACCCGATGCCTACATTTCTTGGGGATATCCTCCACTCATTTCACACTCGAACAATGAGGAAAAGAGGTGTTCTCATGTGTTGTACTCCTCTACTGGAAAGATGGTTTATTTCTCATCTTCCCCAATCGGTCTTGAAGAATGAGCAAGGTTTGAGGTGGTCACAACAATTGATGACTCTTACATATTCAGATGTTCATTGGTGTTCTCGATCCAGAGAAAATGTTATCATCAGTGATCGTTGTGGGGAATTCCCGAATGTCCCTCTACTTGGCATTAGGGGAGGCATCACCTACAACCCCTGCTTGGCTCTGAGACAATTTGGGTATGCCCGAAGGGATGGCCCACATGACATGCTGATTCCAGACTTGGTTTTTGACTTCGACAACGACGATCAAGGACTTCAACAAAGGTTCATCCGAGCTTGGAGGATGCCCAACAAGGTGGACAGTAAGACCTTGGGACACAAGAATTCCACCCCCCTTGAGACTTACCTCAAGTGGGTACGAACCCGCGCCCAAAGTATTATGATGCCTTACCCCTACATTCTTCCTGTGATCAAAGAGCCTGTTATGGAAGGAGAGGTTCCATACACCCTCCTACATCCTGACATGCCAACATCACTAGAAGATTTACAAAGGAGTTGGATACAACTCAAGGGAGAGCGCGATACTTTTGAAGCCCAATTTTACGCTAGTGAGAAGAAGGTTTTGGAACTTACTCTCCAACTTCACGAAGAGAAGACTCTCAACACCTACATTGCACCAAAGAGGATGCACAACATCTTTTTACATTAGAATTTTGTATTATTTTTGCCCATGGGGCATTTATGTACTAACAAATTCTATCTTATTAATATGGCGTGTGTTCCTTTTTGTTTAAAACAACTTTGAATTTATGAATCCTTGAATGCATTACATGAATACATATCATTCATCATATGCATAAGCAGGTCTTCAGACCAAGTTTCCTTATCTCTCTGCTGTTTATTTCAGCAAGATGGATATAGAGCAGACGGTCAAAGACTTACAAGCGCAGAATTCACAGTTCCAACAGCTACTCATGACCTTAGCAAAGGGTCAGGAGGAGCTCAAAACTCTATTGGAAAAGGAAAAAGAGAAAAATAAAAAGAAGAGGGTTGGTGTGGCTACCATGGGTAGGAGATTTGAAGGTCAAGCTAGAAGGGTCCTGGATTTCCCCTCAACATCTGATGAAGGGATAGGAAAAAGAAAGGGAGTTGCAGTGCCCTCTAAGTCTGAAGAAGAATAAGAGGAAGAGGATGAAGACTATTCTGAACAGCAGTACCCTCCTACAGATGACAAATACAAGAATCTGGAAGAGTGTCTGGCTGCCATGGAGGTACAAAGAGTGCATGGGATGGACTTTGAAGAGTTAGGGCTGGTTGTTGGGATTGTGATTCCCCCTAAGTTTAAGGTGCCTATTTTTGCTAAATACGATGGTTTGTCTTTTCCAAAGATGCACCTGCGATCTTACGTCAGAAAAATTCAACCGCATTCTTCTGATAAGGATCTATGGGTTCATTTCTTCCAGGACAGTCTTTCGGGGATGCAGTTAGATTGGTTCTACCAGCTAGAGAGGTCTGATGTGCACAATTGGAAGGATTTGGCGGCCTCCTTCTACAGACAATATCAATATAATGCGGACTTAGCACCAACCCGTACTCAATTACAAATTATGGGCATGGTCTCAAATGAAGGTTTCAAAGAGTATGCCCAGAAATGGAGAGACTTGGAGGGACGAGTACAACCACCTCTGTCTGAGAGGGAGCTGGTAGATATGTTCTTGGGTACACTGTCAGGCCCTTTTTCAATCACCTGATTGGAAGTTCGTCTGTGGGGTTCACCGAGTTAATTCTAACTGGTGAGAGAGTTGAAGCCGACATAAAGAGCGGGAAAATTCAAAAGGATGCATCTGCTTCTACTACCATCAAAAAGACTTTTCCAGCAAAGAAGGAAGTCTTAGTTGTCTACTACCAAAGAGGTCAAGGAAGAGTTAAGCACCGACCAGCAGTGGGGGCCGTAATGATTCAGAAGTCTGCAGCTGATCAGCCTAGAAACAATCAACCCAGAACCAACCAAGCAAGGGTGGAAAGACCTGCACGGCAATTCACCCGGATCAATATGACACCTGCTTAGGTTTTACCCCATATCTTGAAGTTAAATCTTTCCAGTTTGAGGGAGGTCCCTAAAAATCCTAACACTACATCACCATACTATGAAGTGGTGAAAAACACAAGAAGGGGGGTTGAATTGTAAAACTGAAATCTAATGCAATGAACAGGATATTTTTATCCTGGTTCGTTTGATCTCAAACTACTCCAGTCCACCCGTCAAGGTGATTTCGCCTCTCTCCAACGAGGTCTTAATCCACTATATTCAACTGAATATTACAGACTGCTTTAACAACTGCTAAAGCCTTCTTGATTCAAACCACAACCCGGTTTGTCAAGGTAACACTTTCTTACAAACAGATAAAACTATGTGTGTGGATGTTTTCTACAAAACTGTATCACAACTGTGATGTATACACAAATTTAAGCTTAGAAACTAGATTGCTAAACAGTAATAGAATATCAGAGTGTGTGGTTTAGCAAAACTGAGAGAACGAAGATTATGGTTTAGCTTTTGTGCGTGTAGAGATTTGGAGAGCATTAGCCATTTCAATCTTCAAAGCCTTGTTTATATAGCACTGAGATGATGAACGTTGGATGCAATATTCTTGATTCAATGCTAATAACAAGCTTTCCTTATTGAGCAGATCTTGTCTGGAATGAGGCCGTTGGAATTAATTTGCTTTCAATGCATAGTACCGTTGCTTACTTAATGCAAGTTCTGGCTTGGCTCATTCTGACTCTGCTTCGCTGCTGATGAACTATTGTGTTTCTTTATCAGAGTGTTGAGCGCAGTCTTGTTCATCAGGCTTCAGCATGTACGTGAGTTGATCATCTGATTTTAACATTCTGATATAGCAACTTCTGATGCTGGTGTCTGAAATCAAGTTCTGATGCTGAATAGATGTGATCTTGCTTATTTCAATCAGAGTATCTGCAAGTCAGAACATAATAATTTTAGGCAGCAGATAGTTCATACATGAAACTTATAAATACTATATCTTTTCACTTTGTTATCATCAAAACTCAAATATAGGGTGGTAGATTCAAACTTTGTTCTAACAATCTCCCCCTTTTTGATGATGACAAAAACTAGATATTTTTTAAATGAAAATAACGTGAAAAGGTATCTGGAATATGTATCAGAATAAGAAGCAAAAGAATAAGGAGTAAGGAGATACTCCCCCTGAGTTTATTACTTCCCTTTGATTATACGTGTTCTTCAGGATCAGATCTTTTTGCCTTTCTTTGAACATCAGAGTATCAGAGTCTTTGACTTATCAGAAGCTTTATGTCAGAGCAGAGCTTCAGAGCTTATCTTGTCAGAGCTTTGCTTTGGATCAGAATATTAGAGCGGATCAGAACTTCATAGTGATCAGAGCTTCTAGTCTTCAGAGTGTCCAGGAGCTTCCTTGTGCCTGTAGACTTTAAGCAAAACAGAAAAAAACATTTCAAGTAATAGAGTTAGAATGTTTGAGAATTTATGTCTAGTCAGCCGTTATTGATTAAAATATCATTCTTGTTCTCCCCCTTTTTGTCAGCAATCAAAAAGTGTTGGTGATGTGCTAAAACAATTAAGATCAGAAAAACTAATCATATTAAGATAGTTCAGAATCAAAACAAGAAAATATTACAAAACATATTCAATCAGTGCATCAGAAAATCAAGGAAAACATGAAAAAGGTCATGCATGAAAAGAAAAAGAGACTAAGGTTGAGGAGGCAAGCGTGTGAACAGGTTCTCCAGCATGGCTTGGATCTTTTCAGCAGTCTCATTCTGCTTATGCACCATGCTGACAACAGTGTCAATCTTGCTGTCCTGCACATCCATTCTCTCTTTCATCTTCTGATCGCTTTCATCCATCCGCTGCTGCAGACGCATGTCATTCAGCCTTAGTTCTTCCAGAGTCTGCCTGTCCAAGGCAGCTTGAGAAGCATCAGAAACAGGAGGCTTCTGAGAACTTTCAGCAACATCCTCTGCTTGACTTTCTTCAGCTTGAATGGTATTGTCTTCTTCTGATGATTGCACCTTTGCAGCTTGCTGTTTCTCAGACTAAGGTTCACTGTCCAGAGGGAGCACGTCCTCTTTCAGGAGCTGACTTCCAACTTCATTCAGAAGCTTGCTGAAATTTTGTTGTGCCTGCTCATAGTTGATATCCTGCAACTTGAGGGCTTCAGCACGTACCCAAAGTCTGAATTGTGACCAGAGCTGATCAGAAGCGGCTGGGTCAATCATTCCAGGACAGACTTGCTTCAAAGAAGCAATCCATTGCAGCACACCTGTTTCAAAATTCATAATACCAGAGCCAACATCTGGTTGCTTTGGTTTTGGGATGGCAATTTTGTGTTTCAGATCAGCAAGACGGTCAAGACTGGTTAAGTCTATGAAGGTCCTGCTGGGGTTTTCAGAGGTTTTCTGAGAAGCTGTTTGTTTTGGAGAAGGAGTATCAGAGTCAGATATTACGATTGGACTGGGTGGTGTTTTGGGAGTATTTGGTGGTGTCGATTCTGATGAGGATGGTAACTGGGGCATGATAACAGTTGTTCCACATGGCAGCTGGATTGCCAGCGGTGATGGTTGAGGTGAATGAGGTTCAGACTGGTGAGGGGAAGGAGTTTCAGAGTGGTGAATCTCTGTTTATGGTGATGGTGGATTAATTTCTGGTTGGGGAGAGGGAGTTGGAATCTCTGATTGCTCAGGGATCAGAGGTTCTTCTGAGAGTGGTTGCTGTTGTTCTGGTTCTGCAGCAGATTGCTGTTGTTCTGGTTCTTCAGCAGATTGCTGTTGTTCTGGTTGTGGAGGAGGAACATTTTGTGGTTCAGAGTTTGGTTGATCAGAGGTATGTTGATCAATATCAGACAGCACTTGGTTAAGTGCTGATGTTGTTGAAATTGTTGGTTGTTTGGGGTGTTTGGTTCTGGGTCTTCTGAGTTTTAATGCCTCAGAAGGGTCTTCTTCTTGTACAGTTTCATCTATGGTAGGGATGGGGATTGAGATTCTATGAGAGGTTTGAGGAGGGATAGATGCTGGAATAGTAGAAGAATTTAAAACAGGGGCAGCAGATGAATTACCTCTTTTCTTGGGAGTCTGCTGAGATGATCCTTCTGATGGCGCCTTCCTCTTCTTGGTCTTCTTCAGAGTCACTTCTGGTTGAGGTTGATGCAGATCTCTGATATTCAGCTTTGGATCTGTACCATCTGCCTTGCACGCATCCAGGTACCTGAGAATCACCTCTGGTTTGGATTCAATTTCAGAGAATAACGGAAAATCACTCAGAGGCACTCTTCTGCTGGAGATATCAGCAAGGGGAGTAGCTCTGGGTTCCTTCTGAATATTCTCTATCAGCTTCATCTTTTTCAGGTTCTTTGCGTTCAGAGGTTTCCCAATTGTTGGTTCAATAGTGCTTAGCTCTTGAGCTTCTATCAGATGCTCAATCAGCCTATTCTCTGTCAGAATATCTGATATCAACCTTCCAAAAGGTATCCAATCCCTCTTGGTTCTTTCTTCTTCCCTTGTTTCTTTCACACTTATTCTGAGGTGGTTGAACAGGAAGTGAGCCAGATTGATCTTTACCTTCTGATCAATAAAGTAGATCAGAAACTGCTGATCCACATTTATGTAATCAGGAGAACTGGTTGGTTTCCTGTGGTTGAAGCACCCCAGAATAATCTTAGCCCACACTCTGCAATGATCCTTCAGATCTTTAATCTTGCTGCTGGGCATCCCAAGAGTGAAAATCCTGTCAGCTACCACACCTATATCAGCACATCTTTCAGCCATGTCCACACAACGGACGCCACCACCACTGTGACCGATTAGCCTTGCAATGTGATCTTCAGTAATCACAATCTTCTTCCCCATAACAAAGGAGGTGACTAGATGTGTTGAAGCCTTGGCGTGAATCCAAAATTCCTTGACCAGCATTGGGAATGTTGGTCCAACCAACCTATCGAAATACCTTTCCCACTTTTGAGCCCTAACTTCTTCATTTAGGTCAAAACCGTTCTCCTTCAAGCTTTCAAAGTCAATGATTAATTCAGAAAGCACTTCAAGATTCTTCACCGGAGTGAGGAGAGTTCTGAGTGGCACTTGATATTGCTCAGATGATGCTTTCTTCTGAGTACCTGCAGAAACGCTGCTGGAGGTTGCCATGTTCACGCTAAAAGGTTTTTGAGAATAAACTGAGGAAAATAGGTTGCAAGAGATGAACACAGAAATATGCAGAAAATGCTTGAGTATTAGTGAGAAAGCGTAAAGAATAAGAATGAGAGATTAATGTGCTTAAATAGAGTTTTCAAAACTATTTTGAAAAGATAAACGTTTTTAAGAGAGAGAAAAATCATGATTGCCATTTAAAAGCATGATTACTTTTCATTAAATGCTTGCTGATTTTGGGGGATTTGAGAAAGATACTTAAAAACGGTTACCAGACATGTGTCTCAATGCACCCAATCAGCGCTTTGCCTTCTCAGAAGCGTGCACGCGTTCTGCTTCAGAGATATGCTGATGATTGGATGACACTTGTTTGATGTAGTGATCAGCACGTCTGTCTTTGAGCTTTAGACTCTCAGATCTTTAGACTTGCATCTGATATAATCTGCATGTTCTATCTTTCTGAAAGGAGATTGATCAGAAGTTCACAGTAAAATAATTACATTCTGAAGGTAAATATATGGAATTAAAACATTTTCACTCTGGGCACACTTTCATGCTGAGATGTTTCAGAATGAAATTAAACCTATCTTCTGAAAGGGGTTTAGTAAAGATATCAGCCCATTGATGGTCTGTATCTATAAATTTTAAGTTCAAAATACCTTTCTGAATATAGTCCCTAATGAAGTGATGTTTTATTTCTATATGCTTAGCTCTAGAATGTAAAATGGGATTCTTACTTAAGCAAATAGCAGAAGTATTATCACAAAGTATAGGAATGTTACTCTCAAAAATCTGGAAGTCTTCAAGCTGACTTTTCATCCAGAGCATTTGTGTGCTACATCCTGCTGCTGCTATGTACTCAGCTTCTGCTGTTGACAGAGCAATTGTTGATTGCCTTTTGCTGGACCAAGAAATCAGATTTTCTCCCAGAAACTGGCAGCTTCCAGAAGTACTTTTACGTTCCACTCTGTCTCCAGCAAAATCAGCATCACAGTAGCCTACTAAGCTGTAATCACTAGATTTTCTATAAAACAAACCCAGATTAGTAGTACCTTTCAGATACTTGAAAATTCGCTTAACAGCTGTTAAGTGAGATTCTCTAGGATCTGTTTGGAATCTAGCACAGATACAAACACTGAATAATATGTCAGGTCTTGAAGCCGTCAGATAGAGGAGAGAACCAATCATACCTCTGTAGACTTTTTGTTCTACATTTTTGCTTACCTCTTCTCTTTCCAGAATGCACGTGGGATGCATTGGAATCTTTGATGGCTTACATTCTGAGAGGTCAAATTTCTTCAGAAGATCTTTGATGTATTTGCTCTGATGAATGTAAGTTCCTTCTGGAGTTTGATTGATCTGAATTCCTAGAAAGAATTTCAGTTCCCCCATGAGGCTCATCTCAAATTCTGCCTGCATACACTTAGCAAATTTTCTTCCAAGAGAAGGATTAGTAGAACCAAAAATAATATCATCAACATAAATTTGACAGACTAAGATGTCACTCTTAACTGATTTACAGAATAGAGTAGTGTCCACTTTCCCTCTGGTGAATTCATTTTCCAGCAGAAAGTTACTTAGCCTTTCATACCAAGCTCTGGGAGCTTGTTTCAGACCATACAGTGACTTCTTTAGTTTGAAAACATGTTCTGGATGTTTTGTATTTTCAAAACCTGGGGGTTGGTGTACATAAACTTCTTCTTCTATATAACCATTTAAGAATGCACTTTTGACATCCATCTGATACAGAGTGATGCCTCTATTAACAGCAAATGAAATTAAAAGTCTGATAGATTCTAACCTGGCGACTGGGGCAAAGGTTTCTGTATAGTCTATCCCCTCTTGCTGACTATAACCTTGTGCAACCAGTCGTGCCTTGTTTCTGATGACTTCACCTTGTTCATTTAGCTTGTTTCTGAACACCCATCTTGTTCCAATGACGTTGAATCCTTTTGGTCTGGGAACGAGATCCCATACGTCGTTTCTGGTGAATTGATTCAGCTCTTCTTGCATTGCCAGAATCCAGTCATTATCCAGAAGTGCTTCATCAATTGAAGAAGGTTCAATCAGAGACACCAGTCCCATAAGTGTTTCTTCTGAGTTTCTGAAGCTTGCTCTTGTTCTGATTGGATCTTCCTTTCTTCCTAGGATAGTCTCTTCTGGGTGATCCAAGCTGCTTCTGGGTAATCTCTTCTGAGGTTGATCAGCAGCTGTTGTAGGATTTCTAGCAGTGCTCCTTTCAGACGTTGAGGGAATGTCTGTGTTGATAGCTTCTGATGACTTGTCTTCAGAACCTGCAAATTCAATTTCTATACCTGCAAAAACTTCATTCTGCTTTGACTTTTCAGAGTCAAGCTTGTCATCAAAACGAACACTGATTGATTCTTCCACAATTTGTGTTTCTGTATTGTATACTCTGTACCCTCTTGAGCGTTCAGAGTATCCTAACATAATACACTTCTGTGCTTTAGAGTCAAACTTGTTCAAATAATTCTTTGTATTTAATATAAAGCAAGTACATCCAAATGGATGAAAATATGAAATGTTGGGCTTTCTGTTCTTCCACAATTCATATGGAGTCTTTTCCAGAATAGGTCTTATTGAGATTCTATTCTGAATGTAGCACGCTGTGTTTATTGCCTCTGCCCAGAAGATCTTAGCAACGTTTTGCTCATTGATCATGGTTCTGGCCATTTCTTGCAATGTTCTGTTCTTTCGTTCTACAACTCCATTTTGTTGGGGAGTTCTAGGACAAGAGAAATCATGCAGAATGCCTCTTTCATTAAAGAATGACTCAAAATCTTTATTTTCAAATTCTCCACCATGATCACTTCTGACTTTAACGATTCTAAGATCCTTTTCATTCTGAACTTGGTTACAGAAGGTAACAAACACAGAGTGTGACTCGTCCTTGTGTCTTAAGAACTTTACCCATGTCCATCTGCTATAGTCATCTACGATTACTAACCCATACTTCTTACCACTGACTGAAGCAGTTTTAACTGGTCCAAATAAGTCAATGTGCAGAAGTTCTAATGGCTTAGAGGTAGAAACAACATTTTTGGATTTAAAAGAAGGTTTAGCAAATTTGCCTTTCTGACATGCTTCACACAGAGCATCTGAATTGAACTTCAAATTAGGAAGTCCTCTGACCAGATTGAGTTTGTTAATCTGAGATATTCTTCTCATACTAACATGCCCCAATCTTCTGTGCCAGATCCACTGCTCGTTGTTAACAGACAGAAGACATTTTACATTCTGACTCTTTAGTTCAGAAAGTTTGATTTTGTAAATGTTGTTTTTCCTCTTACCATTAAACAGGATAGTCCCATCTTTCTGACTAACAGCTTTACATGATTTTTGATTAAAGATTATATCATAACCGTTATCACTTAATTGACTTATGGATAACAGATTATGCATCAATCCATCTACTAGCAGAACATTATTAATAGAGGGAAGATTTCCATTACCTACAGTTCCAGAGCCAATTATCTTTCCCCTCTGATTGCCTCCAAAGCCAACGTGGCCTCCAGGCTTAAGTTCCAGGCTTTGGAACATATGCCTTCTTCCCGTCATGTGTCGTGAGCAGCCAGAGTCCAGGTACCATGACTGGTGTTTCTGACTTGCTGCTAAAGATATCTGCAACATGTATTATTTTATCCTTAGGTACCCAGATTTTCTTGGGTCCTGATTTGTTAGTTTTACCAAAACTCTGGTTGAATTTTGGTTTCACAGAGTACTTACTGCTAGTATATTTGATATCATGTGTGTGACCATACACAAAATGTGAATTCAGAGGAGTGTGTTTAATGGTTAAGTCCATGACATTCTTTGGTGTAGGAACCTTACCTTGGTATCCTATTCCTTTTCTGCCGTTTCTGCTAACTCCATAGATCATTGAAGCCATTCTGCTTCTATCTATGCTTTTATCTAGGAACTTCTGGAAACTGTGATCATACTCCTTGATGATCTCATCAGCGTTGTTGGGAGTTTCAGAAATTGGTTCCTTCTGAGAGTTTTGTAAAGTGTTTTCTAATTTTGAAATCTTATTTCTCAGCTCAGAATTTTCCAATTTGAGACTCTCAGTCTTATTAGAGTCGGATTCAAGATTCCTTTTCAGGTCTCTGAATTTAGCTCTAATTTGCTGATAACGTTCCAGAATCTCATTAAGGCTTTCAGCAAGTTCAGCCTTTGTAAAGTTAACAGCAAAGTTAGGAAATACCTCTTCAGTGTCTGATTCTGAGTCTGATTCAGAAGCTTCACTATCTTCTGAAATGTTAGCCATGAGAGCTATGTTTGCCCTTTCATCATCTGATTCTGAGTCAGCTTCAGACGAGTCAGAGTCATCCCATGTAGCCATGAGACTTTTCTTCTTCTCTCTTCCAAACTTCTTTTTGGGCTTTTCCCTCTGAAGCTTTGGGCAGTCACTCTTGTAGTGTCCTTGCTCATTGCACTCATAGCAGATGATGTCTTTGGTGTTTGGCTTTTTGCTACTGGAGGAGCCTTCAGATCTTCTGTATCCAGAGGAAGAATCTGTCCTTCTATATCTGGAAGAGGACTCGTTCTGATCAGATCTTATGGGATTCCTGAACTTCCTTTGTCTTTGCTTCCACAGTTGATTTACTCTTCTGGAGAGAAGGGAAAGTTCGTCTTCTTCTGATGAGGATCCATCAGATGTTTCTTCAACTGCCTGCAAAACTTTAGACTCAAATTTTCTGTTAGATTTTAATGCTAAAGGCTTACCTTGCTTCTGAGGCTCATCAGCTTCTAGCTCTATCTCATGACTTCTGAGGGAGCTGATAAGTTCCTCCAGAGTGATTTTGTTGAGATCTTTAGCCAGCTTCAGAGCAGTAACCATAGGCCTCCACTGCTTGGGTAAACTTCTGACGATTTTCTTGACATGGTCAGCAGTAGAGTATCCTTTGTCCAGAACTTTGAGACCAGCTACCAGAATCTGGAATCTAGAGAACATAGTTTCAATGGATTCAGATTCTTCCATTTTGAACGCCTCATACTTCTGAATGAGCGCCAGAGCTTTTGTTTCTTTGACCTGAACGTTGCCCTCATGCGTCATTCTGAGAGAATCAAAAATATTCTTTGATGTGTCTCTGTTGGAGATCTTTTCATATTCAGTATAGGAGATGGCACTGAGGAGGATGGTTCTGGCCTTGTGGTGATTCTTGAAGTCACGCTTTTGTTGATCAGACATTGTTTTTCTATCAATCTTCTGACCACTTGCATTCACAAGGTGCCTGTATCCATCTGTCACCATATCCCACAGATCAGCATCATGTGCCAGAAAGAAGCTTTCAATTCTGTCTTTCCAGTAATCAAAGTTTTCTCCATCAAAGACTGGAGGTTTGCCACTGAATCTGTCTCTGTCCTCATTGTTGTCATTGCTGATGTGAGAATTGTTTCCTGCCATTGTGTTTTTCTGACGCTGGATCTTGTACTGACACGGTTAAGTGTTTTAGCTCAGAACCAGGCGCTCTGATGCCAATTGAAGTGGTGAAAAACACAAGAAGGGGGGTTGAATTGTAAAACTGAAATCTAATGCAATGAACAGGATATTTTTATCCTGGTTCGTTTGATCTCAAACTACTCCAGTCCACCCGTCAAGGTGATTTCGCCTCTCTCCAACGAGGTCTTAATCCACTATATTCAACTGAATATTACAGACTGCTTTAACAACTGCTAAAGCCTTCTTGATTTAAACCACAACCCGGTTTGTCAAGGTAACACTTTCTTACAAACAGATAAAACTATGTGTGTGGATGTTTTCTACAAAACTGTATCACAACTGTGATGTATACACAAATTTAAGCTTAGAAACTAGATTGCTAAACAGTAATAGAATATCAGAGTGTGTGGTTTATCAAAACTGAGAGAACGAAGATTATGGTTTAGCTTTTGTGCGTGTAGAGATTTGGAGAGCATTAGCCATTTCAATCTTCAAAGCCTTGTTTATATAGCACTGAGATGATGAACGTTGGATGCAATATTCTTGATTCAATGCTAATAACAAGCTTTCCTTATTGAGCAGATCTTGTCTGGAATGAGGCCGTTGGAATTAATTTGCTTTCAATGCACAGTACCGTTGCTTACTTAATGCAAGTTCTGGCTTGGCTCATTCTGACTCTGCTTCGCTGCTGATGAACTATTGTGTTTCTTTATCAGAGTGTTGAGCGCAGTCTTGTTCATCAGGCTTCAGCATGTACGTGAGTTGATCATCTGATTTTAACATTCTGATATAGCAACTTCTGATGCTGGTGTTTGAAATCAAGTTCTGATGCTGAATAGATGTGATCTTGCTTATTTCAATCAGAGTATCTGCAAGTCAGAACATAATAATTTTAGGCAGCAGATAGTTCATACATGAAACTTATAAATACTATATCTTTTCACTTTGTTATCATCAAAACTCAAATATAGGGTGGTAGATTCAAACTTTGTTCTAACAATCTCCCCCTTTTTGATGATGACAAAAACTAGATATTTTTTAAATGAAAATAACGTGAAAAGGTATCTGGAATATGTATCAGAATAAGAAGCAAAAGAATAAGGAGTAAGGAGATACTCCCCCTGAGTTTATTACTTCCCTTTGATTATACGTGTTCTTCAGGATCAGATCTTTTTGCCTTTCTTTGAACATCAGAGTATCAGAGTCTTTGACTTATCAGAAGCTTTATGTCAGAGCAGAGCTTCAGAGCTTATCTTGTCAGAGCTTTTCTTTGGATCAGAATATTAGAGCGGATCAGAACTTCATAGTGATCAGAGCTTCTAGTCTTCAGAGTGTCCAGGAGCTTCCTTGTGCCTGTAGACTTTAAGCAAAACAGAAAAAAACATTTCAAGTAATAGAGTTAGAATGTTTGAGAATTTCTGTCTAGTCAGCCGTTATTGATTAAAATATCATTCTTGTTCTCCCCCTTTTTGTCAGCAATCAAAAAGTGTTGGTGATGTGCTAAAACAATTAAGATCAGAAAAACTAATCATATTAAGATAGTTCAGAATCAAAACAAGAAAATATTACAAAACATATTCAATCAGTGCATCAGAAAATCAAGGAAAACATGAAAAAGGTCATGCATGAAAAGAAAAAGAGACTAAGGTTGAGGAGGCAAGCGTGTGAACAGGTTCTCCAGCATGGCTTGGATCTTTTCAGCAGTCTCATTCTGCTTATGCACCATGCTGACAACAGTGTCAATCTTGCTGTCCTGCACATCCATTCTCTCTTTCATCTTCTGATCGCTTTCATCCATCCGCTGCTGCAGACGCATGTCATTCAGCCTTAGTTCTTCCAGAGTCTGCCTGTCCAAGGCAGCTTGAGAAGCATCAGAAACAGGAGGCTTCTGAGAACTTTCAGCAACATCCTCTGCTTGACTTTCTTCAGCTTGAATGGTATTGTCTTCTTCTGATGATTGCACCTTTGCAGCTTGCTGTTTCTCAGACCAAGGTTCACTGTCCAGAGGGAGCACGTCCTCTTTCAGGAGCTGACTTCCAACTTCATTCAGAAGCTTGCTGAAATTTTGTTGTGCCTGCTCATAGTTGATATCCTGCAACTTGA
Source organism: Vicia faba (assembly GCA_948472305.1). Lineage (NCBI taxonomy): Eukaryota > Viridiplantae > Streptophyta > Magnoliopsida > Fabales > Fabaceae > Vicia > Vicia faba. The sequence continues at coordinate 415,718,217 of OX451738.1, forward strand.
GGGCTTCAGCACGTACCCAAAGTCTGAATTGTGACCAGAGCTGATCAGAAGCGGCTGGGTCAATCATTCCAGGACAGACTTGCTTCAAAGAAGCAATCCATTGCAGCACACCTGTTTCAAAATTCATAATACCAGAGCCAACATCTGGTTGCTTTGGTTTTGGGATGGCAATTTTGTGTTTCAGATCAGCAAGACGGTCAAGACTGGTTAAGTCTATGAAGGTCCTGCTGGGGTTTTCAGAGGTTTTCTGAGAAGCTGTTTGTTTTGGAGAAGGAGTATCAGAGTCAGATATTACGATTGGACTGGGTGGTGTTTTGGGAGTATTTGGTGGTGTCGATTCTGATGAGGATGGTAACTGGGGCATGATAACAGTTGTTCCACATGGCAGCTGGATTGCCAGCGGTGATGGTTGAGGTGAATGAGGTTCAGACTGGTGAGGGGAAGGAGTTTCAGAGTGGTGAATCTCTGTTTATGGTGATGGTGGATTAATTTCTGGTTGGGGAGAGGGAGTTGGAATCTCTGATTGCTCAGGGATCAGAGGTTCTTCTGAGAGTGGTTGCTGTTGTTCTGGTTCTGCAGCAGATTGCTGTTGTTCTGGTTCTTCAGCAGATTGCTGTTGTTCTGGTTGTGGAGGAGGAACATTTTGTGGTTCAGAGTTTGGTTGATCAGAGGTATGTTGATCAATATCAGACAACACTTGGTTAAGTGCTGATGTTGTTGAAATTGTTGGTTGTTTGGGGTGTTTGGTTCTGGGTCTTCTGAGTTTTAATGCCTCAGAAGGGTCTTCTTCTTGTACAGTTTCATCTATGGTAGGGATGGGGATTGAGATTCTATGAGAGGTTTGAGGAGGGATAGATGCTGGAATAGTAGAAGAATTTAAAACAGGGGCAGCAGATGAATTACCTCTTTTCTTGGGAGTCTGCTGAGATGATCCTTCTGATGGCGCCTTCCTCTTCTTGGTCTTCTTCAGAGTCACTTCTGGTTGAGGTTGATGCAGATCTCTGATATTCAGCTTTGGATCTGTACCATCTGCCTTGCACGCATCCAGGTACCTGAGAATCACCTCTGGTTTGGATTCAATTTCAGAGAATAACGGAAAATCACCTCTGTCATTGCTGATGTGAGAATTGTTTCCTGCCATTGTGTTTTTCTGACGCTGGATCTTGTACTGACACGGTTAAGTGTTTTAGCTCAGAACCAGGCGCTCTGATGCCAATTGAAGTGGTGAAAAACACAAGAAGGGGGGTTGAATTGTAAAACTGAAATCTAATGCAATGAACAGGATATTTTTATCCTGGTTCGTTTGATCTCAAACTACTCCAGTCCACCCGTCAAGGTGATTTCGCCTCTCTCCAACGAGGTCTTAATCCACTATATTCAACTGAATATTACAGACTGCTTTAACAACTGCTAAAGCCTTCTTGATTCAAACCACAACCCGGTTTGTCAAGGTAACACTTTCTTACAAACAGATAAAACTATGTGTGTGGATGTTTTCTATAAAACTGTATCACAACTGTGATGTATACACAAATTTAAGCTTAGAAACTAGATTGCTAAACAGTAATAGAATATCAGAGTGTGTGGTTTAGCAAAACTGAGAGAACGAAGATTATGGTTTAGCTTTTGTGCGTGTAGAGATTTGGAGAGCATTAGCCATTTCAATCTTCAAAGCCTTGTTTATATAGCACTGAGATGATGAACGTTGGATGCAATATTCTTGATTCAATGCTAATAACAAGCTTTCCTTATTGAGCAGATCTTGTCTGGAATGAGGCCGTTGGAATTAATTTGCTTTCAATGCACAGTACCGTTGCTTACTTAATGCAAGTTCTGGCTTGGCTCATTCTGACTCTGCTTCGCTGCTGATGAACTATTGTGTTTCTTTATCAGAGTGTTGAGCGCAGTCTTGTTCATCAGGCTTCAGCATGTACGTGAGTTGATCATCTGATTTTAACATTCTGATATAGCAACTTCTGATGCTGGTGTCTGAAATCAAGTTCTGATGCTGAATAGATGTGATCTTGCTTATTTCAATCAGAGTATCTGCAAGTCAGAACATAATAATTTTAGGCAGCAGATAGTTCATACATGAAACTTATAAATACTATATCTTTTCACTTTGTTATCATCAAAACTCAAATATAGGGTGGTAGATTCAAACTTTGTTCTAACATACTACCATCCCAATTCCAAGTGTGCTTATCACTCAGACAGTCTGGGGAATGACACCAATAGTTGTTGGGCCCTCAAGAATAAGATTTAGGATTTAATAGATGCTAAAGAAGTTGAATTCGACGCCCCTGAAAAGCCTAATGTGATCTCTGCTCCAATGCCAAAACATGGTCACAATGCCCATGCTGTTGAAGAGGATCTATTTGTGGCTACTGTTGATGATTTGATGACTCCGCTACCGATAATCAAGTTGAATTTGCTGAAGGTTGGGATTTTCCCAGGGTGTGAAGAAGATTGTTGCCTTTGCTCATCCTTACCAACCGACTGTCCGTTGTTGAAGTTAGGCATCCAACGCCTAATGGATAACCAAGAGATCCTTTTTGAAAAGACTCCTGTTACACCGACTCCTGTCAATGATATTTCGATAATTACCATATCACCAATCTTTCCAAGGTTTCCAAAAGACCTGTTAAGATTACATCTGATCCGAAGATTGTACCTTTGAAAATAACCATGCCGGGGCCTATCCCGTACAAGTCCAACAAATCAATACCGTGGAACTATGGGGGAGAGATCTTTTACCATGGTATTAAACAAATTGAATCAAATAAAGAGAGTTCTGATGAAGAGACTTTCGACATTGGAAACATTGCTGGAACGAGTAAAATCACCCGCAGTGGAAGAATTTTATCTCTGGAGATTGCCCCTCCAAAGGCAATCTTCGGACCCTCAGTTGCTCCTAAGGTTACCCCTGCACCGGTAAACATATCTGCGAGAACTCCAGTTATTGAAGAAGTTGTAGCTACTGTGGTTGTGCCCTCTGCTGCTGCTGATGATAGAGGGAAAGGGATCCAAGAAGAGCCCGTCAGGACGAGGGCTCAACCGTTGATCATCTTTGAGACCTCTCAAAAAGAAATGGAAGAGATTTTGAAAATAATCAAGAAAATCGATTATAATGTTGTGGAGCAACTGGGGCAAACCCCCTCAAAAATCTTTATGCTGGCCTTGCTGCTTTGTTCAGAGGCTCATGCCAAAGCTTTGATCAGATTTTTGAAGACGGCCCATGTGCCCCTGGAAACCTCCGCGGATCAGTTCCAAGAATGTGTAGCTAGCCTAACAGCAGACAATGGTCTAGGATTCTCCGACGCCGATATAACAATCAAAGGAAGAAAACATAATGATGCTTTGCATGTATCGGTGGAATGCAGAAGGACTACCCTAGCACACGTCCTGGTAGACACTGGTTCTTCGTTGAACGTCTTGCCAAAGAAAGCATTGGATAGGCTAGATTGTGAAGGTTTAACCTTGAAGCCCAGCAACATCATTGTCAGAGCCTTTGACGGTTCTAAAAGGATGGTCCACGGGGAGGTGGACATCCCGATTAAAGTGGGGACTGAAACCTTCAACTCCACATTTTATGTGATGGACATCCGTCCTTCCTATTCTTGCTTGTTGGGAAGACCTTGGATTCATCATGCTGGAGCCGTCACTTCGACTCTGCATCAGAAGCTCAAGTACCCTGTCCAGGGGAAAGTTGTAACTGTTCACGGCGAGGAGGATTACATGATAAGCCATCTCAATTCTTTCCGCTATGTAGAATTGGATGGTGAATTAATCGAAACCCCCTTTCAACATTTTGAAGAGGTAGCTCAGGAGATTGCGGCAACCAAGACAGTGTCTTCTGTGCCCATGATTACCCGACCTCCGCCTCAGATTTCGTCTCTCAAAGATGCAAAGGCTTTGATTGAAGAAGGAGGAAGCACAATCTGGGGGCAACTTCCAGACTTTCCCTTTAAATCTGATAAATTCGGCTTGGGTTTCACTGCTTTTGCTCAAAAGGCTATGCGTCGCTCCCGGGCTGGAGGGCCACCAGTGAAGATCACCCATCATGGAGTCAATGCTTTGGAGGATAGTGAAGAGGAGAGCAACCTGGAAGACTGGATTTTCCCTACTATTGAAGGAGGACTGAACAATTGGGAGGCGAAGGACTTTATTCCCATTACTTTCATCAATCAGTAATTTATCTTTCAAACATTTCTGTTGGTTTGTAATAATTCTTAAACAATTCGTACACTTTTAACCTTGTGCCTTACCCGAGGCATATAGGTCCATTTGTAAGGGTTTGATTTTTCATCTTCATATGCCATTTTAATGAATCATGGATGTTTTCATATATACAATTTTGTGTTCATTGTCTTTCTTTTTACATTTTATTTGTTTAAAGGTGGCTATCCCTTACACACACCCACACTCACAAATGAAGGTACCCTTCCATTCCGGATTCCATGGGTAACAATTCTGCTATGACCTTTGGTGACTCTGAAGATCTGGTCAACCATGCCGAGTACGAAGGTGATGAAGACTGTGAGGTTCCTGGAGAGTTGGCTAGACTTCTACAACAGGAAGAAAGGGCTATTCTACCTCACGAGGAGTTGTTAGAGACAATTAACTTGGGTACAGAGGAAGATAAAAAAGAAGTTAGAGTGGGTGCCAACCTAGAGCCAAGTGTCAAGGAGCGCTTAGTTCAGCTGTTGAATGAATATGTTGAGATCTTCGCCTGGTCCTACGAAGACATGCCGGGACTTGATACAGACATTGTGGTTCATCGTCTCCCTACAAGAGAAGACTGTCCACCAGTTAAACAGAAAGTTCTCCGCATGAGGCCCGACATGTCTGAAAAGATCAAAGCCGAAGTTATGAAGCAATTTGATGCTGGATTTCTTGTTGTTACTTCCCATCCACAATGGGTTGCTAACATTGTGCCCGTGCCTAAAAAGGACGGAAAAGTAAGAATGTGCGTGGATTACATAGACTTAAACAGGGATAGCCCTAAAGATGACTTTCCACTACCGCACATTGACATCTTGGTTGACAATACAGCTCAACACAAGGTATTTTCTTTCATGGACGGATTCTCAGGCTATAACCAGATCAAAATGGCACCTGAAGACATGGAGAAAACTACTTTTGTTACACAGTGGGGTACGTTCTATTATAAAGTGATGCCATTCGGACTGAAGAATGTCGGGGCAACCTATCAATGCACCATGGTAGCTTTGTTTCATGATATGATACATCATGAGATAGAGGTCTACGTAGACGAAATGATAGCCCGTTCACAAACTGAAGAAGAACACCTGGACCATCTGCAAAAGCTGTTTGTCAGGTTGAAGGAATACAAGCTCAGACTGAACCCTAACAAGTGCACTTTCGGAGTTAGGTCCGTTAAAGTCTTGGGTTTCATTGTCAGTAACAAAAGCATCTAGGTTGATCCTGCCAAAGTCAAAGATATACAAGAAATGCCTGCCCCTCGCACTGAGAAGGAGGTCAGAGGTTTCTTGGGACGCCTAAACTACATTGCAAGGTTCATTTCTCACCTAACATCTACCTGTGAACCAATCTTCAAGCTGTTGAAGAAAGATCAGGTGGTTAAATGGAATGATGACTGTCAAGTTGCTTTCGATAAAATCAAGGAGTATTTGCTAGAACCTCCTATCTTGATGCCACCCGTTGAAGGAAGGCCGCTAATCATGTATCTGACTGTCCTAGAGAATTCAATGGGGTGCGTACTGGACCAACATGACGAGTCTGGCCGAAAAGAGCATGCCATTTATTACCTTAGTAAAAAGTTTACCGACTGTGAGACCCGATACTCACTGCTCTAGAAAACTTGTTGCGTTTTGGTATGGGCTGCTCGCCGGCTAAGGCAGTATATGTTAACTCATACCACTTTGCTGATCTCTAAGATGGATATGATCAAGTACATCTTCGAGAAGCCTGCTTTATCCATAAGAATCGCTAGATGGGAGATGATCCTAACGGAATACGACATACAGTATACGACCCAAAAAGCTATAAAGGGGAGTGTGCTAGCCGATCACTGGGCCATCAAGCTATCGAAGATTACCAATCCATGAAGTTTGACTTCCCCGACGAGGATATCATGACATTGGACAACATTAAAGATTTCAGACCATATGACGGACCTGAACAAGGATCCCGATGGACCCTGTACTTTGATGGTGTCTCCAACGCACTTGGCAACGGTATCGAAGCGGTACTTATCTCTCCAGAAGGTTGCCATACATCTTTCACTGCTAGACTTTGCTTCCACTACATCAACAACATGGCCGAGTATGAAGCTTGTATCTTTGGTCTCAAGGCCTCTATTGACTTGGGAATCAAATCTTTGATTGTATTTGGGGACTCAGCTTTGGTTATCAGTAAGATCAAAGGAGAGTGGGATACTAAACATCCAAACCTCATCCCTTACAAAGAACATGTCCTGACATTGTTACCACATTTCGAGCAGATTACCTTCGAGCATTTCCCGCGAGAAGAAAATCAGCTAGCGGATGCTCTAGCTATAATGTCATCCATGTTTAAACTTAACTGGGTTAATGAGGCTCCCCAAGTCATCATTAAACGGATGGACGAACCTGCACATTGTCACGAGATTAATACCGAAGAAGTAGTGGACCGACCTTGGTTTCATGAAGTCAAAAGGTATCTCGAAGCGCAAGAATACCCTGAAGGAGCTTCAGTCAACGACAAAAAGTTCTTGAGGAGGTTCTCGGCAAAGTTCTTCTTGAGCAATGGTTTCCTATACAAGCGCAATCATGATTGCATTCTACTCCGATGTGTGGACAAGGTTGAAGCTAAGTAGCTCATGGTTGAACTGCACAATGGTACCTTTGGCACTCACTCTAGCGAACATACGATGGCTAAGAAGATTCTACGGGCAGGCTATTACTGGTCTACCAAGGAAGCTGACTGTCATCAACATTCTAGGACTTGTCACAAATGTCAAATCTACGCTGACAAGGTACATATACCTCCAGTTCCTCTCAATGTCTTAACAGCTCCTTGGCCATTCGCTATGTGGGGAATCGACATGATTGGAGAGATCAAGCCTACAGCATCCAATGGACATCGTTTCATTCCGGTGGCCATCGATTACTTCACCAAGTGGGTCGAAGCAGCGTCCTTCACATCCGTCACAAAGAATGTGGTTACCCGGTTCATCAAGCAGAACCTCATTTGTCGGTACGACATCCCCGAAAGGATCATCATTGACAACGGTACAAACCTGAACAATACTATGATCACTGCTTTGTGCGAGCAGTTCCAGATTCAACATCACAATTCATCTCCCTATCGGCCAAAGATGAACGGTGATGTCGAGGCTGCAAACAAAAATATCAAGAAGATCATATAAAAGATGACAGTCACCTACAAGGACTGGCATGAGATATTACCGTTTGTTCTGCACGGGTACCGTACCACGGCACGCACATCAACTGGGGCAACACCCTATTCTTTGGTATACAACATAAAGGCTATTTTACCTATCGAGGTTCAGATTCCTTCCTTGAGAATCATGAAAGATGCTGGTTTGAGTGAAGATGATTGGATTCAGACCCGGCTTGATCAACTTAACTTGATTGACGAAAAGCGACTTACTGTTGTTTGTCATGGTCAGACATATCAGAAACGGATGATCAAGGCATTCAACAAGAAAGTCAGACGCCAGGTATATCAAGTCGGGGACCTTATAATCAAGCGGATCATCTTGCCGCAAAGTGATCCCAGGGGCAAATGGACTCCAACCTACGAAGGACCATTTGTGATTAAAAACATCTTTTCTGGTGGGGCAATGATCCTGACCACCATGGAAGGCGACGATCTGTCGCACCCTACGAACGCAAACATAGTCAAAAGATACTACGCATAAATGACCCGGCAAGTTGAAAACCCGAAAGGGCGACTTGGGAAAAAAAGGGTATCCCGGTGAATCGAAAACTCGAAAGGGCGGTTCAGGCAAAAATTAGGGATAAACAAAAAAATATGTACACCCGGCAAGTTGAAAACCCGAAAGGGAGACTTGGGCAAAAAAGGGTTTTCTGGTGGACTGAAAACCCGAAAGGGCGGTCCAAGCAAAAGTTAGGGAATTAAAGCGTATGACTATGTCTCGTCGGATCACTTTAAGGACAATCTCTTCACCAAGACAAGATCCAGGCTTCTGATCAATTCAATCATATTCGGATGAAGCAACGAATGGACAAGATATCCAGAGTTACGAAGGCTATAGCAGAAAGGGAACCCCATGGAATTCTTACACATAGTCATCTTTCTTTGTATAAGTTTTTCTCATTTTTATGACAACATTCTCTTACTAGGATGTATGTCTCCTTTGTACAAAATACTTACACAAAGTTAATACAAAGATACTTCAAAGTGTAGAAATCTATTTGCCTTTTCTTTTTCTTTACACTCGTGTTTTATTTGAAAATGTCCAATGATTTATTAAATGAGCATATGCATTTGAATATAATCGCTGTTTACAAATAAACGAAATGTGAAAGAATAATTACTGACAGGTTGAAAGTATAGGAAAACGTGTCTAGGCTATTCCAAGAGAAATCCACTGCAGTACATCGTCCAGATCCCCAGCGGAGCTAAAACCTTGAAATACATATCCCCAACGGAATTAAATTTCAAAATCCCCGCCAGAGTCCAAACTTCAAACTCCCAATCCCCGGCGGAGTTATATTTTCAAACCCTTAATCCACCATCAGAGTTAAACCTCCAAACTCCCAATCTCCAGCGGAGTAAAAACTTTGAACTGCAGACCCTCAGCGAAGATGAAACCTTCTTCCCCAACGGAGTCAGATTTCCAACTATCAATCTACAGTGGAAACCATTCAGTTTTCCCCAGATCCCCCAACAAGTTGTCTTAAAGTCCGAGAATCAACCAGATAACAGTTAACTTTTATCCCCAACTTCAGATAACTCCCCAGTAGAGTGGCATACAACCCAAACTCCTAAACTTTTTCCGAACAGAAATATGCTTTTCCCCAAAGTCCTGAACTTACTCTCCAATAGGATAGCTTATTCTCCAGCAGTATAGCTACTCCCCACAGAGATTTTACTCCCCAACAGAATGAAGATTCTCATTCTTGATTCCCCAGTGAAGTTCCCAGAGTCCTCATCACTCCCCAGCATGAATTTGTCAGAATTTTAATCCCCTGCAGATCAAAGATTTTCATTCTTGACTCCTCAGCTTGAAGTCCCCAAGGATTCAAATTCCCCAGCAGAATGAAGATTCTCATTCTCGGCTCCCCGCAGAAGCCATCAGAGCCTTCCTTATTTTCCAACAGATCAAGGTTTTTCTTTCGTCTGATCCCCAGTAGAGATCGTCAGAGTTTTTCCCTATTCCCTAGCCGAGTAAGGATTTCCTTTGTGTAATCCCCAGCCATAGTCATCAGAGTTCTCAGGATTCCCCAAGCAGAATTTTTGTCAATACTCCAACTCCAAAGACTTGAAGGATCCCTATCCCCAGGAAAGTCATGAAGGATTCTCACATCCCCACAAAGGCTGTCAAAGTTTTTAGTAATCCCCGCGAGTTGCCAAGGATTTTCTATCCCCAACGGTAGTCAGCAAGGATTTCTCATCCTCAGCAATCAAAGATTTTAAATCTCTAACAGCAGTCAAGGATTTATTTTTCCCCGACAGCAGTCAAGGATTTTCATTATCCCCAACTATCAAGGATTTATTTTCCTCCGCAAGACAGCAAATCAGCTTACATGCGCATACATTACATTCATATATCATAAAATACATTTTATTGCATCATACATTTCATGCAACATCACTTTGTGTTTCAGCTAACATTTTACCCTTTTCAGGATAAGATTAACAACTATCTTTAATAAATGTTCAAAGATTTAAGATACAGTACAAATACACTCCAGACATGGAAGTCATTCTACTACTCATTCAGATCTCTTATTCAGATACAATATGGATACACCCCAGACACGGAGGTCATTCTATTACTCATTCAGAATTTTAAGTCAAGATACAGTACAGATACGCTCCAGACACGGATGCCATTATGTCACTCATTCAGACTTCAACAATCAGATACAAATTAGATACACTCCAAATATGGAAGCCATTCTATTTCTCATTCAGATTCAACTATAAATTTCAAGTTCAGATACACTCCAAACACGGAAGTCATTCTGTCAATTTTTCAGTTCCCAGTTACAGTTCAGATACACTCCAGACACGGAAGTCATTCTGCTACTCATATAGATCTCAACTTCAGATACAGTCTAGATACGCTCCATACATGGTTGCCATTTTGTCACTCATTCAGACCTTTTCCCCAGCCTAGAGATGCTCCAGACATGGACGCCATTCCCTTTCTCATACAGATTCAATCTCCAGATACAACTCAAATACGTTCCAGATATGGATGCCGTTCTGATGTTCATTCTCCTACAATTCAACAAACATTCTTGGATGGCATCTTTAAGACCATCTCCAACAAGATTCTACCATCTCCAAATGGCATCTTTAAGCCCATTTCCTCAACATTTTGACGAGTGCAAATTTACGGGCACTCTAGTGTCTAATCATCTTTTACCTTCGAGTCAAGAACGGCAAACTCGCCAATCTAACTCTTCAGGTTCAAGAAGATTGAACAGGGGAAGCTGTTGTACCCCAAAATTTTCCCTCTCATTTTATCAAGATTTCCCCTCACAAGACTCTTTGGACTCCAGACAGGATTAGGGTTTGCTCTGCTCAAGACATCTCCTTGCACTGATGACCTGAAATTATGGTTTGAGTTTGCACAAGGATTTTTGGACTTCCAATGCCTCATGTGACTTTCATACTTCATGTTGGACCTATAAGATTTCCCATACAAAGTTTCAAGCTTTGAATCAAATTTTTGCCCAGTCAATTGGAAAGTTGACCTAAAAATCAACTTTATTGGGGAAAAAGTCAACTATGGCCAATTTACAGTCAAACCTCATAATTTTTTATCCACAACAACATTATAGACTATTATGAACCATTTGATCAAGTTTGGACCACAACTCCTCAAGAAATTTGATCAAATCATCAAAAGGGCAAAATGGTCATTTTAGGGTTTTGACTGTAGAAGGGCAATTTCTGATTTTTCACCTAGCCAATGGAAAATTGGGCTCAATCATGGTTTCAAGGACTCAATGGCATCATCTTGAACAAATCACAAGGTTGAAAAGATCTCAAATGCATTAGATTGACATATGAATTTTCCAGTCAACTAATCAAAAATCAACTATACACTGAAAAATCAAACTTTGACTTTTTGGTCAAAATCAAGTGCCAAGGTTCAATTTTCATCAAGATGTGTCAAAACATGAAACTTTTTCACCAAGAAACCTAATTTTGAAAATTAGGGTTTAAAATGGAAAATTTTCATAACTTAGAAATTTTCTAAGTGATGAAAATTTCTTATTTTTTCCCAACTTTTCCAAACTTTTTCACCATGATGCAATTGGATTCAAAGAAAACTTATAACATGAAAGTTGTAGTCCTCTACAAAATCTACAACTTTTATTCACAAAGTTTTCCCAAAATATGCTTGGATCACAAGTTACAATTTTGTGAATAGGGGTCTAAAAACTTTCTAACTTAGTGAAATTTTGCCCTAGTTTAGGCAGGATTTTGACCTATCTTCATGGAAATTTTTAACCTAGTTACAATTGGAATCTCAAAATGAATTTCAAATATGGATTTTAGAGCATGTTACAAGCTTTCCAAAATGTCAGAGAACTCTCCAAGATCATTCATGGTTAGGGAGAATCGAAAGTTTGAAAATGGAAAATTATCACTTTTGTCCAAGGCATTTTGCACATTGCTACAACTTGCAAATCTGTCCAAACCTTGCTTGTACTTGGTTTACAGGTTCTAATCTCTTCTACACTAAAAAATTAAATGCAAATACATTGGATAAAGGCTTTGTTCTGAGCTTTAGAACATTACACATTGAATTAATCCATTTTTGGAAAAAAGGCAACATTGCTACTTTGGTAAAGCTTGCTTTATGCAATTTTGTTTCCCTTGAGCCTTGAACCCAATATCTTGCAGCAAACAAAGTCCACAAAATTGGGGCAAAGTACACCAACTATGTGCAACTAAGGAGCAGGCCTGTATAGGCTTTGGCATTGTCAAAATCAACTTTTGCTTCAAAAGCAAGTAACTTGCAAAAGTCCACATAACTTTGGAATCTGATAAGAGCAAGCTTTGTGTTCATTTCAAACAACTTCAGCATAATATACCAAGCCTAAAGCACGATTTCTTAGCATCCCAAACACCCTTAAGCACAAAAATCACAAGTTCTTGCAAAAACAGGGCAAGTTCTGCAGATTCACTTCCAAATCCAATTCCACTCGTGCGTTTTATTCAAAACCATTTCAAACACATTCTAAACAATACACCTAAGCTGTCTAGACCATTCTCAAGCAATTGTAACCTTGTTTTCACACTTCACAATTTATACTTTGAAGCTTTGCAGGTTGAGTTCTACAAGCACATTCAGGCCATTTCAAAGCAAGCCAAGCATTGGGGAAGGTTGAGTGAACTTCAGGCAAGCTAACATGACCTTCAAGCCTCATCCAAAACTCCTACATTTCCATATTCAAACTTGGATGAAACAGGTATTTTCCAACTTTCTATCTCCTTATTTAGGAATCATTAGGCTTAGGTTTGTGAAGCAAAAATGTAGCCCTTAATGTCCTTGAACTGTACATATGCATGGTGTTGTACCCCAAAATTTGCCCTCCCATATTTCTCAAAATATTTCAAGAAAAATTCACAAGTCCAACCCGGCGCGTCATATTCAGGTATTCTTTCGCCAAGATATCTCTGATAACGTATTCTCAAATTCAGGTTCGGCTCAAGAGTCAATTCTTTAAAGAAGGTATCCGAATGTGTGAGTTTTCTCGAAGAAATATGGTGAAAAAGTGTGCTGAAAGTGCAGTTTTTACGCGCTAAAAAATTCATAACTTGAAGATCGTGACTCGTTTTGAACCCGTTCCGGTGGCCAAAATTCCGTATTGACATTATCTACGTTTTCATCTCTCACGGATGGAAGCCAATTTCGATCAGAAGGTCTTCAAAAATGTGGATTTATCAAGTATTTTCATGCAGAAAATTTGTGACAGAAGTTTATTTACGTCATGTTCAAAAAATCATAACTTGGTCGATTTTCATCGTATCGAGCTGGTTCCGGCGCCCAAATTTCACAAATTGAGGTAACTACATTTTCACAGAAGGTATTGAGTTCAAACGGTATTCAAAAGGCCTTCGTTTTTTGCTCAGAGTGCGTAACACGTTGAAAATCCTGAATGCTGAATATTATTTCATCTGGGCCGAAACTTCGAAAATTCATAACTCGGTCAATTTTTATCGGATTGGGCTCATATTTTTACACAAGGTCACTGACTCATAGATCTACAACTTTGCTTCAAAAGTCGAGACCAAATTATGCACCGATCAATACCAGTTTTTTATTGAAGAACGTGTCAGAGTCGACACTGGAGCCCAAAATAAGTTTGTCTGAGCTGAAACTTCAAAAATTCATAACTAATTCACCGTTTATCCGATTGAGTCGATTTTCGGACAGGAGTTAGTTCTCGATGCCGGCTACATTTTGTTTTCACATTTCAACTTCAACAATTGCACTTAAGTCCCTGCGATTTAGCCTGGAAAGTGACGAACTCAAGTGAACATGGGAGGCCCAATTGCACATTCAAAGCCCATTTTCTTTACCCTAATTTCCATTATATAATCACCTTCTTTTCACACAAACCAAAGAAGAGGAGAAAAGAAGAGAGAAAAAAAAACCTTGCCACAACACTGTTAGAATATCAAATTCTTTCAAGAACCCTAAAACCTTGAAATCCTTATTACAAATCCCTCTCTCACTACAAACAAGCCATCACAGTTACAAACCAACACCTCACTACTTCTTCAGTAAGGGTAAGGCTGGCTTGATCTCCATGATCCAAAAGGCATAAAAGCATTCATGTCACTAGGGTAAGATTGGTTTGATCTCCATGATCAAAAGGGTATAATATTCATACATGCCATATTGTGCCTAAACATTAAATTTCTTCATATATTGGCTTTATTTACATTTTATGATTTTATTTAATGTGTTCATGAGATTCAACACTGCAGATTTAGACATGATCCCATGCAGGTTCATTAAGGAACATTGAGGCCAAAACACAAATGGCCAAAAGCCAAATGACCAAAGTAGAACAACTTATGCATGACACCAATACATGGCGAGGCAGACATCTTGAGAAGGTTAAGGAACGTTGAAGCCAGAACACAAATGGCCAAAAGCCAAAAGCCAAATGGCCAAAACAAAACAGTTTACACATGACGCCAATAGCTGTTTCACCCTCCAATCAGGCTCGTATACTCCTAAACTCCCTCTCTATTTGTATTATGTTCCTTTAATTAATTAATCGTTATTATTTTTATTAATCACTAACCAATTAACATTTTTTTCCTAATAAAATCAAAATACAAAATATGTTTAATTATTATTAATCTCATCATTAATCTATTTTTTGTAAATAAATAACTAACAATTAATTTAGTGTAATTTAGGTTTTAAATTTCAATCTTTTCTTAATAAATAAAAGGCTTAAATGCAGTTTTGACCCCCCTAGTTTAAGGTTTTTGGAGTTTCGATCTCCCTAGTTTAAAAGCCAGGTTTCTAGTCCCCAAAGTTTTCAAATTTGGGATTTTTGAAGCCCCCTCCATCTGGCTGCCCAAAAAGTGACATGGCACAGGGAGAGTAATGCCACGTATTATTTTCTTATTTCTTATTTAGAATAATATTTTTTAAACATTTAAATAAGTGATATTAATTTCCAAATGAATTTTTAATTTCATAAAGTCATGTATTAAAATGATATTTGGAAATTAATTTGGAAATTAATATCACTTATTTAAATGTTTAAAAAATATTATTCTAAATAAGAAATAAGAAAATAATACGTGGCATTACTCTCCCTGTGCCATGTCACTTTTTGGGCAGCCAGATGGAGGGGGCTTCAAAAATCCCAAATTTGAAAACTTTGGGGACTAGAAACCTGGCTTTTAAACTAGGAGGATCTAAACTCCAAAAACATTAAACTAGGGGGGTCAAAACTGCATTTAAGCCTAAATAAAAATATATAGAATTAGGTTTTTTAACATTTTTTCATCCTTTTCTTAATCAATTTTTTCTCATTTATTTATTATTATAATTACTATTTATTTTTGTAAATAAACATGCATATTAATTAATTAGTAAATTAGAGTAATTTTAATATTTTTTCTTAATAAATGAAAATAGTTAGAATTAGGGTTAATTAATTTCTTAATTTTATTTAATTCTCTCATAAAAAGTCATAAATACAAAAAACTCAAAAATCTTTTCTTTTTTATTTTAATTTAATTAATTTGCTTAATAATAATTTAATTTCATTAAAAAGGGTCCAACGCCCTCGTTTCCAATTTTAATTCCATTCGCGCATTTATTTCTTTTTTTAATTATTTATGTAATTCTCCCAAAGCCGTGTAATATTTATCTTTCGCACTTTACTTTATTTATTTTCTGTCAAATCGGGTCCTGGATTTTAATTTGGCGATGTGGACCCGCGCCTTTGTAATAGTTTAGGAACTTTATATTTCTCGCAATTTTTAACTATTAATAATGACATGCAAGAATGAATGATAAAATAAAAATAACGCGTAGATCACCCATAACATGACAAGACAAAAAATAAACGAATTCGACACACAAATCACACACCACCCCTAGGGTACGCCTCACTGTTGCCTTGCCTCGAAAGGTGATCGTCGAGTAGAGGATGTTTTAGTAAGTCCTCATGATCCGGGAACCTGGCATGAGGGTAGCTTCTAAGGTATCTTCCTATTACTCCGGTGATCACACTGCTGCCTTGTCCCTCGAAACGTGGTCGTCGACTATAGGACGTCTTAGTGAGTCCTTATGTCCCATTGATCTGGTTGCCTCAAAACAAGTTGCCTCGGAATAGTTGCCTCGGAATAAAAGATCAATGGCATAAGGGTAGCTTCTAAGGTGTCTTACCTTTGCTCGGTGACCACAATGTCCCTAAACCCCGAATTGACCCGGACACCTCCAACGGTGGTGCTACCTACCTCTCAATGGTGGGATGGCACTACTTTAAAGGACATCTACACAGACGAATTCCTTAGGGTAGGTAGACGACTCATAGATACTTGCTCTAATTTCAAAACAAATCAAAACTTCTTTTCACACCGACACCTTTTCAAAAAGCTTTCGAAAGAAATTTTTCAAACACTCTTGAGGACCGATACAAGAGTCGAACTGAAATTTTCAAAGAAACTTTTTTAAAACCCACAGTTGAAAAGAAAACAAACAATTTTGAAAACGCAAGTGAGCAAGTATCTAAGAGCCCATGGATAACCATGGATAGAAAGGGTGCTAACACCTTCCCTTTCTATAACCTACCTCCCGAACCGAGAGCAATCTCTATAAGGAATTTTTCTGTGCTTTTGTCCTTTCCATTTGGAGAAAATAAAAGACGGTGGCGACTCTTGCTTCCGCGACATTTCGCGAACCAGCGTTAAACAGTCAGTTCCAGATCTACCGATCACAGAACTGGCGACTCTGCTGGGGACATATTATAAAGTGAGGTGTACCTTAGGGATAGTTCATAACTGTGTTTTCAATTGTATTGACTTGTGTGCTTTAAATTGTGGGACTGTCTTGGGAGTTCTATAGATCCTAACCCGGATCTGGGGGATACCTTCTTAGAAAGTAGTAACAAGGCTGTGAGGGAACTGTGCGGGGTATACCGACATGGTTGAAACAGTCTGCTACGTTGATGTGGAACTTTGGTGTGTACCGGTAACCCTTGAGTTCAGTCAAGGAGAGTACGGGGCCTCCGCGTGGTGTCGTGAAGCATCAACAGACCTTAGGAACCTTAATTGAACTATCTTGGCCTCTTTAGGGTAGTGAGATAACTGACTTTGGTGCAGTCCGAGGTTGGTTGATACTCGATACTACACTCAATTGAGGGTTGCTTTCCTGGAATATTTCGGTCGCCAGTTCAGTGGCTAAATCGAAACGATGAACAATGAAAGCAATCCCGTGATATTGGGACCCTTAGAACCCAGTTACTTCTAATAGGACAGGTTGAGCCCACCAACTTCAAGAGGGTAATACCCAGACCTCATGCTGGCCTAAACTCTAAAGGCTTCTCTTGTGTGACTTGCGTGCCTTCGTACTTGACTATTTGCATGCTTGTTATCTGACACATGAACTACTTGCAGGTTTTGTTTATAGTCCTTAATTTGGACTCATAACAGAGTTTACTGAGTTTTTGCAGGTTTTGTTTATGTCCTTAATTGGGACTTATAACAGGGTTTACCTACATTACCCCAGGCATACCATAACATCATACCATTGCATACATCCTAACCCATTTCAAGGATCTCAAGGGCTTGTGATGCAGGTCATGGTGAATCAACTGTCCCAGCAAGGGGCAAAGAGGATTTATTTTCCTCTAGCCAAGGTTGTCAGGGGCTATGACCCACTTGATATGGTGAGCTTTGACTCCTGGAGAAGGTTCCCCTAACCAAGGTTGTTTGGAAACCAGAACTAGACATGATGACTAAAGTCAGGGGCTATGACCCACTGGATATGGTGAGCCTTTGACCCTTGAAGAAGGACTCTCAGCAACATGAAGTTCCTTCAATCAAGCAACCAGATGCGAATGCTAACAAATTTCCTTGTTTACCCCGTGAGGTCCTTGAAAACATTGCATGCATATCATACATATCATTGCATAACAGGTACCCTTTGGACAGGTCACTTACCATCTCCGCTGTTTATTTCAGCAATGGCTTCCCAACAAGATAACCAGGACTTTCTTGCTCAAGAGACCCAGTTCGAGGAAATCCTCCGGAATCTATCCAAGGGGCAGGAGGAGTTAAGGACACTTCTCATGGAGACTTTGGTCAGGAACAACGCTGAGGACGAACGGCTGAAACACTTGCAAGCTGAAATGGATGCAATGAAAGCCCAAATTCTGGGGCAGGTGACTATCATTCAAGGCTTAGCTCAAATATAAGACGAGCTCGGGGTTCTCGTCAACCAACTGCTTCAGGGTAACCGACTGGGGCAAACGTCTAAGGGTAAAAAGCCAGTCGTCGTTCAACCACCTTTGAGACAAGGAGATAAGGGGAGAGCTCCTCAAATGGCTCCAATGTCACAAATTCAGCATCAACCTCACCGGCTTCAGCCAGACAAGTCCAGGAGGCAATTCACCCCGCTTAACATGTCGCTGTTTCAAGCTTTACAACGCCTGTTGAGATTGAATTTGATCACATTAAGGGCTCATCCCCAGAATCCCAACACAGCACATCCTACTTATGATCCCAATAAAAGGTGTGCCTACCATTCTGCCTGTCCAGGACATGATACAAATGAGTGTTGGGCTCTGAAGAACAAGATCCAGGACCTGATTGATGAAGGAGCACTGGAGTTCACACAAGATGGTCAGGCTGAGTTTTTCTACCATCCCTCCAAGGCTCACCATTTGAAGTGACAAGCCCTGAGATGAAAAGACTTTTGTTCATTCGAATGTTCAAGTTGTGTTGTTCTTTGATTGTTTAGACATTTATTCATGTTAAACATTGTTATTCCATTAATGCATCGCTTATGTCTATTTTGAATCAATATATTTCGTATTCACTATATGCAAATTGTTTTCATATTTTTTCTGATGATCAACTCTTGATTAAGAAATTCTAAGCCTCTTGAGGGAGGATGACGAAAATGATATCACAATCTACAGTGTGCTTTTGAACAGACCCCGCTGATGAGGTACAGACATTGTTTCAATTCCCAAACACTGGAGTTATAAGGATGATAATCCCTCGTCAACCCCTCTGAGCCAAAGAAGTAGGAGTTTTTCTTTTCGAAAATTGAAACCCTTAATCATAACCTGGGGCAGGGTAGTTTTCTCAGTTGATCCAAGTGTATAACGAATGGCACCAAAGAGGTCCTTACAAAACAAAGAAGACAATGATGATTCCGAATAATCAATAAGGATAGGCAGTCATTATATCTCAAAAATGAAAACCCAATAAGTCAAAACCCATGAAGGAGACTTACAAAACTGGGGCATCCCGCTGACTGTAATTCCAAAAAAGGAAACAGTTCAGGCAAAAAAGAAAGGGATAGCAAAAATCAGACAAGAAAGAGGTCTCACAAACCCTCAACAAAAAAGGAATGACTGCCTATTCAAAAGAAGTTATCAACATCCGAATCATCACTGGAGCATCAAAGCAAAGACCCAAACAAGGTCTAACGTATGATCAACTAAGTTTAGGTTTGGAGAACATCACGAAGAGCGGGTGGGTACAAATAATTTGAGCCTTTATCCTTTGTTTCTTAAACCATGAACCAGGCGACGTTATAACCCTCAAAAGTCCTAGCTGAAGCATGGGTTAGTTCGAAAGCATACTGTTACGAAAGGTATCCTGACTCCTTAAGGCCTACGGTAAATACGGAGTTGACATCACGTTTTACAAACATTCACTTGTTTTATGAAAAAGAATGCATTTTCAAAATCTTCAAGACAGACATAAGCTTTGCATTTTTAACATAACATTGTTTGCATATGACTATTTGTTTGAACAGCAGGGAAATTTGCACGATGAATGCCTAATGAACGAAAGCACCTCCAATCAAGGGGCATGACATGAATATTGTCCATC
The DNA here is from genome assembly GCA_948472305.1 of Vicia faba. Lineage (NCBI taxonomy): Eukaryota > Viridiplantae > Streptophyta > Magnoliopsida > Fabales > Fabaceae > Vicia > Vicia faba. The sequence goes on from OX451738.1 coordinate 415,738,020, forward strand.
ATCTGGGGCAGTCCAATCAAGATTCGGAGAATCTTTCAAAGGCCAAACAGCCTGGGGCAAATCTCTGTCTAAGTCACTTAAGGCATTCCAACAACGAATCTTGCCTGATCAAACACCTTCTGGTGGCATGGCAAAACACTTCTAACAGGGGCAATTCCCTACATTCTGAAAGCACGGACGTAGTCGGAAAAAAAAATACTACGCAAAATCAAAGACCCGCTAGGTTGACACACCTAGGCAAAAATAAGGGCTTCCCGGCGAACCAAAAGGGTTCGGGAAAAAATAAGGGATGAAATGAAAAAAACCTGTACACCCGACAAGTCGAAAACCTGAAAAGGCGGCTTGGGCAAAAATGGGTATCCCGGTGGACTGAAAACCCGAAAGGGCGGTCCAGGCAAAAGTTAGGGATCAAAGCGTACGACTATGTCCTGTCATCTTGTCACCTGCCTTCCAGAAGAAGGTTTGTCCATCAACAACTATCAGCACCTCACAGGTCTTCCTCTCCCACTTTAGAGACAGGGGCAATAAAGAGTTGTCTGAGCGATCTAATTGTTCTGTCCTCCAAGGTATCAAGGTAGGTTCAGCTGAAGAACATAACCGGTACATCCCAATTCCCCAGAGAGTGAGCCAGCAAGTCAGTGCATTCTCTCCCAGGCTATATTATCAAACCTTAAGGAAGTTGGGGATCCTCCAGCAGATCTCAACATTCCCCAGCCATATACGAACATTCCTAACAAGCATCCCCGACAGTCTTGGTCTAAAGATTGTTCCCCGGCGGTATATCAGACAATCAATGGAGCTACTTCCCCAGCATCTCAAAATTTCCCCAGGAGAGTCCAATCCAGTTTCCCCAAGAAAGTTGGAATCCATCTCCCAAGCAGTAAGCTTATCCCCAGTAGATTCTGGAGGCTTATTCCTCGCAGAGCACGAACGCGTCTCCCGGCTTTATTCAAAGAGTTATTTCCCTACCAGGATATAACTGGGTTATCCTCAGCCAAGAGCCACGGAAAGAGCGTCCTCGACGAAGTCTTCTTACCCCCGGCGAAGTCTATCAACACTTCCAACACAACAATGGTATCCCCAGTGGAATTATCAACAACTCAACAAAGTACCTCTCTCCCTACAGAGTATTGCTTCCCAGTAAGATCGCTAGAGTACTTTTCTCCCCGCAGAGTAATCCATTCGCCAAGTTCATTCCCCAACGGAGTCATCTTCTCCTACCGATATTCTTGCAACTATCATCCCCAGCGGAAGCAAAAATCTATTCTTCAACAGCAGCCCAGGAGTGACTTCCCGGCACTCGTCAAGGATTTATTTTCCTAAGACGAAAACATATGTTCATAAACATCACATCTTCATACGTTATAGCATGCATATGCATCATACTACACGAATCTCATTAATTTTGAGGACATGTTGAAATCATGCAGTTCATGCATCATGATCTTGCATACAACTAATGCTTTACCTTTCAGGAAAGGTCAATACAAAAATGATTACTATCAACTATCGCAACTCTTTCTAGATATAGTTCAGATGTGAACCAGATATGGCGACGTTCTGATACTGCTTCCAGATTTCCTTCTAGATATAGTTCAGATGTGAACCAGATATGGCAACGTTCTGATACTTCTTCCAGATTTCCTTCTAGATATAGTTCAGATGTGAACCAGATATGGCAACGTTCTGATACTGCTTCTAGATTTCCTTCTAGATATAGTTCAGATGTGAACCAGATATGGCGATGTTCTGATACTTCTTCCAGATTTCCTTCTAGATATAGTTCAGATGTGAACCAGTTATGGCGACGTTCTGATACTTCTTCCAGATTTCCTTCCAGATATGGTTCGGATGTGACCCAGGCATGGCGACGTTCTGACACTTATTCCAGTTGAAGATTTCAAGACCTAGACCGGTTCAGATTTTTCTGTTTCTTATCCAGTCCAAGGCCTTCTTTAGTCCAGCTAAATCGACCCCTAACAGATTTTCCTGATAAAGACTCAGTAGAAGTCATCCAAGATTCTCTCAATGATTGTTGTTGAGGTTGTAGTCGCCTATGGTTCTCTCCCCGATACTGCGGAGGTAGTAATCATCCCAAGATTCGCTCAGCGTCACTGTTGAAGTTGAAGTCGTCCCAGATTCTCTCAATGATTGCTGTTGAGGTTGTAGTCGCCTATGGTTCTCTCCCCGATACTGCGGAGGTAGTAATCATCCCAAGATTCTCTCAACGATTGCTGTTGAGGTTGAAGTTATCCAAGATTCTCTCAATGTTTGCTGTTGAGGTTGTAGTCGCCTGTGGTTCTCTCCCCGATACTGCGGAGGTAGTAATCATCCCAAGATTCTCTCAACGATTGCTGTTGAGGTTGAAGTCGTTCAAGATTCTCTCAGCGTTCCTGTTGAGGTAGTAATCATCCAAGGTTCTCTCACCGTTCCTGTTGAGGTAGTAACCATCCCTGGTTCATTCATCACCGTTTGAAGCTCCAGATTCAGCTCCTGTAACCAGTCAGGACACATCTATACGAAGAGTTTGAAGACCAACTCCTGTAACAGGCCAGGTACTCATTTTTCTTTTTGCAGGTACGCAAGTTCTCGCTAAGGGATCTCTTATGCGATCAACATCCAGATGGCATCTATAAGCCCATCCACTTATCCATCACCTCTCAGCATGGCATCTATAAGCCCATCATCCTATCCATCAATCTCCAAATGGCAGCTATAAGCCCATTCCCACCATCACACTACTATGTGAGCGTAAATTTCTTGGCACTCTAGTGTTCAATCATCTTCTACCTTCGGACTACGAAAGGCACGCAGCCAATCTGCATCCTCAGGTCTAAGAAGATTGAACAGGGGCAACTGTTGTACCCCAAAATTTGCCCTCCCATATTTCTCAAAATATTTCAAGAAAAATTCACAAGTCCAACCCGGCGCGTCATATTCAGGTATTCTTTCGCCAAGATATCTCTGATAACGTATTCTCAAATTCAGGTTCGGCTCAAGAGTCAATTCTTTAAAGAAGGTATCCGAATGTGTGAGTTTTCTCGAAGAAATATGGTGAAAAAGTGTGCTGAAAGTGCAGTTTTTACGCGCAAAAAAATTCATAACTTGAAGATTGTGACTCGTTTTGAACCCGTTCCGGTGGCCAAAATTCCGTCTTGACATTATCTACGTTTTCATCTCTCACGGCTGGAAGCCAATTTCGATCAGAAGGTCTTCAAAAATGTGGATTTATCAAGTATTTTCGTGCAGAAAATTTGTGACAGAAGTTTATTTACGTCATGTTCAAAAAATCATAACTTGGTCGATTTTCATCGTATCGAGCTGGTTCCGGCGCCAAAATTTCACAAATTGAGGTAACTACATTTTCACAGAAGGTATTGAGTTCAAACGGTATTCAAAAGGCCTTTGTTTTTTGCTCAGAGTGCGTAACACGTTGAAAATCCTGAATGCTGAATATTATTTCATCTGGGCCGAAACTTCGAAAATTCATAACTCGGTCAATTTTTATCGGATTGGGCTCATATTTTTACACAAGGTCACTGACTCATAGATCTATAACTTTGCTTCAAAAGTCGAGACCAAATTATGCACCGATCAATACCAGTTTTTTATTGAAGAACGTGTCAGAGTCGACACTGGAGCCCAAAATAAGTTTGTCTGAGCTGAAACTTCAAAAATTCATAACTAATTCACCGTTTATCCGATTGAGTCGATTTTCGGACAGGAGTTAGTTCTCGATGCCGGCTACATTTTGTTTTCACATTTCAACTTCAACAATTGCACTTAAGTCCCTGCGATTTAGCCTGGAAAGTGACGAACTCAAGTGAACATGGGAGGCCCAATTGCACATTCAAAGCCCATTTTCTTTACCCTAATTTCCATTATATAATCATCTTCTTTTCACACAAACCAAAGAAGAGGAGAAAAGAAGAGAGAGAAAAAAACCTTGCCACAACACTGTTAGAATATCAAATTCTTTCAAGAACCCTAAAACCTTGAAATCCTTATTACAAATCCCCCTCTCACTACAAACAAGCCATCACAGTTACAAACCAACACCTCACTACTTCTTCAGTAAGGGTAAGGCTGGATTGATCTCCATGATCCAAAAGGCATAAAAGCATTCATGTCACTAATTTTCCAGTAAGGGTAAGATTGGTTTGATCTCCATGATCAAAAGGGTATAATATTCATACATGCCATATTGTGACTAAACATTAAATTTCTTCATATATTGGCTTTATTTACATTTTATGATTTTATTTAATGTGTTCATGAGATTCAACACTGCAGATTTAGACATGATCCCATGCAGGTTCATTAAGGAACATTGAGGCCAAAACACAAATGGCCAAAAGCCAAAAGCCAAATGGCCAAAGTAGAACAACTTATGCATGACACCAATACATGGCGAGGCAGACATCTTGAGAAGGTTAAGGAACGTTGAAGCCAGAACACAAATGGCCAAAAGCCAAAAGCCAAATGGCCAAAACAAAACAGTTTACACATGACGCCAATAGCTGTTTCACCCTCCAATCAGGCTCGTATACTCCTAAACTCCCTCTCTATTTGTATTATGTTCCTTTAATTAATTAATCGTTATTATTTTTATTAATCACTAACCAATTAACATTTTTTTCCTAATAAAATCAAAATACAAAATATGTTTAATTATTATTAATCTCATCATTAATCTATTTTTTGTAAATAAATAACTAACAATTAATTTAGTGTAATTTAGGTTTTAAATTTCAATCTTTTCTTAATAAATAAAAATATATAGAATTAGGTTTTTTAACATTTTTTCATCCTTTTCTTAATCAATTTTTTCTCATTTATTTATTATTATAATTACTATTTATTTTTGTAAATAAACATGCATATTAATTAATTAGTAAATTAGAGTAATTTTAATATTTTTTCTTAATAAATAAAAATAGTTAGAATTAGGGTTAATTAATTTCTTAATTTTATTTAATTCTCTCATAAAAAGTCATAAATACAAAAAACTCAAAAATCTTTTCTTTTTTATTTTAATTTAATTAATTTGCTTAATAATAATTTAATTTCATTAAAAAGGGTCCAACGCCCTCGTTTCCAATTTTAATTCCATTCGCGCATTTATTTCTTTTTTTAATTATTTATGTAATTCTCCCAAAGCCGTGTAATATTTATCTTTCGCACTTTACTTTATTTATTTTCTGTCAAATCGGGTCCTGGATTTTAATTTGGCGATGTGGACCCGCGCCTTTGTAATAGTTTAGGAACTTTATATTTCTCGCAATTTTTAACTATTAATAATGACATGCAAGAATGAATGATAAAATAAAAATAACGCGTAGATCACTCATAACATGACAAGACAAAAAATAAACGAATTCGACACACAAATCACACACCACCCCTAGGGTACGCCTCACTGTTGCCTTGCCTCGAAAGGTGATCGTCGAGTATAGGATGTTTTAGTAAGTCCTCATGATCCGGGAACCTGGCATGAGGGTAGCTTCTAAGGTATCTTCCTATTACTCCGGTGATCACACTGCTGCCTTGTCCCTCGAAACGTGGTCGTCGACTATAGGACGTCTTAGTGAGTCCTTATGTCCCATTGATCTGGTTGCCTCAAAACAAGTTGCCTCGGAATAGTTGCCTCGGAATAAAAGATCAATGGCATAAGGGTAGCTTCTAAGGTGTCTTACCTTTGCTCGGTGACCACAATGTCCCTAAACCCCGAATTGACCCGGACACCTCCAACGGTGGTGCTACCTACCTCTCAATGGTGGGATGACACTACTTTAAAGGACATCTACACAGACGAATTCCTTAGGGTAGGTAGACGACTCATAGATACTTGCTCTAATTTCAAAACAAATCAAAACTTCTTTTCACACCGACACCTTTTCAAAAAGCTTTCGAAAGAAATTTTTCAAACACTCTTGAGGACCGATACAAGAGTCGAACTGAAATTTTCAAAGAAACTTTTTTAAAACCCACAGTTGAAAAGAAAACAAACAATTTTGAAAACGCAAGTGAGCAAGTATCTAAGAGCCCATGGATAACCATGGATAGAAAGGGTGCTAACACCTTCCCTTTCTATAACCTACCTCCCGAACCGAGAGCAATCTCTATAAGGAATTTTTCTGTGCTTTTGTCCTTTCCATTTGGAGAAAATAAAAGACGGTGGCGACTCTTGCTTCCGCGACATTTCGCGAACCAGCGTTAAATAGTCAGTTCCAGATCTACCGATCACACATAGAATTCATTTATGTTAACTGAGCTAGGAGCATTTGGATGTTGAAGTTGCTGAAAAAACCAGGTTAGAAATTAGGGCCAAGGAAATTCTCTCTGGTCTTTGAGAGGTAGATCAAGTTTTCTATATGGTTAGAATCGTGGTTTAAAGCTCTACATTTTTCATGTTATACATTTTTGATTTTATGCAAAGAATAACAAGAACAGGATTCAAGCATAAGGCGCATGCAGGAAGTGTCTCAAGGTCAGGGATGACAAGGTTCTGGGCCAGGGCGCTTGGGCCTGCTTTCTATTCACACCCTCCTTTGTGTTATTTGCACCCCCTAGCCCATTTGATTTATTTTTGTATATTTTTCATTTCTTTTTTTATTTTCTGACTTTATTATTTTTTCTTGAACATTTAAAATCACAAAAAATATTTTCTTTATTTTTGGCATTATTATATTTTTATTTTATTTTTATTTTCATAATAAATAATTATCAGGTTAATATTACTTTATTTTCTTAATTAAAACTTGTAAAGAATAATAAAATACTTACATATTTTTATTTTATTATATTATACACTTAAATTATATTTTCTCACACATTTTTATTTTTTAACACTTTTGTATATATTTTTATTTATTTTCTTGTACATAAATAAATAATATAGAATATATATTTTCTTAAAACAAAAACTAGGGTTTCCACCCTTTCAAAAATAACCATTAATATTTTTCTTATTTTTAGACAAAAATAATTTATTTTACATACATAAAAATAAATACAAAAAAAGACATTTTGCATATTCATATTTAATTGCATATTTAAATATTTGTATATTTATTTATTTGTGCAATATTTCAATTTGGTTGTAATAATAGTTTTAGGGCTTTATTTTTGAGCAATATCCCCCTTTATTCAAACTTGTACCCCTCTCCCATAATAATGTTGTAATAGTCTTAGATTTACTTTTACGCATTTTATTGCTTTCAAATGCCATGATAGTAAGATTATGGTTTGTATGATAACCAAAAAATCAAAACAAATAGCATGACCTAACACAAGACAAAAATGCATGAAAAATGACAACACAATGCACACAAACATCCCTAGGGTTTCATCCACTTGTTGCCTTAAAAATGGCCATGGTATGCATGCTAGGCATCTTGGAAAAACAAAACAAAACAAAAGATCATAGTCCCTCGATGACGCTATCTTGGTTTCCTAAACAAAATGATCTAGTCCCTCAAAAACTTTCTAAAGATACTTGGCACAATTGCTATCATGGTCATACGATGACCCACGCCTGTCCCGTTTAACATCCAAATACAAGGTTGTTTACCAAATACAAATGGTAAAACAACAATGTAAAAGGGTTAAAAATGTGTAGCAAAGATCTTTGAGTAGGGTAGACAACTCCTAGTTACTTGATCAAACTTGCAAACCATCCTTGCTATTTTAAAAAACACACAACACAATTTCCAAACATTTTCCCAAACAAACTTTCAAACATTGAAACATTTTTCAAAAGACAAACACCTTTGTATACATTCAAACAAGAATCATTACAAAGGTTGCCTAGACAAAGACCTCTTTTCAAAATACTTTCAAAACCACACACGAAAGCACCATTTCAAACAATTGAAAAGCAAAAGCAAGTGATCTAAAACAAGTAACTAAGAGCCCATGGAAAACCTTGGATGAAAAGGGTGCTAGCACCTTCCCTTTTCATAATCTACCCCCCGAACCCAAAAAACAATCTCAAAGGTCTTTCCTGTGCTTTTTGACCTTTCCTTTGGATAAAATAAAAAGTCAGTGGCGACTCTTGCTAAACTGAAACATTTGCGAACACAAACGCAAAACCTCAAGTCAGTTCTCCCACCGCATCACACTCATCTTTATGAAAATGGCAATGTGAACTTTATGCCTAAAATGAAATTATCTCTTGTACAAAGCTTCAAAAGCAAAGATAATGCCTTTGTCAACTGAGTTTGCATTTAATTATGGAGTGTAAAGCAAGCTTAGGACCTGTAAAGCAAGATACAAGTAACATGGATTGGATTTTCAACTTGATGCTATATGGAAATGGCTTGAACTAAAAGTGAGAAAATGCCAACTTCCTCTCTTCGATTCTCCCTACTCAAAAATGATCTTGGAGATTTCTTGGACATTTTGGAAAGCTTGCAATGTGATCTATAATCCATATTTGAAAATGCAATTTGAGATACCTCTTGGAACTAGGTAAAAAATGTCCATGAAGTTGGGTCCAAAACCTGCCTAAATTAGGGCAAAATTTCATTAAGTTAAGAAGTTCATGGACCTATATTCACAAATTCATAACTTGAGATCCAAGCATATATTGGGAAAAGTTTGTGAAGAAAAGTTGTATATTTCATGGAGTACTACAACTTTCATGTTGGAAGTTTTCTTTGAATCAAAATGCATCATGGTGAAAAAGTGGTGAAAAGTTGGGAAAAAATAAGAAAATTTTTATACTTAGAAAAATTCTAAGTTATGAAAATTTTCAAATTAAAACCCTAATTTTCAATTTTGAGTTTCTTGGTGAACAAGTTTCATATTTTGACATATCTTGATGAATTATGACCCTTGGCACTTGATTTTGACCAAAAAGTCAAAGTTTGACTTTTCAGTGCACAGTTGACTTTTGATCAGTTGACTTCAAAATTCATCTGTCAATCTAATGACTTGAGATCTTTTGAACCATGTAATTAGGTCAAGATGATGCCATTGAACCCTTGAAATCATGTTTGAACTCAATTGGTCATTGGCTAGGTTAAAAATCAGAAATTTCCCTTTCTCAGTCAAAACCATAATTTTGACCATTTTGCCCTTTTGATGATTTGATCAAATTTCTTGAGGAGTTGTGATCCAAACTTGATCAAATGGTACATATGAGTTTAAAATGTTGATGTGGATCAAAAATTATGAAGTTTGACTGTAAATTGGCCATGAATGACTTTTTCCCCAATACAACTGATTTTTAGGTCAACTGTCCAATTAACTGATCAAAAATGTGGTTCAAGGCTTGAAACTTAACATGAGCAATCTTAGGGATCCAAGATGAAGCATGAAAGTCACATGAAGCATTGATGGTCCAAAAATCCTTGTGAAAACTCAAACCCTAATTTTAGGTTATCAGTGCAAGATGAGGTGTCTTGAGCTGACCAAACCCTAGTCTTGTCTTGAGTCCAAGAAGTCTTGTGAGAAAAGTATTGATAAATGAGAGGGCAAATTTTGGGGTACAACAGTGGCTATTGATTATTTCAAGAAGTGGGTTGAAGCAGCTTCCTTTGCTACAGTAATCAAGAACGTCGTGGCGCGGTTCATCCGACACAATATGATCTGTCGATATGGTGTACCAGAGAGGATCATTACGGACAATGGTACAAATCTCAACAATATGATGATTACCGAGCTCTGCAAACAGTTTAAGATACATTATCACAACTCTTCTCCCTACCGGCCGAAGATGAATGAGGTTGTTGAAGTGGCTAACAAGAACATCAAGAAGATTGTGCAGAAGATGACGGTGACATACAAAGACTGGCATGGATGTTACCATTCGCTCTTCATGGGTACCGTACCTCAGCGCGAACATTAACAGGGGCAACACCCTATTCTCTGGTGTATGGCATGGGGGCAGTCCTACCCATCGAAGTCCAGATACCCTCTCTCCGGATTATGAAGGATGCAGGTTTGAGTGAGGACGATTCGATCCAGACCCGGCTTGATCAGCTAAACCTAATCGACGAGAAGAGACTTACTGCTATATGTCATAGCCAGACGTATCAAAAGCGAATGATCAAGGCTTTTAACAAAAAAGTCAGACGACAAGGATATCAAGTCGGTGATCTTGTGATCAAACGCATCATACTGCCGCAAGGTGATCCTAGGGGCAAATGGACCCCTACATACGGAGGGCCATTTGTGGTTAAGAACATTTTATCAGGAGGAGCTATGATTCTAACCACCATGGATGGTGACGACCTCCCTCACCCCGTCAATGCAGACATAGTGAAAAATACTACGCATAATCAAAGACCCGCTAGGTTGATTGGCCTAGGAAAAAATAAGGGCTTCCCGACGAACCAAAAGGGTTCGGGAAAAAATAAGGGATGAAAATGAAAAAAAACTGTACACCCGGCAAGTCGAAATCCTGAAAAGACGACTTGGGAAAAAAAGGGTATCCCGGTGGACTGAAAACCCGAAAGGGCGGTCCAGGAAAAAATTAGGGATCAAAGCGTAATACTATGTCTCATTGGATCATCTTGCAACCAGACTTCGGTATCGACTATCAAGCTCGGACGACGCCAATCAATCTGACCTACCTTCGACCAAGTAGCAAAGTGATGAGACGTTCGAAGATATAAAGGCAATAGAAGAGTTGGAACCTAATGGGATTGTTCACATAGCTGTTCATAAATATTTACATGCGAAACAAAAGACAATTACTCGTAATTCCAGGAACAGGGGAAAACAAGAAATGTCCAAACCTTAAGGTTGCTCTATCCATCAGAAGTTCACCATCAGCTGAGTTTAGTTCTTCCACAAGCAGAAACTCAATCCCCAGTGTTGTACCCCAAAATTTGCCCTCATGTTTTTCCAAGATATTCCTCTTGCATAGGTGGTTATAAACCTTTGCCTAAAGACAAGGAAATTTTTCAATTGATTGTTAAGTATCCTTCGATTGGCACCTACAAAATGCCCTTCGATTGGCATCTCCAAAGTGCCTTTCGATTGGCATCTCCAAAATGCATTTCGATTAGCATCTCCAAAATACTTTTTGATTTACATCTACATAGAATCCTCGGATTGACATCTGTAAAAGGCCTTTCGATTGGCCTCATGACAAGCCTTTCAATGGGCATTGTGTCCAATCCTTCCGATTGGCATGGCAAGGGATCCTTCGATTTAGTATTGTGTCAAAGTCCTTCGATTGGTATTTGGACAAGGGCCCTTCGAAGAATTCCTTCCAGGCCATTCGAAAGAGGCCATCAAGAGGGCACTCGAAAAATATGTCCAGGCCAGATTCTTGCCTTGTTTGTTCATAATTCCACAAAGAGATGATTCGACCAGGAAATTCTCTTCAAAAGGACAGGAAATAGAAGCAAAGGGTGGTCCAATCGAAGGAACCCTAGTATTGAAGCTGTCACAATTCGACTCAGAACCATTAAGGAGAACAAGGTTCTAATAAGGAAAGTCTTGATTGGCTCAAATTGGAGTTTAAGGCTGGAAAGGAAGGTAAATTCGAAGGAAGGAAGGAAGGGTATTTGTTCCAAAATAAGCCAGAAATCTCACAATCGAAAGAATCTTCTCTCAATCGAATAAGGAATGAAATGGGCTGGCATGAATAAGAAAAAATACATATCCTAACCTATCCAGGCCAGATTCTTGCCTTGTTTACTCCCAACCCAACAAAAGTTGATTCAACATGGGTGATTCTTTTCGAATCAAGCAATCGAAGCAGAGGAAGGTTCAATCGAAGGGGGCTATGCAATCGAAACTGGAGTAATTCAAATTGTGACTTTGAGGCCACCGAAGAGAGAAAATTAGAAGGAAGTTGGATTTTCAGGGGCAGGTCAGCTTTCGATTCTCATCATGTTGGAGGCCCAAACAACTCATAACAGGCTGGAAATAACGTATGAAAATAGATTAGCACTTGATTGAATCAAATATAGCAAGTCTTTATGAAGAAATCAAATCAAATATCTTCATCATAATGGACCAAGATTTGATACACAAATATTGACCTAAATTCCTTTGTCTATATAAACCTTATGCTCTAAGAGAAAAAGAGGCGTAGGAACCAGAAGCAAAACTGGAAAAAACAAGGAAAAAGTGGTGAATCAAATTCGTACTTAGAGGCCAATTCAAGACTCTCGGACTATCCCAATCATTTCCCGAGGTCATCAGCAAGAAAAAGCAATCAAACTCAAGCATTTCCAGGCCTTATATCGCACTGTAAGTCACCCACGGCATGGCTTCCTTTTTTGAAACCGAATAGCATCATTCTTGTACTTGTAGCATAAAATAATTGTATATTATTGCTCACCATCCTATTTGCAAGCTTTCTGTAATAGTCAATTGAATTTTTATGGCCTATATTGGATTTCACCATTATTAGGGTTTCGTGCTTCAAATTGGGATCTTTGTTTACAGGCAAAATTAGGCCATGAAAGGGCCACCAATAGACTCAGCAGGTCCAGACGAAGATGTCCATGGCCTTCGTTTTTATTTATCACGCTTGTGTTGAGTTTTAAGATTTACTGGACTTGTAGCTACGGACAAACTTCTGTAGGTAAAACTTTGGAACTTTTACCAACAGATCCAAGGAAGAAGATGACCAGTTGGCAATCAACCATTGGCCTGTTAAAATTTCCCGTGCTGAATTGATATATGTGGCTTTTTAATATTTGATTATTGTTTTGTATTATTATTACAACTAACACAAATGGCCCAGTGGTAGCCAGGCTGGCGTTAAGGCGTTGAGGAAGCTTGAGGTCAGGGGTTCGACCCCTGCCTCCAACGTTTGTATTTTTCTTAATTTCTTACTACAGATCTCACACATACACAAGCCAGGGGACTACCATGCTCCCTCAATATCCAACCATACAGGCGTCCTAGAAACCAGATCTGATGGCCATGATGTGGTGACCATGGTACGCCTCAGTCAAGGCAATGTGCTAGATCCCAAAAGTCAAACGTGGACACCCTTGGGCTTGGGCCAGATTGCTTCTCACACCCTCCAATTACTTTTCAGGCCCATTCTCTCTTTCTATTTTCTTTTTTATTTTTTTTTATTTCATTTAATTTACTTATTTTATTTACTAACCAATCAATTATTTTTCTTTTTATCAAAAAATCATAAAAATATTACTTTCCACAAATTAGGTTTAGATTTCATTTTTATCAAAAAATTAATTAATTTAATTAGATTTTAATTTTAGGTAAACTTTAATTTCTTTTTGTAAATAATTAAAAATAATTAGAAAATTAGGGTTTTGTCTAAACTTAATTACATTTTCTTTTTTTCTTAAAAAATAACCAAAAAACCAAAATTAGGCCATGTAATTATTTTTATTAACTAATTTAATTAAACTCATTATTTGTATATTTAATTTTAAAACCTAATCTTTTTCTTAAAAATAATTAAAAACAACAAAACAAAAAAACATTTTCTCTTTTAATTAGGATCGAAGGGTCAAAACCCTAGTTCGCACTCGTTCTAATTTTCATCGCGCACTTTATTATTTTATTTTTACCCAATTATTGTATCTGCTCACAAGTTGTAATAGCTTAATTAGGATTTTTTTTCTTTTTCATTTATCGCTTTATTATTTTCAAGGGTTTGTTTTTGGCTATGTAAATACTCGAAGCCTTGTAATAGCATAGTTTAAATTCCGCACTTTTAAATTCCACAAAATATAAACTGTTAGATGTATGATATTAGGATGCATGACAAGAATGTATGATTAATTTTAAAAACAGTTAGATAACCCTAAATGTGCAAAGATAAATAAACTGAAATTGAATCACTCGCACAAGCGCACTCCTAGGGTACACTTCCACTTGGTTGCCTTCGGTAAACGGTCATTGAGTATAGGTTATTTTAGTGGTCATCCTTTTGTCTCAAAGATAAAAGTTGCCTCGGAAAGGTTGCCTCGAATATTGTCGCCTCAGATAATTGATCTAAGACATTAGGGTTACTACTAAGACGTCCTAACATTTCTTTGGTGACCGTACGTCCCTTTCGAATTGACCCTTAAAACTCCAAAGAAGGTGCTACCTACTCACTAATAGTGGGATAGCGCTGTCTAAAGGAAACGAACATAGAAAGATTCTTTTTTCGAGTAGGTAGATTAGTTCTTAAGTACTTGCTCAAACAAAATAAACTTTTTTCACACTTACACTCCTTTACAAACAAAGTTTTCAAAACACTTCATTACACTCTTGAAGACAGAAGCAAGAGTTAAATCGAAGTCAAAACAAAAACTTTTCAAAGCACACAAACACAGAGAAGCAATTTTGAAAATGATGAGCAAGTACCTAAGAGCCCGTAGATAACTACGGATAGAAAGGGTGCTAATACCTTCCCTTTCTATAATCTACCCCCCGTACTCAGAAATATCTCGAAAAAGGAATTTTTCTGTGCTTTTTTCCTTTCCTTGTTGGATAAAATGAAATTCGGTGGCGACTCTTGCTTACCGCGACATTTTGCGAACACAAACGCGAAACGCAAACCAGCAAATTCCTTAAAAAAAGGGAAACAAGTCCCAGTTCTGGCCACCGTATCACAGAACTGGCGACTCTGCTGGGGAGTTAATAAGTGGGGTGTACCTTAGGATTAGTTCATCATGTTGTTTTCTATTGTTTGATTTGTTTGCTTTATCTTTGTGGAATTTGTATCGGAGTTACTATAGATCCTAACCCGGATCTGGGGAAACCTTTTAGGTAAGTAGCAATAGACTGTGAGGGAACTGTACGGCATAGACCGATACGGTTGAAGCAGTAGCTACGTTAATGTGACACATTAGTTGGTACCGATATCCCTTGTGGAGGAACAAGGAGAGTATGGGGCTGCTATATGGGTCATTAAGCATCAACTGACCTTAGAACCTATAATTGACCAACTTGGCCATGGAAAGTAGCAGTATGTTACACTCATTGAGACCATACTCTCGAGATGGTTCCGGCTGCAAGAAAAGATTGCGTGACTGGAATTATGAACGATGGAGGATGGTCAGTGATATTGAGAACCTCTAGAACCCGGTTACTATTACTAGGACAGGTTGAACCAACTAAACTGCAAGAGGGTAGTACCTAAACTCCATGCCAGCCTGAAATTTAAGGGCTATTGTATGATTTGTTTGCCTTACCATGTTTGCTATCTGTGATACATGTGGTGTGTTTTTATCATGACATCATGCATCATGACATTGCATGCATATTTCATTAGAATAACCATTTCAAAGACCGGGGGGATTCATCTTTGTTCTGTTTTGCAGATCATGGCCTCTATGCGCAGAAATACCATTCGAGTCAATTTTGTGCAAATCCATGCTCAGCTCAGAGAGTTAGTATCAAAAGTTCCTGATACTTCTTCCTTTGTTAGAAGACATGGTCATCTCCTTAGCCTGGTCACTTCCAAGTTGGATGAGCAAATGATGAGCGTGTTGTTCCAGTTCTTTGACCCATTGCATCACTGTTTCACCTTCCCGGACTATCAGCTAGTCCCTACTTTGGAGGAGTTTTCTGATTTACTGGGAATATCTATTCTAGAGCAGACACCCTTTACAGGTTTGGAGATAGCTCCTAGGCCAGAGGATATCGCTTCAGCCCTACATCTGAAAATGGCTGATGTAGTATCTAACTGGGAGACTCGGAGCGGGGTTAAAGGTTTCTTGGCTAAGTTTTTGATCGATAAAGCTCAACAGTTCTGGAATAGTTTGGACTTTCAAGCATTTGAAGACATATTGGTTCTCCTCATCTACGACTTGGTTCTTTTCCCGAATTCGGATGCCTTCATAGATGTGAATGCGGTCAAGATTTTCATGTCTCATAACCCAGTGCCTACTCTCTTAGGTGATATTCTGCATGCCCTTTATACCCGTACTGTGAGAAGAAGGGGAACTCTCATGTGTTGTACATCGTTGCTGGCGAGGTGGTTTATTTCTCACCTCCCCAAATCTGTATTGAAGAATGAAGAAGGTTTAGGTTGGGCTTATAGAATCATGTCCCTTGCTCATACAAACATCCTTTAGAGTACTAAAGATATGGAAAAAGTAGCTGTTATTGATCGCTGTGGGGAATACCCTAATGTTCTGTTGCTTGGAATTCGAGGGGGAATGACCTACAATCCTTGTTTGGCTTTACGACAGTTTGGACGAGCTCGGAGGGAAGGTCCTCATGAGCTGCTGCTTACAGGCATTGTCTTTGACTTCAAGGGGGATGTTGAGGGACATCGCCGCAGGTTTGTACGAGCTTGGGACAGGGTGAACAAGTCTGACCCCCATGAGCTAGGAATGAAGACTTGTCTCCCAATGTAACTGTATCTCTAGTGGGTTTGAGCCCGTGCTCAAAAGCTGGGGATGCCATATGAAGCTGTTTTGCCGGTGATTGTAGAGCATACTGATGAAGAAGGTGTTCCTTATACGATCCTTCATCCATACATGCCTACTGATATTGGGGAATTGAAGAGATCTTGGATCCAGTTAAGGGAAGAAAGGGATACCTACAGAGAGAAATATCATGAGCAGGAGAGGAAGATCTTGAAGCTTACAAGGAAGCTTGAGAATGAAAGGACAATTATCGATTATGTCAGCACGAAGGGAAAACGACCATGGGACTTCTGATGCCTTTTATTGTTTCTAGTTTAGATTTTCTTTTTAGTATTTCTTTTGTAATGCCTTAAAGGCATTTGTTAAACATTGTTACCAGTTTAATCTAATAAAGTGTGTTTTATTTTGGTTTACAAAATTTGAATCTCCCAAAGTCTTTGAAATCATTTCATAGGCATTCCATTACCATGCACCTCATCACAGGTACACTTACAAGTTTCTTATCTTCTTCGCTGTTTATTTCAGCATAACATATCTTCTGAAACATCTACTGATCAAGCCATCAAGGCTCTGCAAGCTCAGAATGCTCAGTTCCAGGAGATGTTCTTGAACTTGGCCAAGAGTCAACAAGATTTGAAGACTCTTATCTTGAAGGACAAGAAGAAGAAGAATAATAAGAAGGTGGTCCTGCTAAATATGGGTCACAGATTTGGGAACAGGTTGCGAGAAGAAGTTGATCCGTCCCATTCATCTGGAGGGGGAGAGAATCAAGAGGAAAGGAAGGCTCCTAGTCCTGTGGTCTCCGATAATGCACTGACTTTGATGAAGACCAGTATCCTCCGGCTGAGGATAGGTATAAGCAACTCGAAGACCGGTTGAGCGCAATGGAGATCCAGAAGATACCTGGGTTGGACTTTGGAGATTTGGGTCTGGCATCTGGGGTGGTGATCCCCTACAAGTTTAAAGCGCCTGTCTTTGCTAAGTACGATGGGGTATCCTGTCCGAAGTTATACCTCCACTCGTATGTCAGAAAGATTCAACCATATACTGCTGATAGGAACCTGTGGGTTCATTTATTTCAAGATAGTTTGTCAGGGACTCAACTTGAATGGTTCTATCAGCTGGAAGGAGCTAACGTCCAAAATTGGGAGGACCTGGCTACTGCTTTTTACAAGCAATACCAGTATAATGCCGACCTTGCTCCCACGCGTACTCAACTTCAGGGTATGTCTATGGGTGCGAGCGAAGGTTTTAAGGACTACGCTCAGAAGTGGAGAGATCTGGAAGGAAGAGTACAACCCCCTCTGGCTGATAAGGAGTTGGTGGATATGTTTCTTGGGACTTTGTCTGGTCCGTATTTCAATCATTTGATCGGTAGTTCATCGTCTGGGTTCACTGAATTGATTGTGACTGGGGAGAGAGTTGAGGCCGGTATCAAGAGTGGCAAGATACAGAAGAGTGCTTCGTCAAGTACAGAGAAGAAACCTTTCAAGAAGGAATCTATTGCAGTTTACAACTCGAGGAACCAAAATCGACCTGAACGCCGCCAAGCAGTTAATGCGGTAGTTATATCAAGACCTGTTGTTGCCCCTAAACCGCAATAATCAACAGAGAGTAGAGAGGCCGCAAAGACAGTTTACTCGGCTCAGTATGACCTTGTCTCAAATTCTGCCGCAATTTTTGAAGACCAACTTGGTGACTCTGAGGGAAGCCCCGAAGAATCCCAGCACCACATCTCTGTTGTATAATCCGAACGCCCACTGTGCTTTTCACTCCGATAGCCCATGGCATGATACGAATAACTGCTGGGCCTTGAGGAATAAGGTGCAAGATTTGATTGAAGCTAAAGAGATTGAATTTGACGCGCCGGAAAAGCCTAATGTTATGACTGCTCTTATGCCCAAGCATGGAGCAAATGCTGTGAATGATGATTCATTTGTGACCTTTGTGAAATACATCGCTACTCCGTTGTTAACCGTTAAGAAGAAATTATTATCGGCCGATTTATTTCCGGGTTGTGGCAAAGGTTGGCATCTGTGTTCAATCCTGCCTGCTGGTTGCCATTTATTGAAGTCAGGTGTTCAGCGCCTGATGGATAACAAGGAAATCTTATTCGAGAAAACTTTGGTTCCATTGTTTCCTGTTTAAGATGTTTCCATAATAACCATTTCCTCCAATCTTTCCAAGGCTTCCTCGAGAATGCCTGTTAGGATTACACCTGTTACAAGAGTTGCTCCCCATTGATCATAACTATCCCTGGTTCTATCCCGTACACTTCAGATAAGGCTGTCCCGTGGCACTATGGGGCCGATGTGTATTATCATGGGATCAAACAAGACTTGAAGGTTGAAGAGGCTGATACTGATGTCAGCAATATTGTCGAGTCTAGAAAGGTCACCCAAAGTGAAAGACTTTTCTCTCTTGAGATTTCCCCACCAACTTCTCGAAGACCTGTTGCTATTCCTCCTGCCAGTACATCTGCCACTGTCCCTGTTCATGTTCCAATCATTACCCTTGTCACCGAGTCATCTGACACTCGGGGCAAGGAGATCATCGGTGAGCCTGCCCGGACGGAGGCACCAAAGAAGATTATTGTAGAGACCTCTAGACAAGAGATAGAGTAAATTCTGAAAATCATCAAGAAAAGTGACTACAACATAGTCGAGTAGCTGGGGAAAACCCCGTCGAAGATCTCCATGTTATCTTTATTGTTGTGCTCAGAAGACCATGCAAAGGCTTTAATTGCTTTCCTTAAAACTGCGCATGTGCCGCAGGAAACATCTGCTAACCAATTGAAAGACCGTGTGGCTAGTTTGACAGCTGACAATGGGTTGGCTTTATCCGATGAAGATTTGACTGCCAAAGGAAAGAATCACAATCACACTTTGCATGTTTCAATCGAGTGCAGGGGCACTAGTTTGGCCCACGTGCTGGTGGATACTAGGTCCTCGTTAAATGTTTTACCCAAGAAAGTGTTAGACCGGTTAGGCTGTGAAGGGTTGGTGCTGAAGCCAAGTAATATTGTGGTTATGGCCTTTGACGGGTCTAAAAGGATGGTGCACGGGGAGGTGGATGTCCCTGTTAAAGTTGGTTCCCATACTTTTGCGTCTACATTCTATGTGATGGACATCCGACCATCCTATTCTTGTTTGTTGGGTCGCCCATGGATTCATAAGGCTGGGGCAGTAACTTCTACGCTCCATCAGATGTTAAAGTATCCAGTGAAGGGTAAAATTATTACGGTACAAGGAGAAGAGGAGTACATGGTGAGCCACCTTAACTCTTTTCGGTATGTGGAGATGGATGGGGAGTTTATTGAAACCCCGTGTCAAAACTTTGAAGAAGTCCCCCAGACTTTGGCGTCGATTGAAACTGTTGCTGAAGATCCTCCAATGAAGATGGCTTCCCTCAAGAATGCCCGGGATGTTATCGAAAAAGGTGGGTGTGCGAATTGGGGCCAACTCCCTGACTTTGCACACATGATTGACAAGTTTGGTTTGGGTTTTACTGCAGAAGCTCAAAGGGTTGTTCGGCGTGCGCGGATTGGAAGACCTCCCCTGCGTATCAGTAATCCAGAAGTGAATGTGATTGAAGATGATAATGAAGAGTATGATTTTGACAGCTGGATTTACCCGACTACTGACGGTGGATTAAGCAATTGGACGGCAAAGGACTTCGTGCCCATTTCTTTTATTACACAGTAATAAGACTTTTGTTTTGAGATTTGTAACAAACAGTTTTAAACTTTATGGCCCGGTGTGTTACCCGAGGCACCGTGGCTTTGTTTGTGGGGGCTTAATATTTGTCATTTCCATATATCATCAATAAAAGCATTGGACATTTTCTTGCATTACGAATTTTGCGCTCCTTATTTTTCTTTTCTATCTTGCAAAACAGCTATTTGTCTTACACACACTCACATATACAGGTCTACATCCACTCTGGATCCCACTGATAACGACTCTTCTATTGCTAGTTATGAATTCGAAAGTCCGAACCAAGCCGAGGATGAAGGTGAGGATGATTGTGAAGTTCCTGGGCAACTTGATAGACTTTTACTTCAGGAAGAGAGGGCCATACAGCCCCATGAAGAGCCAGTGGAATCAGCGAATCTGGGTACCGAGGAAGACAAGAAAGAAGTCAAGATTGGTGCAAATATGGAGTCTAGTGTTAAGCAACGGTTGATTCGGATGCTGCGTGACTATGTTGAGATCTTTTCTTGGTCTTATGAAGATATGCCTGGGTTGGATACCGATATCGTGGTTCACCGTCTGCCTACTAAAGAGGATTGTCCTCCAGTGAAACAGAAAGTTCGTCGAATGTGCCCGGAGATGTCTGAGAAAATCAAGGCTGAGGTTATTAAACAGTTTGATGCCGGTTTTCCAGCAGTTACTTCTTACCCGCAGTGGGTTGCCAACGTGGTTCAAGTGCCGATGAAATATGGTAAGGTTCGAATGTGTGTTGACTATAGGGATCTGAATAGGGCGAGCCCCAAGGATGATTTCCCTCTGCCTCATATTGACGTTCTAGTTGACAACACCGCACAACATAAGGTCTTCTCCTTTATGGATGATTTTTCTGGTTACAATCATATTAAGATGGCTCCCGAGGATATGGAAAAGACAACCTTCGTTACGCAGTGGGGTACCTTTTGCTACAAGGTCATGCTGTTCGGATTGAAGAATGCTAGGGCAACGTATCAGTGCGCCATGGTCGCTTTGTTCCACGACATGATTCATCATGAGATTGAGATATACATTGACGACATGATTGCAAGGTCCCAGACTGAGGAAGAACATCTTGACCATCTTCAGAAGCTATTTGACAGGTTGAATTTGTACAAGCTAAGGTTAAACCCGAACAAGTGCACCTTCGAGGTGAGGTCTGGTAAACTGCTGAGTTTCGTCGTTAGTGATAAAGGTATCCAAGTGGACCCTGCAAAGGTGAAGGCTATACAGGAAATGCCAGCTCCCCGAACAGAAAAAGAAGTCAGAGGCTTTTTGGGACGGTTGAATTACATTGCCCGATTCATTTCACACCTGACTGCTACATATGAGCCAATCTTCAAGCTGCTGAAGAAAGATCAAGTGGTAAGATGGAATGATGAATGTCAAACCAATTTCGAAAGGATCAAAGAGTACCTCCAAGAGCCACCCATTCTGATGCCTCCAGTTGAAGGGAGACCTTTGATCTTATAACTGACAATACTCGATAATTCGATGGGGTGCGTGCTGGGGCAGCATGACGAGTCTGGCCGAAAAGAGCATGTTATTTATTACCTCAGCAAAAAGTTTACCCACTGCGAGACCCGATACTCGTTGCTTGAGAAAACTTGCTGCACTTTGGCATGGGCTGCTCGCCGGCTGAGACAGTATATGCTGACTCACACTACCCTATTGATATCCAAGATGGATCCAATCAAGTATATCTTCGAAAATCCTGTCTTGTCCGGAAGAATAGCAAGATGGCAGATGATCTTGACTGAATACGACATCCAATACACGACCCAAAAGGCAATTAAGGGAAGTGTGTTGGCAGATCATCTGGCACATCAGGCAGTGGATGATTACCAGTCTATGAACTTCGAGTTCCTGGATGAGAATATCATGTTGGTGACCGACTGTGAAGAACCTGGACCAGATGAAGGACCTGAGGAAGGATCCTGATGGTCTATGTACTTTGATGGAGCTTCAAATGCTTTGGGTAATGGAATTGGCGATCATATCTCCTGAAGGCTGTCATACTCCGTTCACCGCCCGATTATGTTTTAACTGCACCAACAATATGGCGGAGTATAAAGCATGCATTATGGGCCTTCGAGCAGCTATCAACCTAAGGATTAAGTTCTTGAGTGTGTTTGGAGATTCCACTCTTGTGATCAGACAGATCAAAGGCGAGTGGGATACGAAGCACCCAAATCTTATTCCTTACAAAGAGTATGTATTGACTTTGCTTCCACACTTCGAGGAGATAACCTTTGAACATTTCCCCAGAGAGGAGAATCAGTTAGCGGACGCGCTAGCTATGATGTCTTCTATGTTTAAAGTCGGGTGGGACAATGAGGCTCCCCAGATTACCATTGAGAGGTTGGACGAACCTGCACATTGCTGTGACATTGAGACTGCAGAGGTAACAAAAAAACCATGGTTTCATGAGGTAAAGAGGTATCTTGAGGTTCAGGAGTACCCCGAGGGTGCATATGTTAATGATAAGAAGTTTCTGAGGAGGTTCGCGGAGAATTTCTTCATCAGTAATGGTATTCCTTACAAGCGTAACTATGATTCAACCTTACTGCGATGTGTGGATAAGAGCGAGGCAGAAAGAATCATGGCGGAGTTACATGAGGGTACTTTCGGAACTCATTCCAGTGGACATACCATGGCAAAGAAAATCCTTCGGGCAGGGTATTATTGGTCCACCATGGAAGCCGACTGTTATCAGCATTCTCAGACCTGTCATAAGTGCCAAGTCTATGCTGATAAGGTGCACATACCTCCAATTTCTCTGAATGTTTTGATAGCTCCTTGGCCTTTTGCAATGTGGGGCATCGATATGATAGGCGAGATCAGACCTACTGCGTTCAACGGGCATTGTTTCATCCTGGTAGCAATTGATTACTTTACGAAGTGGGTTGAGGCAACTTCCTTTGCTACAGTAACCAAGAACATCGTGGCACGGTTTATTCGGCACAATATGATCTGTCGATACGGTGTACCAGAGAGGATCATTACGGACAATGGTACAAATCTCAACAATACAATGATCACCAAGCTCTGCAAACAGTTCAAGATATAGCATCACAACTCTTCTCCTTACCGGCCGAAGATGAATGGGGCTGTTAAAGCGGCTAATAAGAACATCAAGAAGATTGTACAGAAGATGACAGTGACAAACAAAGATTGGCACGAGATGTTACCGTTTGCTCTTCATGGGTATTGTGCCTCAGTGCGGATGTCAACAGGGGAAACCCACTACTCTTTGGTGTATGGAATGGAGGCAATCTTACCCATTGAGGTCCAGATACCCTCTCTTCGAATTTGAAGGATGCAGGTTTGAGCAAGGATGACTGGATCCAGACCCGGCT
The DNA here is from genome assembly GCA_948472305.1 of Vicia faba. Classification (NCBI taxonomy): domain Eukaryota; kingdom Viridiplantae; phylum Streptophyta; class Magnoliopsida; order Fabales; family Fabaceae; genus Vicia; species Vicia faba. Next base: position 415,761,414 of record OX451738.1, read on the forward strand.
TGATCAGCTAAACTTAATCGGCGAAAAAAGACTTACTGCCATTTGTCATGGTCAGACGTATCAAAAACGGATGATCAAGGCATTTAACAAGAAAGTCAGACGACAAGAGTATCAAGTTGGGTATCTGGTGATCAAACATATTATATTACCTCAAGGTGATCCTAGGGGCAAATGGACCCCTACGTACGAAGGGCCATTTGTGGTTAAGAACATTTTCTCAGGAGGAGCTATGATTCTAACCACCATGGATGGTGACGACCTTCCTCACCCCGTCAATGCAGACATAGTGAAAAAATACTACACATAATTAAAGACCCGCTAGGTTGACTGGCCTAGGCAAAAATAAGGACTTCCCGGCGAACCAAAAGTGTTCGGGCAAAAATAAGGGATGAAAATGAAAAAAATTGTACACCCGGCAAGTCGAAAACCTGAAAAGGCGGATTAGGCAAAAAAGGGTATCCCGGTGGACTGAAAACCCGAGAGGGCGGTCCAGGAAAAAATTAGGGATCAAAGCGTAACACTATGTCTCATTGGATCATCTTGCAACCAGACTTTGGTATCAACGATCTTTAAGCCCATCCCCTCGTCAGCAATTTCCAAATGGCATCTGTAAGCCCATTCCCGACATCGCAAGACGGATACCACTTCATGCGAGTGCAAATTTCTGGGCACTCTAGTGTTCAATCATCTTCCACCTTCAGATCACGAAAGGCACGGAAGCCAATCGACATCCTCAGGTTTAAGAAGATTGAACACGGAAGCCAAAATTTGCCCTCATGTTTTTCCAAGATTTTCCTCTTGCATAGGTGGTTATAAACCTTTGCCTAAAGACAAGGAAATTTTTCAATTGATGGTTAAGTATCCTTCGATTGGCACCTACAAAATGCCCTTCAATTGGCATCTCCAAAGTGCCTTTCGATTGGCATCTCCAAAATGCATTTCGATTGGCATCTCCAAAATACTTTTCGATCGACATCTACATAGCATCCTTCGATTGACATCTGCAAAAGGCCTTTCAATTGGCCTCATGACAAGCCTTTCAATGGGAATTGTGTCCAAGCCTTTCGATTGGCATGGCAAGGGATCCTTCGATTTAGTATTGTGTCAAAGTCCTTCGATTGGTATTTGGACAAGGGCCCTTCGAAGAATTCCTTCCAGGCCATTCGAAAGAGGCCATCAAGAGGGAACTCGAAAAATATGTCCAGGCTAGATTCTTTCCTTGTTTGTTCATAATTCCACAAAGAGCTGATTCGACCAGGAAATTCTCTTCAAAAGGACAGGAAATAGAAGCAAAGGGTGGTCCAATCGAAGGAGCCCTAGTATTGAAGCTGTCACAATTCGACTCAGAACCATTAAGGAGAACAAGGTTCTAATAAGGAAAGTCTTGATTGGCTCAAATTGGAGTTTAAGGCTGGCAAGGAAGGAAAATTTGAAGGAAGGAAGGAATGGTATTTGTTCCAAAATAAGCCAGAAATCTCACAATCGAAAGAATCTTCTCTCAATTGAATAAGGAATGAAATGGGCTGGCATTACTAAGAAAAAACACATATCCTAACCTATCCAGGCCAGATTCTTGCCTTGTTTACTCCCAACCCCACAAAAGTTGATTCGACATGGGCGATTCTTTTCGAATCAAGCAATCGAAGCAGAGGAAGGTTCAATCGAAGGGGGCTATGCAATCGAAACTGGAGTAATTCAAATTGTGACTTTGAGGCCACCGAAGAGAGCAAATTAGAAGGGAGTTGGATTTTCAAGGGCAGGTCAGCTTTCAATTCTCATCATGTTGGAGGCCCAAACAACTCATAACAGGCTGGCAGTAACGTATGAAAATAGATTGGCACTTGATTGAATCAAATATAGCAAGTCTTTATGAAGAAATCAAATCAAATATCTTCATCATAATGGACCAAGATTTGATACACAAATATTGACCTAAATTCCTTTGTCTATATAAACCTTATGCTCTAAGAGAAAAAGAGGCGTAGGAACCAGAAGCAAAACTGGAAAAAATAAGGAAAAAGTGGTGAATCGAATTCGTACTTAGAGGCTAATTCAAGACTCTCAGACTATCCCAATCGTTTCCCGAGGTCATCAGCAAGCAAAAGCAATCAAACTCAAGCATTTCCAGGCCTTATATCGCACTATAAGTCACCCACGACATGGCTTCCTTTTTTGAAATCGAATAGCATCGTTCTTGTACTTGTAGCATAAAATAATTGTATATTATTGCTCATCATCCTATTTGCAAGCTTTCTGTAATAGTCAATTGCGTTTTTATGGCCTATATTGGATTTCACCATTATTAGGGTTTCGTGCTTCAAATTGGGATCTTCGTTTATAGGCAAAATTAGGCCATGAAAGGGCCACCAATGGACTCAGCAGGTCCAGACGAAGATGTCCATGGCCTTCGTTTTTATTTATCACGCTTGTGTTGAGTTTTAAGATTTGCAGGACTTGTAGCTACGGACAAACGTCCGTAGGTAAAAGTTTGGAACTTTTACCAACAGATCCAAGGTAGAAGATGACCAGTTGGCAATCAACCATTGGTCTGTTCAAATTTTCGCGCGCTGAATTTATATATGTGACTTTTTAATATTTGATTATTGTTTTGTATTATTATTACAACTAACACAAATGGCCCAATTGTAGCCAGGCTGGTGTTAAGGCGTTGAGGAAGCTTGAGGTTAGGGGTTCGACCCCTGCCTCCAACGTTTGTATTTTTCTTAATTTCTTACTACAGATCTCACACATACACAAGCCAGGGGACTACCATGCTCCCTCAAGATCCAACTATACAGGCGTCCTAGAAACCAGATCTGATGGCCATGATGTGGTGACCATGGTACTCCTCAGTCAAGGCAATGCGCTAGATCCCAAAAGTCAAACGTGGACACCCTTGGGCTTGGGCCAGATTGCTTCTCACACCCTCCAATTACTTTTCAGGCCCATTCTCTCTTTCTATTTTCTTTTTTATTTTATTTCATTTAATTTACTTATTTTATTTACTAACCAATCAATTATTTTTCTTTTTATCAAAAAATCATAAAAATAATACTTTCCACAAATTATGTTTAGATTTTATTCTTACCAAAAAATTTATTAATTTAATTAGATTTTAATTTTAGGTAAACTTTAATTTCTTTTTGTAAATAATTAAAAATAATTAGAAAATTAGGGTTTTGTCTAAACTTAATTACATTTTCTTTTTTTCTTAAAAAATAACCAAAAAACCAAAATTAGGCCATGTAATTATTTTTATTAATTAATTTAATTAAACTAATTATTTGTATATTTAATTTTAAAACCTAATCTTTTTCTTAAAAATAATTAAAAACAACAAAACAAAAAAACATTTTCTCTTTTAATTAGGATAGAAGGTTCAAAACCCTAGTTCGCACTCGTTCTAATTTTCATCGCGCGCTTTATTATTTTATTTTTACCCAATTATTGTATCTGCTCACCAGTTGTAATAGCTTAATTAGGATTTTTACTTTTTCATTTATCGCTTTATTATTTTCAAGGGTTTGTTTTTGGCTATGTAAATACCCGAAGCCTTGTAATAGCGTAGTTTAAATTCCGCACTTTTAAATTCCGCAAAATATAAACTGTTAGATGTATGATATTAGGATGCATGACAAAAATGTATGATTAATTTTAAAAACAGTTAGATAACCCTAAATGTGCAAAGATAAATAAACTGAAATTGAATCACTCGCACATGCGCACTCCTAGGGTACACTTCCACTTGGTTGCCTTTGGTAAACGGTCATTGAGTATAGGGTATTTTAGTGGTCGTCCTTTTGTCTCAAAGATCAAAGTTTCCTCGGAAAGGTTGCCTCGGATATTGTCGCCTCGGATAATTGATCTAAGACATTAGGGTTACTACTAAGACGTCCTAACATTGCTTTGGTGACCGTACATCCCTTTCGAATTGACCCTTAAAACTCCAACGACGGTGCTACCTACTCACTAATAGTGGGATAGCGCTGTCTAAAGGAAACGAACATAGAACGATTATTTTTTTGAGTAGGTAGATTAGTTCTTAAGTGCTTGCTCAAACAAAATAAAATTTTTTCACACTTACACTCCTTTACAAACAAAGTTTTCAAAACACTTTATTACACTCTTGAAGACAGAAGCAAGAGTTAAATCGAAGTCAAAACAAAAACTTTTCAAAGCATACAAACACAGAGAAGAAATTTTGAAAATGATGAGCAAGTACCTAAGAGCCCGTAGATAACTAAGGACAGAAAGGGTGCTAATACCTTCCCTTTCTATAATCTACCCCCGTACTCAGAAATATCTCGAAAAAGGAATTTTTCTATGCTTTTTTCCTTTCCTTGTTGGATAAAATAAAAGTCGGTGGCGACTCTTTCTTACCGCGACATTTTGCAAACACAAACGCAAAATGCAAACTAGAAAATTCCTTAAAAAAAAGGAACGAAGTTTCGGTTCTGCCCACCGTATCACACCCGACAGAGTTCATTATCACCAGCAACGGTAAATCATCCCTAGCTAAGGACATTTCTCCAAATCAACAGATCTTCTGGCAGAGTATCTCTCCTCCCCACATAGTCATTCTCTCGCCAATTTATTCTCAAATCATCTTCGGTTGTTACCCCCAGCGAGAACGAAGAACTTAACTCCTTGTATTCTCCAGCAACAGTCCGGGCTTTATTTCCCCCAGCTAGAGAACATGACAAGAACATTGCATATTATGGCATGCGCATACGGATCATACAGCACAATCTCATTTGTTTTGAGAACATCATTTCTCAATGCATCTCATACATCATGACATTACATACGACTAACTCTTTACCTTTCGGGGAAAGATGCAATCAAATTCTCACAAGTTTTCTCTGGTTCAGTCAAATCGATACTAAGATTTCTGTTCCAATTCAAGCTATGAAGCCCGGACTCGACCGGATAATATCTTGATTTCTCCAAAATACTACGAAGCCTAGAATCGACCAGATAATGGTATATCTCAAATTCAAGCTATGAAGCCCGAAAATTGACCGGAAAATAGTTGAATCCCCAGCAAGTTACCGTAAAGCCTGGAAATCGACCAGATAGCAGTCCAAGACACCATGAAGCCTGGAATCGACCAGATAGTGGTATGTCATAAACACAAGCAGTGAATCCAGGAAATCGACCGAAAAATAGTTTAACCCCTCAACAAGGTATTGTGAAGCCTAGAAATCGACCAGATAGCAATACAAGATACCATGAAGCCTGGACTCGACCAGATAATGGTATAAGACACCGTGAAGCCTGGATCACGACCAAATGACGACAAAGGGTACTGAAGCCTGGGATACGACCAAATAACAGTATAAGGTACTACGAAGCTTGGAATTCGACCAAATAGCAGTTTACCTGACCAATTACTAAGAAGCCCTGAATCGACTGGATATTAGTATGCCTTAAATTCAAGTTGAAGCCCGGATGCGACCGGATAACAACTTAATTCCTTCTGAAGCCTGGAGCACGACCAGATAAGAAGTGAGAAATTATGAAGCCTGCAAAATGACCAGATAACAAGTTTAATCTCATCCCCCCAGTAAATCGCTGTGAAGCCTGGAGCACGACCAGATAGCATTCGGTCTTATTTTCCTCAGCAAACCACTGTGAAGCCTAGAGCACGACCAAATAGAGGTTCATTTTAACCTCCTCGACTAAGAGATGATTCCCCAGTAGAATAACAGACAACTGAAGCTCCTAAAATTCTATTTCTCCCAAGACAGAGACCAACATTCCTCAGTGTAGTCCTCCTCAACAACAGGTATACGGGCTCTCACAAAGGAATCTCTTATGCGATCGACGCTTCTTCTGATGGCATCTTTAAGCCCATCTTCCGACATCAACCTCCAAATGGCATCTATAAGCCCATTTCCGATATTGCAAGACAAGTACCACTCCATGCGAGTGCAAATTTCTGGGCACTTTAGTGTTCAATCATCTTCCACCTTCGGATCACGAAAGGCAGACAAGCTAATATACATCCTCAGGTTTAAGAAGATTGAACAGGGGCAGTTGTTGTACCCCAAAATTTTCCCTCCCAATATTTCTCAATACATTTCAAGTGAGGTCCTCAAATTGCTCAAGGAAGTCCAAGGGTTGACCAGACAAACTCTCTCCTAAGGCAGGTTACCTCAAATTAGGGTTTTAGTTTGCATCAATATGTTTAAGTACAAAGGATCCCAAATGCTAACCATTGCCCTAATATGTTCACAAGGTCATCCATGTCAAGTTTCAAGCCTTGCAGAGGAAGTTTGCTCAATTAATTGCTCAAAAGCCTGAAAATCAATTGTGCTAGGGCAAAAGACAACTGTGTCCTACATACAGTCAAACTTCAAGATGTTTGGTCAACATCCTCATTTTGAAGAATTATTCATAATTTTATCAAGGGTTGATCATGATTCCTCAAGGATTGCTCACAATTCATCAAAACACAAAAGTTATTAAATTAGGGTTTTGTAGGAAAAGTCAACTCAACTTTGACCAAGCATAACTTTCTCAGACTTTATAAAAAATGACCCATCCAAAGCTCATTTTGAAGAGGATGAAATTTCATACAATCCAACTTCATCTCCCAAGTTCAAAATATGCACTCACAAGAAGATATGGATTTGGACATTATAGGTCATTTTGAATAGTCAACAAAAACACCTTTTTTTGTCAAAGCTTCATACATGAACGTGGAAGACTCAATTGAGATGAGACCAAAAGGGTTGCTTAGAGGACATCCTAATATTTCTAAAAAGTCCAAGAAAAGGTCTCTAGGGTCAAAATTGAGAGAGTTGTGCATTAGCAAAGTTGACCCTTTTTGCAAAATTGCCAAAAGTCAAATGTGCCCAAAATTGTAATTTTTGTCAAATGGGCCCAATTGTTTTATGCTTGCATTGAGTTTGTAACATGACCCACGACCCATGATCCTTCCCATTTGTCATTCTTTTATTTTTGTCATTTATTTGGATTTTATTTCAATTAAATCAAATAAAATCAAAATAAAATCATGAAAATATCAAAACTAATCAAAGCTTGAGATTTTGTGCATGTTTAGGCCTATTATACAGCTAGAAAGAGAATCAAATCGTGCAAGCTTCATTTGGACACAAAAATATTGGATTTGGCTTGATTGGGAAATATTTGCATAAGGATCAAATCTTGAATCAATGATCATAATTGAGGAAGATTTGAAACAAGTTTGTAACCCTAATTCGTTCTAGGGTACATAAGGAACATGTGTAGACCAAAAGCAAGAGGATTGGAGGCGTGAGAAACAGAAAGCAAACTTGCAAAAATTCAACAAAAGTGGTGAATCAATTTCCAGTTTTCAGTCCATCTCAAGCCTTCCCAGCTATCTCAATCGCTTGCTGGATATCTCTGGGTCATATTGCAATCACTAGCAAGCATTCTCGTGCCCTGAAACGCACTGTAAGTGTCCCACGATATACATACTTTCTTGAAATTGAATATCCCAATTTTGGCACTTTTAGCATAATTTATTTGCATATTCTTAATCCTTGAATCATTTGCAAGCTAATGGTAATACTTAATTGCATTTTCGTTAACTATACAGCAAGATGCCATAGTTAGTGTTCTTGCTTTGTTTTTGGGGTTTTTGTGTACAGGTACAATTGGCCATGGATAAGGGTACCATGATGCTTGTGAGGTTGCCACGAGTTGATTGGTACCATTGTTGTGAATTTATCTTGCTTGTATAAGATTTTGGAGAAACACAGGCTTATACCTACACCCAGGTGACCGTAGGTATAAGTCCCAGAACTTTAAGCAACAGTGGGAGGAAGAAGAAGGGTAGCGTGGCATGACGTGAATGGCCCATTCAAATTTCGCGCGTTTTCAGAATCCACTTTTTGTCTTTATCATATAATGCTTGTTTATTATTATTCATACAGAAAAACAAGTCAGCTCAGATGGTCAGCGTGCGTTGTGAAAATGCCAAAGGGCCTGGGTTCGATCCCCAGGTCCCCAACTTTGCTTTCTATATTTTTTCTATCTATAATTAGGTACATAGGTACACAACAAGTCCACCATGCGTCCTCAATATCCAACCAATCAGATCATCCATATGCTAGATCCAAGGATTCCCAATGAAGGTCTACCATGAACATCAGTCAAGCGTGTACATGGGATCTGGAAAAGTCAAATGGGCTAGGCGCTATTAGGCTCAGAAATTGCAATTCACACCCCTCCCTTTTGCTGTTTTCCAGGCCCATTCTTATTCCTTCTTTTTTATTTTCTTTTATTTAATTTAATTAGTTTAAATAATTTTATTAATACAAATTAATTCCCTTTTTTACAAAAAAAATCATCAAATCAATTTCATTAATTTAGAATTTAGGTTTTATTTTATTTTATCAAATTTAATTTTATATTAGTTTTAATTTAGGTTTAATTCTAACTTTTTTTTTGTAAATAAGTAAAATCAAATAGAAAAATTAGGTTTAGCATGTAATTTAATTTTTATTTTCTTTTCATAAAACAAAAATACAAAAGTAGGTCAACTTAATTATTTTTCTTAACTTAAGTTAATTAGTAATTAGGCTTGTATTTTATTCGATTAAAATCTTATTTTCTCAAAACAATCAAAAACAACAAAAAATGATTTTTCTTTTAATTAGGTTTAGACGGGGTCAAAACCCTAATTTCTCTCGTTCTCGACTCATCGCGCGCATTTATCATTTTTGCAAATATTAATGTAACTGCTTACAGTATGCAATAGTTTAATTAGGATTTTCTTTTATTTATCGTTTTACGGTTTTTTTGGCTATGTAATTAACCCCCCTCCCCGAAGCCTTGTAATAGCATAGTTTTATTTCTCGCATTTTAATTTTCGCAAATATTAACTGTTAGATGTATGATAATAGGATTGTATGACAAGACTGTATGTTAATTTAAAATGGCTAGCAAACCCTAATGCGCAAAGATAATAACTGAAATCAAATCACTCGCACATGCACACTCTTAGGGTATACTCTCACTTCAGTTGCCTTCGATAAACGATCATTAAGTATAGGGTGTTTTAGTGGTATCCCTCTTGTCTAACAAAGATCAAAAGTCCCGTTCAGAAATGTTGCCTCGGATATGTTGCCTCGGAAAGGTTGCCTCGGAAATGTTGCCTCGAATATGATCTTAAGATACTAGGGTTATTACTAAAACATCCTAACATTGTTTTAGTGATCGTACGTCCCTTTTGAATTGACCCTTCAAACTCCAACGACGATGCTACCTATTTCTCAATAGTGGGATAACATTGTCTAAAGGAAACAAGGACAGAAATAATCTTTTTTCGAGTAGGTAGAATCTTAAGTACTTGCTCAAATCAAACTTTTTCACACTTACACTCTTTTCAAACAAAGTTTTCAAAAACACTTCTTAACACTCTTGAAGACAGAAGCAAGGGTTAAAACGAAGTAAAACAAAAACTTAAAAAAAACACACAAAAGCAATTTTCAAATGATGAGAAAGTACCTAAGAGCCCGTGTGTGATCGGTGGGAATAGAACTGACTGTCTTGGAATGTTGGTTTGCGTTTTGCGTTTGTTTTCGCAAGATGTCGCGGTAAGCAAGAGTCGCCACCGTCTTTTATTTTATCCAACAAGGAAAGGACAAAAGCACAGAAAAATTCCTTTTTGAGATATTTCTCAGGTTCGGGAGGTAGATTATAGAAAGGGAAGGTGTTAGCACCCTTTCTATCCGTGGTTACCCACGGGCTCTTAGGTACTTGCTCATTATGTTTTCAAAAGTTTGTTTTTCTTTGTGTTTGTGGGTTTGAAAAGAGTTTTTGTTTGAAAGGAGTGTAGGTGCGGAAAGTTTTGTTTTGTTTTTAAAAGGAGCAAGTACTTAAGAACCATCTACCTACTCAAAAAGAAATTAAACTGTACAAGTGTCCTTTAGACAATGCTATCCCGCTATTGAGGAGTAGGTAGCATCGTCGTTGGAATTTTCGGGTCAATTCGATTAAGGGACGTGTGGTCACTAAAGCAATGTTAGGACGCCTTAGCGGTAACCCTAATGTCTTAGATCATTTTATCTGAGGCAACCATTCCGAGGCAACTTATGATCTTTGGACAAGAGGGCGACCTCTAAAACTTCCTATACTCAATGACCACGTTCGAGGCAACCAAGTGAGGTGTACCCTAATAGTGGCATGTGCGAGTGTATTGTTTTTCAATTATATTATCTTTGTACATGTTAATGGTGAGCTACTGTTAATTTTAAATTAAAATTGATCTTGTCATGCATTGCCTATTATTCAAACATCTAACAGTTAATGGTTGCAGAAATTAAATTGCGGAAAATAAATCTAAGCTATTACAAGGCGTCAGTATTTACATCGCCAAAGACAAACCCTTTAAAATTAAATTGCGAAAAGTAAATAAAAGCGATAAATAAATGAATAAAGTCCTAAGTTAAAAACTATTACATTCTCGAAACAGTTACAATATTGAAATATGGATCAAAAATTATTCGCGTGCGAGAAAATTAAATCAGAGTGTCTTAGGGTTTTGACCCTTTAAAATAAAGAAAGCATATTTTGTTATTTTTTGAATTAAAAATTAGTCTAGATTAATAATTGAATTGATTAATTACACGAAAAATATTTTTTGGTTTTTTATTATTAATTAAAGAAATAAAATAAGAATGGTTAAAAGATATTAAAACCCTAATTCTATGTTAATTTTAATTTAATGCAAAATATATTAAAGTTCTTCCTAATTAAACTAAATAAATTAATTAATGTTTATTTACAAAAATAATAAAATAGTGAAATTAATAAAAATATTATTTTTTAGGGTTTTCTGATTTTATAGAAAAAATATTAATTGGTTAATTTTGATAGTAATAATTAAATAAAATAAATATAGAGAGAAAAAGAAATAAACCAAAATGGGGGTTTGGGCCTGAAGAGGGAGTATGATCAGCAATTCTTGGCCCACTATCACCAGCCTGTTTGACCCTGGTGATTCCCTGTGTGCTTGTTGACCAGGGAGTATGGTGGATGCTCAAATCTGGCTTTTGGATCTTGGCCTGAAGCCACTTGGCACATTGAGATCTGAGGACATATGGTAGTCCACGCTTGGAATGCTGCGCATGAATACCTGAAGACAAAATTGAATAAAGTTTTGGGGGACCTGGGATTCGAACCCAGGTCCCATTGCTCATATGCCTGCGCGCTCAACCACTCCAACCAAACTGCTTAATTGTTATTGGAATAAGGAGTAAATATTATATAAAAAACAAAACGCTAAGCTTGAAAATAAAAAAAATGCGCTAATGATTCAAATGAACCAATGGAGCTAGGACACGTTATCATCTTCCTCAAACACCCTGGTTATTTACCTGCGGATTTTTATCCGCAGGAAGATCCGTGGCTTGATTCCAAAACTCACTCCAGACCATGAAAATGCAAGCTAAGGTCATCATCGTGTTCGTCTTGCTTCCCTGAACACAACCATGTCCATGGTTGGTCTTGATTTTGCCTGTATAAGAAATACCTAAAAAGCAATAACACGAACCCTATCTTTGGATACAGGGTTATAAGCCACAAGAATGAAATCAGACAATGCAAAATGCTTGGAAATTATGCAAGGATCACAAATATATCAATATTTTGGCAAGAAAACGCAAGAATCCAAGGTTACGAATTCGTGCACAGGGCTATGTTCAGGATGACTTACAGCGTGTTTCAAGTGGTCTCAAGGACTGGTTTTGATTGCTTTAGCTCCACTGGATGTCAGGCAAGGGAGTAGCGTTGAGATCTTTGGTTGAATCGTGCTCTAACCAAGATTTTGATCTCAAACTTTTGCAAGCTTTTTCCAATTCTTGTCTGGCCGTTTCTACAGAGCTTTGTGCGTCCCCTAGGTCTGGCTTGCTTGTGTGAATGTAATAGAATGAATTTAGGTCAAAACATGGGCCATAATCCAAGTGCATTCAAGGTGGAAGATTTGATATGATCACCATTGATAAGCTTTCCATAATTGCATCAAATCTGAAATTTTGTGCTTGTTTTGACTTGGCAAGAATTTGATTGAGTGTTATATGGTATTTGCAAGCTGTAATGACCACAATAATCTTATTACATCAAATTTTAGATTTTATTTGATTTAATATTGATTAATAATGAATTAAATCAATAAAAATGAAATAAAATAGAAAAATAGATGAATGTCCATGAAATTAAATATGGGACACGTTTGTGGCATGACAAGACTATGTCAAGTGGAAACAAGTGGGCCCTTTTGTCAAAAAATGGATTTTTGAGGATAGTTGACTTTTTCCAAATTTGGAAAAATGTCCAACTTCAACAATGCATAACTTCCTCAATTTTGAACTTTTGGAGGTGTTCTTGGACTTTTTAGAAACCTTGAGATGTCCTCTAATCAACCCTTTTGGTATCATATCATTTTGATGTTCCATGCTCAAGTTATAAGCTTTGGAAAAAAAGGTGTTTTTGTTGACTTTCAAAAATGACCTATAATGTCCAAATTTGTAACTTTTTGTGAGTGCATTTTTTGATCTTGGGGTGTGAAGATGGATTGTAGGAAATTGCATCATATTCAAAATGATATTTGGATGGGTCATTTCTCATAAATTATGAGAAAGTTATGCTTGGTCAAAGTTGAGTTGACTTTTCCTATAAAACCCTAATTTAGCAACTTTTGACTCTTGATGAATCTTGAGCAATCCTTGATGAATAATGATCAACCCTTGATCAAATGATGAATTATCCTTCAATATGAGAATGTTGACAAAAAATCTTGAGGTTTGACTGTCTGTAGGTCACAGTTGACTTTTGCCCTAGCACAGTCGATTTTTGGGCCTCTTGAGCAATTGACTTACCAAACTTCCTCTGCAAGGCTTGAAATTTGACATGGATGAACTTGAGAACATATTAGGACATTAGGGAGAACTTTAGGTAATTTGGGTGTAAGGACCTTGATGCAACACAAAACCCTAATTTTGACTTGACTGCCTCAGGAGGTGACTTGACTATCCAACTCTTGAGCTAACTTGAGCAACTTGAAGATTATTCTTGACATGTCTTGAGAAATATGGGAGGGAAAATTTTGGGGTACAACACCATGGAAAACCACAGATAGAAAGGGTGCTAATACCTTCCCTTTCTATAATCTACCCTCGTACTCAAAATCTCGAAAAAGGAATTTTTCTGTGCTTTTGTCCTTTCTAGTTGGATAAAATAAAAGTCGGTGGCGACTCTTGCTTACCGCGACATTTTGCAAACACAAATGCAAAACGCAAACCAGCATTTTCCTAAAACAATCTGGTTTTGCCACCGTACCACAGTAAGCAACCCTATCTTTGGATGTAAATGGGACGGGCGTGGGTCATCGTATAACCATGATTAGCAATGTTGCAAAGTATCTTAGCATTTTGAGGGACCAAGATCATTTTGTAAGGTAACTTTGAATAGCGTCATCGAGGGACTATGATCTTATATTTATTTGTTTTGCCAAGACACTTCACATGCGTAATATGGCTATTTTTGTATAAGGCAACCAAGTGGAGAAACCCTAAGGATGCTTGTGTGCGAGTGTGTTATTTTCATGCTTGATTTTGTCTTGGATTAGGGTTTTCTATTTGATTTGTTTGTATCTCGCCATTCAAACCCTAATTACTAGTATGGTATATAAAAGCGGTAAATTGCGTAATTTAAAGATTACTACGCTATTACAACATTTTTATGGGTACAAAATATGAATGGGGATTTTCAATAATGTAAACCTAATTTAATCTATTACAACCAAATTGAATTTGTACAAATATTTGAATAAACAATATACAATATAATTTAAATATGCAATGTTATGTATATGCAAGGAAAAGAAATTGTTTTATTTTTCATATGCCAAAGAGTTTTGACCTAATCCTAACAAATATTAAAAAAGGAAATTATTTCTTAAAAAATGGTTAACCCTAATTTCTAATTTAAAAGAAAATAAAGTTCTTTAAGTATTATTTTTGTGTATTTTTTGTCTTAAAATGATAGATTATATTTATGAAGATATTTAGTCTTTTATATATCAAAATAAATATTTACAAGTATCAAAGAAAAGGAATAAAATATATTTAAGTTTATTTCATTTTGAAAGTTTGTTTAAGAAAAATAATTAGCATATAATTAAAATAAAATATATTTTTATGTGAAAATAAAATAAAATAAATCAAAATGCAATATTTATCATATTTATATTTTTTTTATGATTTTTATGTGTTAAAGAAAATATTTAATAAAATAAAAATAAAAACAAATAAATAAAATGTATGGGCCAGGGGGTATCCTGAGTAAATAGGATGTAAGTTGTGGTACGGTGGCAGAACTGGACTGTTTTAGGAAAATGCTGGTTTGCGTTTTGCGTTTGTGTTTGCAAAATGTCGCGGTAAGCAAGAGTTGCCACCGACTTTTATTTTATCCAACTGGAAAGGAAAAAAGCACAGAAAAATTCCTTTTTTCGAGATTTTGAGTACGGGGGGGGGGGGGGGGGGGGGGGGGGTAGATTATAAAAAGGGAAGGTATTAGCACCCTTTCTATCCGTAGTTTTCTACGGGCTCTTAGGCACTTGCTCATCATTTTAAAAATTGCTTATGTGTTTGTGTGTTTGAATTTTTTTTGTTTTACTTCGTTTTAACCCTTGCTTCTGTCTTCAAGAGTGTTACGAAGTGTTTTTGAAAACTTTGTTTGAGAAGTGTGTAAGTGTCAAAAAGTTTGATTTTGAGCAAGTACCTACTAGCGTCTACCTAATCTAAAAAAGAATCTCTCTGTTCTCGTTTCCTTTAGACAACGCTATCCCACTATTAGTGAGTAGGTAGCACCGTCATTAGAGTTGTAAGGGTCAATTCGAAAGGGACGTACGATCACTAAAGCAATGTTAGGACGTCTTAGTAATAACCCTAATGTCTTAAGATCATATTCGGGGCAAAATTTCCGAGGCAACCTTTCCGAACGGGACATTTGATCTTTGTTTAGACAAGAGAGCAACCACTAAAACACCATATACTTAATGATCGTTTACCGAAGGCAACCAAAGTGAGAGTATACCCTAGGAGTGCGCATGTGCGAGTGATTTAATTTCAGTTATTATCTTTGCACATTTAGGGGTTTGCTAACCAGTTTAAAATTAACATACAATCTTGTCATGCAATCCTATTATCATACATATAACAGTTAATATTTGTGAAAATTAAAATGCGAGAAATAAAACTATGCTATTACAAGGCTTCGGGGAGGGGGATTAATTACATAGCCAAAAACCCGTAAAACGATAAATAAAAGAAAAAACCTAACTAAACTATTACATCCCATGAGCAGTTACATTAATATCGTAAAAATAAATAAACGCGCGTGATGAAACGAGATAAAATTAGGGTTTTGACCCCGTCTAAACCTAGTTAAAAGAAAAATCATATTTTGGTTATTTTTGATTATTTTTGAGAAAAGATAAGGTTTTAACTAAATAAGTACAAACCTAATTACTAATTAATTTAGATTAATAAAAATAATTAATTTCGACCTATTTTTGTATTTTGGTTATTTTAAGAAAAAGAAAATAAAAATTAAATTAAACAAAACCTAATTTTCTAATTTATTTTATTTATTTACAAAAAAAGATTAAAGTTACCCTAAAATTAAATTAAACTAATTAAATTAATTTTGACAAAATATATAAAAAACATAAATTTGATGAAATTGATTTTTATGAGTTTTTTGTAAAAAAAAACGAATTAATTTGTATGTTAGAAAATAATTTGAACCAATAAATAAAAAAAAGAAAATATATATAAGAAAAGAAAGAAAGAATTGGGGCTGGTAACCAGCAAACAGGGGGGTGTCCATAGAAATTTTTGGGCCCAAAAACCTTGGTCCAGGTTGACCTTTAGATTCCATGCTGCACGTTTGACTAGGCCTTTGGTAGATCCTCACATGCCAAGCGTTGGATTTGATTTGCTTTAGATCCAATGGTTGCAAGCTGATGGCATATGATGGGCCTCATGATGCGTGGGGTACATGATCTGTAAAGAATAATTGAGAAAAATTGCAAATGTTGGAGGCAGGGGTCGAACCCATGACCAAATGCCTGCAAAGCCTTAACGCCTTCCCTGGCTACCACTGGGCCAGTTGAATTCATTTGTTAGTATATGAAATAATAATAATAAAATGAAAAACAATGCCTGTTATCAAACAAACGCGCCAGAATTCAAACGGGCGAATAGGGTGTTGCTACGCAGTCATCGTATACCCTTGTCCGTCGTTTTAGGTAAAACAACCTTTACCTACAGACGGTCTCTATAGGTATACCCCTTGTAATTTTCCAAAATCCACTGCACGCATGATAAATTGATTCTAGTGGTGCCAATCAACTCGTGGCAACCTCACGAGCATCATGGTACCACTCTTCATGGACAATTGTCCCTGCAATCAAAACCCCTAAAAACGAACCCTAAACCCTAATCATGGCATATCTCTGTATGGCTAACAAAAACGCAATTGATCATTACCATTAGCTTGCAAATGTTTCACTGGACAAGAATATGTAAATAATTCAGGCTACAAATGCCAAGATAGTAATATTGAATTTCAAGAAAGTAAGGATATCGTGAGGTGCTTACAATGTGTTTTTGGGCACGAAAATGCTTGTTGATGATTGGGATAGACTCCTTGAATGTCCAGCAAGTAAATGGTATGCTTGGAATAGCTTGAAAGAGCTTGGAACTATGAAATCTGATTGCCACTTTTCTTGAGTTTTTGCAAGTTTTTCCTCAGCTTCTCACGCCTCCAACCCTTGTGCTTTTGGCCTGGATTCGTTCTATATGTAGCCTTGAGTGAATTAGGTTTACCAATTTGCTCCAAATCTTTTTCAATTAAGGTGATTGAATCATGATTTGATTCTTATTCAAATCTTTCTGAATCAAGCAAAACTCAATATTTTTGTGTACAAACAAGCCTTGCACGATTTAGTCTCATTTCCAGCTACTCATGGACCTCAAATATTCACAAAATCTCAAGGTTTAAATGATTTTGATATTTTCATGATTTTATTTTGATTTAATTTGATTTAATTGAAATAAAAATCAAAATAAATGACAAAGATAAAATAAAGGCAAGTGGGAAGGATCATGGTTCGTGGACCATGTTACAAACTCAACACAAACACAAAAAGTTGGGCCCATTTGCCAAAAAATGCAATTTGAGGCATGTTTCACTTTTGGCAATTTTGCAAAAAAAGGTCAACTTCACCAATGCATAACTCCTTCAATTTTGACCCTAGAGATGTTTTCTTGGACTTCTTAGAAAACTCAAGATGTCCTCTAAGCAACCCTTCTGTTATCATCTCAATTGAGTCTTCCATGTTCATGTATGAAGCTTTGACAAAAAAGGTGTTTTTGATGACTTTTCAAAAATGACCTATAATGTCCAAATTCATAACTTCTTGTGAGTGCATATTTTGAACTTGGGAGCTGAATATTAATTGTAGGTAATTGAATCCTATTCAAAATGAGCTTTTGATGGGTCATTCTTGATAAAGTATGAGAAAGTTATGCTTGGTCAAAATTGAGTTGACTTTTCCTGTAAAACCCTAATTTAGTAACTTTTAGGTTTTGATGAATTGTGAGCAATCCTTGAGGAATCATGATCAACCCTTGATCAAATGATGAATAACACACCAAAATGAGGATGTTGACTAAATATCTTGAAGTTTGACTGTATGTGGGCCACAGTTGACTTTTGGCCTAACACAGTCGATTTCCAGGCCTTTGAGCAATTGATTAAGCAAATTTTCTATGTAGGGCTTGAAACTTGACATGGATGATCTTGAGAACATATTAGGGAAATTGTGAGAATTTGGGACCCTCTTGATTCAAATATCTTGATGCAACATGAAACCCTAATTTGAGGTAGACTGCCTTAGGAGAGAGTTTGTATGGTTAACCCTTGGACTTCCTTGAGCAATTTGATGTCCTCACTTGAGATGTATTGAGAAATATGGGAGGGAAAATTTTGGGGTACAACAGCTGCCCCTGTTAAATCTTCTTAAACCTGAGGATGTATATTGGCTTGCTTGCCTTTCGTGATCCGAAGGTAGAAGATGATTGAACACTAGAGTGCCCAGAAATTTGCACTCGCATGAAGTGGTACTTGTCTTGTGATGTCTGGAATGAGCTTATAGATGCTGAAATTCTGGCTGCAGATACTCAATGTCACGTTCAATGTTATGACACCGTATCTGACTTTCTATAAGACACTAAATACAAAAATAGTAAAGAACACAGTCAATTGTTTACCCAGTTCAGTGTGCAATAACACCTACTCTGGGGGCTACCAAGCCAGGGAGGAAATCCACTATAAGAGATATTAATTCAGGAATAAACCAACCAGTTTATCTCCTTCACTTAAGACCTACCCAATGCAACTTCAATCTAAGAACAACTTAAACCCGAGTTCCTACTCACTCCCCCTCAATCACAGCAGTGATACTTAAAAACAATTGACTAATGAATTGATGAAGACACTCTTCAAAACATACACTTGATTATGCTTCACAGCTTTTTAATCAAGCAACACAAACACTCTTGCTTCACAGCTTTGAGTGATACATAAACCTAACTTGACTTTGCTTCAAAGCTTTAGTCAAGAGACACAAAACACTCTTGCTTCAAAGCTTTGAGTGATACAAAACCCTTACAATTAAAACCTATTCCAAGTCACTTATCACAATGATACTTGCTTGGATTACAATAGTTAAAACTATACAGCTTCTAAATGATCTTCTGTCCAAAGGGATAAATTCCAAACAGCAGCCCTGTTGAATATATAGCAGCTGCTTCTTCATTTAGGGTTTCCACAAAAAGCTAGGGTTAATTCCGTTTTGACCTTAAGACTTGGTCACAGGACTTTATCAACCAGGTTAGGGTTGAGCTAGGTTAACCCCAAGACCATGAGAGATTCTGTTCTGGAAAGACTGAGTCATTTTCCTGAAAAAACTCAGAATTAACCAAACTGCATAACTGTTAGTTCAGAACAGGATGTCTTAACATTTGTTATGACATCTGAATTCCTGTTTACTGATTTTGGTAAATGTGATCATTTTGCAAAATGCTCAGATACACACTCATAAACAGCAGCACCTGTATGACATTATTTTTCTGCAAAGGTACCTAATAAATCAGTACCTAATAAACTAGAATGTTATGACATCAGTCATGACATTCACACACTTGGTTTTACCAAAAATGCATGCCAATAACTAAACAACTACAAACTCCCCCTTTGGCAGATTTTTGGCTAAAGCCCCTAAACAATCAGAGATAGATAGCAGCAGAATAAATATGACTGCAGAAAAATAGAGTCTAATAATGTCTACCAAAATATATCTCCCCCTCTTTAGCCACAAATGAGCCAAAGATACATGTTCTTAAAAGTTATACAGTCATCCCAAAAGTAAAAAAAACAACAACTAAAAACTGAACACACTTGCAAGCTCCACCAGGAAACAGCAGCAACTCCACCAACCTTTAAGCACTGTTATCAGACTCAGAAGGTTCGGGCTTCTTCCTTTTCTTGTGATCAATATCAGCATTCTTCTCTTTGTCTGATGTCTCAACATCCTTAGAGACATCTGGATTTGTTTCAGCATTTGAACTTTCTTGATTTAAAGGAACAGAAATGCCAGGAACTAAGTGGTTCTCGTTCAGAATTCTTGTAACAATTTTAGCTATTGCTTGACGAACATTGGCTGACCCTTCCCTATTTGCAATTTCATAGGGAACAGAAGAAGAAGGATGAGATGGATTACCAGAGGCAGTAGCTTGGGACCTTCCTGCATGTCTTGTTCTCAGCTCTTTGACCTTGGTGGGGTTAGTTTCCACTTCTCTAAGAGAAGCGCTCTCCAGGACTTCAGAATCCAGGCAAGATGAGATTGCCCTAGAATCTTGATCAGAGGAAGAGGATGAAATAGTCGTATTGGATGCTGATGGTGTTTGAGACATTTTGATAGTCTTAGAAGACCAATAGCAACTGGAGAGAAAATTCTGATTGAGAGACTGGGTTTTGATGCGGAGACGAGAGGGGAAGGAAGAAAAGGAGTGTCTATTCAACTTCTTAAAAGAATTGAAGGAAATAGGAAAGTATAAGTTTAACCCAATCAGAACAGACTTAACAAGCATAACTCCTTCAACCCTTGTTTTAAGCAAAATTAATTGCTACAATTCCTCATGTTGACAAATACCCAACTTACCCCTCAAGTTTTCAAATTGATTTGCATCAAGTGCCTTGGTAAATATGTCAGCCAACTGTAGCTCAGTGGCAACATGTTCCAGTTTAATTGTCTTCTCTTCTACAAGGTCTCTGATAAAGTGATGTCTTATGTCAATATGTTTGGTTCTACTATGCTGAATGGGATTCTTGGAAATGTTGATTGTACTCAGATTGTCACAGTACAATGTCATGACATCTTGTGTGACATTATACTCAGTAAGCATCTGTTTCATCCAGATCATTTGAGAACAGCTACTACCAGCTGCAATGTATTCAGCTTCAGCAGTAGAGAGAGACACACAATTCTGTTTCTTGCTGAACCAGGAAACCAGATTATTTCCCAAGAAGAAACATCCTCCAGAGGTGCTTTTTCTATCATCAGCACTACCAGCCCAATCAGCATCACAGTAACCAGTCAGAGTTGGTTCACAGCCATGAGAATATAGCAAACCATAGTTGTAAGTTCCACTCACATACTTCAAAATTCTCTTCACTTGGTTGATATGACTGACTTTAGGATCAACTTGGTATCTTGCACAAACTCCAACTGCAAAAGCAATGTCAGGTCTGCTGGCTGTTAAGTACAACAAGCTTCCTATCATGCTTCTGTACAGACTTTGATCCACCTTAACCCCACTTGAATCTTTGGAAAGCTTTAAATGAGTAGGAGCAAGAGTCCTTTTGTGACTGGCATTCTCCATACCAAACTTCTTTACAATGTTCTTTGCATACTTGCTTTGAGATAAGAAGATTGAGTCCTCCATCTGTGAGACTTGCAGTCCAAGAAAATAAGTTAGTTCTCCCATGAGACTCATTTCGAATTCAGCCTGCATCTGGTCAGCAAAATGTTTAACCATAGGTTCTGACATTCCTCCAAACACTATGTCATCAACATATATTTGGGCTACCATCAAATTCCCTCCTTCAGTTTTGACAAAGAGTGTTTTGTCCTAGCCTCCTTTTCTGTATCCTTTGTCTGAGAGAAATTTTGTTAACCTGTCATACCATGCTCTAGGAGCTTGTTTCAGGCCATATAGAGCTTTTCTCAATTTGAAGACATGATCAGGGTGGTTTGGATCCACAAAGCCTTTAGGCTGTTCCACATAAGCTTCCTCATTCAAGTACCCATTTAGAAAGGCACTTTTCACATCCATCTGAAATAACTTGAACTTCAGAAGACAAGCAATTGACAATAGGAGTCTGATTGATTCCAGCCTGGATACAGGTGCAAAGGTTTCATCAAAATCAACCCCTTCAACCTGAGTGTATCCTTGAGCAATGAGTCTTGTCTTATTCCTGGTGACAACTCCTTCAGCATCTGATTTGTTCTTGAAAATCCATTTTGTGCCAATGATGTTAGTTCCTTCAGGTCTAGGAACTAGTTCCCAAACTTCATGTTGCTTGAATTGGTTCAGTTCATCTTGCATTTCTCCAATTCAGTATTCATCAGTTAAAGCTTCCTTGACATTTCTTGGTTCCATTTTAGACACAAAACAAGAGTTTGAGATGATTTCTCTAGATCTTGTAATGACTCCACTGTTGGGATCTCCTATGATGAGCTCTTTTGGATGATCCTTCTGAATTCTGATGGAAGGGATCTTGCTAGCTTCCTTTGATTCAGATTCTGTTGTGGTGGTGTTGGGTAGATCATTCTGTTGAGTTGAAGTCTCAAAGAATGTCTCAACATTACAAGGGACATCTATTTCCTCATGATAATCATCAATTATGACATTTATTGATTCCATCATGGCTTTGGTCCTGGAATTGAATACTCTATAAGCTCTGCTGTTTGAGGAGTATCCTAGAAATATGCCTTCATCACTTTTAGGGTCCAGTTTTCTTCTTTGTTCACGATCTGCCAGAATATAGCATTTGCTGCCAAACACATGGAAGTACTTCACAGTTGGTTTTCTTCCTTTCCAGAGTTCATATATGGTGGATGAGGTTCCCTTTCTCAAGGTGACCCTGTTATGGACATAGCAGGCTGTATTCATAGCTTCAGCCCAAAAATACATAGGAAGTCTTTTGGCATGTATCATTGCTCTGGCAGATTCCTGTATGGTCCTGTTTTTTATTTCCACAACTCCATTTTGCTGAGGAGTTATAGGAGAAGAAAATTCATGACTAATTCCTTCTGAGGAACAGAAATCATCAAACTTGCTGTTTTCAAATTCCTTGCCATGATCACTTCTGATTCAGACAATACACCATTCCTTTTCTCTTTGAATTATTTTGCACAATTCTTTAAAAACTTCAAATACATCAGATTTTTCCCTAATGAAGTTAATCCAGGTGAATCTGGAAAAATCATCCACAACCACATAGGCATATCTTTTTCCACCAAGACTCTCCACCTGCATTGGTCCCATCAGATCCATATGAAGAAGTTCTAGAACCTTAGAGGTGGTCAGATGTCTTGACTTTGGATGTGACATCCTAGTCTGCTTACCAACCTGACATTCACCACAAACTCTTCCTTCATCAATTTGCAGTCTTGGAATCCCTCTGACTGCCTCCATGGAGATAATCCTTTTCATACCTCTTAGATGAAGATGGCCAAGTTTCTGGTGCCACAGTTTCACCTCTTTTTCTTCTTTTATAATGGAACACACAGTGGAGAAATTAGTGTTCTCAAGCTCCCACAAGTAACAGTTGTCTTTAGATCTGACTCCTTTCATTACAACTTCTTGTTTTTCATTAATTACAAGACATTCAGATTTTGAAAAATTGACCTTGAATCCTAGATCACACAATTGACTGATACTAATGAGATTAGCAGTTAGGCCTTTTACCAGTAGTACTTCATTCAGACTTGGAACTCCAGGGCAGTCCAAATTACCAACTCCTTTGATTTCACCTTTAGCACCATCTCCAAAGGTCACAAAACTAGTGGTGTGAGGTTTAACATTATTGAGGAGGTTCTTGATTCCAGTCATGTGTCTGGAACACCCACTGTCAAAGTACCAGTCTTCCTTTGCAGAGACCCTCAGGGAAGTGTGGGCTATCAGGGCAGTAGCCTTTTTCTTCCATTTAGGAGTATGTGGTACCTTTTTAGACTTAGGTTTGACACCTGAGTTCTGATTAGGGTATCTATGCAATTTGAAGCAGAAAGGCTTTATGTGGCCATACCTCCCACAATGATGACATCTCCATCTTTGGTACCTTTTCTTCATATGTCTCTGTTCCTGATGTTGAGAGTTGTGTTGAGACATCTGTTTTGACATTTGCTTATCAGGCCTGATCTTCTTGTCTGTACCAGATTTCTTTGCTTCCACAAATCCTAGTCCAGATTTGTTTCCCACATTTTGTCCAACTTGAAGGATCTCTTCCAATTTGTCTGTTCCATTAGTCAGCATCTTGACAGATTTGGTCATTTGGTTTAGTTGTGAGTTCAGCAATTGAACTTCCCCTTCTAGATGACTTATAGTTTCAAGGTCTGCCCTTTTTTCAGCCTCCAGCTTTATGATGAGTTTTGATTGTTTCTCATTCTGCACACAGACTTCAGCACTTCTGATACACAATTTCTTGTAAGTATCAGCCAGTTCTTCAAATGTCACTTCTTCATCACTAGTGTCACTTTCAGAGGTACAAACACCAGTTAGAGCAGTAACTAGTTTGGCAGATTCTTCTTCAGAATTACTTTCTGAATCACAGTCAGACCAAGTAACAGTCATTCCTTTCTTTTGTTTCTTAAGAAAGGTAGGACATTCAGCTCGAATATGCCCATATCCTTCACAACCATGGCATTGAATTCCTCTCCCTTGATTTCCCTTCTCTTCTGACCTTGGTCTTCTGCTGGAACTGTCAATGTCAGCGGGGATGTTATGAACATTCGACCTTGACTTTGGATCTATTCTTTTGATAAGTTTGTTGAATTGTCTTCCAAGCATGGCTATAGCTTCTGAAATATTTTCTTCTTCATCCTCCTTGTTTTCAACATCAGTGTTGGATACAAGTGCTATGCTCTTGTTTTTCTTGTCACCATTTTCAGTGATCCCCATCTCAAAAGTCTGAAGAGACCCAATAAGTTCATCCACTTTCAACTTGCTGATGTCCTGGGCTTCCTCTATGGCAGTTACCTTCATTGCAAATCTTTTAGGCAAGGATCTGAGAATCGTTCTCACCAATTTTTTTTCTGACATCTTTTCTCCCAATGCTCCTGAGGTGTTGGCAATCTCCAAGATGTTCATGTGAAACTCATGAATGGTTTCATCTTCCATCATTTTTAGATTCTCAAACTTGGTAGTCAACATCTGAAGCCTTGACATTTTTACTTTGGAAGTGCCCTCATGGGTAGTTTTGAGAGTGTCCCAAACTTCCTTGGCCAGTTCATATTGATGTACTAGTCTGAATATGTTTCTATCAATTCCATTGAACAAGGCATTTAAAGCTTTGGAATTACCCAGGGCTAACTCATCTTCTTCTTTACTCCAATCTTCCTCAGGCTTCAGACTGATTGTCCTATCTTTCTCAGTTATGGTGGGATGGTTCCATCCTTTGTCAGCAGCTCTCCAAGCCTTTTTGTCCAGAGATTTTAAGAAGGCAATCATACGAGGTTTCCATTAGTCATAATTTGTTCCATCCAGAATGGGTGGTCTATTTCCAAAAACTCCTTCTTTGTCCATAGTGCTAGAAAGTGATATCCCTAGATCTCACCCAGTAATACAGGTAGGGTGCCTGCTCTGATGCCAATTGAAATTATGGTTGCAGATACTCAATGTCACGTTCAATGTTATGACACCGTATCTGACTTTCTATAAGACAGTAAATATAAAAACAGTAAAGAACACAGTCAATTGTTTACCCAGTTCAGTGTGCAACGACACCTACTCTGGGGGCTACCAAGCCAGGGAGGAAATCCACTATAAGAGATATTAATTCAAGAATAAACCAACCAGTTTATCTCCTTCACTTAAGACCTACCCAATGAAACTTCAATCTAAGAACAACTTAAACCTGAGTTCCTACTCACTCCCCCTCAATCACAGCAGTGATACTTAAAAACAATTGACTAATGAATTGATGAAGACACTCTTCAAAACATACACTTGATTATGCTTCACAGCTTTTTAATCAAGCAACACAAACACTCTTGCTTCACAGCTTTGAGTGATACATAAACCTAACTTGACTTTGCTTCAAAGCTTTAGTCAAGAGACACAAAACACTCTTGCTTCAAAGCTTTGAGTGATACAAAACCCTTGCAATTAAAACCTATTCCAAGTCACTTATCACAATGATACTTGCTTGGATTACAATAGTTAAAACTATACAGCTTCTAAATGATCTTCTGTCCAAAGGGATAAATTCCAAACAGCAGCCCTGTTAAATATATAGCAGTTGCTTCTTCAGTTAGGGTTTCCACAAAAAGCTAGGGTTAATTCCGTTTTGACCTTAAGACTTGGTCACAGGACTTTATCAACCAGGTTAGGGTTGAGCTAGGTTAACCCCAAGACCACGAGAGATTCTGTTCTGGAAAGACTGAGTCATTTTCCTGAAAAAACTCAGAATTAACCAAACTGCATAACTGTTAGTTCAGAACAGGATGTCTTAACATTTGTTATGACATCTGAATTCCTGTTTACTGATTTTGGTAAATGTGATCATTTTGCAAAATGCTCAGATACACACTCATAAACAGCAGCACCTGTATGACATTATTTTTCTGCAAAGGTACCTAATAAATCAGTACCTAATAAACTAGAATGTTATGACATCAGTCATGACATTCACACACCTGGTTTTACCAAAAATGCATGCCAATAACTAAACAACTACAGATGCCATTAGGAGATTTATGACGGAGGATGGGCTTAAAGATGCCATCCGAAGGAGTGTCGATCGCATAAGAGATTCCTTTACGAGAGTCCGTATACCTGTTATTGAGGAGGACTATGCTGGGGAATGCTAGTCTCTGTCTTGAGGAAAAGTTGAATTTTAGGAGCTCGGTCGTTCGTTATTCTACTGGGGAATCGTCTCTTGGTCGAAGAGGTGAAAATGAACTACTATCTGGTCGTGACTCAGGCTTCATAGTGATAAGATCGACTGTTATCTGGTAGTACTCCAGGCTTTACAGTGACTTAACAGGGATGAGATTAAACTTGCTATCCGGTCGTTCTCCAGTCTTCACAATTTCTACATTCTTATCTGGTCGTACTCCAGGCTTCAGAAGGAATTAAGTTGTTATCTGGTCGCATCCGGGCTTCAACTTGAATTTAGGGCACACTAATATTCGGTCTACTCCGGGCTTCTTAGTAATTGTCCAGGTAAACTGCTATTTGGTCAAAATCCAAGCTTCTCAATGTCTTGTACTGTTATCTGGTCGTAATCCCAGGCTTCAGTGATAAGATCGACTGCTATCTGGTCGTACTCCAGGCTTTACAGTGACTTAACGGGAATGAGATTAAACTTGCTATCCGGTTGTTCTCCAATCTTCACAATTTCTCAATTCTTATCTAGTCGTACTCCAGGCTTCAGAAGGAATTAAGTTGTTATCCGGTCGCATCCGGGCTTCAACTTGAATTTAGGGCACACTAATATTCAGTCGACTCCTGGCTTCTTAGTAATTGTCCAGGTAAACTGCTATTTGGTCGAAATCCAAGCTTCACAGTGTCCCTTACTGTTATCTGGTCGTAATCCAGGCTTTAGTGTATTTTACCGCTATCTGGTCGTAATCCAGTCTTCACGATGTCTCATACCATTATCTGGTCGAATCCAGGCTTCATGGTGTCCTGTAATGCTATCTGGTCGATTCCAGGCTTCACAATACCTTACTTCTTATATGGTCGTATTCCAGGCTTCAGAATAAATCAAGTGGTTATCCAGTTGCATCTAGGCTTCCATCTGATTTTAAGGCTTACTAATATCTGGTCGATTTCCGAGCTTCATAGTAATTGGCTGGGTAAACTGCTATTTGGTCGAAATCCAAGCTTCATAATGTCCCTTACTGTTATCTGGTCGTAATCCAGGCTTCAGTGGTTTTTGATACTATTATCTGGTCGTTCTCCGGGCTTCACAATATGATGGAGAAATCAAGATACTATCCGGTCGGATCCGGGCTTCATAGCTTGAACTGGAATAGAAATCTTAGCATCGATTTGACTAAACCAGAGAAAACTTATGAGAATTTGATTGTATCTTTCCCTGAAAGGTAAAGAGTTAGTCGTATGTAAATTAATGATGTATGACATGTATCGAATAATGATGTTCTCAAAATAAATGAGATTGTGCTGTATGATGTGTATGCGCATGCCATGATGTATGGATATGCAATGTTTTTATGATGTTCTCTAACTAGTGAAAATAAATCCCGGACTGCTGCTGGAGAATATAAAGAGTTGAATTCTTCACTATTGCTGGGGATAACGATCGAAGATGATTTGAGAATAAATTAGCGGGAGAATAATTCGGCTGGAGAATAAATTGGCGAGAGAATGACTCTGTGGGGAAGAGAGACTCTGTTGGAAAATCTGCTGATTCGGAGAAATAACCTCGACTGGGGATGAATTACCGTTGCTAGCGACAACGAACCTTATTGGGGATTTGAGTTTCTGCTTGTGGAAGAAATAAAATCCACTGGGGATAATCTTCTATTGCTGGTGATAGATAAACTCTGCTTGGGGAGAATTAACACCACTGTTTTCGGGCATTTCCTACTCTGCGGAGAGTGTATGCACTTTTAGTCATTTTCTCAAGTTGGGTTTATCCCTGTACCTGGTGGATAGAGCAACTATAAGGCTTGGAAATTTCTTGTTTGCCCCTGTTCTCGGAATTACGAGCAATTGTCTTTTGTTTCGTATGTAAATATTTATGAGCAACAATTATTTTCAAATGCATATATCAAAAATGAATCATTGGACGTTCTTGCAAAACAAAACAACAAAAGAAAAACAACTTTTGGAATTTATTGTGAAAATGAATTGTATTGACTTTGAAGTTGGCCTGTAAATAGGAGTTTTTGTACAAGAGGCCGATGTCCTAGTAAGAGAACGCCGCTGAAAGATAGAAATTATACAATTTGTGAAAAACAAATAAAAACAGCTATGTGAACAATCTCACTGGGTTCCAATTCTGCTATTGCCTATCTTCGAGCGTCTCATCACTTTGCTACTTGGTTGAAGGTGGA
The DNA here is from genome assembly GCA_948472305.1 of Vicia faba. Lineage (NCBI taxonomy): Eukaryota > Viridiplantae > Streptophyta > Magnoliopsida > Fabales > Fabaceae > Vicia > Vicia faba. The sequence goes on from OX451738.1 coordinate 415,789,843, forward strand.
TCAGATTGATTGGCGCCATCCGAGCTTGATAGTCGATACCGAAGTTTGGTTGCAAGATGATCCAATGAGACATAGTGTTACGCTTTGATCCCTAATTTTTGCCTGGGCCGCCCTTTCGGGTTTTCAGTCCACCGGGATACCCTTTTTTGCCCAAGCTGCCTTTTCAGGTTTTCGACTTGCCGGGTGTACAGTTTTTTCATTTTCATCCCTTACTTTTTCCCGAACCCTTTTGGTTCATCGGGAAGCCCTTATTTTTGCCTAGGCCAGTCGATCTAGCGGGTCTTTGATTATGCGTAGTATTTTTCACTATGTATGCATTGACGGGGTGAGGAAGGTCGTCACCATCCATGGTGGTTAGAATCATAGCTCCTCCTGAGAAAATGTTCTTAACCACAAATGGCCCTTCGTACGTAGGGGTTCATTTGCCCCTGGGATCACCTTGCGGCAGTATGATGTGTTTGATCACCAGATCCCCGACTTGATATTCTTGACGTATGACTTTCTTGTTAAAAGCCTTGATCATCCGCTTTTGATATGTCTGACCATGAAAAATAGCAGTAAGTCTCTTTTCATCGATTAAGTTCAGTTGATCAAGCCGGGTCTGGATCCAATCGTCCTCGCTCAAACCTGCATCTTTCATAATCCTGAGAGAGGGTATCTGGACTTCAATGGGAAAGACTGCCTCCATACCATACACCAAAGAGTAGGGTGTTGCCCCTGTCGATGTCCGTGCTGAGGTACGGTACCCATGAAGAGCGAATGGTAGCATCTCGTGCCAGTCTTTGTATGTCATTGTTATCTTCTGCACAATCTTCTTGATATTCTTATTAGCTGCTTCAACCGCCCCATTCATCTTCAGCCGGCAAGGAGAAGATTTGTGATGCTGAATCTTGAACTGTTTGTAGAGCTCGGTTATCATTGTATTGTTAAGATTTGTACCATTGTCCGTAATGATCCTCTCTGGTACACCATATCGACAGATTAGATTGTGTCGGATGAACTGCGCCACGACGTTCTTGGTTACTGTAGCAAAGGAAGCTGCCTCAACCCACTTTGTAAAATAATCAATTACTACCAGAATGAAACGATGTCCGTTGGACGCAATAGGTCTGATCTCGCCGATCGTGTCGATGCCCCACATTGCAAATGGCCAAGGAGCTGTCAATACTTTCAGAGGAACCGAAGGTACATGCACCTTATCAACATAGACTTGGCACTTATGACAGGTGTGAGAATGCTGATAACAATTGGCTTCCATAGTAGACCAATAATATCCTGCCCGTAGGATTTTCTTTGCCATGGTATGTCCACTGGAATGAGTTCCGAAAGTACCTTCATGTAATTCTGCCATGATCCTTTCTGCCTCGTTCTTGTCCACACATCGCAGTAAGGTTGAATCATGGTTACGTTTATAGAGGACCCCATTGCTGATGAAGAACTTTGCGGAAAACCTCCTCAGAAACTTCTTATCATTAACAAATGCACCCTCGGGGTACTCTTGAGCCTCAAGATACCTCTTTACCTCATGAAACCAGGGTTTATCTGCTACCTCTTTAGTCTCAATGTCACAGCAATGTGCGGGTTCATCCAACCTCTCAATGGTAATCTGGGGAGCCTCATTGTCCCACCTAACTTTGAACATAGAAGACATGGTAGCTAGTGCGTCCGCTAACTGATTCTCCTCTCTCGGTAAGTGTTCAAATGTTATCTCCTCAAAGTGCGGAAGCAACGTCAATACATACTCTTTAAGGAATAAGATTTGGGTGTTTCGTATCCCACTCTCCTTTAATCTGACTGATCACGAGAGCAGAATCTCCGAATATACTCAAGAACTTAATCCTCAGGTCAATAGCAGCTCGAAGACCCATGATGCACGCTTCATACTCCGCCATATTGTTGGTGCAGTTAAAACATAATCGGGAGGTGAATGGAGTATGACAACCCTCAGGAGATATGATCACGGTGCCAATGCCATTACCCAACGCGTTTGGGGCTCCATCAAAATACATAGACCATCAGAATCCTTCCTCAGGTCCTTCATCCGGTCCAGGTTTCTCATAGTCAGTCACCAACATGATGTTCTCATCCGGGAACTCGAAATTCATGGATTGGTAATCATCCACGGCCTGATGCGCCAAATGATCTACCAACACACTCCCCTTGATTGCTTTTTGGGTTGTGTATTGGATATCATACTCAGTTAAGATCATCTGCCATCTTGCTATTCTTCCGGACAAGGCAGGCTTTTCGAAGATATACTTGATTGGGTCCATCTTTGATATCAATAGGGTAGTGTGAGTTAGCATATACTGTCTCAGCCAGCGAGCAGCCCATGCCAAAGCGCAACAAGTTTTCTCAAGCAACGAGTATCGGGTCTCGCAGTCAGTAAACTTTTTGCTAAGATAGTAAATGGCATGCTCTTTTCGGCCAGACTCGTCATGCTTCCCCATCACGCACCCCATTGAATTATCCAGCACTGTCAAGTATAAGATCAAAGGTCTTCCTTCAACTGGAGGCATCAAAATCAGGGGCTCTTGAAGATATTCCTTGATCCTTTCGAAAGCGGTCTGACATTCATCATTCCATTTTACCACTTGATCTTTCTTCAACAGCTTGAAGATTAGCTCACAAGTAGCAGTCAGATGTGAAATGAATCGGGCAATGTAATTCAGACGTCCCAAAAAGCCTCTAACTTCCTTCTCTGTGCGGGGAGCTGGCATCTCCTGTATAGCCCTCACCTTTGCAGGATCCACTTGAATACCTTCATCACTAACGATGAAACCCAGCAGCTTACCAGACCTTACTTAGAAGGTGCACTTGTTCGGGTTTAACCTCAGCTTGTACGTTTTTAACCTGTCAAATAGTTTCTGGAGATGGTCAAGGTGTTCTTCTTCAGTCTGGGAACTTGCGATCATGTCATCAACGTAAACCTCAATCTCATGGTGAATCATGTCGTTTAACAAAGTGACCATGGCGCGCTGATACATTGCCCCAACATTCTTCAACCCGAAAGGTATCACCTTGTAACAGAAAGTGCCCCACTGTGTAACGAGAGTTGTCTTCTCCATGTCCTCGGGAGCCATCTTAATCTTATTGTAACCAGAAAAATCATCCATAAAGGAGAAGACCTTATGCTGCACGGTGTTGTCAACCAGAACATCGATGTGAGGTAGCGGGAAATCGTCCTTGGGGCATGCCCTGTTCATATCCCTATAGTCCACACACATTCGTACCTTACCATCTTTCTTCGGCACCGGAACAACATTGGCGACCCACTGTGGATAAGAAGTAACAGCTAGAAATTCGGTGTGAAACTGTTTCATGACCTCAACTTTGATTTTCTCAGACATCTCAGGGTGCATACGGCGAACTTTCTGCTTTACCGAAGGACAATCTTCTTTAGTTGGCAGGCGGTGAACCACAATATCAGTGTCCAAACCAGGCATATCTTCATAAGACCAGGCGAACATCTCAACATAGTCGCGTAGCATCTGTATCAACCGTTGCTTGACACTAGGCTCCAGATTTACACCTATCTTGACCTCTTTCTTGTCTTCCTCTATATGCAAGTTTACTGATTCCACTGGCTCTTCATGGGGCTGTATGGCCCTCTCTTCCTGTAGTAACAATCTAGCAAGTTCTCCAGGTACCTCACAATCATCCTCACCTTCGTCCTCGGCTTGGTTGATCGGATTTTCGAAGTCATAATTGGCAGTAGCAGAGTTGTTATCAATGGGATCCAGAGTGGATGTGGATCTGCATTATGATATATGAGTGTGTGTAAGACAATAGCTGTTTTGATAAAGTGCGAAATAGAAAAGAAAAAACAAGAAGCGCAAAATTTGTAATGCAAGAAATGTCCAATGCTTTATTGATGATATATGAAAATGACAAATAATAAGCCCTCACAAACAAATCCAAGGTGCCTCGGGCAAGGCACTGGGACGTAAAGTTTCAAACTGTCTGTTACAAATCTCAAAACAAAAGTCTATTACTGTGTAATAAAAGAAACGGGCATAAAGTCTTTCACCGTCCAGTTTTTCAATCCACCATTGGTAGTCGGGTAAATCTAGTTGTCGATATCTAACTCTTCTTCATCATCCTCAATTGCATTCACTCCCTGATTACTGATGTGCAGAGGAGGTCTTCCAATACGTGCGCACCGAACAACCCTTTGAGCTTCTGCAGTAAAGTCCAAACCAAACTTGTCAGTTTTGTGTGCAAAGTCAAGGAGCTGACCCCAATTTGCACACCCACCTTTTTCAATTACAACCCTGGCATCTTTAAAAGAAGCCATCTTCATCGGAGGTTTGTCAGCAACAACTTCAGTCGATGCCAAAGTCTGGGGGACTTCTTCAAAGTTCTGACACGGGGTTTCGATGAACTCCCCATCCATCTCCACGTAGCGAAAGGAATTAAGATGACTCACCATGTACTCCTCCTCACCTTGTACCGTGATGATCTTCCCCTTCACTGGATATTTCAACATCTGATGGAGCGTAGAAGTCACTGCCCCAGCCTTATGAATCCAAGGGCGACCCAGCAAGCAAGAATAAGATGGTCGGATATCCATCACATAGAAAGTAGATGCAAAAGTTTGAGAGCCAACTTTAACAGGGACGTCCACTTCCCCGTGCACCATCCTTTTGGACCCGTCGAAATCCCTGACCACAATATTGCTCGACTTCAGAATCAAACCTTCACAGTCTAGACGGTCTAATGCTTTCTTTGGCAAAACATTCAAAGAGGACCCAGTATCCACCAGTACATGGGCCAAAGTAGTGCCCCTGCACTCGATCGAGACGTGCAGAGCATCATTGTGATTTCTTTCTTTAGAAGTCAGATCTGCGTCTGAGAAACCCAACCCATTGTTGGCAGTCAAACTAGCTACGCAGTCTTTGAATTGGTTGACAGAAGTCTCCTGCGGCACATGCCCAGTTTTGAGGAAAGCAATTAAAGCCTTTGCATGGGCTTTCGAACACAATAATAAGGATAACATGGAGATTTTTGACGGGGTCTTCCCCAGTTGCTCAACTACGTTATAGTCGCTCTTCTTGATAATCTTCAGAATTTTCTCTATCTCCTGCTTAGAAGTTTCTACAATGATCTTCTTAGGTGCCTCCATCCGGGCAGGCTCACCTGTGATTTCTTTGCCCCGAGTGCCAGATGGCTCGGTTACAGGGGTGATAACTGGAATTAGAACTGGGACATCAGCTGATGTACTAGTAGATGGAATGACAATAGGATTGTGACAAGTCGGAGGGGAAATCTCAGGAGAGAAGAGTCTTCCACTTCTGGTGACCTTGCTAGCCCAGACAATATTGCTGACATTAGCATCAACTTCTTCAACATTTAAGTCTTGCTTTATTCCATGGTAATATACATCGTCCCCATAGTGCCACTGAACAGCCTTATCCGAAGTGTATGGGATAGGGCCCGAGATAGTAATTATTAACGGAGCAATTCTCGGAACGGGTGTAATCCTAAAAGGATTTCTCGAGGAAGCCTTGGAAGGATTGGAGGAAATGGTTATGATGTCAACATCTTCAACTGGAACTAACGGAATCAAAGTCTTCTCGAACAAGATCTCTTTGTTATCCATCAGGCGCTAAACACCTGATTTCAATAAGTAGCAACCAGCAGGCAGAATTGAACACAAGTGGTAACCTTCGCCACAACCCAGAAATAAATCGGCCAACAACAGATTCTTCTTAACTGTCATCAAAGGAGTAGAAATGTCTTCCACAGAGGTCACAAATAAATCATCATCCACAGCATTCACTCCATGACCGTGCTTGGGCATGGGAGCAATTATGACGTTGGGTTTCTCCGGAGTGTCAAACTCAATCTCTTTAGCTTCAATCAAATCTTGCACCTTATTCTTCAAGGCCCAACAGTTGTTTGTATCATGACCTGGGCTATCGGAGTGATAGGCACAACGAGCGTTTGGATTATACAGCGGAGATATGGTGTTGGGACTCTTTGGGGCTTCCCTCAGAGTTACCAGTTTGGTCTTTAATAACTGTGGTAGAATTTGAGACAAGGTCATATTAAGCCGAGTGTATTGTCTCTACGGTCTCTCCATTCTTTGCTGATTGTTGCATTATGGGGCAACAATGGGTCTTGATATTACTACCGCATTCACTGCTTGACGGTGTTCAGGTCAGCTTTGTCTCCTCGAGCCGTAGACTGCAATATCTTCTTTCTTACCGGTGAAAGGCTTCTTTACTGCACTTGACGACGTATCCTTCTGTATCTTACCACTTCGGATACCAGCTTCTACTCTCTCCCCAGTAAAAATCAATTCAGTAAACCCAGATGACGAACTGCTGATCAGATGATTGAAAAATGGACCGGACAACGTCCCCAGAAACATGTCAACTAACTCCCTATCAGACAGAGGGGGTTGGATTCTTCCAGCCAAATCTCTCCACTTTTGAGCATAGTCTTTAAAGCCTTCACTTGCACCCATAGACATACCCTGAAGCTGAGTACGAGTGGGAGCAAGGTCGGCGTTATACTGATACTGCTTGTAAAAAGCAGCAACAAGGTCCTCCCAGTTGCAGATATTAGCTCATTCCAATTGATAAAACCATTCAAGCTGAGTGCCTGACAGACTATCTTGAAATAAATGTACCCACAAATTTCTACCAGCAGTGTAAGGTTGGATCTTTCGGACATACGAGCGAAGATGGAGTTTTGGACAGGATACTCCATCGTACTTGGCAAACACTAGAGCTTTGAACTTATGAGGGATCACCACCCCAGATGCTAGTCTCAGATCTCCGAAGTCCAAACCAGGTATCTTCTGAATCTCCATAGCGCTCAGACGGTCTTCGAGTTGTTTGTACCTATCCTTAGCAGGAGGATATTGCTCATCATCAAAATCAGTATCATTATCAGAGACCACAAGACTGGGACCCTTTTCTTCCTCTTGGACCTCCTCTCCTTTGGATGAAAGAGACAGATCAGCTTCCTATCGCAACCTATTCCCAAATTTGTTACCCATATTAAGAAGAACCACCTTCTTCTTCTTCTTCTTCTTCTTCTTCTTCTCCTTCAGGATGAGAGTCTTCAAATCCTCTTACCCTTTAGCCAAGTTCAGGAACATCTCTTGGAATTGGGCATTCTGTTCCTGAAGAGCTTTGATGGCTTGATCGATAGGTATTTCAGAAGACATTTCGTGCTGAAATAACCAACGAAGAAGATGAGAAACCTGTAATGATACATGTAATGATGTGCATGATAATGGGATGTGTATGTAATGATTTCAAAGACTTTGGGAGATTTAAATTTGCAAACCAAGAAATAAACAAACTTTATTAGATTAAACTTGTAAAAATGTTTAACAGTGCCTTTGAGGCGTTACAAAAGAAATAAATGGAAAACAAATCTAAACTATAAAAAAGCAAAATCAGAAATCCCATGGACACTTCCCCTTGGTGCTGACGTAGTCATTGATTGTTCTTTCATTCTCGAGTTGCCTAGTGAGCTTCAAGATCTTCCTTTCCTGCTCATGGTACTTTTCTCGGTAGGTATCCCTCTCCTCCTTCAGCTGAATCCAGGATCTCTTCAATGCCCCAAGATCAGTGGGCATGTAGGGATAAATGACTGTATAAGGAACGCCCTCTTCATTGGTAGGCTCCACAATCACTGGCAACACAACTTCATAAGGCATCCAAAGCTTCTGGGCTCAAACTCAGACCCACTGGAGATAAGGTTGCATAGGGAGAGAAGTCTTTGGTCCTAGATCTTGAGGGTCAGATCTGTTCACCATGCCCCAGGCTCGTATAAACCTTCGGCGATGCTCGTCAACGTCTTCCTTGTAGTCAAATGCAATATTTGTAAGAAGTAGTTCACGAGGACCGTCTCTCCGAGCACGACCAAACTTTGCAAAGCCAAGCAAGGACTGTAGGTTATTCCCCCTCTGATTCCAAGCAACGGGACATTAGGGTATCCCCCACATCAATCAATGACAACAATGCTTTCCATTGCCTTAGAACTCCAAAGAATATCTGTATGGGCAAGGGACATTATCCTGTAAGACCATCCTAAACCTTTCTCATTCTTTAACACAGACTTTGGGAGGTGCAAAATAAACCACCTCGCCAGCAGCGACATGCAACACATGAGGGTCCCTCTTCTCCGCACAATACGAGTGTAGAGGGCATGCAAGATATCACCCAGAAGAGTAGGCACAGGATTGCGGGATAGGAAGATCTTAACTGCATTCACATCTATGAAGGAATCTGGATTCGGGAAAAGAACCAAATCATAGATAAGGAGAGCCAAGATGTCTTCGAAAGCCTGGAAATCCAAGTTATCCCAGAATAGTTGAGCTTGATCCATCAGAAACTTGGCTAAGAAACCTTTAACCCCGCTTCGTGTCTCCCAGTTGGATACTACATCAACCCTTTTCAAATGTAAAGCTGAAGCAATATCCTCTGGTCTAGGATTCTCTTCCAAACCTGTGAAAGGCATCTGCTCGAGGATGGATATACCCAATAAGTGAGAAAACTCTTCCATAGTGGGAACCAACTGGTAGTCTGGAAAGGTGAAACAATGATGCACATGATCGAAGAACTGGAAAAGCACACTCATTATCTGCTCATCAAACTTTGAGGTAACCAAGCTAAGAAGCTGACCATGTCTCTTAATGAATGAAGAAATATCAGAAACTCTCGAGGCTAAATCTTTGAGTTGAGCAGGTATTTGCACAAAGTTAACTCGGATGGTGTTTCTGCGCAAGGAAGCCACAATCTACAAAATAGAACAAAGATAAACCCCCTCGGTCTTTGAAATGGTTAGTATAATGAGGTATGCATGCTATGTCATGATGTATGATGTCATGATAAGACACACAACAGGTATAGAAGATAACAGTCATGGTAAAGGCAAACAAATCACACAAAAGCCCTTAAGTTTCAGGCTTGCATGAGGTCTAGCTATTACCCTCTTGAAATTCAGTTGGTTTTAACCTGTCTTAATAATAGTAATCGGGTTCTAGAGGTTCTCAATATCACTGACCATCCTCCATCGGTCATGGTTTCAGCTTACGCAATCTTTTCTTGCAGCCGGAACTATCTCGAGAGTATGGTCTCAATGAGTGTAGCTTCGAGTATCAACCAGTTCCCAGCTTTACACCGAGACCGGCTATCTCACTACTTTCTACTGGCCAAGTTGGTCAATTATAGGTTCTAAGGTCAGTTGATGCTTAACGACACATATAGCAGCCTCGTATTCTCCTCGTTTCTCCATAAAGGATACCAATACCAACCAATGTGCCACATCAACATAACTACTGCTTCAACCGTATCGGTCTACGCCATACAGTTCCCTCACAGTTTATTGCTACTTACCTAAAAGGTGTTCCCCAGATCCGGGTTAGGATCTATAGTAACTCCCAATACAAAACCCTCAATAGTAAAACAATCAAATCAAACAAAAGGAGCAATTTATGATGAACTAATCCTAAGGTATACCCCACTTATAAATCCCCAGCAGAGTCGCCAGTTCTGTGGTACGGTGGCAGAACCAGACTGTTTTAGGAAAATGCTGGTTTGCGTTTTACGTTTGTGTTCGCAAAATGTCGCGGTAAGCAAGAGTCGCCATCGACTTTTATTTTATCCAACTGGAAAGGAAAAAAGCGCATAAAAATTCCTTTTTTCGAGATTTTGAGTACGAGGGGTAGATTATAGAAAGGGAAGGTATTAGCACCCTTTCTATTTGTAGTTTTCTACGGGCTCTTAGGCACTTGGTCATCATTTTAAAAATTGCTTCTGTGTTTGTGTGTTTGAAAAGTTTTTGTTTTACTTCGTTTTAACCCTTACTTCTGTCTTCAAGAGTGTTACAAAGTGTTTTTGAAAACTTTGTTTGAGAAGTGTGTAAGTGTCAAAAAGTTTGATTTTGAGCAAGTACCTACTAACGTCTACCTACTCGAAAAAAGAATGTCTCTGTTCTCGTTTCCTTTAGACAACGCTATCCCACTATTAGTGAGTAGGTAGCACCGTCATTCGAGTTATAAGGGTCAATTCGAAAGGGACGTACGATCACTAAAGCAATGTTAGGACGTCTTAGTAATAACCCTAATGTCTTAAGATCATATTCGAGGCAACGTTTCCGAGGCAACCTTTCCGAACGGGACATTTGATCTTTGTTTAGACAAGAGAGCGACCACTAAAACACCCTATACTTAATGATCGTTTATCGAAGGCAACCGAAGTGAGAGTATACCCTAGGAGTGCGCATGTGCGAGTGATTTAATGTCAGTTATTATCTTTGCACATTTAGGGGTTTGCTAACCAGTTTAAAATTAACATACAGTCTTGTCATGCAATCCTATTATCATACATCTAACAGTTAATATTTGCGAAAATTAAAATGCGAGAAATAAAACTACGCTTTACAAGGCTTCGGGGAGGGGGATTAATTACATAGCCAAAAACCCGTAAAACGATAAATAAAAGAAAAAACCTAATTAAACTATTACATCCCATGAGCAGTTACATTAATATCGTAAAAATAAATAAACACGCGCGATGAAACGAGAACGAGATAAAATTAGGGTTTTGACCCCGTCTAAACCTAGTTAAAAGAAAAATCATATTTTGGTTATTTTTGATTATTTTTGAGAAAAGATAAGGTTTTAACTAAATAAATACAAACCTAATTACTAATTAATTTAGATTAATAAAAATAATTAATTTCGACCTATTTTTGTATTTTGGTTATTTTAAGAAAAAGAAAATAAAAATTAAATTAAACAAAACCTAATTTTCTAATTTGTTTTAATTATTTACAAAAAAAGATTAAAGTTACCCTAAAATTAAATTAAACTAATTAAATAATTTTGACAAAATATATAAAAAACCTAAATTTGATGAAATTGATTTTTATGAGTTTTTTATAATAAAAAAAATTAATTTTTATGTTGTAAAAAAAAAGAATTAATTTTTATGTTAGAAAATAATTTGAACCAATAAATAAATAAAAGAAAATATATATAAGAAAAGAAAGAGAGAATTGGGCCTGGTAACCAGCAAACAGGGGGGTGTCCATAGCAATTTTTGGGCCCAAAAACCTTGGTCCATGTTGACCTTTAGATTCCATGCTGCACGTTTGACTAGGCCTTGGGTAGATCCTCACATGCCAAGCGTTATATTTGATTTGCTTTAGATCCAATGGTTGCAAGCTGATGGCATATGGTGGGCCTCATGATGCGTGGGGTACATGATATGTAAAGAATAATTGAGAAAAATTGCAAATGTTAGAGGCAGGGGTCGAACCCCTGACCTCACGCCTGCAAAGCCTTAACGCCTTCCCTGGCTACCACTGGGCCACTTGAATTCATTTGTTAGTATATGAAAGAATAATAATAAAATGAAAAACAATGCCAGTTATCAAACAAACGCGCAAGAATTCAAACGGGCGAATGGGGTGTTGTCACGCAGTCATCGTCTACCCTTGTCCTTCGTTTTAGGTAAAACAACCTTTACCTACAAACATTCTCTATAGGTATAGCCCCTGTAATTTTCCAAAATCCACTGCACACATGATAAATTGATTCTAGTGGTGCCAATCAACTCGTGGCAACCTCACGAGCATCATGGTACCACTCTTCATGGACAATTTTCCTTGCAATCAAAACCCCTAAAAACGAACCCTAAACCCTAATCATGGCATATCTCTGTATGGCTAACAAAAACGCAATTGATCATTACCATTAGCTTGCAAATGTTTCACTGGACAAGAATATGTAAATAATTCAGGCTACAAATGCCAGGATAGTAATATTGAATTTCAAGAAAGTAAGGATATCGTGAGGTGCTTACAATGTGTTTTTGGGCACGAAAATGCTTGTTGATGATTGGGATAGACTCCTTGAATGTCCAGCAAGTGAATGGTATGCTTGGAATAGCTTGAAAGAGCCTGGAACTATGAAATCCGATTGCCACTTTTCTTGAGTTTTTGCAAGTTTTTCCTCAGCTTCTCACGCCTCCAACCCTTGTGCTTTTGGCCTGGATTCGTTCTATATGTAGCCTTGAGTGAATTAGGTTTACCAATTTGCTCCAAATCTTTTTCAATTAAGGTGATTGAATCATGATTTGATTCTTATTCAAATATTTTAAATCAAGCGAAACTCAATCTTTTTGTGTACAAACAAGCCTTGCACGATTTGGTCTCATTGTCAGCTACTCATGGACCTGAAATATGCACAAAATCTCAAGGTTTAAATGATTTTGATGTTTTTCATGATTTTATTTTGATTTAATTTGATTTAATTGAAATAAAAATCAAAATAAATGATAAAGATAAAATAAAGGCAAGTGGGAAGGATCACGGGTCGTGGACCTGGTTAAAAACTCAATACAAACACAAAAAATTGGGCCCATTTGACAAAAAATGCAATTTGAGGCATGTTTGACTTTTGGCAATTTTCCAAAAAATGTCAACTTCACCAATGCATAACTCCTTCAATTTTGACCCTAGAGATGTTTTATTTTACTTCTTAGAAAGCTAAAGATGTCCTATAAGCAACCCTTTTGGTCTCATCTCAATTGAGTATTCCATGTTTATGTATGAAGCTTTGACAAAAAAGGTGGTTTTGTTGACTTTTCAAAATGACCTATAATGTCCAAATTCATAATTTCTTGTGAGTGCATATTTTTAACTTGGGAGCTGAAGATTAATTGTAGGGAATTGCATCCTCTTAAAAATAAGCTTTGGATTTGTCATTCTTGATAAAGTATGAGAAAGTTATGCTTGGTCAAATTTGAGTTGACTTTTCCTATAAGACCCTAATTTAGCAACTTTTGGGTTTTGATGAATTGTGAGCAATCCTTGAGGAATCATGATCAACCCTGGATCAAATGATGAATAACACTTCAAAATAAGGATTTTGACCAAAAATCTTGAAGTTTGACTGTATGTGGGCCACAATTGGCTTTTGCCCTAACATAGTCGATTTTCAGGCCTTTAAGCAATTGACTGAGCAAATTTTCTCTGTAGGGCTTGAAACTTGACATGGATGATCTTGAGAACATATTAGGGAAATGGTGAGCATTTGGGACCCTCTTGATTCAAATATATTGATGCAACATAAAACCCTAATTTGAGGTAGACTGCCTTAGGAGAGAGTTTGTCTGGTCAACCCTTGGACTTCCTTGAGCAATTTGAGGACCTCACTTGAGATGTATTGAGAAATATGGGAGGGAAAATTTCGGGGTACAACATAAGCATCAGAAAAAAAATATGAAGCCCAGTAGTTGAGCCCACGCTACAAAAAAAAAAGAAGAGAGAAATGGCAAAAAATGAGAAAATATGCAAAAAGGCAGGCACCAAGGCTCGAACCCATGACCTTGGAATTCTCAGTGCGCTGCCTTGTCACTGGGGTGGCTGTACATCTGTTAGTTCATATGAAAACAAAAATACATAACATGAATCCCCTCCTTGCCCTATACTTCGTCTTCTTCCTCAAGCTGGCCAGAACCCCTGTATCTTTCTCATTTCTCCATGAAAATGGAAACTTCCAACATGAAAATGATAGTACTCTTTCCCACGATTTCAGACATATAACTTATGGAAACTAACAATCAAAGATCAAATCGAATTTTAAAGGCCCTAATTTCAAACCTAATTTTTACAGAAATTTGAACTCTAAAATTCTCTATACATAATGATCAGAAATGAAATCTATGCACATGGTTGGCTTTAGCCCAATAATATCTACATTTTCGTTTCACAAATCGTGGCCAATGGATGGCTTTATGAAGAGATAAAATTTGGAGTTCTTACCTCTTTCAGCTGAGATCGTGAATGGAGTTTGAGTGAGTTTTATGAAGGCCTGAAGATTCCTTTAGCTTGCCTGAACCTCCCTGAGTGTGTTCCAGTCCTTACCTTGCTTTGAAAGTGCTTGAACCTCTCTATCCAAGTCAACCTGCAAGCTTGAAAAACAAAAACGGAAGATGGAGAAGGAGGAGTTACAGTACAAGGATGATGGTCTGGAACACTTAGATATGAGGTAGGTAAAATGTTTGAGTGATTAAAACTTGAAACGCACGAGTGAATTTATGGATTGCTATGTTATGCTCAAACTGCAAGTTTTTGACAGGTTTTTGGTGATAGGGAGTTTTGGAGTGTTTTAGGCCTTTAGCAATCGTGTTATAAGTTGTAATGTGTTTGTGTATTAGTATGGAGAAGGTTTCTAATCCAATCCACCACAGATTTCTGAGTTGTGTCCTTTTTGCACTCTTACTTGCTTTTTAAGAAAGGTGAAGAGACCACTCCTTACATGCTTGTACATGCCTTCTTGGAGTTGGTACAAGTTCTAGAAAACTTTCTTTTGGTTTATAGGACTTGTGTATGCAGAGAAAACATGTCCAATGCCCAAGAAGTAAAAAGTTGCAAAAGTTAAGCTTTTCCAAAATGGCAATGGCAACTTTGTGCCATTTATGGAATTAAAGCTTGGACAAAGACTCTTCTGCTTGGATTAAGGCTTTGTAAAATGAGTAAGCATTAAATTATAAAGTGAGAAACAAGTTTGAGACATGTAAAGAATGGATTAGGCAGCATAGGTTCAAATTTGAATTTTGTTCTTCATGAAATGGCTTGAAATCGAAGTGAGAAATTTCCAACTTCATCTCTTCGATTCTCTCTACTCAAAAATGATCTCCAGGAGTTCTTGGACATTTTGGAAAGCTTGTAATATTCTATATAACTAATCTTTGAAATGCATTTCAATATTCCTCTTGGAACTAGGTGAAAAATTGCCATGAAGTTGGGTAAAAAACCTGCCTAAATTAGGGCAAAATTTCACTAAGTTATTTTAGTTCATGAGCATGTATTCACATAATTATATCTTGAGATCCAAGCATGTTTAGGGAAAAATGTGTGAAGAAAATTTGTATATTTCATGGAGATCTACAACTTTCATGTTGGGAACTTTCTTTGAATCATCTTGCATCATGGTGGAAATTTGGCAAATATTTGAGAAAAAATAAGACATTTTCTATACTTAGAAAAATTTCTATGTTAAGAAAATTTTCAAATTTCAAAATCAAATCTTCCATCTTTGGTTTCTTGATGAACAAGTTTCACATTTTGACATGTTTTTATGAATTGTGATCCTTGGCATTTGATTTTGACCAAAAAGTTAAAGTTGACTTTTTAGTATACAGTTGACTTTTGATCAGTTGACTGCAAATTTCATCTGTCAATCCAATGGATTTGCAATGTTTTGAACCATGTTATTAGGTCAATATGATACAATTTAACCCTTGAAATCATGCTTTAAATCAATTGGTCATTTGCTAGGTCAAAAATCAGAAATTTCCCTTTCTCAATCAAAACCCTAATTTTGACCATTTTGCCCTTTTGATGATTTGATCAAATTTCTTGAGGAGTTGTGGTCTGAACTTGATTAAATGATACATATGAGTCTAAAAGGTTGATTTGGATAAAAAATTATGAAGTTTGACTGTAAATTGGCCATGGTTGACTTTTTCACCAATACAACTGATTTTTAGGTCAACTGTCCAATTGACTGATCAAAAATGTGATTCAAGGCTTGAAACTTGTCATGAATAAACTTAGGGGTCCATAATGATGTTTGAAAGTCATATGAAGCATTGATAGTCCAAAAATCCTTGTGCAATCCCAAACCCTAATTTTGGGTCATCAGTGCAAGATGAGATGTCTTGAGCTGATCAAACCCTAATCCAGTCTTGAGTTAAAGAGATCTTGTGAGAAAAGTCTTGATAAATGAGAGATAAAATTTTGGGGTACAACAGCTGCCCCTGTTCAATCTTCTTAAACCTGAAGAGTTAGATTGGCGAGTTTTGCCATTCGTGACTCGAAGGTGAAAGAATGATTGGACATTAGAGTGCCCATAAATTTGCACTCGATGATGTGATGATAGAAGGAATGGGCTTACAGATGCCATTTGGAGAGGTGATAGAATCTTGTCGGAGATGGGCTTGTAGATCCCATCCAAGAATGTTTGTTGAATCGTAAGTTGTAAGCTGAAAGAATAAGTATCAGAATGGTATTCATGTTTGGAGCGTATCTGAACTGTATCTGAAAGGTTGTATCTGAATGAGTATTAGAATGGCATTCGTGTCTGGAGCATATCCGTATTGTATCTGAAAGTTGAATTTGAATGAGTAATAGAATGACATCAGTGTCTGGAGCGTATCTGTACTGTATCTGAAAGTTGAATCTGAATGAGTATCAAAATAGCATCCGTGTCTGGAGCGTATTCGTACTGTATCTGAAAGTTGAATCTGAATGAGCATCAGAATGACATCCGTGTCTGGAGCGTATCTGAACTGTATATGAATTTGAACTCTGAATGAGTATCAGAATGGCATCCGTGTCTAGAGCGTATCCGTACTGTATCTGAAGTCGAATCTGAATGAGCATCAGAATGGCATCCGTGTCTGGAGCGTATCTGAACTGTATCTGAATTTGAACTCTGAATGAGTATCAGAATGACATTTGTGTCTGGAGCGTATCCGTACTGTATCATGATTGCATATTGTTAATGGTAGCTGTTAATCTTATCCTGAAAAGGGTAAAATGTTAGCTGAAACACAAAGTTATGTTGCATGAAATGTATGATGCAATATGGTCGCTTTATCAATGTTTATGATATGTGGATGCAATGTATGCGCATGTAAGCTGATTTGTTATATTGCTGTTTGATTGAGGAAAATAAATCCTTGAATGCTACTGAGGATATGTTGAATTTTCATGTCTTGAAGTTGAAGTACTGACGAACTCTTGTTGAGAGAAGTAAATCTGTGGTGAGGGCCATGCCATGTACTGCTTGTAAGATCTGCTTGGGGAATCTTAAGAAATTTGACGATTTCTACTGGGGATTAATAATTTGAAGTTTAGTTCCGCTGGGGATTCAAATGACGTATTGTGGGGATTTCTTGGGTAATAGCCTAGGGACATTTTCCTATTCTTCCAACCTATCAGTAATTGTCTTCCTCATTATGTTTATTTGCAAACAGTAATCATGTTCAAATGTATATGTTCATCAGTGAATCATTGGACGTTTTTGCAAACAAAACACAATCGCAAAGAAAAGACAAATAGTTTTTTCACTTTCAAAGGGGTATCTTTGTATTGATTTTGAATAAGTATTATTATTATTTTTGTACAAAGGGGACAATCATTCTAGTAAGAGAATGGTGCCATAAAACAAGAAAAATTTATACAAAGAAAGATAGCTATGTGTAAAAATCCCATGGGGTTCCCACTTTGCTTTAGCCTTTATATCTCCGAATATTTTTTCTATTTGTTGCTTTGTCTGAAGATGATTGAATTGATCAGAAACTCCGAGTTTGTTGGTATAAGTTAAAGGTTGTTCGTAAAGTGATCCGACAGGACATAGCCATACGCTTTAATTCCCTAATTTTTGCCTGAATCGCCCTTTCGGGGTTTCAGTCCTCCAGGAAACCCTTTTTTGCCCAAGTTGCCCTTTCGGGTTTTCAACTTGCCGGGTGTATAGATTTTTTTATTTTATCCCTAATTTTTGCCTAAACCTTTTTGGTTCGCCGGGATGCCCTTGTTTTGCCTAGATATGTCAACCTAGCGGGTCTCTTATGCGTAGTATCTTTTGACTATGTCTGCATTCGCGGGGTGTGGCAGGTCGTAGCCATCCATGGTGGTCAAGATCATTGCCCCACCGGAGAATATGTTCTTAATTAAAAATGGTCCTTCATAGGTAGGAGTCCATTTGCCCCTGGGATCACTTTGTGGCAAGATGGTGTGTTTGATCACTAGATCCCCAACTTGATATACTTGGCGTCTGACTTTCTTGTTTAAAGCCTTGATCATCCATTTTTGATACATCTGACCACGACAAATAGCAGTAAGTCTCTTTTCATCAATTAAGTTCAGTTGATCAAGTCGAGTCTGGATCCAATCGTTTTCATTCAATCCTGCATCCTTCATAATCCTCAGAGAGGGGATTTGGACCTCAATAGGCAAAATAACTTCCATGTCATAAACCAAAGAAAAGGGTGTTGCCCCGGTTGATGTGCGAGTCGTGGTACGGTACCCGTGGAGAGCGAATGGTAGGATCTCCTGCCAGTCTTTGTATGTGACTGTCATTTTCTGTATGATCTTCTTAATGTTTTTATTTGCAGCCTCGACAACACCATTCATCTTTGGCCGATAGGGAGAAGAATTATGATGTGGAATTTTGAATTGTTCGTACAAGGAGGTGATCATAGTGTTATTGAGATTTGTACCATTGTCAGTGATGATCCTTTCCGGGATGCCGTACCGGCAAATAGGGTTTTGCTTGATGAAGCGAGCCATAACATTCTTGGTAATGGAGGCGAAGGAGGCTACTTCAACCCACTTTGTGAAATAACCAATGGCCACTAGGATGAAGCGGTGTCCATTGGAGGCTTTCGGCTTGATCTCTCCAATCATATCAATTCCGCACATAGAAAAGGGCCAAGGAGCCGTCAAGAAATTCAGAGGAGCCAGAGGTACGTGCATCTTGTCAGCATAAATTTGACACTTATGACAGGTCCGAGAGTGTTGATAGCAATCTGCTTCCATGGTAGACCAATAATAGCCCACCCGTAGGATTTTCTTTGCCATCGTATGCCCACTAGAGTGGGTGCAAAAGTACCTTCATGTAATTCAGCCATGATCTTTTCAGCCTCAATCTTATCCATACACCGAAGCAGAATGGAGTCATGATTACGTTTATACAAAATGCCATTACTAAGGAAGAATTTAGCAGAGAATCTCCTTAAGAACTTCTTGTCATTGATTGAAGCTCCTTCTGGATATTCTTGAGCCTCGAGATACCTCTTGACTTCATGAAACCAAGGCTGGTCCATTACCTCTTCAGTATTAATCTCGTGACAGTGTGCCGGTTCGTCCATTCGTTCAATGGTGATCTGGGGAGCTTCGTCATCCCAATTAAGTTTAAACATAGATGACATTGTGGCTAGAGCGTCTGCTAGCTGATTTTCTTCTCGCGAGAAATGCTCGAAGGTAGTCTTCTCAAAATGTGGTAGCAATGTTAAAACATGTTCTTTGTAAGGGATAAGGTTTGGGTGCTTAGTGTCCCATTCCCCTTTGATCTAACTGACGACCAAAGCGGAATCTCCAAACACATCTAAGGATTTGATTCCCAAGTCTATGGCAGCTCTGAGACCAAAGATACATGCTTCGTACTCCGCCATGTTGTTTGTACAGTTGAAGCAAAGTCTGGCAATAAAGGGAGTATGACACCCTTCCGGAGATATGAGTACATCGCCGATACCATTACCTAGTGCATTGGATGCCCCATCAAAGAACAAGGTCCATCGAGATCCTTGTTCAGGTCCGTCATATGGCCTGATTTCTTCACAGTTGTCTAATGTCATGATGTCTTCATCCGGGAATTCAAACTTCATGGACTGATAGTCTTCTACTGCTTGATGAGCAAGATGATCAGCTAGCGCACTACCCTTTATAGCTTTCTAGGTAGTATACCATATGTCATATTCTTTTAGGATCATCTGCCATCTAGCTATCCTCCCAGACAAAGCAGGCTTCTCGAAGATGTATTTTATCAGATCCATCTTAGATATCAACAAGGTAGTATGAGTCAGCATATACTGTCTTAGCCGGTGAGCAGCCCATGCCAGAGCGCAACAAGTTTTCTCGAGCAGTGAATATCTGGTTTCACAGTCGGTAAACTTTTTGCTCAGGTAGTAAATAGCATGCTCTTTTCGACCAGACTCGTCATGTTGCCCCAATACACACCCCATTGAGTTTTCTAAAATAGTCAGATACATGATCAGTGGTCTTCCCTCGACTGGTGGCATTAACACGGGAGGCTCTTGTAAGTACTCTTTGATCTTGTCAAAAGCAACCTGGCATTCATCATTCCATCTGACTACTTGATCTTTCTTCAATAGTTTGAAGATTGGCTCACAAGTAGCCGTTAGGTGAGAAATGAATATGGAAATATAGTTCAGGCGTCCCAAGAATCCTCTGACTTCCTTCTCAGTACGAGGAGCAGGCATCTCTTGTATTTCTTTAACCTTGGCAGGATCGATCTCAATACCTTTGTTACTTACGAAAAAACCTAAGAGTTTACCGGACCGTACTCCGAATGTGCACTTGTTTGGATTCAACCTTAGCTTGTACTTCTTCAATATCTCAAATAACTTTTGCAAGTGATCAAGGTGCTCTTCCTCCGTTTGTAATCTAACTATCATATCGTCTACGTAGACCTCTATTTCATGATGTATCATGTCGTGAAATAAAGCTACCATGACGCGTTGATAGGTTGCCCCAGCATTCTTCAGTCTGAATGGTATTACCTTGTAGCAGAATATGCCCCACTGTATGACAAATGTTGTTTTCTCCATGTCCTCAGGTGCCATTTTGATTTGGTTATAACCTGAGAATCCATCCATGAAGGAAAATACTTTGTGTTGGGCCGTATTATCAACCAGGATATCGATGTGGGGAAGTGGAAAATCATCTTTAGGGTTGGCCCTATTCAAATCTCTATAGTCCATGCACATTCGTACTTTGTCGTCCTTTTTAGGTACGGGAAGAATGTTGGTAACCCATTAAGGATAGGAAGTGACAACCAAGAATCCAGCATTGAATTGTTTCATGACCTCCGCTTTGATCTTTTCTGACATATCAGGTCTCATGCAGCGGACTTTTTGTTTTACTGGTGGACAGTCCTCTCTTGTAAGTAGACGATGTACCACGATGTCTATATCAAGTCCTGACATGTCTTTATATGACCAATCAAATATCTCAACATAATCATGCAACAACTGAATCAGACGTTCCTTTACACTGGGCTCCATATTGGCACCCACCTTGACCTCTTTTTTATCCTCCTCGGTACCCAGATTGATTGTATCCACAGGTTCCTCGTGAGGCTGAATGGCTCTTTCCTCTTGTTGTAGTAGTCTGGCCAGTTCCCCCGGCACTTCACAATCTTCCTCACCTTCGTCTTCGGCTTGGTAGATTAGATCTTCAGAGTCACAAAAGGCCATAGCAGTATCGTTACCCATGGGATCTTGAATGGAGGGGTACCTGCATTTGTGAGTGTGAGTGTGTGTAAGGGTATATCCATCTTTAAAAAAATAAAATGTAAAAGAAAGACAATGAGCACAAAAGTTTGTATGTGAAAAACGTCCATGATTCATTGAATGTCATATGAAGATGAAACAATAACCCTTACAAATGGACC
The DNA here is from genome assembly GCA_948472305.1 of Vicia faba. NCBI lineage: Eukaryota > Viridiplantae > Streptophyta > Magnoliopsida > Fabales > Fabaceae > Vicia > Vicia faba. Next base: position 415,811,078 of record OX451738.1, read on the forward strand.
ATTGTGCCTCGGGCAAGACGCAAGGTTTTAAATGTGCGAATTGTTTGTGAATATTATATGTCCAACAGAAATGTAAAGATAAATTACTGACGGATGAAAGTTATTGGGACAAAGTCTCTGGCTTCCCAATTGCGAAGTCCTCCGTTGACAGTAGGAAATATCCAATCCTCCAAGCTGCAATCCTCTTCACCATCTTCCACCGCATTGACCTCTCGGTTGCTAATCTTCAAGGGTGGCCCTCTAGCACGGGCACGACATACAACCTTCTGAGCACTTGAAGTGAACCCTAAACCAAACTTGTCAGATTTATACGGAATATCCAGAAGTTGCCCCCAGATGGTGCGTCCACCTTCCTCTACTACTGCTTTGGCGTCCTTTAGAGATGACATCCGGAGTAGAGGTCTTGTAATCTTGGGAATCTGGGACACAGTCTTGGTTACTGCTACCTCTTGGGGGACCTCTTCGAAATGTTGAAAAGGAGTTTCAATGAACTCACCGTCCAATTCCATATACCTGAAGGAATTGATGTGGCTAATCATATATTCTTCCTCTTCGTGGACAATGATAATCTTTCCCTGGACCGGATATTTCAGCATTTGGTGCAGTGTAGAGGTGACAACACCAGCATTATAGATCCACGGCCGTCTTAGCAGACATGAGTAAGAGGGAAGGATGTCCATTAAATTAAAGGTTGAGTTGAAAGTTTGAGTCCCAACCTTTATGGGGATATCCACCTCCCCGTGCACCATCCTCTTTGAGCCATCAAATTCCCTTACGACTATGTTACTGGGTTTCAACGTCAGTCCTTCGCAGTCTAGTCTGTCGAGAGCTTTCTTCGGTAAAACATTCAAAGATGAGCCAGTTTCCACCAAGACATGGGCCAAATTTATGCCTCTACATTCCACAGAGACATGCAACGCCTCATTGTGCTTCCTTCCCCTTGGCGTCAGATCAGCATCCGAGAAGCCTAGGCCGTTGTCCGCTGTCAAGATGGCCATGCAATCTTGAAATTGGTCATTAGATGTCTCTTGAGGCACATGGGTTGTCTTTAGGAACTTCACCAGGGATTTCGCATGTTCCTCGGAACACAATAACAATGCCAGCATGGAGATTTTGGAGGGAGTTTTCCCCAACTGTTTAACTACATTGTAGTCGCTCCTCTTTATTATTCTCAGAATCTCCTCCATTTCTTTCTTGGAGGTTTCAGGGATAGTCAGTGGTTGAGCCTTCGTCCGGACAGACTCTACTTGAATACTTTTTCCTCGAGTTTCAACAGTAGGAGTGTTGGTAGGAATGACAACATGGGTTGTATCGTCTTTGTCAATAGGAGCTCTTGCAGATATGATTATTGGTACAAAGGTAACCTTTAGAGCATCCACGGGTCCAAAAACTGCCTTTGGGGAGGCAATTTCTTGAGCTGATCAAACCCTAATCTAGTCTTGAGTTAAAGAGATATTGTGAGAAAAGTCTTGATAAATGAGAGGGAAAATTTTGGAGTACAACAAGAATAAAATGAGCCGACTTCGTAAGCCTATCAACAATCACCCAAATCTAATCATGTCCTCTTAAGGTATTAGGTAACCCCGTCACAAAGTCCATCGAAATGCTATCCCATTTCCATTCTGGAACTTCTAACGGTTGCATCAACCCTGCAGGTTTCTGATGTTCAACTTTCGACTTCTGACAAGTCAAACATGCATACACAAACCGAGCCACATCACTCTTCATTCCTGGACACCAAAACAAACCTTTCAAATCTTGATACATCTTTGTAGCTCCTGGATGAATACTCAACTTACTTCTATGACTCTCTTCAAGTATCACTTTCTTCATCTCAGCACCATTGGGAATACAAATCCGGTTACGAAACCTTAACACACCCTGGGCATCTAGCTTAAAATCATTATTCTCATACTGATCGATTCCAACCATCAAATCTACTAGTTTCACATACAACTTTTGAGCTTCTCTGATACTGTCTAGAAATTCATTATTAATCTTCAACATACCTAACATAACACGTTGTGGCTTCACCTTGCAAACTAAGCTCATATCCCTGAATTGTTCTATTAGTTCCAACTCTTTAACCATCATTGCCGACATATGTAACGTCTTTCGGCCTAACGCATCAACTACCACATTCGCTTTTCCTGGATGATAATTCAAACCGAAATCATAATCCTTTAACAATTCCAACCATCTTCGTTGCCTCATATTTAACTCCTTCTGGTCGAATAAATACTTTAAGCTCTTATGGTCACTATACACTTCAAATATAGAACCATAAAGATAATGCCTCCAAATATTCAACACAAACAAAACTGCAGCAAGCTCTAAATCATGCGTAGGATAGTTCTTTTCATGAGTCCTCAACTGCCTTGACGCATAAGCAACTACCTTATCATTCTGCATAAGCACACCTCCTAAACCCATCTTAGAAGCATCACAATACGCCACAAAAGGCTCTCCTGGATTAGGCAATGTCAAAATTGGAGACAACGTCAATCTCTTCTTCAATTATGTAAAAATTTCTTTGCACTGAACATCCCACACAAAAGCTCTACCTTTACAAGTCAACTTAGTCAACGAAAGTGCCAACTTAGAAAAACCTTCGATAAACCTTCTATAGTAACCAGCTAATCCCAAAAAGCTCCTAATCTCAGTAGCTGACCTCATAGTTTCCCACTGCAACACAACGTCAACCTTCGATGGATCAACAACGATGCCACTACCTGAAATCACATGACTAAGAAAACTAACCTCCTTTAACCAGAATTCACACTTGGACAACTTTGCATACAACTTCTTCTCTTTCAAAACTTTCAATACTACTCTTAAGTGTTCTGCATGCTCTTCTTCTGACTTATAGTAAATCAAAATATCAGTAATGAACACCACTAGAAATCGATCCAAATAATTATGAAAGATACGATTCATGTATTCCATGAATACTCCTGACACATTATTAACACCGAAAGGCATCACCGAATACTCATAATGTCCATAACGCGTTCTGAAAGCCGTCTTCTGGATATCTTCATCCTTCACTTTAATCTGATGGTAACCCGACCTCAAATCAATCTTACTAAACACACGAGCATCCACCAATTGGTCCATCAAGTCATCTATTCTTGGAAGTGGATACTTGTTCTTAATCGTCACTTTATTCAACTATCTATAACACAAAGCCTCATACTTCCATCTTTCTTCTTTACTAACAACACCGGAGCTCCCCACGACGATACACTTGGTCTTACAAACTTATTATCAAGTAACTTTTCCAATTGCTTCTTTAACTCTGACAGTTCAGATGCAGACATCATGTATGGTGCCATAGACACAGGTTTGGTACCAGGTACAAGATAAATATCAAATTTAACTTCCCTCTCCGGCGATACATCAGGAATTTCATCGGGGAAAACTTCAGGAAATTCACACACCACCTTCAATTCCTCAATTATAGCTTGAGTCTCTACAGATATCGACTCCATCAACGAGAACATCTGTGCTTCCTCTTGCATCAACTTTCTCAACTATTTAGCAGACAACAGACTATCTTCCTCTTTGTCAGGAGTAGAAAACCTCACAGACTTGTCATAATAGTTAATATGAACATAGTTATGCTCTAACCAGTTCATATCCAAAATCACATCCAAACCTCTTAACAGTAAATAAACCAAATCAACAGCAAAGTCTCTGTCTAAGATCGACAAGGGATACTTTAAACAAACAAAATAAGTAGTCACCGACCCCTTGGCTGGAGTATCGACAACCATTTCTCCATTCATAAAAGACAACATAAGACCCAATCTTTCAACACAATCAACAGCAATAAAACAATGAGTAGCACCGGTATCAATAATAGTAATTAAAGGAGTACTATTAATGAAACATGTACCTCTGATAAGTTTGTCCTCAGCAGTTGTCTGGTCCTCAACCAAAGCTAACACTTTACCACTCATATGCGCCCTCGTTGGTTTCTTACACTGACTACCGATGTGCCCTTCTTCACTACAGTTGAAACAAATCACATCCTTATGTTTTCACTCAGATACAACATGTATGTTCTTAACACAACGGAAACACCCATTTACTTCAGTAGTACACACATTACTCTTATGCCCAGGTTTCTCACATTTAAAATAAACCACACCAGCAGGAGCATATCCCCCACTAGTCCTTTGACCCTGAGCAACTTTCTGTTTACCTTTACCAGCTGGGGTATCATAAGGCTTACCATGATTTTGTTGGTGCTTACCCCTCTTCTAACTGATAATCTTGTAATTAGCATTATTATCCTCCTCATAAATCCTGCAACTATCAATTAAATCGGCAAAGATATAGATCTTATGGTATCCAACTGCCTTCTTAATCTCTGGGCGCAACCGGCTCTCAAACTTGATACACTTCGAAAACTCAGCATCTGCCTCAGTGTAGTGCGGATAAAACTTAGCCAACTCAGCAAACTTGGCAGCATACTCAACAACCGACATATTCCTTTGCTTCAGCTCAAGGAATTCAATTTCCTTCTTACCACAAACATCTTCAGGAAAGTACTTCCTCATAAACTCCCTACCGAACATAGCCCAAGTGACATTCTCACCTGTAACTTCCAATCTTTGACAAGTCTCTAGCCACCAGTCATCAGCCTCAACTGCTAGCATATGAGTACCATACCGAACCTTCTGCGTTGGAGTGCAGTCCATCACACAGAAGATTCTATCAATCTCTTTCAACCAATCCAATGCTCCGTTAGGATCATACTTTCCCTTGAACATAGGCGGACTCTCTCTATGGAAATTTGTCAAGCTACGAGATCCAGCATTCCCGTCAGTATTCGGTTGATTCTCCATTGCATGAGCCATTGCTTCTAAAGCAGCAACAAGTGCAACATCATTCCTTCCAGCCATCTCAACTTATCACTACAACATAAACAACGGTTAGAACTCAAATTAACAACATTTGATTGCTAGACAACTACGACTCGACAACAAGGTCGGACGGACCAACCTTTGCTCTGATACCAACTTTGTAACACCCAAATTCTACCAGACAATTATAAATGTAAATCAGAGTTATAATCATTCATGCAAATGAATCAGGATGCCACAAATTCATCTTTAAAAACTCATTTCATTCAATATGGATACATAACTGTTGTACCCCAAAATTTGCCCTCGTATTTTTCCACAAGAAATCACAGCTTCGGGCTTTTCCTGATTTTTTTAGACTGGCTCAAGAATCGGTCAAACAGACTTTTCTCGTCAGTCAGACAAAATTTAGGGTTTTCTTTGATTTTAAAGCAGTTCAAACTGATTGTTTAGGGTTTGGTTGAGTTGGCTCAGGTTTTGATCAGGCAAACGCTTCTCTGACATTTAATCAAGAATCAGGGTTTTTGTGCGCGCATTCTCAGAAAGAATTAATTCTACAGTTCTTTTCAATTTACTCTGAGATATGGACTAAGGCTGATGATTGAGAATTTGCAGTGTTTGGATTTAATCGGTGAAAAAAGGACATGTGGACGTTTTGTTTCATTAACTGTGCATTGCTTTGGATATTTGAAGCGCCGGGTTTATTATTGATTGATGTCAAGACCACAGTGTTTATCAATTGTTTATTTATTCTAAGATTAGAATAATTGGGATTTATTTCCATTTTATTATAATTTAAGGATTATAAACAATTAAATAAACATTGGAAAGAGAAATAAAAAGAATTAACTGATCAAGATTGGATTTTATTCATCTTTAATTATTTGTTACAATTGTTATTTGAATACAATATTTATTTACAAAGTATTCATAATAATAATGGTTACAATGATTAAAATTGAAATAAAATTTCATCCTAATTCCTAAGTCTTCATCTTCTATCCAATGCTCCCTCTGCTCATTTGATTTTATCTGCAAAAAAACAAGAAACAAAAGAAAAGTCAAAGCAGATAAAATAATTAAAGGTAGACATTTAAAAAGATCATCATTAAAAGCAACTGGCCGGAATCACAAAGAGGGATGAATAATGCTTGCAATGAAATATGAAATGCACAAATTTTAATATTGCACAAATTCAAAGTTTGTCAAAAAGCTGCATAATTCCAAATGTTTCCAACAACATGTACAACTATGAAAGTCCAAACTGAATTGCCTAACCAAACCAAAAAGGCAAACTGAAATTCACAAGTTCAAACTATCCAAGATATCCAAAAGTTGTCCAAAAGGATATGGAAAGATATCAAAGTACAAAATGCTGTCAATATGCAGAAAATCAGGATAAGAAGTATGCAGAGTAAACCAACAATGAAAGCAAAGTTTCAATTTCATCATTTTCAAGGCCATTTGCTTTTTCAGAATAGGACAAACATAAGCAATATAAAATATGCTTTTAATCTGTCAAAAAGGGAGAGAGAGAGAGAAGAGGAACAGAAGACAGGCTTACAGGGCTTAGGCTTGAAGAAAGAAATATATAAAATAAGATGCCACAACATAGTAAAAAGCAGAGGCAGAAAAACACATAACCAAAATATAAGACAAACGGATAGAACAAGCAGGAGCCTGCCTCCAAGACAGTTCCCAAGCCTCCAAACCTGTATCCAAAAACAACTCAGAGCTTCAAACATGAACAAAACCACAAGCTTGTAAACACTCAACCTGTGGTCTAAAGCACAAACAGCCTAACAACAAGCCCTAACCATCAATAAACATCAAACCTGCCTGAACCATACAAGCCTGAACCAACCTGCATAACTACAAACAAATATACAAATAGCAGGTTAAGCATCAAAGCCCAAGCCTTACCAAGCACAACAGGCCTGAAACCAGCATAAACAAAAGCCATACACCAGTGGCATGTAACATGTATCCAGAATATCCTGCACAGACAGGCCCGAAGCCTAAAGTTTCAAGGCCATACAAACCTGAGTCCAAGCCAAAACCAGTAAAATCATGAACCAGAAAAAAGGCCCATAACCAGCTCAACCTGTAACTTCCCTCAACCAAAACACCATAGCCTTAAACACATAAACTAAAAGCAAAATCCAGAAAACCTGTTACAACAAGCCAAGGCCTGAAGCCAGATAAACCCTGAAGCATCATAACCAACAAAAACCCTCAGAGAAAACCTCATCATAGGGTTAGGGCAACAATACCCAAAAATCAACCACAAAAATCCGTCCAAAGCCAAAATTATCAAAGCATTTCAAGGCAACACAAACCCTCAGAATTGCTTCATCACTGGGCCAACAACAACATCAATATTTCTCATCACTTGGAAGCATATCAGAAATCAATATATCAAGCATTTCAAGGCAACTCAGCATCTCAGGGCATATAGACACAAGCATACTCAAAATCATCATCAAATAATACAGGCACAAGCATACTCAGAAGCAAGTAAAAGAGAAGAGGATAAAGATTTGTTTTCAGATAATCATCATAAAACAAAAGCAAAGTACTGGACAAACCGGAGCAAGCCTTGTCATCATCGCCCTCGCCCTTGGCCGTCCTAGGCGCCTCCGGTCCGCCTCGTCTCCATCTCCAAAAGCCTAAGGTATAAATCCCTTCCCTTTTTTTCGCTAACAGAAACAACAATAATACATCAATAATTGAAGAATAATAACATGCAAAGACAGAAATAAAAAAGAACCCTAAAATGTCCAAAACTCGTTACCTTTCTTTCCGTCGTTAACTGAACAACTGTGAGGAGATGAGGACGGAAGCGGCGCCTGGTAGCCGAAGGTTGGAGGGGATCAATGGCCCTGGGCTTGAGAGATGAAGGAGACGAACGAAATGAAGAGAACGGCGCGCCTCTGTAACTCACGATCCCAAATGAACAACTTTGAAGAAACCCTAAACAAATTGCTGTCCAACGCGCTTGGGCCTTGTCCCACTAACAAGCCTTAAGCCCATACATTACACGCCTCACCCCTCTCTTTGGACTCTGACCTCCCTTTTTGTTTGGGCCAAAGACAAGCACAAGGCCCATTGAATCTTTTAGCTTCTTTTTATTATTTTTCAAACTAATTCATACTTTCTTTTTTTTTTACATTAAACTTTAATTGACAATATTCTTTTCCTAATATACTTAATATTTTGTTAAATAAATAATACCCTTTTTTTTTTCTTAGATAAAATATTCTCAATGATTTCTTTCTTATCATTTTTATTACATTTTAACATGAATATACAAACATTAATTTTTCCTAAAACTTAAAACATTTCTTTTCTTTTTCTTTTAATTAAGAGTTTGTACATAAACACATGAAAAATATAATTAAACTTAAAACGTTTCCTTTTTCTTTTCCTAAAACCTTGTTTTTTACAAATATCCAAGATTAAGTAAACACTTAATTTTTCATTAAGATTAAACATTTTTCAACTTGTAAATAAATCACATACACATTTACAATACACATTTTATCTTTCTTATACATTGATACATTTGCTTGTCCCTTTTGACATTGCTACATTACATTGTTTACATTTGCGCAATTCGATTTGGTTGTAATTATTTGGACACTACTCTCCTTAAAGTCTCATCCCCATTTGTAAATTTGTACCCCCACTCCCGGATACTTATTTGTAATAGCGTAGACTTTAAATTCTCGCAATTTATCACTTTCAAATATACCATGGTTAGACCTAGGGTTTGTATGTACATAAAATCAAACGCTAGATAACCTAATACAAAAACAAATACATGAAATCAATACACAATCACACTTGCACCCCTAGGGTAATCCCGTTTGTTGCCTTCCAAAATGGGCCATGCTTGCACGTCGAGTTTCTTTGGCAAAAAAATTCAAATGATCATAGTCCCTCGATGACGCTTTCGAAAGTTGCCTAATCAAAATGATCATAGTCCCTTCAAGCAAATTGCCAAAGAAACTTGGCACCATTGCATTCATGGTCCATACGACGACCCGCGCCTGTCCCGTTAACATCCTAAACGCAAGATTGTCCACCAAATACAATGGTGGAACAAAATTGTTAAAAGGGTTAAAACATGAGAAAAACCTTTGAGTAAATTTAGGGGTAGACAACTCTTAGTTACTTGATCCAACTTGCAAAAACACTTGCCTACTTTTTCAAAACCACACTCCACAAACACTTTCAAAAACAAACTTCCAAATACATTTGAAACATCTTTTCGAAAAGATACACACCTTTGCATATACTCAAACAAGAGTCATTTTAATGGTCGCCTAGAAAAGGCATCTTTTTCAAAACATTTTCAAAACAGACACACACACACCACAATTTCAAGCAAATCGAAAATCAAGGCAAGTGATCTAAATAAGTAACTAAGAGCCCATGGATAACCATGGATGAAAAGGGTGCCAATACCTTCCCTTTTCATAATCTACCCCCCGAACCCACGAAACATCTCAAAAGGTTTTTCCTGTGCTTTTTAACCTTTCCTTTAGGATAAAATAAAAAGTCGGTGGCGACTCTTGCTAAACCGAACAAGTGCGAAAACAAACGCAAAAAAACTCAAGTCAGTTCTCCCACCGTATCACAATAACACTTTAAAACTTTGGATGAACCATCATCATAACAATTTAATCTCTTAATTCAATAATTTAAACATCTACGCAGCGGAATTCTTAATAACATCTTTATCCATCGTTACAGCAACTTCAAAATAACACATACTTAATAACAATCAAATTAAAGTTCAACAACTGAAATAATCAACAATTAAAAGCAACAAGCATTCATCCCCCCGAGTGTTACATATCAGAGCAATGACACCGAATCGAACTACTGAAGGTATACAACCTTCACTCTGGATTACCTGCACGTTACCAACGTATGGGTAACATTCAAATAGAAGGGGTGAGATATCTAGCAATATAATAAAATGTGTGATAATTAATATATTAAATTAGATCACATATCACCACCACTTCTCATCTTATAAACAACAATAATCGCAATAGAAATACCAACAATATACAAATTCACCACATAAATACACGACTTCTTTATGCAATCATATAATGCGACTCAATACTATGAAAATGTATGTGGTACCATTGGAGCAGAACTCCCATCTTAAAAATCTGCCAATAAATAGAGGCATCAACAAGGCATAAGCCTTCATCTTAATATTCTCCAATACAGGCCATCTTAATTAGCATAAGCTCCATCTTGAAATGCAATGTATGCGGCACAATCATGAATGTAATGACAACACCATAATTAACAACATCTCAATACAACATAATCATTGGCCAGAAGCCTACATCTTAATAGTTGCCAATTATTAGAGGCATCTCAACATTTTTCATCAACATCATTCATCAACATCATAATTCATCAAACATCATATATCATCATAATTCACAGCAACTCAGCCACAACAACAATACAACATCAATTCGTCAATCTCGCAATGTTGGCCATAAGCCTACAACATGATATTGCCTATAATTAATTAATCATCTAAGGCTTACTTCTAAATCACCAAACCTATACATGTTACTATTCTGTAATACCACATCATTATCATCATTAATCCTACTGTTACAAACCAAATAGTAATCTATAATCATCTCATCCTCATCATTCTTCACAAAAATCAACATAGCAATCAACACGGGAACTAATTTAAATCCTAATTTGGATACTAGGATTATCCTTCCTATTCTTCATTTTAATCCTTAAGGATGAAGTTTATCGCGTTAGCTATTCAACGCTTTGAACGGCACCTCAAACGGAGTCCGAAAACTTAAGTTACAGCCTTTTCAAAATGATCCTGTCAAAAACCAGACAACATGGATCGACGCGTAATGCCTTGGGTCGATGCATACTGAACTGAACACGCTACATGAGTCAATGCATACTCTCTTCTATCGACTCATACTGAGTCTGAAACACTGCATTTATCGATACATGCTCCTACGTATCGACTCATCCTGAGTCTAAAAGCCCTCGTGTATCGATGCAGGACTCCTTCGTATCGACTCATCCTGAGTCTAAAATCCTTCATGCATCGATGCATAGCTTTTGGGGTCGACACATACTGTTTTGTCATGGATACTTTCTGTGATTTCTCTGCATTTTCACCACGGTTTCCATGCTTTAGGCCCTAAAAACATCATCTAATCATAAATAATCATCAATTATAATTATCCTATAATTCTACATCATTTATACAGCATTGGGGCGTCGCTATTCATCCATAACTCATCGATTTTCATCATACAACAACATATATAATTCAATAATAAACCAAACAATCTTTCACCTCTAACCCCATAAAACAATTATCATAAACCCTATTATAGAGTTAGAACCCCACCCTTACATTGGATTGAAGATTGCTCTATAACTTTTCCGGTTGAATTTTCTGTTCTGCCTCTTTTCCTCCTTTCCAACAACTTTCACGTTCTCTTCTTCTAACCCTTATTCTTTCTCTCTTACTGCTTCTTCTTTTCTATTATTTCTAACTAATAAAATAACCCTATTATTCTCAAAATACCTTAATGGGCTTAAGACTACTACACCCCCCTTTAATTCTACTTTTATCCTTTAAAACAAGCCCACATCAAATAATATTATTCTTCTAATATTATTCCACAACTTAGTAAAATAAATAAATCCAACTAATCACAACACAATATCTCATAACAACACAACTTCACAAATATTCCAAAAATAATTTAATTAAATAATTAATTAAATTACGGGCGTTACACAAACCTGTCCTAGAAATAGTAACCGGGTTATAAGGGAGTTCAATATCACTGGTTTGTCTTCTCAGACATTGTTTCAACGTAAGCCTCTTTAATGGCGACCGAAATATCCCAAAAAACCAAACCTCAATGAGTGTAATATCGAGTATCTACCAACTTCGGACTGCACCAAAGTCGGTCATCTCACTATGTCCTAATGGCCAAGTTGGTCAAGTAAAGGTTCTAGAAGTTAGTTAGTGCTTCATGACATCACTCAGTGGCCCCGTATTCTCCTTGAATACTCAAGGGCTACCGATACCCACAAATATGTCACACTAACATAGCTATTTCTTATACCATGTCGGTATACCCCACACAGTTTCCACAATATATTGCTACTTGCCTATAAGGTATCCCAAATCCGGGTAGAGGATTTAAGTTCAAACAAAGAACCAAAGTGTAAAGCATACAAGTCAAACCATGAAAGTAAGTAAAGGTGATCTAGCCCTAAGTTAACCCTACTTTTAAGTTTTTCCCCCGCAGATTCGCCAGTTCTGTGGTACGGTGGGAGAACTGACTTGGGTGTTTTGCGTTTTATCATAAATGTTGCGGTTAGCAAGAGTCGCCACCGAATTTTCTTCTATCCAAAAGAAAAGGCTGAAAAGAACAGGAAATACCTTTGAGATTATTTCTTGAGTTCGAGGGGTAGATTATGAAAAGGGAAGGTGTTAGCACCCTTTTCATCCATAGTTATCTATGGGCTCTTAGTTGCTTGCTAGATCACTTGCTTTTATTTGAAAATATGCTTTGTCTGGTTTTTGAAAGTACTTTGAAAAGGCGCCATCGTTTAGGCAAACTTTGTAATAGTTCTCGTTCGTAATAACGTATACAAAGTGTTGATCTTTTGAAAATGTTTCAAGTTTGAAAGATGTTTTGAAAGTGTCGGTGTTTGTTTTGAAAATAGCAAGGAGGTTTTGATTTGAAAATGAGCAAGCAACTAGGAACAATCTACCTACTCAAAAGTCTTAGTTCATTTCCTCCTTTCCTTTGATATTGCTATGTTACCATTGATTTGGTAAGAAGCCCCTATCTTTGGATGTAAAGGGACGGGCATGGGTCATCGTATATCCATGATAGCAATGTTGTAAGATGTCTTAGCATTTCCTTTTGAGGGACTAAGATCATTTTGAAAGGCAACATTTTATAGCGTCATCGAGGGACTGTGATCTTGTATTTTTTATTTGTTTTTGCTAAGATATCCCACATGCATAACATGGCCATTTTTCATAAGGAAACAAAGTGGGTTTATCCTAAGGGTGTAAGTGTGCAAGTGTGTTAACTTACATGCATTATTTTGTCTTGATTTAGGGTTTTCTAACTTGTTGATTTTAATCTTTCCATACAGACCCTAATTTACTAGCATTTATATATAAAAGCATTAAATTGCGGAAAATAAAAATACTAAGCTATTACATCATTAGGGGGATATACAAATTTAAAAATGGGGATTACAAGAAAATTAAACCTCATTATCTATTACAACCATATTAAATATGTACAAATAATTGAATAAATGATGTACAAAAATGAATAAATATACAAGTATGTAAATGGAAAGGAAATGGATCTTTGTTTAGATTTTTTATGAAAGGGGCTTAACCTAATTAATAAAATGATTAGTGAAAATTAAATAAAACTAATTATTAAAGAAATTAAATTAAAAAGTATTTTTAGGGTTTTTTATGAAAGGTTTTAAATTTTAAAAAAAATTGTATATAAAAATTAATTAAAATAAACCTAAGTTCTAAATTAATTTTAATTTACAAGAAAATAATATAATATAATAATTAAACCTAATTATCTAAATATTAATCAAGAAAAAGAAATTAATTTATTAGAAAGATTGTTTTTGTTCTTTTTAGTTTTTATAAAGAGAAATAAAATATAAATGAGTGTAAAAATAATAAAATAAATATTTTTGGATTTTTTATTAATAGTAATAATAATATTAATAATAATAATAATAATAATAATAATAATAATAAAGATAATAAAACAAAATATGAAAGTAAAATAAAACAAAAAAAATGAAATAAAGAAATAATGGGCCAGGGGGTGCTGAAACAAGGCAGGGAGTTAAAAGCTACCAAAAAGAAGGTTAGGCCCAACAGGAGGCCAAGGCGCTGCAAAAATTCAAATGGAAGTGAGAAAATATGAAGAAAAGAAAGGCAAAAGGGTACCACTGGGGCTCGAACCCAGGTCCCTCAGGTTACAGGCGCGCGCTTTAACCACTGGGGTGGTGATACATCCGTTAACTTATACACAACAGTAAATACATAACACAAATTTTACCCTGACTGTACTTCATCTTCAACCTCTAGCCAAAGGATCTCAAACTTGTTCGTTTCTCAACCATTTTCAAAAATGTAAACATGAAACTTGTGCATTTTCCACCACGAATCCAACCATGTAACTAATTTAAGCTAACATTCAAAGATAAGGATGAATTTATGAAAGTACCAAATTCTGACCTAAACGTTTCAGCAAGTTCAAACTCAAAATTCTCCATGCTCAAGCAATATAAATGAAATCTATGGACATGTATAGTTTCAGGGTAATGATATCTACATTCTATCTTCACAAATGCAAGCCTAACAATGCCTAAATAATGAGATAGAAGTTCAAGAAAAATACCTCAGAAACTGAAATCGTGAAATGAGTTTGATCTAGTTTCAAGTGATGGTGATGATCAGGTTAGCTTCCTTGGACCTCTAGGAAGCTAATGCAATGGCTGGCTTGAACTTAAGGTGGCTGGAATGGTCTAGAGAAGTCCAAATGTGATGCTGTATTTTTGAACTTGGAAGTGGGTGAAGATGGTGTTACAGTCGTGTAACAGGGACAGGGATGGCTTATGTATGATGTTTGGAAGCTTTTGGAAGCAAAAGGCCAAGAAACACACGAGTAGTTTTTGATTTTGGGATTTATGGCCAAAATATGTAACAATGGAGGTCTGTTATGCAAATCTAACTTTTGAGGAGTTTGAGAGCTTGTGTATTCGTCAGTTAGCTTTCAAATAACGTGTGCATATGTATTGAAAAGATTGTAGCACTTGAGAGAGTCAGAAGCACAAGATATAGACTTATGGCTATGTTACTTGATTTTGAAGAAAAGTGGAAATATATTTTCAAGGAAAACTACAAGCATGGCCTGAGTTGTTAGAGGCTTTAGACAAGTTTCTCATGTATTTTAGGTTGTGTGTGATCATAAGAAAAGAAGTGCAAAGCTCAAGAATTGACTTTGTGCATAAAAGCCACTTTTCCAAAATGGCAATGTTACCTTTCTTCCTAAAATGGTATTAAGCATGGGCAATGCATTAAATGTTTGGATTAATGCTTTTAATAGCTGTGAAAACATTTAATTATGGAGTGCCAAACAAGTTTAAGGCCTGCAAAGCAAATATTATGCAGCCTAGGCTTGGATTTGAATTCTTGTTCATCATGGAAATGGCTTGTAAATCAAGAATGAAACCCTAACTTCATCTCTTCGATTTTCTTTGCTCAAACATGATCTCAATGAGTTATTGGACATTTTGGAAAGCTTGTAACATCCTCTACAACCTCTATGTTGGTCACTTTTGAAAATTACCCTTGGAACTATGTGAAAAATTTCCATGAAGTTAGGTCAAAATCCTGCCTAAACTAGGGCAAAATTTCACTAAGTTTCCAAGTTTCATGAACATGTATTCACAAAATCATAACTTAAAATCTATAGATTTATAGGAGGAGTTGTGTTCAACAATGTTTTAGATATCATCGAGATATACAACTTTCATGTTTAAAGTTTCCTTTGAATCATCTTGCATCATGGTGAAAAATTGGCTCAAAGATGTGAAAATATGAAATTTCCAACACTTAGAAAAATTTATAAGTTTAGAAATTTTGACTTTTCAAAATGAAATCTTTACTTTTTGATTTCTCGATGAACAAGTTTCACGTATTGAAATGTTTTGATGAATTGTGATCCTTGGCACTTGATTTTGACCAAAAAGTCAAAGTTTGACTTTTCAGTGTACAATTGATTTTTGATCCGTTGACTGGAAATTCATCTGTCAACCAATTGGACTTGAGGAATGTCTTGAGACATGTCATTAGGTAAAAATAATGCATTTGAGTCCTTGAGATCATAACTTAAACCAATCAATCATTTTCTAAGTCAAAAATCAGAAATTGCCCTTTCTCAGTCAAAACCCTAATTTTGACCATTTTGCCCTTTTGATGATCTGATCAAATTTATTGAGGAATTATGGTCCACACTTGATCAAATGAAATATATGAGTTCATAATGTTGATATGGATCAAAAATTGTGAAGTTTGACTGTAAATTAACCACAATTGACTTTTTCCCCAATACAGTTGATTTTTAGGTCAACTGATCAATTGACTGAGCAAAAATGTGATCCAAGACTTGAAATTTGACATGAAAAATCTTGAGGGTCCAAATTGATCCATGAAAGTAATATGAGGCATTAAAAGTTCAATTTTCCTTGTTCAATCTCAAACCCTAATTTCCAGTCATTAATGCTTAAGGAGGTGTCTTGAGCTGATCAACCTTAGTGCAATCTTGAACCAAAGGAGATCTTGTGAGATATTATTTGATAAATGAGAGGACAAATTTTGGGGTATAACACTATTCATCCACATGAAGAGTCAGTTGAAGTCATCAATCTGGGTACCGAGATAGACAAGAAAGAAGTCAAGATCGGTGCTAACCTGGAAAGCAGTGTCAAGGGTAGACTGGTCCAGATGTTGCATGATTATGTGGAAGTATTTGCTTGGTCTTATGAATATATGCTAGGGTTGGATATCGACATCGTAGTTCATCATCTTCCGACAAAAGAAGACTGTCATCTTGTCAAATAAAAAGTTCTTCGCATGAGGACTGACATGTCTGAGAAGATAAAAGCTGAAGTGATGAAACAACCTAATGCTGGGTTCCTAGCTGTGACATCCTATCCCCAATGGGTTACCAATGTGGTGCCAGTGCCAAATAAAGACAGAAAAGTTCGCATGTGCGTAGAATATAGGGATCTAAATAGGGCAAGCCCCAAGGATGACTTCCCTCTACCACACATTAACGTCTTGGTCGATAATACTGCTCAGCGTAAAGTCTTTTCTTTCATGGATGGTTTCTCTGGCTATAATAAGATAAGGATGGCTCCCGAAGACATGGAGAAGACCACTTTCGTTACACAATGGGGTACTGTGATATGGTGGGAGAACTGACTTGATTGTTTTGCGTTTGATCGCAAATGTTGCAGTTAGCAAGAGTCGCCATCGACTTTTCTTTTATCCAAAAGGAAAGGTGAAAAAGCACAGGAAAGACCTTTGAGATTATTTCTTGGGTTCGGGGGGTAGATTATGAAAAGGGAAGGTATTAGCACCCTTTTCATCCCTGGTTTTCCATGGGCTCTTAGTTACTTTCTAGATCACTTACTTTTGTTTGAAATCATGCTTTGTGTGGTTTTGAAAGTATTTTGTAAAAGAGGCCATTGTTTAGGAAATATTTGTAATGATTCTCGTTCGTAAGAATGTATACAAAGATGTTGATTTTTTTGAAAATGTTTTCAATGTTTGTAAGATGTTTGGAAATGTGTAGGTGTTTGTTTTGAAAATAGCAAGGATATTTGTTTTTAAATGGAGCAAGTAACTAAAAGCAATCTACCTACTCAAATGTCTTTCTTGTTCATTTTCTTTTCCTTTGACATTGTTGTCTTACCATTGATTTGGTAAGCAACCCTATCTTTGGATGTAAACGGGACGAGCGTGGGTCATCGTATAACCATGATTAGCAATGTTGCAAGGTATCTTAGCATTTTTAAGGGACTACGATCATTTTGTAAAGAAACTTTGAATAGTGTCATCGAGGGACTATGGTCTTGTATTTGTTTGTTTTTGCTAAGACCCTTACATGCGTAATGTTGCCATTTTGTATAAGGCAACCAAGTGGAGTAATCCTAGGGGTGCTTGTGTGCAAGTGTGTCATTTTCATGCTTGATTTTGTCTTGAATTAGGGTTTTCTATTTGATTGGTTTTATCTTTCCATACAAACCCTAATTACTAGCATGTTATGTAAAAGCGATAAATTGCAAAATTTAAAGTTACTACGCTGTTACAACACTTGTGGGAGGGGGGTATACAATTTATGAATGGGGATTGCAATAATATAAACCTAATTAATCTATTACAACCAAATTGAATATGCACAAATAATTGGAATAAATAATATACAAGGTGAATTAAATATGCAAAGATATGTAAATGCAAAGAATATTTTTGTTTGGTTTTTATATGGAAAAGCTTTAACCTAAAACCTAATTAGAAAATAAGTAAATCAAGATTAAATTTAAATTAATTAAGGAAAGTAATTTTTTAAGAAAAAGTTTTTGAATAAACCCTAATTATATTTGATTAAAAGAAAGTAAGCTTCTTTAAGAAAAAGTAATTTTTTGTATTTTTTGTCTTGAAAATAATATATGGCATTATGAGGTATTTTTGGTCCCTTTATATTAAAATAAATATTTAATGAGTATAAAGAAAAATAATTATTAAACTAGTTATAATTTAAGTTACAAAGTTTATTTAATAAAAAATAGATAATATATAACTAAATAAAAATATTTTATGTGAGAAAAATAAAATAACACAAGCCAAAATATAAATCTAACATTTTTTATATTTTTATGATTTTTAATATTAAGAAAAATATATTTAAGAAAATAAAATGAAAATAAAATAAATAAATAAAATGATATGGGCCAGGGGTGTCAAAGAAAACAGGGTGCAGAATGTTAGAAAAAATCATAGGCCCATGAAGCAAAAAGCCCAGCGCTGCAAAGGGACAAAAAATGGCAAAAATGTGAGAAAATTGCAAAAGGTAGTGCGCTGAGGCTCAAACCCATGACCTCTAGCATTTACGCGCGCTGCCTTACCACTGAGGTGGCTGTACATCCGTTTATATAAACAAAAGCACAAATATATATTGGAAAATGCCTCCTGAAGGCAACTTTATCTTCAACCTTGAGTCATGCTGGACCACCTGTATCTTCTTCATTTCTCCATAAAAATGGAAAGTTCAAACATGAAAGTTATAGTGTTTCTTCCCACGAGTTCAACCATATAATTTATGTATACTAAAAGTAAAAGATAAGATCTAATTTTACTGGCCGTAATTTGAAACATAATTTTTGCAGAAATTTCAAATCCAAAATTCTCTATGCATAATTAATATAAATGAAAACTATGAACATGGTTAGCTTTAGAGAAAGGATATCTACATTTTGCTTTCATAAATCAGGACCAAATGATGCTTGTATGAAGAGATAGAAGTTTGAGTTTTTACCTCTTACAGTTGGGATCGTGAATGGAGTTTGAGCAAGTTTTGAGAATGCCTGAGGATCCGTTTAGCTTGCTTAGACCTACCTGAGTGTATTCCAATCCTTACTTTATCTTGAAAGTCCCTGAATCTCCATACTCAAGTCAACCTGCAAGCTTGATATTTGAAAATGGTGGATTGTGGAGGAGGAGTTACAGTGAGGGAACATGGGTCTGGATCACTTAGATATGAGGTATATTAAGTGTTTGGGTGGTTAAAACTCAATATGCACGAGTGGATTTGGAGATGGCTGTGTAAGGTTCAAAACTGTCAAGCTATGGCAGATTTTCAGTTGCAAAGTGTTTGGGAGTGTTTTGGAGTCTTAGCCTTCGTGTATTATGTTGGAATACACTTGTGTATATGTATGGAAAAGATTAGATATCAACTTCACTCAAGGTTACAGAGTGTTTACCTGGGTATTTGGTAAACAACCGCTGATCCTCCAAATGGTTACTTATTTGGTTACTCGCAGGATCGATCAGATTGATCCTAGGACATAGGTTGATTTTGAAGTTTTGATTAAATTGGATATTAGTTAAATGACAATAAAATGAAGAAGCTTTAAATAAATTGCATGAAGAAAGGACTTGGTAAAATAAATAAGGCTTTAAATGAAAGGGTTCGACAGGAAAGTAAAGAAGAAAGCACATAAATTTCTGGGAAAGTAAATGACTTTGATTAATAAAGTTGGTGTTTCACACATACATTTCTCAACAATTCTTTCTCACACGCTGGGTACTCGAATCTATATGAGTGACTGTATAGAATTGTGAACACACGCGAGAAACTACATGACTACTACTATTTATACTAAAACATCCCAAGTAACCGTCGGGCAGTTACACTGCTTCGAGATGATTCCACTTGGCACGTTCTCAACGTTCGACGCTCCAGATCTTCGCACGTTGCACTTGGCAACCGCTGGAAACCGTTTTCCCTCCAAACGCTTGAATTTCAAACTGCTCCACTCTGAACCATCGAACACCTTCGTCGAGAAGCATCTTCGACGAGAAACTCCTTCGACATCGAAGGCAACCAACTTCTTCCTTGGAAGAAATCTTTTTAAGTACCTTGCCATCTTTCGATGGGCATTTCGACAGACCTAGCTAGTCGAAAACATCCTTCAATTTTAATGGCTGACATTAATAAAACAAGGGTGTCGAATTTAGGAGCCAACAAATTGCCCCCCCAAGAATGCCTTATTTCGACTCTGAAAGAAAAAGGCATTCTTTGAAACGCCATTCGACACCTGTCTTTTCACGCTTAGTCACAAATTAAATTATGCACTTTTTGTTGTCTTCTACCAACCATTGGCAATCCCAAGAAAACCATCATTTATCCGTACCTAAGACGTCACATCAGTACGGCGTGCAGTGCCAAACGTCATTTCAGAACTTGTCATTATGACAATTCCCCAAAAACGAGGACGCACGCTGCGTCCCTCTATTTCTGCAGAACGGCTAAAACAACAGGGGATGCCACGTGTCCCACTATCTCCTGCAACATTAAATGGCATTTAATGTCCTCGGTTTTGGGGATTTTCCCCCACTACTATAAATAGCAGTAAGTACCCCATTGTGGGACTTTTTACGCCATCTAGCTTTCAGACTTCTCTAGTTTCATACAAACTTGTCATCTTTGCAAAAACCTTTCCTCCTTCACTTCGTCTTCAACCTCATCATTAACAATGGCATCTGGTTCCACTGCTCCTAGCGCTACCGTACCATCTGGAAACGTCAAACCTAAGGTTTTCGTCACCGCTCCAGTAGTAACTTCTACGGGCCAACGAAGGGTCCCTGAACCCTTGGACATCGCCGTACGTGATGCTTACTCACGCCACCTTATGATCCCGGTTGGATATTCCAACCAGATCTTTGCTATGTCTGGCCCCTTGTATCCAAGTATTGCTGAGGCCATGAAGATCAAGAGTTATTTTCCGGTAGTTGAGAGACTCAAACCGGTTGCATGCGCCAAGAAAGATGCAGAGGATAATGAGGACCCTGCTAAAGAGAAAATCGACCTTCGTTTCTTCAACAAAGGCGTTAGGGCTTTCAGGTCTGGCCCTAGCCTTACTCCAGATTACGTTGCTTGGCTGGAAAAGATGGAGAAACGCCAAGCTTCGATCTGGAAAGATATGGGGATTTTCGACCTGGTGATGCTGTCGAAGACAGGTTTGAACTATTCTCCGGAGATGTTGATAGCTTATCTACTTTTCTGGGACTACTCCCACTTTACTTTCCATCTTCCCTGTGGGATGCTGACCCCTACACTCTTCGACGTGGCCGCTATCACTGGCCTTCGACCCACCGGGGACTACTTCGATCCAGAGGAGATGTCGGAGGATCAAATTGGATTTTCTGCCACCAAACCAACCTATACCACCTTCATCAATCACTACCACGACAGGTCGACAGAAGCTGTGTCTGATGTCGAACACATAGCGTTTCTAGCCTTATGGCTGACTCGCTTTGTATTTTGCTCGAAGTCCTTACAGGTGACCAAGAAGATGGTCACTCTCGCCACTCAACTCCATCATGGCCAAAATATCTGTTTGGCAGAATTGATTTTGGCTAGCCTCTATGATTCGATTAGTAATGGGGCAACTCTTCTAAAAATTATCGAGAACAGGGCCAGTTTGCTACTTGCTGGGCCTTTTTGGCTGCTCCAACTGTGGCTCAATACCACCTTCGAATCTTTCTTGCCTAAGAAGGTTCAAATAAATGAGCAGGCTCCAGAGATAGCGAACAGACGCGTCGAAGGAACCAGACTGGCTCTGTTGACGCCTATGGAAGATGGACTGGAGCTTCAGCAAACTTTCACCAACTTCGTTCTGATGTTTGCTCGAAGGAAAGAGTTTGTTTCGACTATGGCTCCGTTTGCTCGACGGAAGGTAGGCCCGGCATGGTTCACAAGGCCACATCCAAGGACGTCGAGTGGTCCTCAAGTTGACGAACATACAACAATGTGGGAGGCGTTCCTCACACCAAGGATCATGCCTCTTCGATTCAGGAGCTCTAAGACTCACTTGAGTCTGATTGAATACCAACCAAACCTGGTATCTCGCCAGTTTGGTATTATTCAAACCCTACCTTATCCAATTTTTCCAAGAGAGAAGTCTATGTTGTACTTCTGCAATGATTACACCGAAGAAGCTGCCACTAAACATATCGGAAGATATGCTGGTCGAACAGTTCTCTCGTTGTTTGACTACCAGCTCAACTTTCTTTGCTCACCATCCTTCGAGGAGTGGTGGAAAAGTTATTACGCTGAGGAGTTTTTCGACGAGAAGGACTTCGTGGATGAGCTTCAGAAATCTTTTGTCCTTGTGTTGGACAAAATAAAGAAATGTAAGTTCATCCTTTCACATTACTTTGTCTTTCTCTTTCGACTGCTAGCCTGTTAACCATTTATTTGATTTCAGTTGTTCGAAAACCTGTAGCCAAGAAGGCTGCAGAAGGCCAACAGGGAGGAGGCCCCTCAACAAAACCTCCACCGCCGGCGAAGACTACAGCGCCGGCGAAGACCACAACCAACCAACAGGGGGAAGGCCCTTCGAAGAAGCCTTCTGTATCGGTAACCAGACTTTCATTATCTTCTTCTGGCTTTCGATTTTTGACTTTCGATGCAATTGCTAAATCGAATTCCCGTTGGTTTTTTAGGCACCTTCGCCCAAGAAACGGCCAGCACTGGTGGTCGAATCTGGGAGTGATGAAGAAGGTGATTCTCCCCCTGCTCCTCTAAAAAGGCGAAAGCTGACGAAGGACGCTCCTGCTCCTGCTTTTGAGGGTCGAACAATTAGAATAAAGGTTGCTGGGATAAAGCCCAGGCCACCTCCAGTGATCATTGAGGAGCCAACGGAGGAGGAACTAAACGTTCTTCTCAATAAGCCTGTCGAAAGCGACAATTCCAGCCCTGGGGCTGAAGCTAATTTACAGGTAATCTCTTAGACCTTTTTGTGACTTAGGTGTAGATACCTACATTCGACTATGTCTCTTTCGATTTCTGAAAATTCTTCCTCTTTCCTTTCTCAGGACACCACTGAAAGCTCGCCGCCAAGGACTTCTGAAATACTGGAGTCTGCTGAACTCAGCAGGCCACAAGAAAAAGGCTTGGAAAATGACGAAGCCCATACTGAAATAAATGAGGCCAATGTTGAGACGGTAGAAAAACCCACAGAAGATCCTCAAACGGAAAAACAACAGCCAAAAGAGGTTCAGGTGGTGGATCTGTCGGAAGAGAATCGTGACGAAGGGGACCATGGCAATGCTGGCGAAGAAAACCAAGGTGCCACTGGCGAAGAGAACCAAGGTGACACTGGCGAAGGGCACCAAGATGACGCTGGTACTGCCCCAGTCCGAGTCGAAGGGAAACAAGTCGAGACACCTAACACTCAACAGCCTCAAACCCAAGACAATGCTGTTGCAAGGGCTGTTACCTCAACGAAGCACAGGTCGAAAGAGGACTTAGAACTCTTGAAACAAACTGACCCTGTCAGCTATCTCAACGCAATCATCGAGAGCAAGAGTTCGACCGATGCTAGTCAGGAGGTTCCTACCCTGTCGGGGAAGTCCACTGAAACCTCTCCTCTTGATGAAGCTTTAGCGAAGGTTAAGGCCCAGTTTTTCAAGAAGGACTTGATGAAGGCTTTAGAGGGGGACCCCACTGCTCCATCATACTTGAGGGATGTTTTGAATGCTGTCGACTTGTTAGCTGTAGCTCCAGAAGTTTCAGGCTTGATCATGGAATTACACTCCATGATTGATCAAGTCTCAGCAGATTATAGGCGCCAAAGGGCCTTTAATAGTCAGCTTGAGGTGTTATATGGCAAAAGCTCTTCTGCATGGACTGCTGTTTCGGAGACGACTTCTCGAATTGCGGAGTTGTCGAAGCAAAAAGCATCTATGCAGGAAGAAGTCGATGCCATCGATCGAGAGAATGCTTCCTTCAGGGCACAAATCGAAGAAATAGAGGCTAAGATAAATGCCAATATTAAACGCAAGGAGGAACTTCTTTCGACCGTCCCAGACACCGAGAGTCAAACTGAAATCAAACAGGGCCTGGAATTTGCTGAGAAGGCCCAAGGCTTCGACGCTCAGATTGCCAAGCTTGTGCAGGAGAATGCCTGGTGCAAGAAAAGATTGGAGCTGCAGCAAATCAAATACCTTCGACTCAAGGACTCTGTTCCCTTCTGATTGATTTAGTTTTTGTAACCATATTTTGTAATCTATATTTGACAACATTGCCATCTTGGCTAAAATTATATAAAATTTCCATTTTGGCTTTTTATGGTTAATTTAGTCTTGTTATTTTGTTATTTTATTTTTATCTCTTGGAGTGTAGGTTTGTATTTTTTCAAATATTTACCATTTACTCTCAAGAGCCTTTTATCTTCACCTAACTCTTCGACTTCATAGGCTCCACCAGAAAAAGTTTGAATAACTCTGAATGATCCTTCCCATTTGGGTGACCATTTCCCCATGCTTCGATCCCTTCGATCCATGGGAAGAATTACCTTCCAAACTAGTTCTTCAGGCAAAAATACCTTAGGTTTTACCTTTTTATTATAAGAGTCCTCTACTCTTTTCTTCTGAAGCCTGAGTAGGTCAAGAGCGCGCAATCTCTCTTCGTCTAAATCCACCAGTTCGTCTAACATCATGTTCCAATAAATTTCAGAGGGAATATCATAATGCCTCTGAACCCTTGCAGATTGAAGACAAATTTCTGCTGGCAACACTGTATCATGGCCAAAAGTTAGCCTATATGGTGTTGTACCTGTGGCTTCTTTTGGGGACGTTCGACAAGCCCACAGAATCTGGTCTAACGTCTTGTGCCAATTCTTTGGTTTCTTCCCAACATGCTTTTTTATCAAGCCAATCACCACTTTGTTTGCTGCTTCGACTTGACCATTTGCCTGTGCATAATAAGGCGTTGATGTTAGGAGTTTGAAACCTGTTTCCTGAGCAAATTCCTGCATCTTTCGACCAGTGAAAACTGATCCTTGATCAGTTGTTATCGTCTCAGGGATTCCATACCTAAAGATAATGTTCTTTTGAATAAATTCAATGACATTTTCTTGGTCTACATTGACTAAAGGGATAGCTTCGATCCACTTAGTAAAGTAATCAATGCCTACCAGTATGTATTTCTGACTCTTTGATGATGCTGGTCGAATCTCTCCAATGAGGTCCAACGCCCATCCTCTAAAGGGCCAAGGCTTCACTATCGAGTGAAGTTCGCTTGCTGGTACATGTTGGATGCCTGTATGGACTTGACACTCTTGACAACCTTTGGCGAACTCAACACAATCTTTCAGCATAATGGGCCAATATAGTCCTTGTCGAAACAACAACCATTTCATCTTATGGCCTGCTTGGTGAGCCCCACATGCTCCAGCGTGCGTAGTCGAAAGGGCTATGTATGCCTCAGCTTCACTTAAGCATTTTAGCAATACCCCTTCAGGCGTTTTCTTGAATAACTCATTACCCATGAGTACATAACTCAACGCCCTGTACTTTGTTTTTCGTTCTGTCGAAGCTCCTGGATTTTGAAGATAGTCCACAATGGGTTTCCTCCAATCTTGCTCTGATAAATTATCTATGAACGAAATTTCGAAGTTACTTTGATCAGCATATCCTAGTCTCGTCGATTCCAAGTCTGTTGGTGATAGACAAGTTGCTTTTATCTTTTCTCTAACTTCGATTGCTCTTTGCAATCTCGTTTTTGAAATCTTATACCCAGATGCAATCTGTGCCAAGTCGTTGGCTATTTGATTTTCGACTCTGGGTATGTGTCGAATATTGATCGTTTCAAATTTTTTCAATAAACGATTTGCTATCACAAAGTACATAATGAGATTCTCTCTTATGCATTTATATTCCTTTGTGACTTGCTTAATGACTAACTCTGAGTCTCCCATTATTTCGACTCGAGTTGCCCCCAATTCCAACAATATCTCAAGGCCAGTAATTAGAGCTTCATACTCAGCCTCATTGTTCGAACAAGAACCTGATATTTTGTACTTGAATGTTGTTGGAATTTTATCTGGAGAAATAATCAAGACTCCTACCCCTGTTCCATCTTTATGGCTGGAACCATCGAAGTAGAATTTCCAAGGCTCTATCTCCACATAATTAATATCCTCAACTTGAATTGAGTGGTCGACTATAAAGTCTGCAACCACTTGTCCTTTTACTGCCTTAAGAGGCATAAAGGTCAAGGAGTATTCAGTTAATGCTAATGCCCACTTGCCAATTCGACTGTGCAAGATAGGTTTCGACAACATATACTTGAAAACATCGAAATGAGACGAGACATACACATCAACTGGTTTTATATATTGCTTGAGTTTTGTACAAGAGAAATACAGACATAGACACAATTTTTCGACTTCACTATATCTAGTTTCTGCATCGTTCAAAACTCTACTGAGATAGTAAATGGGTCTTTCGACTCCATTCTCATCCTCTTGGGCTAACATGCTTCCCAAAGTTTTGTCGGATGCAGCTATGTACAATCTCATACTCCTATTGCTACAAGGAGGCACCAAAATAGGTGGCTTAGTGAGGTACCCTTTGATTTTGTCGAAGGCTTCTTGTTGCTCTTGCCCCCATTCGAACCCCTCTTTATTCAATCGAAGTAAGGGTGAAAAGGCCTGAGCTTTCCCACTTAGATTAGATATGAATCTCCTTAAGAAATTTATCTTGCCTAACAGAGATTGCAGTTCCTTCTTATTCGATGGCGCTTTCGCTTCCAGAATTGCCTTCGTCTTGTTCTGGTTGATTTCGATTCCTTTCTTGTGGACAACGAAGCCCAAGAAATCTCCAGCTTTCACACAGAATGCACACTTCAAAGGGTTCATCTTCATACCATGTTCTCTCATTCTTTCGAATGATTGTCGAAGGTGGTCAATATGATTCTTCCTGGAAACAGACTTTATAACAATGTCATCAATGTATACTTGCATAAAAGTGTTAATAAAATCATGGAAGACAGTATTCATTGCTCGCTGGTACGTTGCCCCAGCGTTCTTTAGGCCAAAAGGCATCACTACCCATTCGTAAGTGCCTAAGGCCCCAGGGCATCGAAAAGCTGTTTTCGACACATCCTCTTCAGCAATGAATATTTGATTATATCCTGAATAACCATCGAGCATACTCAGGTATTCATAGCCAGCGGCAGAATCGACTAGCATTTCCGCCACAGGCATAGGATATTCATCTTTGGGTGTAGCAGCATTCAAATCTCTGAAATCAATGCACACCCTTAACGTACCATTTTTCTTAATTACTGGCACAATGTTTGCAATCCATTCGACATACCTTGTAACACGTATGAATTTGCATTTCAGCAGTCTTTCGACCTCCGTCTTGATCTTCGACAGTATTTCTGGAGCGAAGCGTCTTGGATTTTGCTTGATTGGCTTCTTCCCAGGTTTGATTGGCAACTGAAGTTCTACCAATCCCCTGTCGAGACCAGGCATTTCGTCATAATCCCATGCGAAACAGTCTTTGAACTCTTTTAGCAATTGGATTACTTCCAACCTAAGTTCTGGATCAATTTTGGCGCTGATGTAAGTTGGCCTTTTCTCTGATCCTTCGCCTAAGTTGATTTCTTCTAAAGGATCTTGGGCTAACATTTTAATGTTGTTTGCCAAGGGGTCCTTTTCGAAGCCCAAAGGCTCATCGTCATAGATGGCGTCGAGCCTCTGTTCCTGCATTTCTTTTGGCATGATATCAGGGGGTTTTGGATCGAAATCCTTTCCTGGACCTGTAGCAGATAGCTGTTGACCATTGGCCTGTGTGGCCATGTACTTTACTTCGGCTTCGAGAGCTGTTATCATCTTAGTTTCGGCTACATAATCCGAAATTCGCTTCAAAGATTGTGACTCAGTCATTATCACTGAATTCACTTCCCCAACCAGTTGGTTGGATATCAGTTAACCTACTGAAGTCTATGTGGGACAAGTCTTCTCTGTCCCATTGGAAACCATGCTCAGGATGCAGGTATAGGGAACAAAAAGTGTTTGGCGCTGGCACCATGTCGAAGTCAGGTGTTGGACATGGCCCTATGTGAGCCAAGTTCTTGTCAAAATCTGCCAACCCCAGGTGATTCACTTCGCCCAGGTAGTAGCTTTGATCTGCCTCTATGTTTTCGACCATCCCATCTGGACGCCATAGGAGCAGCCTCTGGTGCATCGATGATGGCACAGCTCCAACACCATGAATCCATTCACGGCCCAACAGAAGATTGTAGTTAGGTTTGGCCGATATGACCATAAACATCGTTGGTCGAAGGATAGATCCTACTTTGATATCCAGCTGGATCACTCCCATAGTGGTCCCTATGCCGCCCTCATAGTTCGACAGGACCATGTTGTGAGGCTTAATGTCCTCATCCCTTTTGCCAATTTTCCTTAGCATAGAGTGAGGAATAATGTTGATGGTCGCCCCACAATCCACCAAAATTTTATTCACAGTAGCTTCTTCGAGTTTAGCCCTTATAAATAAAGGCTTGAGGTGATTTTTCATCGCCTCTGTAGGTGGCTCGAAGAACCCATTTTGTTCCTCAGTGGTGCCATTGTCCATGACGAAATAGCACATTGGCCTGTGTTTGGCCATTTCTTGTTCCGCTTCCCAGTCACTTACTTCGACCTCCACCTGTCGGTTGAATTCTCTGGGCAGCACTGAGACTATATTCACCATTATGTCCAAAGTATCATCAGACTCAGAATCGTCTTCGTCTTCGACTTCACTTTGGTTAGGCCAAACTAGCTTGTTTGTTACTGGCTCTCTTTCTAAAGGTTTCCTTTGCTTCCTTTGAGGAACGTTCGAACTGGTTTCTGCCTTTGGTTCGTTGGCAGCCTCCCTTTCAGCTTTTCGTCTCCTTTGGTATCTCCTCCATTGAGATCGAGACATGGGATTTTTACCTTTGTAGTTGCTCGACACTTGTGCAACTTTAGGTGCAGCAACCTGAGGCTCTTTCTTTTGAGTCAAAGAGGAACCCCTTGGCACGTCGAAAGAGTGCCATCTCTCCTCACTTGGCCTTTTTCGGCCAGAGGTTTTGTACCAAGTGTCTACTGGCACATTTGTGGGAGGCCTAAAAGTCAATGACCTCTTTTCTTGGTTTGAACCTCTTTGGGAGGCTCTTCTGGGATCATGTCGAAGATCAACATTTTCCCTTCTCTTATTCGCTGCTCTTACGCCTTGAATGTGCTCAGCAGATTTTTTGTCAAAGATCGAACTGCATCTTGGACACAGCATCACCTCTGATTTCTTTTTCTGGCATCTTTGTAGAAAATCTGCCAAATTTTCATTTTCCCGAGGGAAAGCAGTCTTATTAGCTTGTTCTTGCCTCATGGCCTCTTCTGATGCTTTTGGGTCAGAAAGTTCAACCATGTTGATATTCATTGTATCTTTGTTAGCAAGAGTTAACTGCTTCATTTGTATCTCCAGGTTCTCCGTCTGGCCTTGAACTGTGGCCAAGTGGGAACTGTGTTTTGGTCCAGTCTTTTGTGCTTCAGCGGTCTCCAACTTCGGGCTTTCGACCGCTTTCTGAACTGCTTCAATTGTCTTCCTGGATAAATTTCCAGAAAAACTGCTAAAGATTGGCATGTTGATGTGGTCCTTTGAGACTTCGACCATTGTGATTCCTGGCTTCTTCGACTGGCTCCTGGTTGCCTCTATCACGTTCACCTCAGAGGGCTCAGCATAGTGGGCTTCAGCCTGCAATGGATTTGAGTCGACAGCCATGGGGGTTTTGTCAGCAAACTTCAACCTCCCTTCTTCGATAGCGTCTTGCACAAGGTTCCTGAAAAGAAAACATTGAGAAGTTTTATGGCCCAAAAAATTATGATATTTGCAAAAACCTCTCTTCTTTCTTTGATCAAGAGGAGGCACTTTTACCCCTGGGGGTACTATCATTTAGCCATCTTTAACAAGCAAGTCGAATATTTCATCACATTTTGTGATGTCAAAACTATAAGTCTTTTTGGGGAACCTATCGTTGGTCCTTTCCGGACCAATGGGATTTTTCCCACTTGAGGGGACTAACAGTTTACAAGAGTATGGTGGCCCTTGTTTCAGTTCTGCTAGATCGACTTCTCCTTCTTCGACAACTAAAGTATCGTCGAAGGATTCCGGATCTTCGTCATCCATCTCAACATACGCTATCCTTTCTCTCTTGTGAGTTTTCGTTGCCTTTGCTTTTTCAGCTTTGAGGCGTTCTACCTGTCGAACTCTATCGGCCAGTTGGGCCATGTCTCTCAGGTATTAGGTGTCTAGCTTCTTCCTAATGGAATAATCTAAACCGCCTGCGGCTATTTCGACTAACTCATGTTCTGGAACTTGTGTAAAACATCTCGCCTTGAGCAACCTAAACCTATTTAGATATTCGTCTATAGGTTCAGTGAAACGTCTCTTCACACTGGCCAATTCTTTCAGGCTTATCTTGGTTTGCCCCATGTAGAATTGTTCATGGAACAATCTTTCCAACTGGGTCTAATGATGGATCGAATTGGGGGGAAGAGTTGTAAACCAAGTAAAAGTGTTCTTTGTTAAAGAACTCGGGAAGTACTTGATCCTCAGGTTTTCGTTATTCGAAATGTCACCTGCTTCAATCAAGTATCTCGCCACATGCTCGACAGTAGATTCTGTCGTGTCCCCAGAGAACTTAGTAAATTTGGGGACTTTGCATCTAGGAGGTAAGTCTGTCTGTAACACGTACTCTGACAATGGAGATGTAAAGTTGGGCCTTCGAAAGCCCATGTTCATCCCATTTTGAGTCATGATCCTTTCGATCATGGTTACCAGATTATTTTCCAAACCCGTATTCTGGTATTGGATATGCTGGACTACTTCGTCAGCATTTTGGTTTCTGTTAATTAACCTTACCTCTGGGGTTATTACCCTAGGTTCCTCGACGGGTTGCTCCAATCGTGCCCTAAGGTTTTCTTCGACAGGCTGTTGAGCCTGGTTGATGGTGGTTTCTTCCTCTAAGAACATCCCCTGGTTTCCCCTTATTTGCGCCTTTTGGGGCTGTCGAACAGGTTGGGGTACTCCAAAGAAATCAGTCAAACGCATCATTTGCGCTGTCACTTGCTGATTCGATTGAGTAGTGTTTTGTATTAGAGGGTTTAGCACTGTACTCAAAGTTTGTGCCAACATTTGCACCATATCATGGTTGCTTTCGTCCATTTGTTGCCTCAAGACTGTTGTCGAGGCATTTGTAAGGCCATGGGCTACTTGGGACGTTCCTCCTAAGAGTTGGGTCCTATTTCTATTCGCCATGCCTACTCCAGAACCTTGGAGTGGCGAAGAGGCACTCACTAAAGGGTCTGAAAAAGTGGACGCAGCATTCGTCAGGTTAGCCAATTCAGAAGTTGGCATACCATAAAGTGGCATAAATCCTGGTGGCGCAAAAGGCCTTGTGCCTATATTTCCCCTTGGTGGGGGAGTTCCCAAAGGCATCCTGGGGCCCGTGAACGAAGGTAATGGCCCCGTTGCTGTGACCGTTACTGCTGGTGTCGAACCAACAGTTGTCACTTCACTTACGGTCGTACTAACCGTTGCTCCCACACTCGTTTGTGGGATTTCGTTATTGTTTGGCGGATTCGCCATCTCTTCCCTTCTTCTGGCCGTATTGTTATCGTTAGTGTATATTCTACCACTTCTCAATAACATACAACACTCCTTGAAAAGATGAGATTATTTTCAACAACCAACACACAGTCCCAACGGGTGTGCCAATTTGTTTACCTGGGTATTTGGTAAACAACCGCTGATCCTCCAAATGGTTACTTATTTGGTTACTCGCAGGATCGATCAGATTGATCCTAGGACATAGGTTGATTTTGAAGTTTTGATTAAATTGGATATTAGTTAAATGACAATAAAATGAAGAGGCTTTAAATAAATTGCATGAAGAAAGGACTTGGTAAAATAAATAAGGCTTTAAATGAAAGGGTTCGACAGGAAAGTAAAGAAGAAAGCACATAAATTTCTGGGAAAGTAAATGACTTTGATTAATAAAGTTGGTGTTTCACACATACATTTCTCAACAATTCTTTCTCACACGCTGGGTACTCGAATCTATATGAGTGACTTTGTATAGAATTGTGAACACACGCGAGAAACTACATGACTACTACTATTTATACTAAAACATCCCAAGTAACCGTCGGGCAGTTACACTGCTTCGAGATGATTCCACTTGGCACGTTCTCAATGTTCGACGCTCCAGATCTTCGCACGTTGCACTTGGCAACCGCTGGAAACCGTTTTCCCTCCAAACGCTTGAATTTCAAACTGCTCCACTCTGAACCATCGAACACCTTCGTCGAGAAGCATCTTCGACGAGAAACTCCTTCGACATCGAAGGCAACCAACTTCTTCCTTGGAAGAAATCTTTTTAAGTACCTTGCCATCTTTCGATGGGCATTTCGACAGACCTAGCTAGTCGAAAACATCCTTCAGTTTTAATGGCTGACATTAATAAAACAAGGGTGTCGAATTTAGGAGCCAACACAGAGTTATAGCCTTTTGGCTCTATAACTTACTTTTGAAGAAAAGTGAGGAGACAAATTTCTAAGTGTTGTACAAGCATGATATAAGTTGGTAGAGGCCTTAGAAAAGTTTCTTTTGGATTTTACTTTACTTGTGTGCAAAGAAAATAATTGAGAGGCTCAAGAAGTTGATAAAGGCAAAAATAATGCTTTATCAAAGTGGAAATGGCAACTTTATGCTAAAAATGGAATTGTAACTTGGATAAACTCTCAAGTGTTTGGATTAAAGCTCTAGCAGCTGTGTAAACATTTAATTATGGAGTGAGAAACAATTTTGAGGCCTGCAAAGCAAAGATTATGCAGCCTAGGCTTGGATTTGAATTTTTGTTCATCATGAAATGGCTTGTAATCAAAGTGATAAATCACCAACTTCATCTCTTTGATTCTCCCTACTCAAGAATGATTTCAAGGAGTTCTAAGACATTTTGGAAAGCTTGCAATGTGCTCTACAACTCATCTTTGAATTTCTTTTTAAAATTCCCTTTGGAACTATGTGAAAAATTTCCATGAAGTTAGGTCAAAAATCTGCCTAACTAGGGCAAAATATCACTAAGTTATTTTAGTTCATGAGCATTGTTGTACCCCTAAATTTTCCCTCTTATATTATCAAGATTTTCCTCACAAGACTTCTTGGACTCCATACAAGATCAGGGTTTGCTCTGCTCAAGACTTCATAATTTTTTATCCACAACAACATTCTAGGCTCCTGTGTACCATTTGATCAAGTTTGGATCACAACTCCTCAAGAAATTTGATCAGATCATCAAAAGGGCAAAATGGTTAAAATTAGGGTTTTGAATGAGAAAGGGTAATTTATGATTTTCAACCTAGCCAATGACCAATTTGGTTCAAGCATGATTTCAAGGACTCAATAGCATCATCTTGACCTAATCACATAGTTCAAAAGATCTCAAATGCATAGGATTGACATATGAATTTTGCAGTCAACTGATCAAAAGTTAATTGTACATTGAAAAGTCAAACTTTGACTTTTTGGTCAAAATCAAGTGCCAAGGGTCATAATTCATCAAGATATGTAAAAATGTGAAACTTGTTGACCAAGAAACCTAAAATTTCAAATTAGGGTTTTAATTTGAAATTTTTCATAACTTAGAATTTTTCTAAGTTATGGAAAATTTCTTATTTTTTCCCAACTTTCCACAACTTTTTCACCATGATGCAATTGGATTAAAAGAAAACTTCCAACATTAAAGTTGTATTCCTCCATTAAATCTACAACTTTTCTTCACAAAGTTTTCCCAAAAGATGCTTGGATCTAAAGTTATGATTTTGTGAATAGGGGTCCATAAACTTTTTAACTTAGTGAAATTTTGCCCTAGTTTAGGCAGGATTTTGACCTAACTTCATGAACATTTTTCACCTAGTTCCAAGAAGTATCTCAAGTTTAATTTCAAAGATGGATTGTAGATCATGTTGCAAGCTTTCCAAAATATCCAAGAACTCTCCAAGATCATTTATGGTTAGGGAGAACCGAAGAAGAGAAAATGGCAATTTGTCACTTTTGTTCAAGCCATGTTTACAATGTTACAAGTTGCAAATCAGTTTCAAGCATGCTTGTACCTTACATTACAGGTCCTAATACCTTCTACACTCCGTAATTAAAAGCAAACTCAATGGATAATGGTCTTGTTCTGACTTTTGAAGCATTGCACAATGAATTAATCCAAAAATGGCATAAAGTTCACAATACTACTTTGATAAAGCTTGCTTTTTCCAACTTTACATTTCTTGAGCCATGGACCTGATCTATTGTTGCAAACAAGATCCAAAAACATCAGGCAAAGCATACCAACTCCTTGCATCCCTAGAACTAGCAAGTACAAGCTTTTGCATTGGCACTTCAACCTTTCTTCAAAAGCAAGCAAACTTGCAAAAGTTAAGTTAACTGGTCCATCTGATAAAGAGAAGCCTTGGCATTATTCTACATAACTTAATAAACATGTCTCAAGCAAAATACACGAATCCATAGCATTTGAAATACTCCAAAACACAAAAGACAACATTTCTGCCCAAAATAGGGCAGCCTCTGCAAAATCAAAGTCATTTCAATATTGCCTCATGCGTTTCTTGATTCAACACTTGAAACACCTTACATACATCCTACCTAAACTATCCAAGCATTCATCTTGCAATGTGAGCTCAGTTTTACACTTCACCATTTTCATTTTGCAAGGTTGCAAGTTAACTCGTGTAGGGAGTTTCAGCCATCTACAAGACCAGCTAAGCATTGGAAAAGGTTGAGGGAACTTCAAGGAAGCTCACACAATCTTCAGGCCTCACTCAAAGTTCCCACATTTCCATATCCAAACTCAACTGAACAAGGTATTTTTCAAAGTTCTATCTCTCTATTTAGGAATCCTTAGGCTTTGATTTGTGAAGCAAGGATGTAGTCCTTAACTTGCTGAAGCTGTACATATGCATACTTTCCATTTATATTAACTGAGCTAAGAGTATTTGGTTGTTGAACATGCTGAAAAAACTAGGTCAGAAATTAGGGCCATTAAAATGCTCCCTGATCTTTGAGAGTTAGGTCATGAATTTTATATCATTGGAATCGTGAGTTTACAAGCTACACTTTTTATGTTATGAGTTTTTGATTTTATGCAAGCTATAGTAAGATACAGGATTGTACACAGAAACGCGTGTTTTGGACGAAGGCTGGAGGACAGGGATGAAGTCCTAGGCCTGGCGCGCCTTGGGCCTCCTATTCTGACTTTTCACACCCCCTTGTGTCCTATTTGCACCCCCTTTGCATATTTTGATATTTTTCATATTTTCTTTTTATTTTTGTGTTTATTGACTTTATTATTTTTTTCTGAACATTAAAAAATCCCAAAAATATTTTCTTAATTTTTTGCATTTTATTTTATTATTTTTATTATTTTTTTGGCATAAAAATAGTTTATTAGGTTTATAGAATTTATTTTCTTAAATAAACTTGTAAATAATAATAAAATACTTAATATTTTATTTTCATATTTTATACACATTAAATATTTATTTTTTATACATATTTAATTTTTTAATATTGGTACATAATATTATTATTATTTTTCTTGAACAAAAAATGAGTAAAAACAAATAATAGAAAAATATTTTCTTTTAAAACAAAATTAGGGTTTCCCCTTTTAAAAATAATAATATTATTTTTTTCTTATTTTTACGAATTAGATAATGTTGTTTTCTCATACATAAAACAATTACAAAACATTTTTTTTGCATATTTACAATTTTATTGCATATTTAAATAATTGTTTATTTATTTATTTGTACAATAAATTCAATTGGGTTGTAATAGTGAATTAGGGTTTTATTTTGTGCAAATATCCCCATTCAAAACTTGTATCCCCCTCCCATAATATTGTTGTAATAGCTTAGATTTACTTTACGCAATTTATCGCATTATATACATGTTTAGTAAAATTAGGGTTTGTATGCTAAGACAAAATCAAACAAATAGCATGACCTAATACAAGACAAAAATGCATGTAAAATGACAACGCATTGTACACAAGCACCCTTAGGGTTTCACCCACTTGGTTGCCTTAAAACAAAATGGCCATGGTATGCATGCTAGGTATCTTGGCAAAACAATACAAACAAAAGATCATAGTCCCTCGATGACGCTATCACAAGTTGCCTAAACAAATGATCTTAGTCCCTCAAACAAGCTAAGATACTTGGCACCATTGCTATCATGGTCATACGATGACCCACGTCTGTCCCGTTTAACATCTAAAGATAGGTTTGTCTACCAAAACAATGGTAGGTCAACAACATCAAAGGAATAAAAATGTACAAGAAAAACTTTTGAGTAGGTAGATAGCTTCTAGTTACTTGATCAACTTCAAAATAATCCTTGCTATTTTCAAACAAACACACACATTCCAAAACATTTTCCAAACAACTTTCAAAACATTGGAACATTTTTCAAAAGACAAATATCTTTGTATACATTCTTACGAACGAGAATCATTACAAAGATTGCCAAAACGATGGTCTCTTTTCAAAATACTTTCAAAAACACACAAAGCACCATTTCAAACAATTGCAAAAGGAAAAGCAAGTGATCTAAACAAGTAACTAAGAGCCCATGGAAAACCATGGATGAAAAGGGTGCTAGCACCTTCCCTTTTCATAATCTACCCCCCCGAACCCAAAAACAATCTCAAAGGTCTTTCCTGTGCTTTTTTACCTTTCCTTTTGGATAAAATAAAAGTCGGTGGCGACTCTTGCTAACCGCAACATTTGCGAACATAAACGCAAAACCTCAAGTCAGTTCTCCCACGGCATCACAGAACTGGCGACTTTGCTGGGGATTATTTATAAAAGTGGGGTTACCTTAGGGTTTTAGATCACCTTTACATGCTTATCTTGCTTGACTTGTTTGCTTTACACTTTGGTTCTATTGTTTGGGTTTGAATCCTCTATCCGGATTATAGGAAACATTCATAGGTAAGTAGCAATACGTTATGGAAACTGTGTGGGGTATACCGACATGGTCTAAGCAATATCTATATTAGTGCGACATATTTGTGGGTACCGGTAGCCTTTGAGTCAATCAAAGAGAATACGGGACCGCTGAGTGATGTCATGAAGCACTAATGGACTTTTAGAACCTTTACTTGACCAACTTGGCCTTTTAGGATGTAGTGAGATGACCGGCTTTGGTGCAGTCCGAAGTTGGTAGATACTCGATACTACACTCATTGAGGGTTGGTTCCTTGGAATATTTCGGTCGCTTGTAAAGAGGATGAATTGAAACAATGAACAAGGAAACAATCCAGTGATATTGAGCTCCTTAGAACCCAGTTACTATTTCTAGGGCAGGTTGAGCCAACTAAACTTCAAGAGGGTACTTACCTATGAAACCCCATGCAAGCCTAAATTAGGAACTTGTGTGATTTGCTTGTACATATATACTTGTGCATAACATCATGGACATCATGAACATCATATCCATCCGCTAACCATTTCAAGGATTTTGGAGATTCATATTTGTTCTTGTTTTGTAGGTTATGGATTCACTTCGCATGAAAACTATCCAAATCAACCTTGTAAGAATTCCTCCACAACTCAAGGAGCTAGCTTCAAGGATTCCTGAGAATTCTCCATTCATCGAAAGACATGGTCATCTTCTCAACTTAGTCACTGCCAA
This sequence comes from Vicia faba, assembly GCA_948472305.1. Taxonomy (NCBI): domain Eukaryota; kingdom Viridiplantae; phylum Streptophyta; class Magnoliopsida; order Fabales; family Fabaceae; genus Vicia; species Vicia faba. The sequence goes on from OX451738.1 coordinate 415,848,920, forward strand.
CACAGAGGAGGATATGCTGAAAGTTCTCTTCCAGTTCTTTGACCCTTTGCATCATTGCTTCACATTTCCTGACTACCAACTTGTGCCTACTTTGGAGGAATTTTCTCAACTCTTGAGGATTCCTATTCTCAATCAACTACCCTTCAACGGTACGGAAAGAGATCCAAAGCCAGAAGAGATTGCTCAAGCCTTACACTTGCACTCATCTGATGTCACAACACATTGGGAAACTAGAAGTGGTGTCAAAGGCTTCTTGTCAAAGTTTCTGTTTGAGAAGGCCCAAAGTTGTTGGAAATCTCTAGACTTGCCAGCTTTTGAGGAGATTGTAGCTCTTCTCATCTATGGGATGGTCTTGTTCCCTAACCCTGATCAACTCATAGATGTGAGTGCTGTCAAAATCTTCATGACTTGCAACTCGGTGCCTACATTGCTTGGGGATATCCCCCACTCTTTTCACACTCGTACAATGAGGAAAAAAGGTGTTCTCATGTGTTGCACTCCTCTACTGGAAATATGGTTTATTTCTCATCTTCCCCAATCAGTCTTGAAGAATGAGCGAGGTTTGAGGTGGTCACAACGATTGATGACTCTTACACATTCAGACATTCATTGGTGTTCTCGATCAAAAGAGAATGTTATCATCATTGACCGTTATGGAGAATTCCCAAATGTCCCTCTACTTGGAATTAGGGGAGGCATCACCTACAACCTCTGCTTGGCTCTGAGACAGTTTGGTTATGCCCGAAGGGATGGCCCACATGATATGCTGATTCAAAATTTGGTTTTCGACTTCGACAACGATAACCAAAGACTCCGACAAAGGTTTATCCGAGCTTGGAGGATGCCTAACAAGGTAGATAGTAAGACTCTGGGACACAAGAATTCCATCCCTCTCGAGCCTTACCTCAAGTGGGTACGAACCTGCGCCCAAAGTCTTATGATGCCTTACCCCTCCATTCTCCCTGTGATTATAGAGTCTGTTATGGAAGGAGAGGTTCCATACACCCTCCTACATCCGGACATGCCAACATCACTCAAAGATCTACAAAAGGAGTTGGATACAGCTCAAGGGAGAGCACGATACTTTCGAAGCCCAATTCTACGCAAGCAAGAAGAAGGTTTTGGAACTCACTCGACTACTTCACAAAGAGAAGACTCTCAACACCTACATTGCACCAAAGAGGATGCGCAACGTCTTTTTACCTTAGAATTTTGTATTATTTTGCCCATGGGGCATTGATGTACTAACAAATTCTATCTTATTAATATGACGTGTGTTTCTTTTTTGTTTAAAACAAATTTGAATATCTGAATCCTTGAAAGCATTACATGAATACATATCATTCATCATATGCATAAGCAGGTCTTCACACCAAGTTTCCTCATCTCTCTACTGTTTATTTCAGCAAGATGGATATTAAACAAATGGTCAAAGACTTACAAGCTCAGAATTCACAATTTCAACAACTACTCTTGACCTTGGCCAAGGGGCAGGAGGAGCTCAAGACTCTGCTAGAGAAGGAAAAAGAGAAAAAGAAGAAGAAGAGAGCTGGTGTGGCTATCTTGGGCAGAAGGTTTGAAGGACAAGCTAGGCGGACTTTGGAATTCCCATCAACATCTGAAGAGGGGGAAGGAAAAGGTAAAGGAATGGCAGTGCCATCTGATTCTGAAGCAGAGGAAGAGGAGGATGAGGACTATTGTGAACAGCAATACCCTCCGGCCGGTGACAAATACAAAAACCTGGAAGAACGTCTAGCTGCTATGGAAGTGCAAAGAGTACCTGAGCTGGATTTTGAGGAGTTAGGGTTGGTTTCTGGAATTGTAATCCCTCCTAAGTTTAAAGTACCTCTGTTTTCTAAGTACGATGGGGTGTCTTTTCCCAAGATGCACCTACGATCTTATGTCAGGAAAATTCAACCATATTCTTCTAACAAAGACCTATGGGTCCACTTTTTCCAGGACAGTTTATCGGGGACGCAGCTCGATTGGTTCTACCAGTTGGAGAGGTCTGATGTGCATAATTGGGAAGATTTGGAAGCCGCCTTCTATAAACAGTATCAATACAACGCCGACTTGGCGCCAACCCGTACTTAGCTACAGAGTATGGCTATGGCTACCAATGAGGGCTTCAAAGACTACGCCCAGAAATGGAGGGATTTGGCCGGAAGGGTGCAACCACCTTTATCTGAAAGAGAGCTAGTGGACATGTTCTTGGGGACTCTGTCAGGTCCTTTCTTTAATCACCTGATTGGAAGCTACTCTGCAGGTTTCACTGAGTTGATTCTAACCGGCGAAAGGGTGGAAGCTGGTATTAGAAGCGGGAAAATTCAGAAAGATGCATCTACCTCTGCTGCTGCAAAAAAGCCCTTCACTGGAAAGAAGAAAGTGTCTGCTGTCTATGCCCATAGAAATCAGGGAAGAACTGAACGACGACCAACTGTGGGGGCCGTTATGATTCAGAAGTCTCGTCAGACCAACCAAGAAACAATCAGCCGAGAAATGAGCAGCCAAGGAATAACCAGCAAAGAGTGGAAAGGCCTGTAAGGTAATTCACCAAGATAAACATGACTCCTGCTCAAGTCTTACCACATCTCTTGAAGTTGAACCTGGCCATGCTAAAGGAGGCCCCTAAAAATCCTAACATTGCTTCTCTGTATTACCATCCCAACGCCAGATGCGCGTACCACTCAGAAAGTCCAGGGCACGACACCAACAACTGTTGGGCCTTGAAGAACAAGATTCAAGATATGATCTACACAAAGGAAGTTGAATTTGAAGCTCCTAAAAAGCCGAATGTTATCTCCGCTCCAATGTCGAGGCATGATGTCAGTGCATTAGAGGACGGTGAAGAAGAGGGTAGCTTGGAAGACTGGATTTTCCCTACTGTTGAAGGAGGACTGTGCAACTGGGAAGCAAAAGACTTTGTTCCGATTACTTTCATACCACAGTAATTTATCTTTTCCATTTCTGTTGGACTGTAATAATTTACAGACAATTCATACTTTTTCAACCTTGTGTCTTACCCGAGGCACATAGGTCCATTTGTAAGGGTTCTTATTTCATTTTCATATGTCATTTTAATGAATCATGGATGCTTTTCATATTTAAACCTTTTGTGCTCATCATCTTTCTTTTGCATTTTGTTGTTTTAAGATGGCTATGTCCTTACACACACCCACACTCACAAATGCAGGTACCCTTCCATTCCGGAACCCATGGGTAACGATACTGCTATATCCTTTAGTGACTCTGAAGATCTGATCAACCAAGCCAAATACGAAGGTGAGGAAGATTGTGAGGTGCCAGGGGAATTGGCCAGACTTCTACAACAAGAGGAAAGAGCAATTCAGCCTCATGAGGAGCAGTTGGATACAATCAACTTGGGTACTGAGGATGATAAAAAGGAAATCAAGATAGGTGCCAATCTAGAGCCGAGTGTCAAGGAGCGCCTAATTCCGCTACTACATGATTATATTGAAATCTTCGCCTGGTCATATGAAGACATGTCGGGACTCGATACAGACATTGTGGTACATCGTCTCCCCACAGGAGAAGATTGTCCACCAGTGAAACAAAAGGTCTGCCGCATGAGATCTGACATGTCCGAGAAGATCAAAGCAGAAGTTATGAAGTAGTTCAATGCTGGATTTCTGGATGTTACTTCCTATCCACAATGGGTTTCTAACATTGTGCCCGTGCCTAAGAAGGACGGCAAAGTGAGAATGTGCGTGGATTATAGAGACTTAAACAGGGCCATCCCTAAAGATGACTTTCCACTTCCGCATATTGACATCCTGGTCGACAACACAGCTCAGCATAAAGTATTTTCTTTCATGGACAGATTCTCAGGCTATAACCAGATCAAAATGGCACCTGAGGACATGGAGAAAACTACTTTTGTTACACAATGGGGTATGTTCTGCTACAAAGTGATGCCATTCGGAATGAAGAATGCCGGGGCAACCTATCAACACGCCATGGTAGCTTTGTTTCATGACATGATACATCATGAGATAGAGGTCTACGTAGATGACATGATATCTCGATCACAAACTGAAGAAGAACACCTTGATCACTTGCAAAAGCTGTTTGTCAGGTTGAAGGAGTACAAGCTCAGACTGAATCCAAACAAGTGTACATTCGGAGTCCGGTCTGGTAAACTCTTGGGTTTTATTGTCAGAAACAAAGGCATCGAGGTTGATCTTGCCAAAGTCAAAGCTATACAAGAAATGCCTGCTCCTCGCACTGAGAAGGAGGTCAGAGGTTTCTTGGGACGCCTAAACTACTTGTGAACCAATCTTAAAGTTGTTGAAGAAAGATTAGGTAGTTCGATGGAATGATGACTATCAAATTGCTTTCGATAAAATCAATGAGTATTTTCTAGAACCTCCTATCTTGATGCCACCCATCGAAGGAAGAATGCTAATCATGTATCTGACTGTCTTAGAGAATTTAATGGGGTGCGTACTGGGCCAACATGACGAGTCTGGCCAAAAAGAGCATGCCATTTATTACCTTAGCAAAAAGTTTACCGACTGTGAGACCCGATACTCACTGCTCGAGAAAACTTGTTGCGTTTGGTATGGGCTGCTTGCCGGCTAAGGCAGTATATGTTGACTCATACCACTTTGCTGATATCTAAGATGGATCCGATCAAGTACATCTTTGAGAAGCCTTCTCTATCTGGAAGAATAGCTAGATGGAAGATGATCCTAACAGAATACGACATACAGTACACGACCCAAAAAGCTATAAAGGGGAGTGTGCTAGCTGATCATATAGCCCATCAAGTTGTCGAAGATTACCAATCCATGAGGTTCGACTTCCCTGACGAAGGCATCATGACATTGGACAACATTGAAGATTTCAGACCATATGACGGACCTGAACAAGGATCCCGATGGACCCTGTACTTTGATGGGGCCTCCAATGCACTTGGCAACGGTATCAGCGTGGTACTCATCTCCCCAGAAGGTTGCCATACTCCTTTCACGGCCTGACTTTGCTTCAACTGTACGAACAACATGGCAGGTATGAAGCTTGCATTTTTGGACTCAAGGCTGCCATAGACTTGGGAATCAAATCCTTAGATGTGTTTGGGGACTCAGCTTTGGTCATCAGTCAGATCAAAGGAGAGTGGGATACTAAGCATCCAAACCTCATCCCTTACAAAGAACATGTCTTGACATTGTTACCACATTTCGAGCAGATTACCTTCGAGCACTTCCCGCGAGAAGAAAATCATCTAGCAGATGCTCTAGCTACAATGTCATCCATGTTTAAACTTAACTGGGACAATGAGGCTCCCCAAATCACCATTGAACGGATGGACGAACCTGCAAATTGTCACGAGATTAATACCGAGGAAGTAGTGGACCAGCCGTGGTTTCATGAAGTCAAAAGGTATCTCGAGACTCAAGAATACCCTAAAGGAGCTTCAGTCAACAACAAAAAGTTCTTAAGGAGATTCTCGGCTAAGTTCTTCATGAGTAATGGCATCCTATACAAGTGCAATCATGATTCTGTTCTGCTCCGTTGTGTGGACAAGGTTGAAGCTGAAAAGATCATGGCTGAATTACACGAGGGTACCTTTGACACTCACTCTAGCGGGCATACGATGGCTAAGAAGATTCTACGGGTAGGCTATTACTAGTCTACCATGGAAGCTGACTTCTATCAACACTCCCAGACTTGTCACAAATGTCAAATCTATGCCGACAAGGTACACGTGCCTCCAGTTCCTCTAAATGTCTTAACAGCTCCTTGGCCATTCGCTATGTGGGGAATCAACATGATTGGAGAGATCAAGCCTACAACATCCAATGGACACCGCTTCATTCTGGTGGCCATTGACTACTTCACCAAGTGGGGTCGAAGCAGCTTCCTTCGCATCTGTTACTAAGAATGTTGTTTCCCATTTCATCAAGCAGAACCTTATTTGCCGGTATGGTATCCCCGAAAGGATCATCACTGACAACGGTACAAACCTTAACAATACTATGATCACTGCCTTGTGCGAACAGTTCAAGATTCAACATCACAATTCATCTCCCTACCGGCCAAAGATGAATGGTGCAGTCGAAGCTGCTAACAAAAATATCAAGAAGATCATACAAAAGATGACAGTCACCTACAAGGACTGCCATGAAATGATACCGTTTTCTCTTCACGGGTACCGTACCATGGCACGCACATCAACTGGGTAAACACCCTATTCCTTGTTATATGGCATGGAGGCTGTTTTACCTATCGAGGTTCAGATTCCCTCCTTGAGAATCATGAAGGATGCTGGTTTGAGTGAAGACGATTGGATTCAGACCCGGCTTGATCAACTTAACTTAATTGACGAGAAGAGACTTACTGCTGTTTGCCATGGTCAGACGTATCAAAAACAGATGATCAAGGCTTTCAACAAGAAAGTCAGACGCCAAGTATATCAAGTTGGAGATTTGGTATTCAAGCGCATCATTTTTTCGCAAAGTGATCCCAGGGGAAAATGGACTCCTACTTACAAACGACCATTTGTAATCAAGAACATCTTTTCTGGTGAGGCAATGATCTTAACCACCATGGACGGTGACGACTTGTCGCACCCTGCGAATGCAGACATAGTCAAAAGATACTACGCATAAGCGACCCTCTAGGTTGACACAGCTAGGAAAAAAAGGGCATCCCGGTGAATCGAAAACCCGAAAGGGCAGTTCAGGCAAAAATTAGGGATAAACAAAAAAATCTGTACACCCGGCAAGTTGAAAACCCGAAAGGGAGACTTGGGAAAAAAAGGGTTTCCCGGTGGACTGAAAACTCGAAAGGGCGGTCCAGGAAAAAATTAGGGAATTAAAGCGTATGACTATGTCTCGTCGGATCACTTTAAGGACAATCTCTTCACAGACAAACTCTGAGCTTCTGATCAATCCAATCATCTTCGGACGAAGCAACGGATGGACAAGATATTCGGAGATACGAAGGCTATAGCGGAATGGGAACCCCATGGGATTTTTACACACATAGCTATCTTTCTTTGTATAAAATTTTCTTACTTTTATGACATCATCCTCTTACTAGGATGTCTGTCTCCTTTGTACAAAACACTTACTCAAAGTAAATACAAAGATGTCTCTTTCAAAGTGCAAAAACTATTTGTCCCTTTCTTTTACACTTGTGTTTTTATGTGCAAAAACGTCCAATGATTCATTGATGAACATATGCATTTGAACATAATTACTGTTTACAAATAAACAGGATGAAAAATAACAATTACTGCCAGATTTAAAGGATAGGAAAACGTCTTTAGACTATTCCAGAAGCAATCCCCTACGGTACACCATATGGATCCCCAACAGAGCTAAAACCTTGAAATACATATCCCCAACGGAGTTATAATTTCAAATCCTTAATTCCCATTAGAGTTAAAACTTCAAACTCCCAATCCCTAGCGGAGCCAAAGCTTTGAGTTATAGATCCCCCAGTGGAGCTGAAACCTACATCCCTAGTCAAGTCAAAACTTCTAACTATCAATCCCTAGCGGAAACCATCCAGTTAATCCAAGTTCCCCAGTAAGTTATCTTGAAGCCTGGAAGTCAACCAGATAGCAGTTAACTTTTGTCTCTCCCCAACCTAGGATAACTTCCCAGTAGAGTGGCAGACGATCGAAAACTCCTAAACTTACTCTCCAGCAGTAAACTATTCCCCACAGAGTCTTCATTACTCCCCAGCATGAAGTCGCCGAAGTTTTCATGGCTCCCCAACAGAATGAAGATTCTCATTCTTAATTCCCCAGTGAGGTCACCAAAGTTTTCATTACTCCTCAACAGAATGAAGATTCTCATTCTTAGTTCCCCGCAGAAGTCATCAGAGTTCTCCCTATTCCCCATTCGAGTAAGGATTCCCATTGTGTAACCCTCAGTAGAAGTCATCAAGTTCTCTGGATTTTCCAAGCAAATTTCTCAAGCATTTTGGCATTACTCTTACAACACAATTTTTGTCAATACTCCAACTTCAAGACTTGAAGGATCCTCATATCCCCACTGAAGTTGTCAAGATTTTTAATCTTCAACAATCACCAAGACTTTCTTATCCTCAGCAGTCAAGGATTTGTTTTCCCTGGCAGCAGTCAAGGATTTTATTATCCCCATCCGCCAAGGATTTATTTTCCTCAACAATACAGCTAATCAGCTTCCATGCGCATATATTACATTCATATATCATAAATATTGATAAAGCACATATATTGCATCATACATTTCATGCAACATAACTTTGTGTTTCAGCTAACGTTTTACCCTTTTCAGGATAAGATTAACAAGCTACCATTAACAATATACAATCATGATACAGTACAGATACACTCCAGACAAGGAAGTCATTTTGTTTCTCATTCAGATTCAGGTTTCAGATACAGTTCAGATACGCTCCAGATACGGATGCCATCCTGATACTTATTCAGATTTCAACTATCAGATACAGATTAGATACGCTCCAAACACGGAAGCCATTCTATTTATCATTCAGATTCAACTATCAATTTCAAGTTCAGATACACTCCACCACGAAAGTCATTCTGTCACTTATTCAGATTCTAGTTCAGATACGCTCCAGACGCGGATGCCATTCTGGCCCTTAATTAGTTTTCCGATTCAGATACAGTACAGATACACTCCAAACACGGATGCCATTTTGTCACTCATTCAGATTTAGACTTTAGATACAGTCCAGATACGCTCCAGACACGGTTGCCATTCTGTCACCTATTCTGATTTTCCCCAGCACAGAGACGCTCCAGACACAGATTTTATTCTATTGCTTATTCAGATTCAACATTCAGATACAGCTTGGATACGCCCCGGATACAGGTGATATTCCTTTGCTCATTCAGATTCAGTCCCCAGATATAGTACAGATACGTTCTAGACACGAATACCATTCTGATACTCATTCTTCTGACTTATAACTTACAACTCAGAAAACATTCTTAGATGGCATCTTTAAGCCCATCTCCAACAAGATTCTATCACATCTCCAAATGGCATCTTTAAGCCCATTCCCTCGACTACACTTTGACGAGTGCAAATTTACGGGCACTCTAGTGTCCAATCATCTTTTACCTTCGAGTCACGAATGGAAAAATTCGCCAATCTAACTCTCCAGGTTCAAGAAGATTGAACAGGGGCAGCTGTTGTACCCCAAAATTTTCCCTCTTATATTATCAAGATTTTCCTCACAAGACTTCTTGGACTCCAGACAGGATCAAGGTTTGCTCTGCTCAAGACCTCACCTTGCACTAATGACCTGAAATTAGGGTTTGAGTTTACACAAGTAATTTTGGACCATCAATGCTTCATATGACTTTCATACACCATCTTGGACTCCTAAGATTTCTCATACCAAGTTTCAAGCCTTGAATCACATTTTTGCCCAATCAATTGGACAGTTGACCTAAAAATCAGTTGTATTGGGGAAAAAGTCAACCATGGCCAATTAATAGTCAAACTTCATATTTTTTTATCCACAACAACATTCTAGGCTCCTGTGTACCATTTGATCAAGTTTGGATCACAACTCCTCAAGAAATTTGATCAGATAATCAAAAGGGCAAAATGGTCAAAATTAGGGTTTTGAATGAGAAAGGGTAATTTCTGATTTTCAACCTAGCCAATGACCAATTGGGTTCAAGAATGATTTAAAGGACTAAATAGCATCATATTGACCTAATCACATAGTTCAAAAGATCTCAAATGGATAAGATTGACAAATGAATTTTGCAGTCAACTGATCAAAAGTCAACTGTAGACTGAAAAGTCAAACTTTGACTTTTTGGTCAAAATCAAGTGCCAAGGGTCATAATTCATCAAGATATGTAAAAATTTGAAACTTGTGGACCAAGAAACCTAAAATTGCAAATTAGGGTTTTAATTTGAAATTTTTCATAACTTAGAATTTTTCTAAGTTATGGAAAATTTCTTATTTTTCCCCAACTTTCCACAACTTTTTCACCATGATGCAATTGGATTCAAAGAAAACTTCCAACATGAAATTTTAGTCCTCCATGAAATCTACAACTTTGCTTCAAAAAATTTTCCCAAAAGATGCTTGGATCTCAAGTTATGATTTTGTGAATAGGGGTCCATAAACTTTTTAACTTAGTGAAATTTTGCCCTAGTTTAGGCAGGATTTTGACCTAACTTCATGGACATTTTTCACCTAGTTCCAAGAGGTATATCAAGTTGAATTTCAAATATGGATTGTAGAGCATGTTGCAAGCTTTCCAAAATGTCCAAGAACTCTCCAAGATCATTTATGGTTAGGGAGAATCGAAGAAGAGAAAATGGAAATTTGTCACTTTTGTTCAAGCCATGTTTACAATGTTACAAGTTGCAAATCAGTTTCAAGCATGCTTGTACCTTACATTACAGGTCCTAATACCTTCTACACTACATAATTAAATGCAAACTCAATGGATAATGGTCTTGTTCTGACTTTTGAAGCATTGCACAATGAATTAATCCAAAAATGGCATAAAGTTCACAATACTACTTTGATAAAGCTTGCTTTTTCCAACTTTACATTTCTTGAGCCATGGACCTGATCTATTGTTGCAAACAAGATCCACAAACATCAGGCAAAGCATACCAACTCCTTGCAGCCCTAGAACTAGCAAGTACAAGCTTTTGCATTGTCACTTCAACCTTTCTTCAAAAGCAAGCAAACTTGTAAAAGTCAAGTTAACTGGTCCATCTGATAAAGAGAAGCCTTGGCATTATTCTACACAACTTCAGAAACTTGTCTCAAGCAAAATACATGAATCCATAGCATTTGAAATACTCCAAAACACAAAAAACCACATTTCTGCCCAAAACAGGGCAGCCTCTTCAAAATCAAATCCATTTCAATATTGCCTTGTGCGTTTCTTGATTCAACACTTGAAACACCTTACATACATCCTACCTAAACTATCCAAGCATTCATCTTGCAACTGTGAGCTCAGTTTCACACTTCACCATTTTCATTTTGCAAGGTTGCAGGTTGACTCGTGCAGGGAGTTTCAACCATCTACAAGAACAGCTAAGCATTGGAAAAGGTTGAGGGAACTTCAAGGAAGCTCACACGATCTTCAGGCCTCACTCAAAGTTCCCACATTTCCATATCCAAACTCAACTGAACAAGATATTTTTCAAAGTTCTATCTCTCTATTTAGGAATCCTTAGGCTTTGATTTGTGAAGCAAAGATGTAGTCCTTAACTTGCTGAAGTTGTACATATGCATACTTTCCATTTATATTAACTGAGCTAAGAGTATTTAGTTGTTGAACATGCTGAAAAAACTAGGTCAGAAATTAAGTCCATTAAAATTATCCCTGATCTTTGAGAGTTAGGTCATGAATTTTATATCATTGGAATCGTGAGTTTACAAGCTACACTTTTTATGTTATGAGTTTTTGATTTTATGAAAGCTATAGCAAGATACAGGATTGTACACAGAAACGCGCATTTTGGACGAAGGCTGGAGGACAGGGATGAAGTCCTGGGCCTGGCGCGCCTTGGGCCTCCTATTCTGACTTTCCACACCCCCTTGTTTCCTATTTGCACCCCCTTTGCATATTTTGATGTTTTTCATATTTTCTTTTTATTTTTGTGTTTATTGACTTTATTATTTTTTCTGAACATTAAAAAATCCCAAAAATATTTTCTTAATTTTTTGCATTTTATTTTATTTTATTTATTATTTTTTTGGCATAAAAATAGTTTATTAGGTTTATAGAATTTATTTTCTTAAATAAACTTGTAAATAATAATAAAATACTTGATATTTTATTTTCCTATTTTATACACATTAAATATTTATTTTTTATACATATTTAATTTTTTAATATTGGTACATAATATTATTATTATTTTTCTTGAACAAAAAATGAGTAAAAACAAATAATAGAAAACATATTTTCTTTTAAAACAAAATTAGGGTTTCCCCTTTTAAAAATAATAATATTATTTTTTTCTTATTTTTAGGAATTAGATAATGTTATTTTCTCATACATAAAACAATTACAAAACATTTTTTTTTGCATATTTACATTTTTATTGCATGTTTAAATAATTGTTTATTTGTTTATTTGTACAATAAATTCAATTGGGTTGTAATAGTGAATTAGGGTTTTATTTTGTGCAAATATCCCCATTCAAAACTTGTATTCCCCCTCCCATAATATTGTTGTAATAGCTTAGATTTACTATACGCAATTTATCGCATTATATACATGTTTAGTAAAATTAGGGTTTGTATGCTAAGACAAAATCAAATAAATAGCATGACCTAATACAAGACAAAAATGCATGTAAAATGACAACACATTGTACACAAGCACCCTTAGGGTTTCACCCACTTGGTTGCCTTAAAACAAAATGGCCATGGTATGCATGCTAGGTATCTTGGCAAAACAATACAAACAAAAGATCATAGTCCCTCGATGACGCTATCACAAGTTGCCTAAACAAATGATCTTAGTCCCTCAAACAAGCTAAGATACTTGGCACCATTGATATCATGGTCATACGATGACCCACGCCTGTCCCGTTTAAAATCCAAAGATAGGTTTGTCTACCAAAACAATGGTAGGTCAACAACATCAAAGGAATAAAAATGTACAAGAAAAACTTTTGAGTAGGTAGATAGCTTCTAGTTACTTGATCAACTTCAAAACAATCCTTTCTATTTTCAAACAAACACACACATTCCAAAACATTTTCCAAACAACTTTCAAAACATTGGAACATTTTTCAAAAGACAAATATCTTTGTATACATTCTTACGAACGAGAATCATTACAAAGATTGTCAAAATGATGGCCTCTTTTCAAAATACTTTCAAAAACACACAAAGCACCATTTCAAACAATTGCAAAAGCAAAAGCAAGTGATCTAAACAAGTAACTAAGAGCCCATGGAAAACCATGGATGAAAAGGGTGCTAGCACCTTCCATTTTCATAATCTACCCCCCGAACCCAAAAAAATCTCAAAGGTCTTTCCTATGCTTTTTTACCTTTCCTTTTGGATAAAATAAAATTCGGTGGCGACTCTTGCTAACCGCAACATTTGTGAACACAAACGCAAAACCTCAAGTCAGTTCTCCCACCACATCACAAGCATGTATTCACAAAATTATATCTTGAGATCCAAGCATTTTAGGAGAAATTGTGTGAAGAAAAGTAGTATATTTCATGGATATCTACAACTTTCATGTTGGAAGTTTCCTTTGAATCATCTTGCATCATGGTGAAAATTTGGCTCAAAGTTGAGAAAAAATAAGAAATTTTCTATACTTTGAAAAATTTCTAAGTTAAGAAATTTCAACTTTTCCAAACAAAATCTTAAATCTTTGATTTCTTGATGAACAATTTTCACATTTTGACATGTTTTGATGAATTATGATCTTTGGCACTTGATTTTGACTAAAAAGTCAAAGTTTGACTTTTCAGTGTACAGTTGACTTTTGATCAATTGACTGAAAAATTCATTTTTCAATCCAATGGATTTGTAATGTTTTGAATCATGATATTAGGTCAAAATGATGTAATTGAACTCTTGAAATCATACTTCAAACCAATTGATCATTTGCTAGGTCAAAAATCAGAAATTGCATTTTCTCAGTCAAAACCCTAATTTTGACCATTTTTCCCTTTTGATGATTTGATCAAATTTATTGAGGAATTATGGTCCAAACTTGATCAAATGATACATATGATTCTAATATGTTGATGTGGATAAAAAATTGTGAAGTTTGACTGTAAATTGGCCATTGTTGACTTTTTCCCCTATACAACTGATTTTTAGGTCAACTGTCCAATTGACTGATCAAAAGTGTGATTCAAGTCTTGAAACTTGACATGGGTAATATTAGGGGTACCTAATGATCCTTGAAAGTCATATGAAACATTGATAGTCCAAAAATCCTTGTGCAAACTCAAACCCTAATTTTGGTCATCAGTGCACGAGGAGATGTCTTGAGCTGGTCAAACCCTAATGCAATCTTGAGTCAAAGAGATCTTGTGTGGAAATTCTTGATAAGTGAGAGGGAAAATTTTGGGGTACAACAGCTGCCCCTGTTCAATCTTCTTAAACCTGAAGAGTTATACTAGCGAGTTTTACCATTCGTGACTCGAAGGTGGAAGATGATTGGACACTAGAGTGCCTAGAAATTTGCACTCGACGATGCGATGATAGAAGGAATGGGCTTATAGGTGCCATTTGGAGAGGTGATAGAAATCTGTGGGAGATGGGCTTAAAGATGCTATCCAAGAGTGATTGTTGAATTGTAGTTTGTAAGCTGAAAGAATGAGTATCAGAATTGCGTCCGTGTTTGGAGCGTATCTGAGCTGTATTTGGAAGAGGTTTTGATTAAGTATCAGAATGGCATCCGTGTCTAGAGCATATCTGCAATGTACTTGAAAGTTGAATCAGAATGGCATCTGTGTCTGGAGCATATCTATCCTATATCTGAAGTCTGAATCTGAATAAGTATCAGGATGGCATCCGCGTCTGAAGCGTATCTGAACTGTATCTGAACTGTATCTGAAAACTGAATCTGAATGAGTATCAGAATGGCATCCGTGTCTGGAGCATATCTGGACTGTATCTGGAAATTGAATCAGAATGGCATCCATGTTTGGGGCATATATGTACTGTATCTAAAGGTTGAATCTGAATGAGTATCAGAATGGCATCCGTGTCTGGAGCATATCTGAACTGTATCATGTTTTGAATATTGTTAATGGTAGTTGTTAATCTTATCCTGAAAAGGGTAAAATGTTAGCTAAAACGCAAAGTCATGTTGTATGATGTGATGCATTTGTGTTACCAATGTTTATGATATATGGATGCAATGTATGCGTATGTGAGCTAATTTGTTGTATTGTAGTTGGATCGGGGAAAATAAATCCCTGACTGCTGTTTGAGGATATGTAAGTCTTTGTGTTTTGAAGTCGAAGTGTTGATGAATTTATGTTCTGAGAAATAAACTCTGTTGTAAGGGAAATTCCATATACTGGTTGTAAAATTCCATTGGGAAATTCTGAGAAATTTGATGACTTCTACTGGGCATCAAAAATTTGAAACTTTGTTCCGCTGGGTATTTAAATGACGTACTGTAGGGGATCACTTATGGACTATCTTAGAGATATTTTCCTATCCTGTCAACCTATCAGTAATTGCCTCTTTTCATTTTGTTTATTTGTAAACAGTAATTATGTTCAAATGCATATGCTCAACAATGAATCGTTGGACGTTTTTGTAAACAAAGCATAAGCGTAAAGAAAAGACAAATAGTTTTTTGCACTTTCAAGGGGATATTTTGCATTGACTTTGAGTAAGTAATTTTGTACAAGGGGACAAACATTCTGGTAAGAGAATGCTGTCATAAAAAAAAGAAAAATTTGATACAAAGAAAAGATAGCTATGTGTAATAATCCCATGGGGTTTCCATTCTTCTATAGCCTTCGTATCTCTGAGCATCTTCACTATTTGTTGCCTTGTCCGTAGCTGATTAAATTGATCAGAAATGCGGAGTTTGTTAGTGGGAGCCAAAGGTTGTCTGTAAAGTGATTCAACGAGACATAGTCATACGCTTTAATTCCCTAAATTTTTCCTGGACCACCCTTTCGGGTTTTCAGTCCATCGGGAAACCCTTTTTTGCCCAAGTCTCCCTTTCGGGTTTTCAACTTGCCGGGTGTACAGATTTTTTTTGTTTTATCCCTAATTTTTACCCGAACCCTTTTGGTTCGCCTGGATGCCCTTGTTTTGCCTAGGTATGTTAACCTAGCGGGTCTCTTATGCGTAGTATCTTTTGACTATGTCTGCGTTCGTAGGATGCGGCAGGTCATCACCATCCATGGTGGTCAAGATCATTGCCCCACTAGAGAAAATGTTTTTGATTACAAATGGTCCTTCATAGGTAGGAGTCCACTTGCCCCTAGGATCACCTTGTGGCAAGATGATGCGTTTGATCACTAAATCTCCAACTTGATACACTTGGCGCCTGACTTTCTTGTTGAAAGCCTTGATCATCCGCTTTTGATACATTTGACCATGGCAAACAACAGAAAGTCTCTTTTCATCAATCAAATTCAGTTGATCAAGTCGAGTCTGGATCCAGTCGTCTTCGTTCAGCCTTGCATCCTTCATAATCCCCAGAGAGGAGATCTGAACCTCGATAGGCAAGACAACCTCCATGCCGTAAACCAAAGAATAGGGTGTTTCCCCGGTTAATGTGCAAGCTGTGGTACGATACCCGTGGAGAGAGAATGGTAACATCTCATGCCAGTCTGTATGTGACTATCATTTTCTGTATGATCTTTTTAATGTTTTTATTTGCAGCTTCGACAACACCATTCATCTTCGGCCGATAGGGAGAAGAATTGTGATGTTGAATATTGAATTGCTCGCACAATGCGGTGATCATAGTGTTGTTGAGATTTGTACCATTATCAGTGATGATCCTTTCTGGGATACCGTATCGGCAAATGAGATTTTGCTTGATGAAACGGGCAACAACATTCTTGGTAACAGAAGCGAAGGAAGCTGCCTCCACCCATTTTGTAAAATAATCAATGGCCACTAAGATGAAACGGTGTCCATTGGAGGCAGTCAGCTTGATTTCCCCAATTATATCAATCCCCCACATAGAAAAGGGCCAAGGAGTTGTTAAGACATTCAGAGGAACCGGAGGTACATGCACCTTGTCAGCATAAATTTGACACTTATGGCAGGTTCGAGAGTGTTGATAGCAATCTGCTTCCATGGAAGACCAGTAATAGCCTGCCCGTAGGATTTTCTTTTCCATCGCATGCCCACTGGAATGGGTACCAAAAGTGCCTTCGTGCAATTCAGCCATGATCCTTTCAGCTTCAACCTTATCTATGCACCGAAGTAACAGAGTCATGATTTAGTTTATACAGGATTTCGTTACTAAGGAAGAACTTAGCAGAGAATCTCCTTAAGAAGTTTTTATAATTGATTGAAGCTCCTTTTGGATATTCTTGAGCCTCGAGATACCTTTTGACTTCGTGAAACCAAGGCTGGTCCACTACTTCTTCAGTATTAATCTCGTGACAGTGCGCTGGTTCCTCCATTCGTTCAATGGTGATCTGGGGAGCCTCGTTATCCCAGTTAAGTTTAAACATAGATGAAATTGTGGCTAGAGCGTCTGCTAGCTGATTTTCTTCTCGCGGAAAATGCTCGAAGGTAATCTTCTCAAAATGTGGTAGAAATGTCAAAACATATTCTTTGTAAGGGATAAGGTTTGGGTGTTTGGTGTCCCATTCCCCTTTGATTTGGCTGATAACCAAAGCTGAATCTCCAAACACATCTAAGGATTTGATTCCCAAGTCTATGGAAGCTCTGAGACCAAAGATGTATGCTTCGTATTCCGCCATGTTGTTTGTACAATTGAAGAAGAGTCTTGCGATAAAGGGATTATGACACCCTTCAGGAGATATGAGTACAACACCGATACCATTGTCGAGTGCATTGGAGGCTCCATCAAAGAACAAGGTCCATCGGGATCCTTGTCCAGGTCAGTCATATGGCCTGAATTCTTCACAGTTGTCTAATGTCATGATGTCTTCATCCGGGAATTCGAACTTCATGGACTGGTAGTCTTCTACAGCTTGGTGAGCAAGGTGATCAGCTAGTACACGGCTCTTTATAGCCTTTTGGGTAGTATACTGTATGTCATATTCCGTCAGGATCATCTACCATCTTGCTATTCTCCCGGAGAGGGCAGGTTTCTCGAAGATGTTTTTTATTGGATCCATCTTGGATATTGTTGTACCCCAAAATTTGCCCTCTCATTTTATCAAGATCTTCCTTACAAGACTCTTTGGACTCAAGACCAAATTAGGGTTTGCTCAGCTCAAGAATCTCCTTGCACTGATAACCTGAAATTAGGGTTTGAGTTTGCACAGGGATTTTTGGACTTTCAATGCCGAATGTGACTTTCATACTTCATGTTGGACTTATAATATTGCCCATACCAAGTTTCAAGCTTTGAATCAAATTTTTTCCCAGTCAATTGGACAGTTGACCTAAAAATCAATTGTATTGGGGAAAAAGTCAACTGGGGCCAATTTACAGTCAAACCTCATAATTTTTATCCACATCAACATTATAGACTCATATGAACCATTTGATCAATTTTGGACCACAACTCCTCAAGAAATTTGATCAGATCATCAAAAGGGCAAAATGGTCATTTTTAGGGTTTTGACTGCAGAAGGGCAATTTCTGATTTTTAACCTAGCCAATGGAAAATTTGGTTCAAGCATGTATTCAAGGACTCAATGGCATCATGTTGACCTAATCACAAGGTTCAAAAGATCTCAAAAGCATTGGATTGACAGATGAATTTTCCAATCAACTGATCAAAAATCAACTGTACACTGAAAAGTCAAACTTTGACTTTTTGGTCAAGATCAAGTGCCAAGGGTCATTTTTCATCAAGATATGTCAAAACATGTAACTTGTTGACCAAGAAACCTAATTTTGGAAATTAGGGTTTAAAATGGAAAATTTTCATAACTTAGAAATTTTCTAAGTTAAGAAAATTTCTTATTTTTTCCCAACTTTTTCACCATGATGCAATTGGATTAAAAGAAAACTTCCAACATGAAAGTTGTAGTGCTCCACAAAATCTACAACTTTTATTCACAAAGTTTTCCCAAAAGATGCTTGGATCTCAAGTTATTATTTTGTGAATAAGGGCCCATGAAACTTTTAACTTAGTGAAATTTTGCCCTAGTTTAGGCATGATTTTGACCTATCTTCATGGCAACTTTTCACATAGTTCCAAGTGTAATCTCAAAATGCATTTTAAATATGTATTGTAGAGCATGTTACAATCTTTCCAAAATGTCCAAGAACTCTCCAAGATCATTCATGGTTAGGGAGAATCGAAAGTTTGAAAATGGCAAATCATCACTTTTGTCCAAGGCATTTTGCACCATGTTACAACTTGCAAATCAGTTTGGATCATGCTTGTAAATGGTTTACAGGTTCTAATCCTTTCTACACTCATAAATTAAATGCAAAGACATTGGATTATGGAATTGTTCTGATCTATGAAACATTATACAAAGGTTTAATCTAAAAATGGAAAAAAGTTAACATTGCCACTTTGATAAAGGTCACTTTATGCATTTTGTTTGTCTTGAGCCATAGACCTGATTTCTTTATGCAAACAAAGTCCATGAATATCAAGCAATTGGTACCAACTATGTGCAGGGTTGGAGCAAGCCTGTACAGGCTTTGCCTTTGTCACTTCCCACCTTTTCTTCAAAAACAAGCAAGTGTGCAAAAGTCAGCATAACTTGGTAATCTGATAAGAGCAAGCTTGGGGTTCATTTCAAAAAAGTTTAACACATTATCTTGAGCCAAAAACACGAGCTCTTAGCATCTAAAACACCCAAATACATCAAAATACCAAGTTCTTGTCAAAACAGGGCCATACCTGCAGAACTCAAGCCAAATCCAAATCCACTCGTGCGTTTTGCTTGGAATCTCTTCAGACACATTCTAAACAATACACCTAAACTATCCAAGCCCTTCTCAAGCAACTGTAACTCCATTTTCACACTTCACCATTTTTACTTTGAAGCTTTGCAGATTGAGTTCTACAAGCACATTCAGGCAAGTTCAAGGAAAGCCAAGCATTGGGAAAGGTTGAGTGAACTTCAGGCAAGCTAACATGACCTTCAGGCCTCATCAAAATCTCCTACATTGCTATATCTAAACTTGGCTGAAACAGGTATTTGTCAAGTTTCTATCTCTCTATTTAGGAATCATTAGGCTTAGGTTTGTGAAGCAAAAATGTAGTCCTCATTGCCCTTGAGCTGTACATATGCATAGAATTCATTTATGTTAACTGAGCTAGGAGAATTTAGATGTTGAAGTTGCTGAAAAAACTAGGTTAGAATTTAGGGCCAAGGAAATTCTCTCTGGTCTTTGAGAGTTAGATCAAGTTTTTTATATCATTGAAATCGTGATTGAAAATGCTATAACTTTTATGTTGTGAGTTTTTAATTTCATGCAAGAATAAGAGAGAACATGTTTCAAGTTCAGAAGCGCGCGCGTTTGGTCGTTGGCCAGAGGACAGGGACGAAGAACATTGGGCTTGGGCTTGTTAGCTTCTGATTTTGACACCCCCTAGCTTACTTTTTACACCCCCTTGGCCCATTTGTTTTATTTTTATATTTTTTCCATTTCTTTTTATATTTTTTGACTTTTATTATTTTTTCTAAATATTAAAAATCCCCAAAAATGTTTCTTTAATTTTTACATTTTTATTTTATTATTTTTATTATTTTTTTATGACAAAAAATAGTTTATTAGGTTAAATACTTTTATTTTCCTAAATAAATTTGTAAATAATGCAAAAATATTATACATTTTTATTTTTTATTATTTATATACTTAAATTGATATTTTCTCACAATATTTAATTTTTTTAACATTTTTATATATTTTTATTTATTTTCTTGTACAAAAAATGAATAAATAAACAATATAGAATATATTTTCTTAAAACAAAAATTAGGGTTTCCACCCTTTCCAAAAAAAAAATAATCATTTTTATTTTCCCTTATTTTTAGGACATTAAATAAACTTATTTTTACATACATAAAAATAATACAAAAACATTTTTGCATATTTATATTTAATTGCATATTTAAATATTTACTTATTTATTTATTTGTACAAATAAATTCAATATGGTTGTAATAGTTTTAGGGCTTTATTTTTTAGCAATATTCCCCTATTCAAACTTGTATCCCCCTCCCCATAGTAATGTTGTAATAGTCTTAGATTTACTTTTACGCATTTTATCGCTTTGATATGCATGATAGTAAAATTAGGGTTTGTATGATAACCAAAAATCAAAACAATTAGCAAGACCTAAACACAAGACAAAAATGCATGAAAAATGACAATACAATGCACACAAGCACCCCTAGGGTTTCATCCACTTGTTGCCTTAAAAAACATGGCCATGGTATGCATGCTAGGTATCTTGGAAAAATTAAACAAAACAAAAAGATCATAGTCCCTCGATGACGCTATCTTGGTTTCCTATACAAAAATGATCTAGACCCTCAAAAACTTGCTAAGATACTTGGCACAATTGTTATCATGGTCATACGATGACCCACGCCTGTCCCGTTTAACATCCAAATACAAGGTTGTTTACCAAATACAATGGTAAAACAACATGTAAAAGGGTTAAAAATGTGTAGGAAAGATCTTTGAGTAGGGTAGACAACTCCTAGTTACTTGATCAAACTTGCAAAACATCCTCGCTATTTTTAAAAACACACAACACAATTTCAAAACATTTCCCAATAAACTTTCAAACATTGAAACATTTTTCAAAAGACAAACACCTTTGTATACATTCAAACAAGAATCATTACAAATGTTGCCTAAACAAAGACCTCTTTTCAAAATACTTTCAAAACCATGCACAAAAGCACCATTTCAAACAATTGA
Organism: Vicia faba; assembly: GCA_948472305.1. Classification (NCBI taxonomy): domain Eukaryota; kingdom Viridiplantae; phylum Streptophyta; class Magnoliopsida; order Fabales; family Fabaceae; genus Vicia; species Vicia faba. Next base: position 415,870,451 of record OX451738.1, read on the forward strand.
AAAGCAAAAGCAAGTGATCTAAAACAAGTAACTAAGAGCCCATGGAAAACCATGGATGAAAAGGGTGCTAGCACCTTCCCTTTTCATAATCTACCCCCCGAACCCAAAAACAATCTCAAAGGTCTTTCCTGTGCTTTTTGACCTTTCCTTTGGATAAAATAAAAAGTCGGTGGCGACTCTTGCTAAACCGAAACATTTGCGAATGCAAACGCAAAACCTCAAGTCAGTTCTACCACCACATCACAGAATTGGCGACTCTGCTGAGAAAATATCTAAAAGTAGGGTTACCTTAGGGTTTTAGATCACCTTTACATGCTTATCTTGCTTGGTTTGATTACTTTACATTTGGTTCTATTGTTTGGGTTTGAAATCCTCTACCCGGATTTGGGAAACATTCATAGGTAAATAGCAATACGTTGTGGAAACTGTGCGGGGTATACCAACATGGTTTAAGCAATAGCTATATTAGTGTGACATATTTTGTGGGTACCGATAGCCTTTGAGTTAATCATAGAATACGGGGCCGCTAAGTGATGTCATGAAGCACTAATGGACTTTTAGAACCTTTACTTGACCAACTTGGCCTTTTTAGGAGTAGTGAGATGACCGGCTTTGGTGCAGTCCAAAGTTGGTAGATACTAGATACTACACTCATTGAGGGTTGTTTTCTTGGAATATTTTGGTCGCCAGTGAAGTGGCTAAACTGAAACAATGAACACAGAAAATAATCCAGTGATATTGAGCTCCTTAGAACCCGGTTACTATTTACTAGGACAGGTTGAGCCAACTAAACTTCAAGAGGGTACTTACCTATGAAACCCCATGCAAGCCTGAAACTAGGAACTTGTGTGATTTGTTTGTACATATATACTTGTGCATGACATCATAAACATCATGAAGCATCATATGCATCCAGTAACCATTTCAAGGATTTGGATCTTCATCTTTGTTCATGTTTTGTAGGTAATGGATTCACTTCGCAGGAAAACTATCCAAGTCAACCTTGTAAGAATTCCTCCTCAACTCAAGGAGCTAGCTTCAAGGATTCCTGAGAGTTCTCCATTCACCGAGAGGCATGGCCGTCTTCTCAACTTAGTCAACACCAATATTGAGGAAGACATGGTGAAAGTTCTCTTCCAGTTCTTTGACCCTTTACACCACTGCTTCACATTTCCTGATTACCAGCTTGTGCCTACTTTGGAGGAATTTTCTCAGCTCTTGAGGATTCCTATTATCAATCAACTACCCTACAACGGTACGGAAAGAGATCCAAAGCCTGAAGATGTTGCTCAAGGCCTACACTTGCAACCATCTGATATCATAGGTCATTGGGAAACTAGAAGTGGTGTCAAAGGTTTCTTATCAAAGTTTCTGTTTCAGAAGGCCCAAAGCTGCTGGAATTCATTGGACTTACAAGCTTTTGAGGAGATTGTAGCTCTTCTCATCTATGGGATGGTCTTATTCCCAAACCCTGACCAGCTTATAGATGTCAATGCTGTCAAAATCTTCATGGCTCGCAACCCGGTGCCTACGTTGCTTGGGGACATCCTCCACTAATTTCACACTCGAACAATGAGGAAAAGAGGTGTTCTCATGTGCTGTATTCCTCTATTGGCAAGATGGTTTATTTCTCATCTCCCCCAATCAGTCTTAAAGAATGAGCAAGGTTTGAGGTGGTCACAACGATTGATGACTCTTACACATTCAGATGTTCATTGGTGTTCTTGATCCAGAGAAAATGTTATCATTATTGATCGTTGTGGGGAATTCCCTAATGTCCCTCTACTTGGCTTTAGGGGAGGCATTACCTACAACCCCTGCTTGGCTCTGAGACAGTTTGGGTATGCCCGAAGGGATGGCCCACATGATATGCTAATTCCAGACTTGGTTTTTGACTTCGACAACAATGATCAAGGACATCGACAAAGGTTTATCTGAGCTTGGAGAATACCCAACAAGGTGGACAGTAAGACATTGGGAAACAAGAATTTCATCCCTCTTGAGCCTTACCTCAAGTGGGTACGAACCCGCGCCCAAAGTCTTATGATGCCTTAACCCTACATTCTTCCTGTGATCAAAGAGCCTGTTATGGAAGGAGAGGTTCCATACACCCTCCTACATCCTGACATGCCAACATCACTTGAAGATTTACAAAGGAGTTGGATACAGCTCAAAGGAGAACGCGATACTTTTGAAGCCCAATTCTACGCAAGTGAGAAGAAGGTTTTGGAACTTACTCGTCAACTTCACGAAGAGAAGACTCTCAACACCTATATTACACCAAAGAGGATGCGCAACGTCTTTTTACATTAGAATTTTGTATTATTTTTCCCATGGGGCATTGATGTACTAACAAATTCTCTTATTAATATGACATGTGTTCCTTTTTGTTTACAACAAATTTGAACTTCTGAATCCTTGAATGCATTACATGAATACATATCATTCATCATATGCATAAGAAGGTCTTCACACCAGGTTTCCTTATCTCTCTGCTGTTTATTTCAACAAGATGGATATAGAGCAGACGGTCAAAGACTTACAAGCGCAAAATTCACAGTTCCAACAGCTACTCATGACCTTGGCTAAGGGTCAGGAGGAGCTCAAAACCTTGCTAGAAAAGGAAAAAGAGAAAAAGAAAAAGAAGAGGGTTGGTGTGGCTACCATGGGTAGAAGATTTGAAGGTCAAGCTAGAAGGGTCCTAGATTTCCCTTCAACATCTAATGAAGGGGTAGGAAAAGGAAAGGGAGTTGCAGTTCCATCTGAGTCTAAGGAAGAAGAAGAGGATGAAGACTATTCCGAACAACAGTACCCTCCTGCAGATGACAAATACAAGAATCTGGAAGAGCGTCTGGATGCCATGGAGGTACAAAGAGTGCCTGGGCTGCACTTTGAAGAGTTAGGGCTGGTTGTTGGGATTGTGATTCCCCCCAAGTTTAAGGTGCCTTTTTTTGCTAAATACGATGGTTTGTCTTGTCCAAAGATTCATATGCAATCTTACGTCAGAAAAATTCAACCTCATTCTTCTAACAAGGATCTGTGGGTCCATTTCTTCTAGGACAATCTTTCGGGGACACAGTTAGATTGGTTCTACCAGCTAGAGAGGTCTGATATGCACAATTGGGAGGATTTGGCAGCTACTTTCTACAGGAAGTATCAATATAATGCGGACTTAGCACCAACCCATACTCAATTATAGAGTATGGGCATGGTCTCAAATGAAGGTTTCAAAGAATATGCCCAGAAATGGAGAGACTTGGCGGGACGAGTACAACCACCCTTATCTGAGAGAGAGCTAATTGATATGTTCTTGGGTACACTGTCAGGCCCCTTTTTCAACCACCTGATTGGAAGTTCGTCTGCAGGGTTCACCGAGTTAATTCTAATTGGTGAGAGAGTTGAAGCCGGAATAAAGAGCGGGAAAATTCAAAAGGATGCATCTGCTTCCGCTGCCATCAAGAAGACTTTTCCAGCAAAGAAAGAAGTCTCAGATGTCTACTCCCAAAGAGGTCAAGGAAGAGTTGAGCGCCAGCCAGCGGTGGGGGCTGTAATGATTCAGAAGTCTGAAGCTGATCAACCTAGAAACAATCAACCCAGAACCAACCAAACAAGGGTGGAAAGGCCTGCACGGCAATTCACCCGGATCAACATGACTCCCGCTCAGGTTTTACCCCATCTCTTGAAGTTAAACCTTGCAAGTTTGAAAGAGGCTCCGAAGAATCCGAATACATCTTCTCCTTACTACCATTCAAATGCCAAGTGTGCTTATCATTCAGACAGCCTGGGGCACGACACCAACAATTGTTGGCCCCTCAAAAATAAGATTCAGGATTTAATAGATGCTAAAGAAGTTGATTCGACGCCCCTGAAAAGCCTAATGTGATCTCTGCTCTAATGCCAAAACATGGTCACAATGCCCATGCTGTTGAAGAGGATCTTTTTGTTGCTACTGTTGATAATTTGATGACTCCTCTACCGATAATCAAGTTGAATTTGCTGAGGGCTTGGATTTTCCCAGGATGTGAAGAAGATTGTTGCCTTTGTTCATCCTTACCAACTGACTGTCCATTATTGAAGTTAGGCATCCAATGCCTAATGGATAACCAAGAAATCCTTTTTTAAAAGACTCTTGTTACACCGACTCCTATCAATGATGTTTTGATAATTACCATATCCGCCAATCTTTCCAAGATCTCCAAAAGACCTGTTAAGATTACATCCGATCTGAAGATTGTACCTTTGAAGATAACCATGTCGGGGCCTATCCCGTACAAGCCCAACAAATCAATACCGTGGAACTATGGGGGAGAGATCTTTTACCATGGTGTTAAACAAATTGAATCAACTGAAGAGAGTTCTGATGAAGAGACTTCTGACATTGGAAACATTGCTGGAATGAGTAAGATCACCCGCAGTGGAAGAATTTTCTCTCCGGAGATTGCCCCTCCAAAGGCAATCTTCAGACCCTCAGCCGCTCCTAAGGTTACCCCTATACCGGTGAACATATCTGCGAGAACTCCAGTTATTGAAGAAGTAGTGACTCCTGTGGTTGTCCCCTCTGCTTCTGCTAACGATAGAGGGAAAGGAATCCAAGAAGAGCATGTCAGGACGAGGGCTCAGTCGTTGATCATCCCTGAGACCTCTCAAAAAGAAATGGAAGAGATTTTGAAAATAATCAAGAAAAGTGATTATAATGTTGTGGAGAAACTGGGGCAAACCCCCTCAAAGATCTATATGTTGGCCTTGCTTCTTTATTCGGAAGCTCATGCCAAAGCTTTGATCAGATTTTTAAAGACGGCCCATGTGCCCCAGGAAACCTCCACGGACCAGTTCCAGGAATGTGTAGCTAGCCTAACAGCAGACAATGGTTTAAGATTCTCCGATGCTGATCTAACAATCAAAGGGAGAAAGCATAATGACGCTTTGCATGTCTCAGTGGAATGCATAGGGACTACTCTAGCACACGTACTGGTAGACACTGGTTCATCGCTAAATGTCTTGCCAAAGAAGGCATTGGATAGGTTGGATTGTGAAGGTTTAACTTTGAAGCCCAGCAACATCATTGTCAGAGCCTTTGATGGTTCTAAAAGGATGGTCCACGGGTAGGTGGACATCCCGATTAAAGTGGGAACTGAAACCTTCAACTCCACATTCTATGTTATGGACATTCGTCCTTCCTATTCTTGCTTGTTGGGAAGACCCTGGATTCATCATGCTGGATTCGTCACTTCTACTCTGCATCAGAAGCTCAAGTACCCTGTCCAGGGAAAATTGTAACCGTTCACGGTGAAAAGGAATACATGATAAGCCATCTAAATTCTTTCCGTTATGTAGAATTGGATGGGTAATTCATCGAAACCCCCTTCCAACACTTCGAGGAAGTTTCTGAGGAGATTGCAGCAACCAAGACAATGTCTTTTGTACCCATGATTACCCGACCTCTGCCTCGGATGTCGTCCCTCAAAGATGCAAAGGCTGTGATTGAAGAAGGATGAAGCATAATCTGGGGGCAGCTTCCTGATTTTCCTTTCAAATCTGATAAGTTCGGTTTGGGTTTCACTTCTTCTGCTCAAAAGGCTATGCGTCGCTCCCGGGATGGAGGTCCACCAGTGAAGATCACCCATCATGGAGTCAATGCTTCCACCAGTGAAGATCACCCATCATGGAGTTAATGCTTTGGAGGATAGTGAAGAGGAGAGCAACCTGGAAGACTGGATTTTCCCTACTGCTGAAGGAGGACTGTGCAATTGGGAGGCAAAGGACTTTATTCCCATTACTTTCATCAATCAGTAATTTATCTTTCAAACATTTCTTTTGGTTTGTAATAATTCTTAAACAATTCGTACACTTTTAACCTTGTGCCTTACCCGAGGCACATAGGTCCATTTGTAAGGGTTTGATTTTTCATCTTCATATGCCATTTTAATGAATCATGGATGTTTTCATATATAAACTTTTGTGTTCATTGTCTTTCTTTTTACATTTTATTTGTTTAAAGGTGGCTATCCCTTACACACACCCACACTCACAAATGCAGGTACCATTCCATTCCGGATTCCATGGGTAACAATTATGCTATGACCTTCAGTGACTCTGAAGATCTGGTCAACCATGCCGAGTACGAAGGTGATGAAGACTGTGAGGTGCCTGGAGAATTGGCTAGACTGCTACAACAGGAAGAAAGGGCTATTCTGCCTCACGAGGAGTTGTTAGAGAGAATCAACTTGGGTACAAAAGAAGACAGAAAAGAAGTTAGAGTGGGTGCCAACCTAGAGCCAAATGTCAAGGAGCGCTTAGTTCAGCTGTTGAATGAATATGTTGAGATCTTTGCCTGGTCATACAAAGACATGTCGGGACTTGATACATATATTGTGGTTCATCGTCTCCCTACTAGAGAAGATTGTCCACCGGTTAAACAGAAAGTCCACCGCATGAGGCCCGACATGTCTGAAAAGATCAAAGCAGAAGTTATGAAGCAGTTCAATGCGGGATTTCTTGTTGTTACTTCCCATCCATAATGGGTTGCTAACATTGTGCCTATGCCTAAAAAGGATGGAAAAGTGAGGATGTGCGTGGATTACAGAGACTTAAACAGGGCCAGCCCTAAAGATGACTTTCCACTTCCGCACATTGACATCTTGGTTGACAATACAACTCAAAAAAAGGTATTTTCTTTCATGGACGGATTCTTAGGCTATAACCAGATCAAAATGGCCCCTGAGGACATGGAGAAAACTACTTTTTTTACACAGTGGGCTACATTCTGTTATAAAGTGATGCCATTCGGACTGAAGAATGCCGGGGCAACCTATCAACGCGCCATGGTAGCTTTGTTTCATGGTATGATACATCATGAGATAGAGGTCTACGTAGATGACATGATAGCCTGTTCACAAACGGAAGAAGAACACCTCGACCATCTGCAAAAGCTGTTTGTCAGGTTGAAAGAGTACAAGCTCAGACTGAACCCTAACAAGTGCACTTTCAGAGTAAGGTCCGGTAAACTCTTGGGTTTCATTGTCAGCAACAAAGGCATCGAGGTTGATCCTGCCAAAGTCAAAGCTATACAAGAAATGCCTGCCCCTCACACTGAGAAGGAGGTCAGAGGTTTCTTGGGACGCCTAAACTACATTGCAAGGTTCATTTCTCACCTAACATCTACCTGTGAGCCAATCTTCAAGTTGTTGAAGAAAGATCAGGTGGTTAAATGGAATGATGACTGTCAAATTGCTTTCGATAAAATCAAGGAGTATTTTCTAGAACCTCTTATCTTGATGCCACCCGTCGAAGGAAGGCCGCTAATCATGTATCTGACTATCCTAGAGAATTCAATGGGGTGCGTACTGGGCCAACATGACGAGTCTGGCCGAAAAGAGCATGCCATTTATTACCTTAGCAAAAAGTTGACCGATTGTGAGACCCGATACTCACTGCTCGAGAAAACTTGTTGCGATTTGGTATGGGCTGATCGTCGGCTAAGGCAGTATATGTTGACTCATACCGCTTTGTTGATCTCTAAGATGGATCTGATCAAGTACATCTTTGAGAATCCTGCTCTATCTGGAAGAATCACTAGATGGCAGATGATCCTAACGAAATACGATATACAATACAAGACCCAAAAAGCTATAAAGGGGAGTGTGCTAGCCGATCATCTGGCCCATCAAGCTGTCGAAGATTACTAATCCATGAGGTTCGACTTCCCCCACGAGGACATTATGACATTGGACAACGTTAAAGATAACAGACCGTATGACGGACCTGAACAAGGATCTCGATGGACCCTGTACTTTGATGGTGCTTCTAATGCACTTGGCAACGGTATCGGCGCGGTACTTATTTCTCCAGAAGGTTGCCATACACCTTTCACTGCCAGACTCTGCTTCAGCTGCACCAACAACATGGCCGAGTATGAAGCTTGTATCTTTGGTCTCAAGGCCGCTATTGACTTGGGAATCAAATCTTTGATTGTATTTGGGGACTCAGCTTTGGTTATCAGTCAGATCAAAGGAGAGTGGGATACTAAACATCCAAACCTCATCCCTTACAAAGAATATGTCTTGACATTGTTACCACATTTCGAGCAGATTACCTTCGAGCACTTCCCGCGAGAAGAAAATCAGCTAGCGGATGCTCTAGCTACAATGTCATCCATGTTTAAACTTAACTGGGATAATGAGACTCCCCAAATCACCATTTAACAGATGGACGAACCTGCACATTGTCACGAGATTAATACCGAAGAAGCAGTGGACCGACCATGGTTTCACGAAGTCAAAAGGTATCTCGAGGCTCAGGAATACCCTGAAGGAGCTTCAGTCAACGACAAAAAGTTCTTAAGGAGATTCTCAGCTAAGTTCTTCCTGAGCAATGGTATCCTATACAAGCGCAATCATGATTGCATTCTGCTCCGTTGTATGGACAAGGTTAAAGCTGAGCAGATCATGACTGAATTGGAAAATGGTACCTTTGGCACTCACTCTAGCGGACATACGATGGCTAAGAAGATTCTACGGACAAGCTATTACTGGTCTACCATGGAAGCTGACTGCCATCAACATTCCAGAATTTGTCACAAATGCCAAATCTATGCGGACAAAGTACATATGCCTCCAGTTCCTCTCAATATCTTAACAGCTCCTTGGCCATTCGCGATGTGGGGAATCGACATGATTGGAGAGATCAAGCCTACAGCATCCAATGGACACCGCTTCATCCTGGTGGCCATTGATTACTTTACCAAGTGGGTCGAAGCTGCTTCCTTCGCATCCGTCACAAAGAATGTGGTTGCTCGCTTCATCAGGCAGAATCTCATTTGTCGGTACGACATCCCCGAAAGGATCATCACTGACAACGGTACAAACCTGAACAATACTATGATCACTGCTTTGTGCGAGCAGTTCCAGATTCAACATCATAATTCATCTCCTTATCGGCCAAAGATGAACGGTGTTGTCGAAGCTGCGAACAAAAATATCAAGAAGATCATACAAAAGATGACAGTCACCTACAAGGACTGGCATGAGATGTTACTGTTTGCTCTACATGGGTACCGTACCACGGCACGAACTTCAACTAGGGCAACACCCTATTCTTTAGTATACGGCATGGAAGCTGTTTTACCTATCGAGGTTCAGATTCCCTCCTTGAGAATCATGAAAGATGCTGGTTTGAGTGAAGACGATTCGATTCAGACCCGGCTTGATCAACTTAACTTGATTGACGAGAAGAGACTTACTGCTGTTTGTCATGGTCAGACGTATCAAAAATGGATGATCAAGGCATTCAACTAAAAAGTCAGATGCCAGATATATCAAGTCGGGGATCTTGTAATCAAGCGGATCATTTTGCCGCAAAGTGATCCCAGGGGCAAATGGACTCCTATTTACGAAGTACCATTTGTGATCAAAAACATCTTTTATGGTGGGGCAATGATATTAACCACCATGGACGGAGATGACCCCGCACCCTACGAACGCAGACATAGTCTAAAGATACTACGCATAAATGACCCGGCCAGTTGAAAACCCGAAAGGGCGACTTGGGCAAAAATGGGCATCCCGGTGAATCGAAAACCCAAAAGGGAGATTCAGGAAAAAAATAGGGATAAATAAATAAAAAATTATACACCCGGCAAGTTGAAAACCCGAAAGGGAGACTTGGGCAAAAAAGGGTTTCCCGGTGGATCGAAAACCCAAAAGGGAGGTTCAGGCAAAATTTAGGGAATTAAAGCGTATGACTATGTATCGTCGGATCACTTTAAGGACAATCTCTTCACAAACAAGCTCTGGGCTTCTGATCAATTCAATCATCTTCGGACAAAGAAACGAATGGTCAAGATTCTCAGAGTTACGAAGGCTATAGCAGAATGGGAACCCCATGGAATATTTACACATAGCCATCTTTCTTTGTATAAATTTTTCTCATTTTTATGACAACATTATCTTACTAGGATGTTTGTCTCCTTTGTACAAAATACTTACACAAAGTTAATACAAAGATACTTCAAAGTGCAGAAAAACTATTTGCCTTTTCTTCTTTTACACTTGTTTTATTTGAAAACGTCCAATGATTTATTAAATGAGCATATGCATTCGAATATAATCACTGTTTACAAATAAACAAAATGGGAAAGAATAATTACTGACAGGCTGAAAGTATAGGAAAATGTCTTTAGGCTAGTCCAAGGGAAATCCCCTGTAGTACATCATCTAGATCCCTAGCGGAGCTAAAACCTTGAAATATATATCCCCAGCAGAATTAAATTTCAAAATCCCCGCCAGAGTCGAAACTTCAAACTCCCAATCCCCGGAGGAGTTATATTTTCAAACCTTTGATTCCCATCAGAGTAAAGTTTTCAAGTTCCCAATCTCCAGCAGAGTAAACACTTTGAACTACAGACCCTCATCGAAGATGAAACCTTCTTCCCCAATGGAGTCAAATTTCCAACTATTAATCCCCAGCGGGAACCATTCAGATTTCCTCAAATTCCCCAGCAAGTTGTCTTAAAGTCTGAAAATCAACCAGATAACAGTTAACTTTTGTCTTATCCCAAACTAGGATAATTCCCCGGTAGATTGGCATACAACCCAAACTCCTGATCTCCCCAACAATATAGCTACTCCCCCAGAGTTTTTACTTACTCTCCAGCAGGAAGCCTTCTTCCCCACAGAGTCTTAACTCCCCAACAGAATGAAGATTCTCATTTTTGATTCCCCAGTGAAGTTGCCAGAGTCCTCATCACTCCCCAGCATGAATTCGTCAGAATTTTTAATCCCCTGCAGACCGAGGATTCTCATTCTTGACTCCTTAGCATGAAGTCCCCGAGGATTCAAATTCCCAAGAAGATTGAAGATTCTCATTCTTAGTTCCCCGCAGAAGCCATCAAAGTCTTCCTTATCTCCCAGCAGATCAAGGTTTTTCTTTCGTCTGATCCCCAGCAGAGTTCATTAGAGTTTTTCCCTATTCCCCAGCCGGATAAGGATTTCCTTTGTATAATCCCCATCCGTAGTCTTCAAAATTCTAGGGATTCCCCAAGCAGGTTTCTCAAAACACTTGACATTGTTCTCACAGCAGAATGTTTATCATCTCCAAAGACTTGAAGGGTCCCTATGCCCAGGAAAGTCATGAAGGATTCTCACATCCCCACAGAAGTTGTCAAAGTTTTTAGTAATCCCCGCGAGTTGCCAAGGATTTGTTATCCCCAACAGCAGTCAAGGATTTATTTTCCCCGACAGCAGCCAAAGGATTTTCATTATCTCCAGCCATCAAGGATTTATTTTCCTCAGCAAGACAGCAAACCAGCTTACATGCGCATATATTAAATTCATATATCATGAAATACATTTATTGAATCATACATTTCATGCAACATAACTCTGTGTTTCATCTAACATTTTGCCCTTTTCAGGATAAGATTAACAGCTATCTTTAACAAATATTCAAAGATTTCAGATACAGTTCAGATACACTCCAGACACGGAAGTCATTATGTTACTTATTCAGATCTCTTATTCAGATACAGTATGGATACACCCCAGACACGGAGGTCATTCTATTACTCATTCAGAATTTCAAATCAAGATACAGTACGGATACGCTCCAGACACGGTAGCCATTCTATCACTCATTCAGACTTCAAAAATCAGATACAGATTAGATACACTCCAAACACAGAAGCCATTCTATTTCTCATTCAAATTCAACTATCAATTTCAAAGTACGGATACACTCCAGACACCAAAGTCATTCTGTCACTTTTTCAGATCCCAATTACAGTTCAGATACACTCCAGACACGGAAGTCATTCTGCTACTCATACAGATCTCAACTTCAAGATACAGTCCAAATACGCTCCATACATGGTTGCCATTCTGTCACTTATTCTGACTTTTTCCCCAGCCCAGAGATGCTCCAGACACGGATGTTATTTTGTTGCTTATTCAGATTTCAGATTCAGATACAATACAGATACACTCCAGACACGGAAGTCATTCTGTTATTCATTCAAGAATCAAATACAATTACAACTTGGATACGCTCCAGACACGGACGCCATTCCATTGCTCATACAGACTCAGTCTCCGGATACAGTTCAAATACGTTTCAAATACGGACACCATTCTGATACTCATTCTTTTGACTTACAACGTACAATTCAACAAACATTCTTGGATGGCGTCTTTAATCCCATCTCCAACAAGATTCTATCAACATCTCCAAATGGCATCTTTAAGCCCATTTCCTCAACTACATTTTGACGAGTGCAAATTTACAGGCACTCTAGTGTCCAATCATCTTTTACCTTTGAGTCAAAAACGGCAAACTCGCATATCTAACTCTTCAGGTTCAAGAAGATTGAACATGGGAAGCTGTTGTACCCCAAAACTTTCCCTCTCATTTTATCAAGATCTTCCTTACAAGACTCTTTGGACTCAAGACCAAATTAGGGTTTGCTCAGCTCAAGACATCTCCTTGCACTGATAACCTGAAATTAGGGTTTGAGTTTGCACAGGGATTTTTGGACTTTCAATTCCTAATGTGACTTTCATACTTCATGTTGGACCTATAAGATTTCCCATACCAAGTTTCAAGCTTTGAATCAAATTTTTGCCCAGTTAATTGGACAATTGACCTAAAAATCAACTATATTGGGGAAAAAGTCAACTGTGGCCAATTTAGAGTCAAACCTCATAATTATTTATCCACATAAACATTATAGACTCATATGAACCATTTGATCAAGTTTGGACCACAACTCCTCAAGAAATTTGATCAGATCATCAAAAGGGCAAAATGGTCATTTTCAAGGTTTTGACTACAGAATGGCAATTTCTGATTTCTAACCTAGCCAATGGAAAATTGGGTTCAAGCATGGATTGAAGGACTCAATGGCATCATCTTGACCTAATCACAAGGTTCAAAAGATCTCAAAAGCATTGGATTGACAAATGAATTTTTCAGTCAACTGATTAAAAATCAACTATACACTGAAAAGTCAAACTTTGACTTTTTGGTCAAGATCAAGTGCCAAGGGTCATTTTTCATCAAGATATGTCAAAACATGTAACTTGTTGACCAACAAACCTAATTTTGGAAATTAGGGTTTAAAATGGAAAATTTTCATAACTTAGAAATTTTCTAAGTTATGAAAATTTCTTATTTTTTCCCAACTTTTTCACCATGATGCAATTGGGTTAAAAGAAAACTTCCAACACGAAAGTTGTAGTCCTCCACAAAATCTACAACTTTGATTCACAAAGTTTTCCCAAAAGATACTTGGATCTCAAGTTATGATTTTGTGAATAAGGGTCCATGAAACTTTTAACTTAGTGAAATTTTACCCTAGTTTAGGCAGGATTTTGTCTATCTTCATGGCAACTTTTCACATAGTTCCAAGTGGAATCTCAAAATTCATTTCAAATATGGATTGTAGAGCATGTTACAAGCTTTTCAAAATGTCCAATAAATCTCCAAGATCATTCATGGTTAGGGAGAATCGAAAGTTTGAAAATGGAAAATCATCACTTTTGTCCAAGGCATTTTGCACCATGTTACAACTTGCAAATCAGTTTGGATCATGCTTGTACTTGGTTTACAGGTTCTAATCCTTTCTACACTCATAAATTAAATTCAAACACATTGGATTATGGCATTGTTCTGATCTATGAAGCATTATACAAATGTTTAATCCAAAAATGGCAAAAAGTTAACATTGCCACTTTGATAAAGGTCACTTTATGCAATTTTGTTTATCTTGAGCCATGGACCTGATTTCTTTATGAAAACAAAGTCCATGAATATCAGGAAATTGGTACCAACTATGTGCAGGGTTGGAGCTAGCCTGTACAGGCTTTGCCTTTGTCACTTCCCACATTTTCTTCAAAAACAAGCAAGTGTGCAAAAGTCAGCATAACTTGGTAATCTGATAAGAGCAAGCTTGGGGTTCATTTCAAACAAGTTTAAGACATTATCTCAAGCCAGAAACATGAGCTCTTAGCATCTAAAACACCCAAATACATCAAAACACCAAGTTCTTGTCAAAACAGGGCCATACCTGCAGAACTCAAGCCAAATCCAAATCCACTCGTGCGTTTTGCTTGGAATATTTTCAAACACATTCTAAACAATACACCTAAACTATCCAAGCCCTTATCAAGCAACTGTAACTCCATTTTCACACTTCACCATTTTTACTTTGAAGCTTTGCAGGTTGAGTTCTACAAGCACATCCAGGCAAATTCAAGGCAAGCCAAGCATTGGGAAAGGTTGAGTGAACTTCAGGCAAGCTAACACGACCTTTAGGCCTCATCAAAAACTCCTACATTGCTATATCCAAACTTAGCTGAAACAAGTATTTGTCAAGTTTCTATCTCTCTATTTAGGAATCATTAGGCTTAGGTTTGTGAAGAAAAAATGTAGTCCTCATTGCCCTTGAGCTGTACATATGCATAAAATTAATTTATGTTAACTGAGCTAGGAGAATTTAGATGTTGAAGTTGCTGAAAAAACTAGGTTAGAATTTAGGGCCAAGGAAATTCTCTCTGGTCTTTGAGAGTTAGATCAAGTTTTTTATTGAAAATTCTGGCTACAGATACTCAATGTCACGTCCAATGTTATGACACCGTATCTGACTTACTATATGACAGTAAATACAAAAGCAGTAAATAACACAGTCAATTGTTTACCCAGTTCAGTGTGCAACAACACCTACTCTGGGGGCTACCAAGCCAGGGAGAGAATCCACTATAAGAGATGTTAATTCAGGAATAAACCAACCAGTTTATCTCCTTCACTTAAGACCTACCCAATGCAATTCTAATCTAAGTACAACTTAAACCTGAGTTCCTACTCACTCCCCCTCAATCACAGCAGTGATACATAAACCAATTTGACTTGAGAATTGATGAAGACACTCTTCAAAACACACTCTTGATTAAGCTTCACAGCTTTTTAATCAAGTGACACAATCACTCGTGCTTCACAGCTTTGAGTGATGTACACAACTAACTTGACTCTGCTTCACAGCTTTAGTCAAGTAACATTCAAACACTCTTGCTTCAAAGCTTTGAGTGCTACACAACCCTTACAATTGAAACCTATTCCAAGACACTTATCACAATGATAATTGCTTGGAGTACAATACACAAATCTATACAGATTACAAACTTGATCTTCTAATCAATCAGCAGGGATAATTTCAAAAACCGCAGCTCTGTTGAATATATAGCAGCTGCAACTTCAGTTAGGGTTTCCAAAAACCTAGGGTTGATTCTGTTTGACCTTAAGACCAGGTCACAGTACTTCATTGATCAGGTTAGGATTGAGCTAGGTTACTCCTCAGAAAACGCAGGATTCTGTTTAGGAAGGACTGAGTTATTTCCTGAAAAAACTCAGACTTATCCAATCCTGTAATCCTGCTAGTTCAGAACAGGATGTTATAACATCTGTTATGACATCTGAGAAAACCTGTCTACTGATTAGCAAAGTGTGATCATTTTGCAAACATGCTCAGATACACACTTATAAACATCAGTATTTGAGTTACAATATTTTTCTGCATATGTACCTAAAGAGTTAGTACAACCTGAACTAGAATGTTATGACATCAGTCATGACATTCACACATACACTTGGAATTTACCAAAAATGCAAGCCAATACCTAAACACCTACAAACTCCCCCTTTGGCAGATTTTTGGCTAAAGTCCCTAAACAATCAGAGATAGATAGATAGCAGCAGAAATAAGTGACAGCAGAAAAATATAGTGTTAAGTACTAATTAAGCAGTACCAAAAATATTCTCCCCCACTTTAGCCACAAATGGGCCAAAGATTACATGTTTATAAAGTAATACAGTTATCCAAGACAAAATAATGAGATCAGCAGCAGACAACAGCAGAACATACTTCCAAACTCCACCAGCAACATCACCAAGCAGCAATCATCCTTCAAGTACTGTCATCAGACTCAGAGGAGCCACTTTCTTCAATGTTGAGCTGTCCTTCATCTTCTTCCCTCATGCTTGCTTCAGCTTCTTCCTTTTCTAGCTTGGCAATTAGTGCTTCTAGGGTCCTTTTTCTAGCATCCAGATCTTTGCAAGTTTCTTTTAAGACAGCTATGACATCTGATGTTTTGGACTGGCTCTTTGCAGACGATGTCTCAGCTGATGTTATGACAATGTCTGGAGCATGGGATCCCTGAAACAGTTTGTAGTGCAGGCCAAGGGCAGGGGCTCTTTTGCAGACTGTATCTCTTGCTACAAGTATGTCAGGATATTGTGCAAGGATGATTCCACAAATGAGGGAGGGAAAGGCAATTGGTCCTTTGACAGCATAACTGCCAGCATGCTTCAAGGTTTGTTCAAAAATGTACCTTCCATAGTCAAAGGCAGTCTTGGTTCCTACAGCATAGATGAATCTCCCCAATCCTGTGGAGATGGTTGATTTGTGATTTGTAGGCACCCAGTTTGCTGCACCTATTTTATGCAAGATAGCAAATTTCATGCTGAGTTTACTAGCATTCAACTTCCCTTTCAATGGCCAGCACTTTACTTGCCTGGCAGTGATGGTCAAGCATACTTCATTGTCAGTTGCCTCTAGATCAGGACAGTCCTTATTTGTTCTTCCAAGAAACTTGTTGATTTCTGATGGAGAGAACTTGACCCTTCTTCCTCTAACAAACACACTCTCAAAGTCAGTTGACCTCCCATCAGCGCAATCATTGGATAAGTTCACTACAAACTCTTTAACCAGATTTTCATAACATTTTCCAAACTTCATCACAGTCTTTATTAGCCCAGCATTCCTGATCAGCTCCATGATGTCTTTGCACTCCAAAGCATCATTGTTGAGTTCTCTCTCCAAGGCTATTCTTTTCAAGCAAACATACTTCCACCTGTTTGCATTATCAGGATGATGAAAGGAGATGTTGTTTGTTGGCACTTCAGGCACTCTAGCAATCTTGCTGGAGGGGAGCTTCCTTCTGATGGGAGTATTGTCAATGTCAACCTCAAATTCTGATTCAGAATCAGAAGTTTCAGGTTGTCTAGCAGTCTGTACCTGTGCCTTCTTCCCTTTAGTCTGAATTTTCTCAGCCAACCCTTCAGCCTTGGATTTCTTAGCATCAGGCTTAACAGTCTCACTACTCTTTCTTTTCATCAATCTCCTAGCAATGCTAGGGTTCACATTTGCAATCAGTTCATTATCTGAGTAATCTTCATCCACATCAATGATAGGTGGATCAGCAGCCTTTTGAATGTTGTCTTTTGGTGTCACAACATCCTTAGTGACATCTATATTTTCAGAACCTTCCACATTTGGACTTTCTGATTGATTCAAAGGGATAGAAATCCCCGGTACAGATTGGTTGCCACTCAGAATGCTAGAAACCAGTCTAGCAATAGCTTGGTGTACTTGAACTGATCCTTCTTTATTAGGTGTAGAAGACGAAGGAAGAGAAGAGTTACCAGAGATTGTAGCTTGAGCTCTTCCTGCATGTCTGGTCCGGAGCTTTTTGACTCTGGTTGGGTCAGTTGCCATCTCCCTGAGAGGAGTGACCTCAAGAACTTCAGATTCTAAGCATGTAGTGATTGCCCTAGAATCTTGATCAGATGATGATAATGATGAGTGAGACGAAGCCGCCATGGTGGAAGATGATGTCTGAGACATTGTGTTTAACGTTGAGTAGCAGTAGCAGTTTGAGAAAATTCTTTGATTGGGAGGAGAAAACAGGTTGCAAGGATGAGAGAGATAGGGAGTACAAGGGAGTCTTTTCGACTTCTGAAGGCTTTTGAAGGAATTGTGAGTGAATATGATTAACCCACTAAATATAGACTTAATAGAATTAATCCCTTCAACCCTTGTTTTCAGCAAAACTAATTGCTATAATTTCTCATGTTGGTGAATGCCCAATCTGCCCCTCAAATTTTCAAGTTGATTTCCAACAAGCACCTTGGTAGAAGAATCAGTTAGCTGAAGCTCAGAGAAACTATGTTTCAGTTTAAATGATTTCTTCTCTCCAAAGTCAATAGGGTTTGAGGAAATGTTGAATGTTTTCAGATTATCACACCACAATGTCACAACATCTTGTGTAACATTGTCTTCAGGTAGCATCTGTGTTGACCAGAATTTTTGAGAACAGAATTTATGAGACTTGTTCTTTGCCACATCACATATATTATCAGCCTGTAGTTTAGGAGTTCTTCTGACATCTTCCATAGGAATAGCTCTTTTCATTCCTTCAAGTTTATGCTGCCACTGTTTCATATCTTTTTCTTCTTTGATGATTTGACTCAAAGTGGGGATATCAGTGTTCTCAGGCTGCCACACATAACAGTTATTTTTGGATTTTATTCCTCTCATTACAATATCTAGTTTTTCATTAAACACTAGACATTCAGATCTTGAGAAGTTGACCATGAATCCTAGATCACATAATTGACTGATGCTGATGAGATTAGTAGTCAACCCTTTTACCAGCAGTACCTTATTCAGACTTGGAACTCCAGGGTAGTCCAAATTACCAACTCCTTTGATTTCTCCTTTAGCACCATCTCCAAAGGTCACAAAACTGGTGGTGTGAGGCATAACATTATTGAGGAGATTTTTGAATCCAGTCATGTGTCTGGAACATCCACTGTCAAAGTACCAATCTTCCTTTGCTGAGATCTTCAGGGAAGTGTGTGCTATCAGTGCAGTAGCCTTTTTCTTCCATTGAGGAGCGTGTGGTACCTTTTTAGACTTAGGTTTGACATCTGATTTCTGATTAGGATATCCATGTAGTCTGTAGCAAAAGGGCTTTATGTGACCATATTTCCCACAATGATGACATCTCCATCTTTGGTACCTCTTCTTCATGTGTCTCTGTCCCTGATGTTGAGAGTAATGTTGAGACATCTGGTTTGACATTTGCTTCCTGGTAACAAATTTCTTTGTTTCCACAAATCCTAGGCCAGATTTATTTCCCATATTTTGTCCAGCCTGAAGAATCTCTTCCAATTTGTCTGTTCCATTTGTCAACATCTTGACTGATTTGGTCATTTGATTCAGTTGTGAGTTCAGCAGTTGAACTTCTCCTTCTAAATGACTTATAGTTTCAAGATTTGCTCTCTTTTCAGCCTCCAGCTTTACAATGAGTTTTGATTGTTTCTCATTTTGCACACAGACTTCACCACTTCTGATACACAATTTCTTGTAGGTATCAGCCAGTTCTTCAAATGTTACTTCTTCATCACTGGTGTCACTTTCAGAAGTACAAACACTAGTTAGGGCAGTAACTAGTTTGGCAGATTCTTCTTCAGAATTGCTTTCTGAATCATAGTCAGACCAAGTAACAGTCATTCCTTTCTTTTGCTTCTTAAGAAAGGTAGGACATTCAGCTCGAATATGTCCATATCCTTCACATCCATGGCATTGAATTCCTCTGCCTTGGTTTTCCTTATCTTCTGATCTTGGTCTTCTGCTGGAACTGTCAATGTCAGAAGGAATGTTATGAACATTTGACCTTGACTTTGGGTCCATTATTTTGATGAGCCTGTTGAACTGTCTTCCAAGCATGGCAATGGCTTCTGATATGTTTTCTTCTTCATCCTCCTTGTGTTCAACATCAGTGTTGGTTACAAGTGCTATGCTTTTGTTCTTCTTGTCACCATTATCAGTGATCCCCATCTCAAAAGTCTGAAGAGACCCAATAAGTTCATCCACTTTTAACTTGCTAATGTCCTGGGCTTCCTCTATGGCAGTTACCTTCATTGCAAATCTTTTAGGCAAGGATCTGAGAATCTTCCTCACAAGTTTTTCTTCTGACATTTTTTCTCCCAGTGCTCCTGAGGTGTTGGCAATCTCCAAGATGTTCATGTGAAATTCATGGATGGTTTCATCTTCCATCATTTTTAGATTCTCAAACTTAGTGGTCAACATCTGAAGCCTTGACATCTTTACTTTGGAAGTGCCCTCATGAGTAGTTTTGAGGGTGTCCCAAACTTCCTTGGCCAGTTCATATTGATGTACTAATCTGAAGATGTTTCTATCAATTCCATTGAACAAGGCATTTAAGGCTTTTGAATTTCCCAGAGCTAACTCATCTTCTTCTTTACTCCAATCTTCCTCAGGCTTCAGACTGATTGTCCCATCTCTTTCAGTTATGGTGGGATGAATCCATCCTTTGTCAGCAGCTCTCCAAGCCTTTTTGTCCAGAGATTTTAGGAAGGCAATCATACGAGGTTTCCAGTAGTCATAATTAGTTCCATCCAGAATGGGTGGTCTGTTTCCAAAAACTCCTTCTTTGTCCATAGTGCCAGAAAGTGATATCCCTAGATCTCACCCAGTAATACAGGCAGGGTGCCTGCTCTGATGCCAATTGAAAATTCTGGCTACAGATACTCAATGTCACGTCCAATGTTATGACACCGTATCTGACTTACTATATGACAGTAAATACAAAAGCAGTAAATAACACAGTCAATTGTTTACCCAGTTCAGTGTGCAACAACACCTACTCTGGGGGCTACCAAGCCAGGGAGAGAATCCACTATAAGAGATGTTAATTCAGGAATAAACCAACCAGTTTATCTCCTTCACTTAAGACCTACCCAATGCAATTCTAATCTAAGTACAACTTAAACCTGAGTTCCTACTCACTCCCCCTCAATCACAGCAGTGATACATAAACCAATTTGACTTGAGAATTGATGAAGACACTCTTCAAAACACACTCTTGATTAAGCTTCACAGCTTTTTAATCAAGTGACACAATCACTCGTGCTTCACAGCTTTGAGTGATGTACACAACTAACTTGACTCTGCTTCACAGCTTTAGTCAAGTAACATTCAAACACTCTTGCTTCAAAGCTTTGAGTGCTACACAACCCTTACAATTGAAACCTATTCCAAGACACTTATCACAATGATAATTGCTTGGAGTACAATACACAAATCTATACAGATTACAAACTTGATCTTCTAATCAATCAGCAGGGATAATTTCAAAAACCGCAGCTCTGTTGAATATATAGCAGCTGCAACTTCAGTTAGGGTTTCCAAAAACCTAGGGTTGATTCCGTTTGACCTTAAGACCAGGTCACAGTACTTCATTGATCAGGTTAGGATTGAGCTAGGTTACTCCTCAGAAAACGCAGGATTCTGTTTAGGAAGGACTGAGTTATTTCCTGAAAAAACTCAGACTTATCCAATCCTGTAATCCTGCTAGTTCAGAACAGGATGTTATAACATCTGTTATGACATCTGAGAAAACCTGTCTACTGATTAGCAAAGTGTGATCATTTTGCAAACATGCTCAGATACACACTTATAAACATCAGTATTTGAGTTACAATATTTTTCTGCATATGTACCTAAAGAGTTAGTACAACCTGAACTAGAATGTTATGACATCAGTCATGACATTCACACATACACTTGGAATTTACCAAAAATGCAAGCCAATACCTAAACACCTACATTTATATCATTGAAATCGTGATTGAAAATGCTATAACTTTTATGTTTTGAGTTTTTAATTTCATGCAACAACAAGAGAGAACAGGTTTCAAGTTCAGAAGCGCGCGTGTTTGGTCGTTGGCCAGAGGACAGGGACGAAGGACATTGAGCTTGGGCTTGTTTGCTTCTGTTTTTAACACCCCCTAGCTTACTTTTTACACCCCCTTGGCTCATTTGTTTTATTTTTATATTTTTTCCATTTATTTTTATATTTTTTTACTTTTATTATTTTTTCTAAATATTAAAAATCCCCTAAAATGTTTCCTTAATTTTTACATTTTTATTTTATTATTTTTATTATTTTTTTATGACAAAAAATAGTTTATTAGGTTAAATACTTTTATTTTCCTAAATAAATTTGTAAATAATGCCAAAATATTATACATTTTTATTTTTATTATTTATATACTTAAATTGATATTTTCTTACAATATTTAATTTTTTTAACATTTTTATATATTTTTATTTATTTTCTTGTACAAAAAATGAATAAATAAACAATATAGAATATATTTTCTTAAAACAAAAATTAGGGTTTCCACCCTTTCCAAAAAAATAATCATTTTTATTTTCCCTTATTTTGAAGACATTAAATAAACTTATTTTTACATACATAAAAATAATACAAAAACATTTTTGCATATTTATATTTAATTGCATATTTAAATATTTACTTATTTATTTATTTGTACATATAAATTCAATATGGTTGTAATAGTTTTAGGGCTTTATTTTTGAGCAATATTCCCCTATTCAAACTTGTATCCCCCTCCCCATAATAATGTTGTAATAGTCTTAAATTTACTTTTACGCATTTTATCGCTTTGATATGCATGATAGTAAAATTAGGGTTTGTATGATAACCAAAAATCAAAACAATTAGCAAGACCTAAACACAAGACAAAAATGCATGAAAAATGACAATACAATGCACACAAGCACCCCTAGGGTTTCATCCACTTGTTGCCTTAAAAAACATGGCCATGGTATGCATGCTAGGTATCTTGGCAAAATCAAACAAAACAAAAAGATCATAGTCCCTCGATGACGCTATCTTGGTTGCCTGTACAAAAATAATCTAGACCCTCAAAAACTTGCTAAGATACTTGGCACGATTGCTATCATGGTCATATGATGACCCACGCCTGTCCCGTTTAACATCCAAATACAAGGTTGTTTACCAAATACAATGGTAAAACAACAATGTAAAAGGGTTAAAAATGTGTAGGAAAGATCTTTGAGTAGGGTAGACAACTCCTAGTTACTTGATCAAACTTGCAAAACATCCTCGCTATTTTCAAAAACACACAACACAATTTAAAAACATTTCCCAACAAACTTTCAAACATTGAAACATTTTTCAAAAGACAAACACCTTTGTATACATTCAAACAAGAATCATTACAAAGGTTGCCTAAACAAAGGCCTCTTTTCAAAATACTTTCAAAACCACGCACAAAAGCACCATTTCAAACAATTGAAAAGCAAAAGCGAGTGATCTAAAACAAGTAACTAAGAGCCCATGGAAAACCATGGATGAAAAGGGTGCTAGCACCTTCCCTTTTCATAATCTACCCCCCGAACCCAAAAAAAATCTCAAAGGTCTTTCATATGCTTTTTGACCTTTCCTTTGGATAAAATAAAAAGTTGGTGGCGACTCTTGCTAAATCGAAACATTTGTGAACGCAAATGCAAAACCTCAAGTCAGTTCTACCACCGCATCACAGATATCAATAAGGTAGTATGGGTCAGCATATACTGTCTTAGCCGGCGAGTAGCCCATGCCAGAGTGCAGCAAGTTTTCTCGAGCAGTGAATATCTGGTTTCACAGTCGGTAAAATTTTTGCTCAGGTAGTCAATAGCGTGCTCTTTTCGGCCAGACTCGTCATGCTACCCCAATACACACCCCATTGAATTTTCTAAAACAGTCAGATACATAATCAACGGTCTTCCCTCGACTTGTGGCATCAATATAAGAGGCTCTTGTAAGTATTCTTTGATTTTGTCAAAAGCAATTTGGCATTCATCATTCCATTTGACCACTTGATCTTTGTTCAACAGTTTGAAGATTGGCTCACAAGTAGCTGTCAGGTGAGAAATGAATCTGGCGATATAGTTCAAATGTCCCAAGAATCCTCTGACTTCCTTCTCGGTACGAGGTGCAGGCATCCCTTGTATTGCTTTAACTTTGGAAGGATCGACCTCGATACCTTTGTTGTTGACGATAAAGCCTAGGAGCTTAGCAGACCGTACCCCGAATTTGCACTTGTTTGGATTCAACCTTAGCTTGTACTTCTTCAGTCTCTCAAACAGTTTTTGTAAGTGATCAAGATGCTCTTCTTCTATTTGAGATTTGGCTATCATATCATCCACGTAGACCTCTATTTCATGATGTATCATGTCATGAAATAGAGCTACCATGGCACGCTGATAGGTTGCCCCAACATTCTTTAGTCCGAATGGCATCACCTTGTAGAAGAATATGCCCCACTGTGTGACAAATGTTGTTTTATCCATGTCCTCAGGCGCCATTTTGATTTGGTTGTAACCTGAGAATCCGTGCATGAAGGAAAACACTTTGTATTGTGCCGTATTATCAACTAGGATATCAATGTGGGGAAGTGGAAAATCATTCTTAGGGTTTGCCCTATTAAAATCTCTGTAGTCCACACACATTCGCACTTTACCGTCTTTTTTGGGTACGGGAACAATGTTGGCAACCCATTGAGGGTAATAAGTGACAGCTAAGAATCCAGCGTTGAATTGCTTCATGACCTCTGCTTTAATCTTTTCTAACATATCAGGCCTCATGCGGTGAACCTTTTGCTTTACTGGCGGACAATCTTCTCTTGTAGGCAGACGATGTATCACGATATCCGTATCAAGTCTCGACATGTCTTCATATGACCAAGAAAAGACTTCAACGTAATCATGTAAAAACTGAATCAGACGCTCCTTGACCCTAGGTTCCAGATTGGCACCCACTTTAACCTCTTTTTTGTCTTCTTCAGTACCTAAGTTGATTTTATCCAAAGTGTTGTACCCCAAAATTTGCCCTCTCATTTCTCAAGGAATCACCCTGGATCCTCAAGTTTGCTTTCATCCAATTCCAAGCCTTGAATTATCAATTTTTCCAAGCAAACCATTCACAAGGGCAAAATGGTCATTTGCATACTGAGAAGTCTAACTTTGACTTTTGGATCAAAATCAAATCTCAAAAATCATATTTCATCAAGACATGTTGGAGTATGAAGTTTGTTTCATCAAGAATTTCAAAAGTCAAAACTACTTTGAAGAAGTCAAAATTCTAAATACTTAGAATTTTTTTCTAAGTATTTAAGAAAATATGACAAGCTCAGAACTTCTGACCAGATTATCACCATAAAGCTCAGCAAATTCTGGATATTCTCAAGACAGAGTTTGGTCAGAACTTCTGGGCAAGTTTTCACAAAAGCTCAGTCAGAGTTTGCTAGGGTAATTCAAAGAAGGTTAAGGAGCGTGCTGCAAGCTTTCTAGAAAGTCTGAAAGATCCTTCAGAACATGCTGGAGCAAGAAGATAAGAGGATCAGAAGATGGGATGCTACGCTGAAGCAGAACTTCTGATCCAGAACTAAGCCTTGGTGTAGAGTTTCACGTTGAAGGATTTCTGGTTGTGATAAGTCTCATCATCATTTAATGCTCATTTAATGCTCACAACCACCTTCTGAGTCTTTATCCAAATGATTTTCACCACGTGTACCTCTAGTGTCTTGGGATATCAACTTTGCTACTAAGCCCATGCTTTGCTTTTTGCTTTTCCTTAATTCCTGCTGACAACTACCATGCTTGCTTCAAAAACAATGCAACACTTCAGCACATGAAGGCTATATTCAACGCTTTGGTTAGAACTTGACCAAATCCCAAAAACCTTGTTTATACAACCTGCTGCAGACCTATGACCAACAGTTGGTTCAGCCTACGCCTGCATCCCATGATTTCACCAAACTAGCATACAAAAATTGTGATGAAAAAGCAAAGGAACAGGATGCCAAAACAGGTTCAAATCGCATTTGTTTCCCCCCTAAAATCACAGCAAATTCATCTATAAATACTTGGCTCCATCACACGTTCAAGTGGCTGGCTTTTAAAGAGAGAGATTGGCCAAAAGAGAGAAAAGGAAGTTGTGAAACCTTCATAAAAATCCAGATTTATCACACACAAAAATAAACCTTTGTTCTTCCCTTGAAACCAAAGAACACAACCACTCTTCCATTTATCTTGCTGACTCAGAACATCCAAAGGAAGCCACTCAAAGCTCCAAGCACGCTCCAGGTTCAAGGTAAGTCCTTCTGAATTTGCTTGTTTTTTCATTCTAAACATTATTAACATGTAAATATCATAGTATTAATGTTGTTTATATCATTGCACGATTAGAAAAAACCATGGATCAGAACTTCTTGATTAGGCCTAGACTCAGATTTAGGATTAGAACTTCTATGAACTGTTGTGCTGTTTTTTCTTCTGACTTGCTGTTTGTTAAAAAATGAATAAGTTGCTGACGTGCTGATTAATATGAGAAAAGAGTTGAAATGTAATATAGAACTTCTGATTTTCACATGTTGATAACACACAGAACTTCTATGATTTTTTCTCACTGTTAACACATACTGAACTTATGATTCTTATATGCTGATAACGCATTGAACTGCTAATATTCACTCGCTGGCTCAGCACAACATTGAACTTCTGATGACTCACTCACTGCTATAACACAGCACAGAACTTCTGAGTTCTCCTCACATGTCAAATACGCTGAACTTCTGATGTTTCCATCATCTATTTTCAAACACTCTGAGTTTCTGATTTTTACATGCTGACAATATGGAACTTCTGACTTTTGGTTCACTGGTTGAACACCACCCATAACCTTTGTGTTTTCCCTCTAACATTTTTGCAGGACCTCAGAGTTTACCAATCCAGAACTTCTGAATCCACTGACGTCTCCTACTGAGTCACAGCGCTCTTGGCCTCAGAACTTCTGATCCTAGTTATTCTTCTGGCAGCAGCACACTGTTTCTATCTTGCATTTATTTTCCTTTTCATCATTTTAATATTAACATAAAAAACATAAAAATATTTTCCTTTTAATTTATTTCCTTAAGACAAAAAACATTTCCTAAACAAATCCATTTCTTTCTTGTATTGTACATTTCAATATGGTTGTAATAGATAACTAGGACTTATTTTTACTTGTAACCCTCATTCATAAATATGTACCCCTATCCCCTAAATATTGTAATAGCGTAGGACTTTACATTTCTGCAATTTATCGCTTTCAAATGTAAATGCTAGTAATTAGGGTGTGTATGGAAAGACATGAAATTGACAAATAGATCACCCTAATCAAGACTAAATGCATTCAATCAAACACACTTGGCACACATGCACCCTTAGGGTAATCTCACTTGTTGCCTTACAAAAATGGCCATGTTATGCATGTGGGATGTCTTAGCACAAACAAATAAAAAATACAAGATCATAGTCCCTCGATGACGCTATCAAAGTTGCCTTTCAAAATGATCTTAGTCCCTAAAGGAAAGTGCTAAGTCATCTCACAACATTGCTATCATGGTCGTACGATGACCCAATGCCCGTCCCTTCACATCCAACGATGGGGCTTCTTACCAAAACAATGGTAAGGTAGCAACATCTAAAGGAGGAGAAAAAGAACATCTAAGACCTTTTGAGTAGGTAGATTACTTTTAGTTGCTTGCTCAATTTCAAAACAAATATCCTTGCTATTTTCAAAAACAATCACATACACTTTCAAAACACTTTCGAAACACTTTCCAAACGTGAAATATTTTCAAAAGCTCAACACTTTGTATACGTTCTTACGAACGAGAACTATTACAAAGTTTTCCTAAATGATGGAACCTTTTCAAAATACTTTCAAAACCACACAAAGCATATTTTTTCAAACAAAAGCAAGTGATCTAGCAAGTAACTAAGAGCCCATAGAGAACCATAGATGAAAAGGGTGCTAATACCTTTCCTTTTCATAATCTACCCTCCGAACTCAAGAAAACATCTCTAAAGGTCTTTCCTGTGCTTTTTCACCTTTCTTTTTTGGATAAAAGAAAAGTCGGTGGCGACTCTTGCTAAACCGCAACATTTGCAAACACAAACGCAAAACAACTCAAGTCAGTTCTCCCACCGGATCACAGAACTGGCGACTCTGCTGGGGATGAAATTTTAAAGTGGGGTTATATTAGGGTTATATCACATTTACTTTCCTTCATTTGTTTGAATTGCTTGCTTTACATTATTGGTTCCTTGCTTGGGTTTGTTTTGATCCTCTACCCGGATCTGAGGCACCTTTTTAGGTAAGTAGCAATAGATTTTGGAAATTGTACGGCATAGACCGATATGGTTGAAACAATGGCTACGTTAGTGTGGCACATTTTTTGGCACCGGTATCCCTTGTGTTGAAACGAGGAGAATACGTGGCTGCTGAGCGGTGTCATGAAGCACTAACTGACCTTAAAACCTTACTTGACCAACTTGGCCATTAGAACGTAGTGAGATAACCGGTTTCAGTGTAGAGCTTAAAATTGGTTGATACTCGATGCTACACTCATTGAGACTGGACTTTTGGGATATCTCGGCTGCAAGAAAAGATTGATTGAGCTGAGACAATGCCTAAAAGAAAGGTCAGTGATATTGAGATCCTTTAGAACCCGGTTACTTTTAACTAGGACAGGTTGAGCCAACTAAACTTCAAGAGGGTACTTACCTATAAGACCTCAAGCAAGCCTAAAACATAGGGATTTGTTTGCTTTGTATGTATATACTTATTTGTACATAACATCATAACATCATACCATAGCATTTCCTTAACCATTTCAAGGATCTCGAGGGCCTATGATGCAAGGTCACGTTGAACCAGACGTCTACCAAAGGGCAAGAGGATTTATTTTCCTCTAAACAAACGCCATCAAAGATCAAGTACAACAACTTGAGTCAAGGGCTATGACCCACTTGACATGGTGAGCTTGATTCTTGTGGAAAGACATCCACCAATACAAAGTTCTCCAATCAAAGCTGTTGATCGAAGTTCAACTTCTAACTTTTTCTTGTGTTTACCCCGCGAGATCCTTGAAAACATGCATCCACATATCATGCATCATATAATGACAGGTTTCTCCCACACATGTATCCTTATCTTTCTACTATTTATTTTAGTAAAATGGATATGGAACAAACAATGAAAGATCTTCAAGCTCAAAACGCTCAATTCCAACAAATGTTCTTGGCTATGGCTAAGGGGCAAGAGGACTTGAAAACTCTCCTTCTTAAAGACAAGAGGAAGAAGTCCAAGAAATCAGTAGGAATCCTGAACTCGAGAAGAAGACCTGGAGGACCAGTCAAGAGAGCTCTAGATCTTTCAACTCCATCCAACATGGGGGATAGTCTTGAAGAAGACCACAATTTGGAGATTGATAAAGTTGAAGCTGACTACTTCGAGGAACAATATCCTCCCACTGATGACAAGTACAAACAGTTGGAGGGTCTCCTCAGTGCTATGGAGATTCAACAGATACCTGGCTTGGATTTAGGAGACATGGGTTTGGTTTCTGGAGTGGTCATTCTGCCAAAGTTCAAAATCCCTACTTTTGCCCTGTACGATGGAGTCTCTTGCCCTAAGATGCACTTAAAGTCTTATGTCCGCAAGATTCAACAAGACACAACTGATTCGAAGCTTTGGATCCATTTCTTCCAAGAAATCCTAGTAGGGACTCAACTCGAATGGTTCTATCAATTGGAGAGTTCTCGCATTCACACCTGGGAGGATTTAGCTGCTGCTTTCTGTAAGCAGTATCAGTACAATGCTGATCTTGCACCAACTCGTGTGCAATTGCAGAACATGACCATGGGTTCCAACGAGAGCTTCAAAGGGTACGCCCAAAAGTGGAGAGATCTGGCTGGTAGGGTGCAGCCCCCTTTAACTGACAGGGAGCTGATTGACATATTTATGGGAACTTTGACAGGGCCTTTCTTCAAACACTTGATCGGAAGCTCCTTAACCGGGTTCACCGAACTAATACTGATCGGCGAAAGAGTCGAAGATGGCATCAAAAGTGGAAAGATTCAAGAAGCTACACCTTCTGATGCTTAGAAAAAGCCATATAATGGGAAGAAAGAGTCCAATGCTGTGTACAGTCAAAAGAGTCGTCGTGACCAACACGTGGGGGCAGTGCTGATCTCTGGTTCTGCGTCACACCGACAATAGCAACGGGGAAATCAACGAAGGCCAGACAAGCCCAAAAGACAGTTCACCAACATCAACATGCCGCTGTCTCAAGCGCTACAACACTTGTTGAGGATGAATCTGATTGCATTGATAGGACCTCATCCAAACCCCAAAACTTCTTCTCCTAACTACAATCCTAATACAACATGTGCTTATCATTCTGACAGTCTCGGGCATGACACTAACGATTGTTGGGTATTGAAATACAAAATTCAGAATTTGATTGGCGCCAAGGAGATCGAGTTTGATCCTCCGGAGACTCTAAACGTGATCACTACTCCTATGCCAAGACATTGAGAGCGTCTTGTTCATTTTG
Organism: Vicia faba; assembly: GCA_948472305.1. Lineage (NCBI taxonomy): Eukaryota > Viridiplantae > Streptophyta > Magnoliopsida > Fabales > Fabaceae > Vicia > Vicia faba. The sequence continues at coordinate 415,900,556 of OX451738.1, forward strand.
AATTTTCAATTGTAATTTCTTTTGTTATTCAAACAATTACCTATTAATGTCAAACTTTGTTTCATTAATGCATTGCATATGTTTTTCTTGATTTGATCCACTCATTTTCATTACATTTAAACTATGCTTTTTACTCTCTTTATGACATTCAACTCTTGCTAAAAGTTACAATCCTTTAGAGGGAGGATGACGAAAACAATGCCATAATCTCATACAGTATGATTTTGGACAGACCTTGATGACGATGTACAAGAATTCTTTCAAATCCTAAACACTGGAGTTATAAGGAAGATAATCCCTAGTCAACCCCTTCGAGCCAAAGAAGTAGAAGTTTTCTGTTTTAACACAGATTGAAACCTTTAATCAAAACCTGGGGCAGGGTAGTCTCTCAGTTAATTCAAATGCGCATTCAAATTGCAAAATCTCATTTCGTAATACAACGAATGACATCAAAAAAAAATTCCTCTGGGATCAAAGACAGTGATGGTTCCCTATCACATAGGCAATCATTATCTCTCAAAAAGAAAAGCCCACTAAGTCAAAACCTGCGAAGGAGGCTTAAAGAAAACTAGGGCATCCCGCTTGCTGTAATCTCAAAACAAGAACAGTCAGGCAAAAATCATGGATAACAAATCAAAAAGAGGTCACTACAAATCCTCAACAACATGAAAAAGGTTGCAAAAAATGATTGCCTTCCGATAAACTTAACTTGTCTGAACCATCACCAAAACGTCATTCCAGACTCGATTGGAGTTCAAACGTATAATTAAATGAGCTTAGGACTGAAGAACATCACGAAGAACGGGCGGGTACAAATACACTTTGAGCCTTTATCCTTTGTTTCTTAAACCGTGAACTAAGCCACGTTACAACCCTTCAAAAGTCCTAATTGAAGCATGGGTTAGTTCGAAAGCATATTGTTACAAAAGGTATCCTGACTCCTGTACGGCTTTACTCTAAATCCAGAGTTGAATTACAAACTTCTTTACTTGCTAAAAACGCATTTTTCAAAACTTCAAGACAAGCATAAACTTTGCATTACTTTAATATCACAGTTTGCATTTGGCTATTTGTTTGACAGCGGAGAAATTCACACAATGAATATCCGATGAATGAAAGCTCTCTCAATGAACAAAATCACTTCAAAAAGGATGACACTTCCATTGACAAATCTCCTATCAACAAGCGGGCATGACATGTCACTATCCAGCACACCTGGGGCAGTCCAGTCAATATTCCAAGAAATCTCTCAAAATGAAGAGTAACAAGGGGCAGACCTCCATCTCCGTCACGTGGGGCATTGAATGTCAATCCCAACAAAGGGTTACATACAATCAAACATTTTCTGGCAATGCCACAAACACTAGATACTAGGGGAAATGACAAGTCTCCCCAAATTCCTTCTCATAGGATAATTTCCAAGCAAGAGTTTAATCTCTGAAAGTCGTTCCCCAGCTGAGACGACCTCAAGAGTCCTCGAGGACTTTCCCCAACAAAGTCGTCACCTCTCTAACAGACCGACAACAGGGTTTATTTCCCCAACAAATGACAGGATTCCCCAATTTGAGTTTGCCTCTACAACTACTATAAATCAAAGGACCATAACTCCCTTCCCCAGTAGACTACTCTACAATCCCCAACAAGTTATTGTGAAACTTGGACCCGACCAGATATCAGTTCAACTTCGACCACAATAGAGAAACGGACAACCGAGACTCCAGAACTCTTTTCCCCAAGCAGGACTCAACACTCTCCAACAGAGTTCTCAATACTCCCCAGCGGAACTTCTCCTCAAATAACAAAACAGGAATCCCCAGTTGGAAACATTCTAAGCAAAGTTTGAAGACACACCAACTCTTCAACAATAGTCCAGGATTTACCGACTCCCCAGCATTTGTCAAGGATTTATTTTCCCATACAAAAATACATTCATTTTACATGTCACATTTCATACATCCAATTTGCATACATGATAAAGTGCATACGACATAATCTCATTTATTTTCAGAACATCATGACATCATGCATGTCATGCATCATGACATTGCATACAACTAATGTTTTACCTTTTTCAGGAAAAGGTCAATCAACATATGGCTACCAGCAACCTTTTCAAGTTCCAAATTATTACCTGTAACAAGCCAAGAAAGCTATCTGTGAATGACTGATTGTAGATTAATACCTGAAACCAGACAGGACATCTATCTACTTGACCGGCTCAGGCAACCCTACACAGGTTCCTCCTTTCTAAGATGCAGTCCTACACAGACTCATCACAAAGTAACCTTACCCAGGTTCCTCCTGAAGTTTCACACGAATTTATCCCGAAGCAACCCTACACAGGTTCCTTCTCAGGAAATTTCAGATGAAGTTTTACACGGACTCATACCCTACACAGGTTCCTTCTCAGGAAATTTCAGATGCAGTTTTACACGGACTCATCATCAGGAAATCCTATACAGGTTCCTCTTATTTTCAAGACGCAGTTTTACACGGACTTATCATCAGGCAACCCTACACAGGTTCCTCCTTTCCGAGGTGCAGTTTTACACGGACTTATCATCAGGAAACCCTACACAGGTTCATCCTATTTCCAAGATGCAGTTTTACACGGACTCATCATCAGGCAACCCTACACAGGTTCCTTCTTTCCAAGATGAAGTTTTACACAGACTCATCATCAGGAAACCCTACACAGGTTCCTCCTTTCCGGATGCAGTTTTACACGGACTCATCATCAAGCAACCCTACACAGATTCCTCCTTTCCAAGGTACAGTTTCACACGGACTCATCATCAGGAAACCCTACACAGGTTCCTTCTTTCCAAGGTGAAGTTTTACGCGGACTCATCATTGGGCAACCCTACACAGGTTCCTTCTCTTTCCAAGGTGAAGTTTTACACTGACTCATCATAAAGTAACCCTACACGGGTTCCCTCTCTTTCCAAGATGCAGTTTTACACGGACTCATCATCAAACAACCCAATCTTCCGATACAGTTTAGATACGCTCCAGACATGGACGCCATTCTGACAATCATTCGTTTCCAGCTTACAGATGCAGTCCAACAATCATTTATGGATGGCATATTTAAGCCCATCTCCAACAGGATTCTATCCCCTCTCTAAATGGTATCTTTAAGCCTATTCCCTACATAATCAATTAACACACCTTCGAGTGCAAATTTTATGGGCACTCTAGTGTTCAATCATCTTCCACCCTCAAGTCACGAATGGAAGATTTACAAATCTAACTCTTCAGGTGTAAGAAGATTGAACAGGGGCAGTTGTTGTACCCCAAAATTTGCCCTCTCATTTCTCAAGGAATCACCCTGGATCCTCAAGTTTTCTTTCATCCAATTCCAAGCCTTGAATTATCAATCTTTCCAAGCAAACCATTCACAAGGGAAAAATGGTCATTTGTACACTGAGAAGTCTAACTTTGACTTTTGGATCAAAATCAAATCTCAAAAATCATATTTCATCAAGACATGTTGGAATATGAAGTTTGTTTCATCAAGAATTTCAAAAGTCAAAACTACTTTGAAGAAGTCAAAATTCTAAATACTTAGAATTTTTTCTAAGTATTTAAGAAAATATGACAAGCTCAGAACTTCTGACCAGATTATCACCATAATGCTCAGCAAATTCTGGATACTCTCAAGACAGAGTTTGGTCAGAACTTCTGGGCAAGTTTTCACAAAAGCTCAGTCAGAGTTTTCCAGGGTAATTCAAAGAAGGTTAAAGAGCGTGCTGTAAGCTTTCTAGAAAGTCTGAAAGATCCTTCAGAAGATAAGAGGATCAGAAGATGGGATTCTATGTTGAAGCATGTAAGTTCAGATGCGCCTAAGAGGGGGGGGGGGAGGGGGGTGAATTAGGTTCTTAAAAAACTTTTTCTGAATTGTATGAATATTTTTGCACGAGTTTCTTTTCTTTCTTTTTCTGATAAGTGATGAAAGCAGTAAATGCGGAAAGTAAAGAACACAGAGATGTATCCTGGTTCCCCTCACAGTCCGAGAGTACTCCAGTCCCCTTTCAACATGAAAGAGATTTCCTTATAGTTGGTAATTTGTACAAAGACTACCTAACAACCAAGAACAATCCTCTTGGACCAAGAACAATCCTCTTGGATTTTCACTAAGACCACAAAGAGAACAATCCTCCCTAAGTGTCTTTCTTGTTTCCAACAATCCTGAAAACAAGGATACAATAGTTTGTTTGATTTGTATAAGAGTTTGAAAGATGAAAGAGAAATGTCAATCACTTGATTGATCTTTTCTATTCAATATGAAATTTAATATGGAATACTCTTCTAAGTGCTCAAGAACAATTTTCAGTATGCATATGAAAATGATGAACAAAAATCTTGAGTATAGAGAGTATGATCAAAAGAATAGAATGTAATAGTTGTTAGTGATTGTTGTTGTTTTTTCAAAATTCTAAATAAAAATAATTTATAGTGTAGTAATACCTCTTCAATGAATCATAGCAATGTTTAAACCATTTTTACTAGAAAAAAGTATTTGAAAAGATACAAAGATTGCCATGAAAAGGTGTTACAAAAAGTTGATGGAAAAATGAAAATTTTCAAAATCTTAAGCACAACAACCGGTTGCACTAAAGCAACAACCGATTGTTGTAAAAGCAACGTTTAAAAATTTTGAAAAATATAACTATGACAACCGATTGTCATTGAGGAGCAATCGGTTGCTCATAGGCCAACGTTCAAAAAATTTGAAAACAGAACACAAGACAATCGATTGCTGCTAGAAGACAATCGATTATTGTCAAACAGAAACTTTTGTTTTTTGAATGCAACTGATTGTCCTAGCATGACAATCGATTGCTTGTGTACAAAAATTGAAAAATCTTTTTTTTCAAAGATTTTAAGCAATTTAAAACATCCTTCTTCAATCATACATAGTATATACTCAAAATATTATTTTAATAAAGTAAATGCATGATTAAAAATAGTTTTGAGCACTAAGAGCATAAGATAAAAAATTTCATATACCTTAAGCCATAAGTCTTGAAAAGTTGATCTTGATCAATGAATCTTTGCTTGAGATAAATCTTCTATCTTGATCCATTCATTTTTGCATGCTAGCTTGTCTTCATCAAAACATTTGGAAAGCTTGATTTCACAGTCTCCCCCTTTTTGATGATGACAACCATTGCTTGAAGTTTGGAGTGCATCTTGGTTTTCTCTAATCAAGTTGTTTAAAAACTCCCCATAAGTCAAAGACTCCCCCTTGATCTATTGCATGAGGGTTTTGAAGATTGCTTGCTTGCTGCAATTAGGGTTATAGAAACACAAAAGAAACTACAAAGTCTTCTCCCCCTTTGTCATTAGCAAAAAGGAATGGGAAAGAAGATCATAAAAATTTTGCACATAGAAACAACATAGCATAAATATAGTTTGCATACATAGATATAACATAAACAAAGTGCACAAAACGAAAGGGATCACAATACATGAAGTGTCTTAAATGAAACTAGAAAAATGACATAAAACATAAGAACATAAAGTACTAAGAAATATAATAACTTAAAAACTAATCATCCATGCCTTCAACAAAGTCTTCATCATCTTGATCTTCACCATCATTGCCTTCATTGGTTTGAGGTTGAATGAAAGGGTAATGATAGGGTTGAGCTTCATAAGGAGGGACATTTGTATGGGCATAGAGATGAGCAAATTGATTGTTCATGTTGTTGTTCATGTATTGAAGGTAGTCAAAAACTTGATTGAAAGAGTTTTCCATTGGTTGTGGAGGTTGGTTTTGAAGTGGTTGTTCTTGTGGAGGTTGGTTTTGTGGAGGAGTATGAATGTATGTGATGGTTCTATTAATCGGATCAAATTTGACGCCGGTTTTGGTATTACATACTTTCTTCAGAGTGATTTCATGTTTGGGGTTAGTCATAGGCATCATGTATTCACCAGACAAGGGAACATTGAACTTCTCAAACACAAGGGTAAGCCAGGAGCCATAAGGAAGAGCTGAAGCTTTTTCATTATGTAGTGCCAAATGATGTAGAATCACATAAGACCAGTTGATTTGAATCCCATTCTTCATTGCATACAGAATCTGCATCTCACAATCATTGACATTGGAAATGTTTGAGAACTTTGGCATAACCACATACGCCAAAAAGTAGTGGATCAAACGATCATCAATAGTGATAATTCCTGCAGACCAAGAGTTCCTCTCCGGAGTTCCACCAATAAGCCTTTGCCTTTTTCTGAATAAAATCACGCTCGAGAATTCTTGAAATTCCATAGTAGAAGTCTCTTTTGCTGTAGCCGGGCAGATTTTCATTTGAGAGAAGTTTAATGCAAGCACCATCATGTGGAATACCCAAAGCTTCACCAAAATTCTGCACTGTGAGTTCTATAGGAACCCCTTTGACATTTGAAATCATGCATCCTCTAGTAATGGTTAGATTGATGTAGAAAATCCTAACCAAAGTGGGGTAAATGGGTCCATTAACACCAATTAACTTGTATATCCCTTGAGATCTAAATAATGCTGGAAAACTGAAGCATTCGGAATAGAAGTTGTCAAGATTACCGAACCTTGGTAGAAGAACCGTCATCTTCTGAAAGTGAGACACAAATCTTTCCCTTTGGATTCTTGATGGAATGAGTTTTGAGATATCATCACCTGGAGATGAGGAAGAAGCTTTTCCCTTGCCTTTCTTTGATGTTGACATGGTGAGGGATGAGAGAATTGGAAGGGGGAAAGGGTATTTGGTGTTTGTAGGGTTTCTTGAGACAAAAGAGGATATATGAAGTTTAGGTTTTGGTTGGGATTTTATAGATAGATAGGCATTCAATGGATAGGTAAGGCATTCAATGGTTAGGTAAGGCATTCAATGGTTTAGACAAAACAATAAAGACTTGTAGCATAGAGATTCTTGAGTGTGTGACTATACAAAAAATTGTGTCATAGGAAAAGACTAAGCATTAAAAAGTTGTTGACCAAAACACTTAAAACATTCAAAAAGAGAATAAAAATCTGGTATTAAATAAATAATAGTAATGGCAATGGAAGAGAAAGAATAAAAGAGAGTGTAACTGGAAAAAAAATAAAAAAAATTCAAAATTTTGAACTGTGCAATCGATTGCTGTTTGATGACAACCGATTGCACCCTTTGAAAATTTAAATAGGGGCGAAAAAAATGAGATAGCAACCGGTTGTCGTGGAGTGACAACCGATTGTTGTGAAAACAGAATCTAAATTTTTTTAGCAACAACCGATTGGCATTAGTGAAAAAGTGAAAAATACTTAATTTTTGGGAATTTCATGGTCATATATCAAAAATTTAGTAATAAAAACATGGATCATGACATATTACCATAAAGTTAAGATTAAGATTATAGCCATGTACCTTAATTAGATAATGTCATTTTCGTCCAAGATACCTAGCTCTCTTTGGATCTTGAAGAATGGTTCTCTTGCCAACAGTTTAGTGAAAATATCTGCTAGTTGATTATGCGTATCCATGAAGGTGACTTCGACATCTCCTTGAAGTACATGATCACGAAGAAAGTGGTGTCGAATGTCGATATGCTTTGTTCTAGAATGCATCACTGGATTTTTTGTAATGTTGATTGCACTTGTGTTGTTGCATCGGAGTGGAATGCATCGAAGGTCGAGTCTGTAGTCACAGAGTTGTTGCTTGAGCCATAGAATTTGCGCACAGCAACTACCCGCTGCAATGTATTCCGCCTCGTCCGTACTAAGAGCCACACAAGCTTGTTTCTTGCATGCCCGAGAGACTAATGCATTTCCCAAAATGTGACAAGTGCCACTTGTGCTTTTTCTATCTGTTTTACATCCTGCATAATCAGCGTCAGAATAACCAATTAAATTGCATATATTACCTTTTGGGTACCATAGGCCGACATTCGTTGTTCCTTTGATATATTTCATGATTCTTTTTACCGCCATGAGGTGAGATTCCTTCGGGTTTGCTTGAAATCGTGCACACAGACATACACTGAACATGATATCAGGACGACTTGCCGTCAAGTATAACAATGAGCCAATCATGTCTCAATATTTAGTAATATCAATGGAAATACCGGATTCATCTTGATCAACATAAGTACCAGAGCCCATTGGCGTGTGCATTGATTTGCAATTATCCATATCAAACTTTTTCAAAAGTTCCTTGCAATATTTTGATTGATTGATGAAGATACCATCTTTCAGTTGCTTAATTTGCAATCCAAGGAAATAGTTCATCTTGCCCATCATAGACATCTCAAATTCTCCTTGCATCATCAACGATAATTCTTTGATCTTCTTCACGAACAAGGTCTTATCCACTTTACCTTTCTCGAAACCTTTTTCGCATAAGAATGTACCGAGTCTGTCATACCATGCTCTAGGTTCTTGTTTTAAGCCATAAAGAGCTTTTCTCAACTTAAAGACATGTGAAGGATTCTTGAAGTCTTCAAAGCCCGGGGGTTGTTTGACATAGACTTCTTCATTGATGTAGCCATTTAAGAATGCGCTTTTGACGTCCATTTGGTAAAGCTAAAAATTCAATGAACAAGCGTAAGCAAGTAAAACACGGATAAATTCTAACCTTGCAACCGGAGCGAAAGTTTCTTCAAAGTCAATTCCCTCTTCTTGGTTGTACCCTTGGGCTACCAATCTTGCTTTGTTTCGAAAAATTATACCGTTCTCATCAAGTTTGTTTTTGAACACCCATCTTGTACCTATGATGTGTTTGTCACTTGGTCTAGGAACAAGTTCCCAAACTTGATTTCTCTCGAACTAATTTAATTCTTCTTGCATAGCAATCATCCATTGGTCGTCTCCTAATGCGTCGTCGACTTTGGAAGGTTCAATTTGAGAAACGAACGCCATGTTCAAGCAAGCATCTTTAAGGTTCAATCTTGTTGAAACTCCTTGACTGATGTCACCGATGATTTTATCAATAGGGTGATCTCTATGGGTTCTCCATTCCTTAGGTAGATCATTGACATTTGATTCTTCCGGAATTTGTTTTTCTTGTTGTTCCAATTGATTCTCATTGTTGGTCTTGGAGCCATCTTCTTGAGGAATATTTAAAATCTCATCATCATTATTTAAAACAATAGTATCCTCCTCGGAGGGGTTAGATTCATCAAATGATACGTGCATATATTCCTCAATAGTTAAAGTTCTTTTATTGTAAATACGATAAGCTTTACTAGATAAGGAGTATCCAAGAAAAATACCTTCATCTGATTTTTCATCAAACTTACCAAGGTTGTCTTTGTCGTTGTTAAGGACAAAACATTTGCAGCCAAAGACATGAAAGAATGAAATATTTGGTTTCCTTCCTCGAAAGAGTTCATACGGAGTCTTCTTCAAGATAGGTCGAATATTAACTCTATTGCTTACAAAGCATGCCGTGCTTACAGCATCCGCCCAAAATTATTTTGGAAGGTTTGAATCACTAAGCATTGTCCTTGCAAGTTCAATCAGAGACCTATTCTTCCTTTCTACAACTCCATTTTGTTGAGGAGTCCTTGGTGCTGAGAAATATTCCATGTTCTTCACAGAAATCATCAAAGGAGGAATTCTGGAATTCTCCACCATGGCTGCTTCTTATGGAGGCAATAGATAATGACTTCTCATTTTGAATTTTCTTTGCATATTTCTTGAACGCCTTGAATGCATCATTTTTCTGCACTAAAAAGAGTGTCCAAGTATATCTAGAAAAGTCATCAACAATAACTAGAGTGTATACATTACCTCCGAAGCTCCTCGTTCTAGAAGGGCCAAACAAGTCCATATGAAGCAATTGTAGTGGCCTAGTAGTGGACACCACATTCTTGGATTTGAAAGTTGATTTTGTTTGCTTTCCCTTTTGACATGCATCGCAAAGTCTATCTTTGATGAACTTTATCTTAGGCAGTCCAACAACAAGGTCATGCTTAATCAATTTGTTTAAATGCTCCATATGAATATGAGCGATTCTTTTGTGCCATATCCATGAATCGTTGTTGTTTGCCATGAGACATTTAACCTTCAAAGACAAATCGTTAAGGGAAATCATAAAAATATTATTTACTCTTTTACCTTTAAGTTTATCCTCATGTGTGACTTCATCTTCTATCAAACATTCATCTTTAGTGAACTTGATCTTGAAACCTTTGTCACATAGTTGGATAATACTTAGAAGATTGTGCTTTAGTCCTTCGACATAAAGAACATCTTCAATTGATGTGAAAGGTGGACCACCAACTTTGCCTATTCCAATAATCTTTCCTTTGTTGTTATCTCCATACGTCACATAACCCTTAGCCTTAAGCGTTAGATGTGAAAATTTGTCGATATCTCCCGTCATATGCTCGGAACAACCACTATCGAGATACCATAGATTTGAAGTGGTCGTCAAGCTTACCTACAAAACAAGATTAGGTTTTGTTAGGTACCCAAGTTGCTTTGGGTCCTTCATAATTAGTTCCTTTCTTAACCCACACATAATGCCCATTTTCCATGCCAAAGTTTCTAACATAACAAGCATTAGGTGTGTGTCCTCGAATACCACAATAAAAACAAGTAGGTTCAAATTTACTTCTATATCTAGAAGGATAAGATTTCTTCTTAGAGGGTATTTTCTTTTTAGGATAGTGATGAACTATTTTGGGAGTGATTTCTTTCTCTTTGGTTGGTTGATCGCTAGCCTTGACAAAGATGGTTTTGTTGGTACTTGGTTTTGAAAATTTTGAGTATCCAAGACCACTTTTGTCATTTGAGTATCTTTGTTGACTAAGAACACCTTCCAATCCAATTTGTCCCTTTTCATACCTTTCAATAACCCTTTTAAATTGGAAAATTTGGAAAGAGAGAGATTCACACTTTGTGCATACAAAATTCTGTTTTTCATCACTAACTTTTTTCTTTTCATCTTTGAGATCTTTTTCAATAGATCCACATTTTTCTTCCAACGATGAAATTTGTTTCTTTTGTTATGAGATAGTTTTGTACAGAATTTTGCATTCATTTAAAAGTTCATTTATAGCACCTTGTGCATCACTATCAAAAAGAGAGAATACGTTACTAACCTCATCATCTTCGCTTTTGGAGTGGTGTGAGGCCATTAATGCAAGATTGGCACTTTCGTCGCTATCGGAGTCGGATGACGAACTCAGTTCAACATATTCCAATGCAACATATGCTTTCTTATCTTTTGATTCCTTCTTGCCTTTGTAGCCACTTTTCTTTGAAAGTTTTAGACAGTCCGGTTTGATGTGGCCTTGTTTACCACATTCATAACAAGTAACTTCTTGTGTTGATGAGGATCCTTCCTTCTTCTTGAAGTGTTTCTTCTTCTTTGAGTGCGAGAAGGCTTTGTCATTTTTACCAAAGAATTTTCTAAGTCTTCTAACGAGAAGCATGAAGTTTTCATCTTCATCAGGATTATCTTTCTTTTCGTCTTCCTTGGAGTCAATCTTCAAGGCAATGTTCTTAGACTTCTTTTCTTGATTTTCACGCTTTTCCAATCTACCAAGTTATGTCTCATATTCTTGAAGTTTCCCGAACAAGGTTGCGGATGTCATAGTAGCGAGACTCTTCTTTTCTGAGATTGCCGTTACCTTTGGCTGCCATTCTCTAGTCAAGGATCTGAGCACTTTTAGGTTCAATTCATCATTAGTCAATGTTTTTCCAAGTGCCCTTAGATGATTTGTTAGATGCACAAATCTCTTTTGTAAATCAAGAATGGATTCTCCGGTTTGCATACGGAACAATTCATATTCTTGACTTAACGTATTAAGTCTCGATCTCTTTACTTCATTTGTTCCTTCATGTGTTTCAACCAGTGTATCCCAAATTTCTTTTGCCGTTGTACATGCTGAGACACTGAAGAATTCATCCATACTAAGTGCGTTTTGAAGGAGGTTTATTTCCTTTTTGTCATACAAAACCTTTTTCTTATCATCATCATCCCATGTAGTTTTAGGCTTTGATGAACCAACGCCGTTTACTACAGTTACCGGAACAAAAGGGCCATTTTGGACAGCATCCCATATTTCTTCTCCTTGTGCTTCTAGATGAGCCTTCATACGGATCTTCCAGAAATCAAAATATTCACCACAGAATAGAGGAGGCTTGTTGCTACTGCCACCGTCTCTGAACATAGAATTGTTGTTTGCGGAAGCCATTCTGGATCTAGTAGGAACAGGTTACCTATAACCTGCTCTGATGACAATTGTAAGTTCAGATGTGCCTAAGAGGGGGGGGGGTGAATTAGGTTCTTAAAAAACTTTTTCTGAATTGTATGAATATTTTTGCATGAGTTTCTTTTCTTTCTTTTTCTGATAAGTGATGAAAGCAGTAAATGCGGAAAGTAAAGAACACAGAGATGTATCCTGGTTCCCCTCACAGTCCGAGAGTACTCCAGTCCCCTTTCAACATGAAAGAGATTTCCTTATAGTTGGTAATTTGTACAAAGACTACCTAACAACCAAGAACAATCCTCTTGGACCAAGAACAATCCTCTTGGATTTTCACTAAGACCACAAAGAGAACAATCCTCCCTAAGTGTCTTTCTTGTTTCCAACAATCCTAAAAACAAGGATACAATAGTTTGTTTGATTTGTATAATAGTTTGAAAGATGAAAGAGAAATGTCAATCACTTGATTGATCTTTTCTATTCAATATGAAATTTAAGATGGAATACTCTTCTAAGTGCTCAAGAACAATTTTCAGTATGCATATGAAAATGATGAACAAAAATCTTGAGTGTTGTACCCCAAAATTTTCTCTCTCATTTTGTCAACATTTCTCATCACAAGACTCTTGGAACTCAAGATCAAGCTAGGGTTTGTTCTGCTCAAGACACCTCCTTGCACTGTTGACCTAAACTAGGGTTTGAGTTTGCACAGGGATATTTTGACCCACAATGCCCAAAGTTACTTTCATACTCCATGTTGGACCCCCAAGTTTGTCCATACCAAGTTTCAAGCCTTGATTCAAATTTTTGCCCAGTCAATTGGACAGTTGACCTAGAAATCAGCTGTATTGGGGAAAAAGTCAATTGTGACCAATTGATAGTCAAACCTCATGAGCTTTGACCCACATCAACATAATGAACTCATATGAACCATTTGATCAAGTTTGGATCATAATTCCACAAGAAATTTGATGAGATCACCAAAAGGGCAAAATGGTCATTTTTAGGGTTTTGACTGTACAAGGGCAATTTTTGACTGTTTGACCTAACCGATGGCAAATCAAGCTCAACCATGGACACAAGGACTCAATGACATTGTCTTGACCCACTCAACAAGTTCAAAAGATCTCAAATGCATGGGATTGACAGATGAATTTTTCAGTCAACTGATCAAAATTTGACTGTATACTGAAAAGTCAAACTTTGACTTTTTGGTCAAAATCAAGTGCCAAGGGTCATTTTTCATCAATACATGTCAAATTATGAAACTTGTTCATCAAGAAACCCAAAATTGCAAATTAGGGTTTAAAATGGAAAATTTTCATAACTTAGAAATTTTCTAAGTTATGAAATTTTCTTATTTTTTACCTAAATATACCCCACATTTTCACCAAGATGAAAATGGATTCAAACAAAACTTGAAACATGAAAGTTGTATTCCATCACAAAGTATACAATTTTGATTCACAAAGTTTTCTCAAAAGAAGCTTGGATCTCAAGTTATGATTTTTGGAACAAGGGTACCTAAAACTTTTAACTTAGAGAAATTTTGCCCTAGTTTAGGCAGGATTTTGACCCATCTTCTTGGCCATTTTTCACATAGTTCCACTTGGAGTTTCAAGTTGAATTTCAAATATGGATTATAGTACATGTTGCAAGCTTTCCAAATTATCCAAGAACTCCTCAAACACCTTTGTGGTTAGAGAGAATCGAATGCTTGAAGTTGGCAAAAACTCACTTTGATCCATGACCAATACATGTTCATACAACTTGCATTTTCAAACCAGCATGCTTTGTACTAGCTTGCAGGCCTCTAAACCATTTTACACTCCTTAATTGAATGCAAATCCACTGAGCTAATTCATTATCTTGGCCATTTGGATATTTCACACAAAACTAACCCTTAATTAGAAAAAGGTACATTGCCATTTTTGAAAAGGTTTGCTTTATGTCAAAACATGATCTTTGAGCATAGGGGCCATATCTCAGAAGCCAAATCAAATCCATAAATTCCAGTAACCAAGGGAAAAGTATGAAGCATAATATAGGGCTTGTACAGGCATGTATTGACAAGTTACACTTTCTTGCTTCACAAAGAAGAAATTTGTCCAAACACTTGCCAACTTGAAAACCAGTCCATGATAGCTTGAACAAACATTGCAAACACATTTCACACAACCCTTTGAACCATAAACACGAGCTCTTCACCACTCAAACCTCCTTGTACACAAAATCTCCATTTTTCCTACAAAACAGGGCAAGCTCTGCAGAACCACTTCCATCTCCACTTTGCCTCGTGCGTTTTTCCTCAAACTTGTTCCAATACCTTCCATTAAACTAAGCTAAACTATTCCAGTCCTCCATTTCCAACTGTAACTCCATTAACACACATTGCCATTTTTGTTTGGAAGCTTTGCAGGTTGAGTTCTGTAGCACGATTCAGGCTACTTCAAGACAAACTAAGCATTGTGAAAGCTTCAGTGGACATCAGGCAAGCTACCAGATACCTCAAAACCCATTGAAAGTTGCTGCATTGTCCAACTCGAACTCAACTGAAACAGGTATTTCATGAACTTCTATCTCTCTATTTAGGAATAGTTAGACTTAGATTTGTGAATGAAATATGTTGTATTCATAGCCCTGAAACAATACATGTGCTTAGTTTTCATTTATATTAATCGTGCTAGGAGAATTTCATCCATGAACTTTCTGAAAAAACTAGGTTAAGAATTAGGGCCAGAGAAATTCTCTCTGGTCTTTGAGAGTTAGATTACGTTTTTTATATGGTTAGATTCGTTGTTTGATGCTCTACAAGTTTCATGTTATGAGTTTTGTCAAAAAAGCACAGAATCAGGAGATAGCATTGTGTACACAGAACGCGCGCGCTTCTGTCTAGAGGAAGAAGATGAAGTTGGTGTTGGGCTGGGCCTGGACAAGCTTGCTTTTGGCACCCCCTTCTTTTCTTTTTACACCCCCTGGCCCATTTCTTGTATATTTGTCATTTTTGCATTTTTATTTTATTTCTGATTTTGACATTTTATTTTCTAATATAAAAAATACTTAAAAAATATTTTCATAAATTTTTGTATTTATTTGGTATTTATTTTAATTATTTCTAGTATTAATACATTAAATACTTTATATTCATTTTGTTTAAATTTAAAAACAATGTAAAAAACACTTTTATTTTCATTTATTATTTTTATACACACTTAATATATTTAATATATATATATATATATATATATATATATATATATATATATATATATATATATATATATATATATATATATATATATATATATATATATATATATATATATATATATATATATATATATATATATATATATATATATATATATATATATATATATATATATATATATATATATATATATATATATATATATATATATATACTATATTTTTTTAAATAAACTAGAATAAAAAACACAAAAATAATACATTTTTATTTTTTATTAATATTTTATACTAAACATACCTTTTTTCAATATACTTTTATTTTTGTAAAAATTGATGCATTATTGTATATAAATAATAAATAATACTATTTATTTAAGAAATTAGGGTTTTTGCCCTAAAAAACAAAAGTAATTAAAATTGACTTTTATTTATTTATATTTCACATTAAAAATACTTTTTACCTACATAAAAACTTTTTTGCATAATACATTTTATTTAATAATTATTTATTGTATTTATTTAAATATTGTACATTTAAATAATATGCCTTACACATTCAATATGGTTGTAATAATTTAGGGTTTTATATTTCTTGCAAAATAATTCCCAATTCAAATTTGTACCCCCTCCCTATATCATGTTGTAATAGTGTAGAATTTAAATTCTCACACCTTTAAATGCTTTCAAATTATGCCATGATTAGACTTAGGGTTTGTATGCAAAATCAAAATTAACAAATAGTTTGACCTAATCGAAGACAAAAATGCATGAAAAAACAAACACAATGCACACTTGCACCCCTAGGGTTACAATCCACTTGTTGCCTTCAAAAATGGGCCATGGTATGCATGTCAAGTACTTTGGCAAAACAAAAACAAAACAAAGATCATAGTCCCTCGATGACGCTATCTGAGTTGCCTAAACAAAAATGATCAAGTCCCTCAAGAAAATTGCCAAAAATAATTTACACTATTGTTATCATGGTTTATACGATGACCCGCGCCTGTCCCGTTTAACATCCTAACACAAGGTTGTTCATCAAACACAATGGTGAAACAACACTGTTAAAAGGGTTAAAAACATAAGAAAGATCTTTGAGTAAAATAGGGTAGACAACTCTTAGTTACTTGATCAAAACTTGCAAAAAAACATCCTTGCTATCTTCAAAACATATCTTCACAACACAAATTTAAAAACCCTACTTTCAAACATTGAAAACTTTTCAAAAGACAAAAACACCTTTGTATACATTTAAACAAGAATCATTACAAAGGTTGCCACAATGATGGCCTCTTTTCAAAACATCTTTCAAAATCACACACAAAGCACCATTTCAAACAATTGAAGAGCACCATTTCAAACAATTGAAAAGCAAAGCAAGTGATCTAAACAAGTAACTAAAAGCCCATGGATAACCATGGATAGAAAGGGTGATAATACCTTCCCTTTCTATAATCTACTCCCCGAACCCAAGAAAACATCTCAAAGGTCTTTCCTGTGCTTTTTGACCTTTCCTTAGGATAAAATAAAAAGTCGGTGGTGACTCTTGCTAAACCGAAACATTTGTGAACACAAACGCAAAATCCAAAGTCAGTTCTCCCACCGTATCACAAAACTGGCGACTCTGCTGGGGAATTTTTTAAAAGTGGAGTAACCTTAGGGCTTAGATCACCCTTTGCATGATTATATTGTTTGCTTTGATTGCTTTACATTTGGTTCTCTTGTTTGGGCTTGAAATCCTCTACCCGGATGTGGGAAACATTCATAGGTAAATAGCAATACGTTGTGGAAACTGTGCGGGGTATACTGACATGGTTGAAGCAATAGCTATATTAGTGCGACATATTTGTGAGTAACGGTAGCCTTTGAGTCAATCAAAGAGAATACAGGGCCGCTGAGTGATATCATGAAGCACTAATGAACTCTTAGAACCTTACTTGACCATCTTAGCCTTTTATTAGGGGTAGTGAGATGACCGACTTTGGTGCAGTCCGAAGTTGGTAGATACTCGATACTACACTCATTGAGGGTTATTTTCTTAGAATATTTTGGTCGCTAGTTAAGTGGCTAAACCAAAACAATGAACATGGAAAACAATCCAGTGATATTGAGCTCCTTAGAATCCGGTTACTATTTACTAGGACAGGTTTGAGCCAACTAAACTCAAGAGGGTATTTACCTATGAAACCTCATGCAAGCCTAAAACTAGGGTTTTGTGTGACTTGCTTATACATGTGTTTGTGCATCCATCATGAACATCATAAAGCATCATATGCATCCACTAACCATTTCAAGGGTTTGGATCTTCATCTTTGTTCTTGTTTTGTAGGTCATGGAATCTCTTCGCAGGAAAACAATTCAAGTCAACCTTGTGAGAATCCCTCTTCAACTCAAGGAGCTTACATCCAGGATTCTGGAAAATTCTCTCTTCAGTGAAAGACATGGTAGACTTCTCAACTTGGTCAACTCCAACATTGAAGAAGACATGGTGAAAGTTCTCTTCCAGTTCTTTGACCCCCTACACCACTGTTTCACATTCCCTGATTACCAACTAGCACCCACTTTGGAGGAATTTTCTCAACTCCTGAGAATTCCTATTCTTCATCAACTACCCTACAACGGTACGGAAAAAGAACCAAAGCCTGAAGATGTTGCTCAAGCATTACACTTGCAACCATCTGACATCAAGGGACATTGGGAAACCAGAAGTGGTGTCAAGGGTTTCTTGGCAAAGTTTTTGTTTGAGAAGGCACAAGACTTCTGGAATTCTCTAGATCTACAAGCCTTTGAAGAGATTGTTGCACTCCTTATCTATGGGTTGGTCTTGTTCCCAAACCCTGGTCAACTTATAGATGTGAATGCTGTCAATATTTTCATATCAAAGAATCCTATACCTACATTGCTTGGGGACATCCTACACTCATTTTACACACGAACAATGAGGAAAAGAGGTGTTCTCATGTGCTGTACTCCTCTCCTAGTAAGGTGGTTTATCTCTCACCTTCCACAATCAGTTTTGAAGAATGAGCAGGGTTTAAGGTGGTCACAACGGTTGATGACCCTCACACATTCTGATGTACATTGGTATTCTCGGTCCAGAGAAAATGTCATCATCATTGATCGTTGTGGGGAATTCCCTAATGTCCCATTACTTGGCATTAGGGGAGGCATTACCTACAACCCATGTTTAGCTCTAAGACAGTTTGGATATGCTCGGAGGTATGGCCCTCATGACATGCTGATTCCTGACCTAGTTTTTGACTTCGACAACGATGTGCAAGGACTTCGACAAAGATTCATCAGAGCTTGGAGGATGCCTAAAAAAGTGGATAGTAAGACACTGGGGCACAAGAATTCCATCCCCCTTGAGCCTTATCTCAAGTGGGTACGAAACCGCACCCAGAATCTTATGATGCCATACCCTCACATTCTCCCCTTGATCAAAGAGCCTGTTATGGAAGGAGAGGTTCCATACACCATCCTACATCCTGACATGCCAACATCATGGGAAGAAATGCAAAATAGTGATGGGTTTAATCTGTAACGTATA
Organism: Vicia faba; assembly: GCA_948472305.1. Lineage (NCBI taxonomy): Eukaryota > Viridiplantae > Streptophyta > Magnoliopsida > Fabales > Fabaceae > Vicia > Vicia faba. The sequence continues at coordinate 415,919,496 of OX451738.1, forward strand.
GCCTAAATGTAGTACTGTAAGTGTACAGCCTATCGAAGTAATATATAAGATTATCGAACCACAGAGACCAATTGTCAACCTATCAACTCTATTGCTAAGGTGCTTATCTAAGGCGAACAAGAATCTTGATGTGAGTGTAGTGCACAAAGTAAATGAGCGAGGTAAATAACAGTTTAAAAGACAGGTTGGAATGTAAATCATGTAATCAGATATTGGTCCGGTCATGCGTAGATGAACCTACTTATGGGGCAGTATTTTCTATTGATAGCAAAGAATCAATTTAACGGGAACTTGTAGCTTTTGACTACTAAGAACCGAGTCTACTCTTTAAATTAAATTCCTTTATTGTCACATATAAAGGGTGCCTTCCGCGTTAAAGAGGTAAACCTATTTTTAAGAAATTGATAGTTTTGACTTAACAGAAAAGTGATTTTGCTTGGAAAGATTAACTTAAAGAGACTTTTGGCTTTTGACCAAGAGTCAGATTCCAAACCTACAAACGCGTCCGAAAATAGTTTCAAAATCGTTTTCTAAAAAGGTCAATGATTCCTATTTAACCAATCAACGGCTTTCGCTCTTTTTGTTTGGTTAAATAATAATCAAGTCGTATCATTAGTTTGGACGGCTTTCGATCTTACCCAATAAACATTTAAACACAATTGACTTAAGTTAGAAGCAAAACATCCCCAGAGTATTTTCACTAGCATGATAATTGGAACACAACCATGATGACAATCATTACATCCTAACCTTTATAGTTTAGCCAGACATAAGTGCGAGTCTATAAAACGTGTAGACTATGGTAAGAGCATTTAAAGTCTATAAAACGTGTAGACTATGGTAAGAGCATTTAAAGTCTATAAAACGTGTAGACTATGGTAAGAGCATTTAAAGTCTATAAAACGTGTAGACTATGGTAAGAGCATTTAAAGTCTATAAAACGTGTAGACTATGGTAAGAGCAATAAAATAAAGAAATGCAATAAAATAGAACCTTGCTCCAGTCGGAGACTTGAATCTGATACAAATCTACGGAAAGGTAAGGCTGGTATGATGAACTTCAACCAAAGTGCTCCAAGACTCTATTACAACTCAATCTACACCGCAATAACTCCCCGATGTGAAGAGATTATCACTTTACAGAAACTGATAGTATATGGCTTAAGATCGTACTAAGCTTGGATGAAACTAAAGAATGAAAATCGAAAACTATTTATAGAGGATCTTTGAGGTGCGTAAGGACCAGCATGCCCCTTAACTTCTTTTGAGCGGGAAGCTTGTTGTGAAGGCCGCGGGCGCGGTGGGGGTGGCCGCGGGCGCGGTGGCTGGAACTGCCACATCATGGGAACGTGGCAGTTGATCTCTGGGTGAAAGTGGGTCACGTCATCGCGTTCCTTGTAGCCAGCGCGGCGCTGAACGCCATAAGTGCAGAATATCTTGAAAAACCCTAATTTCTTGGCGTTTTGGCTCGTTTCTTCACAGAAGGCTCTGAAATGACAAGAATCCTGAAAACAAAGGAAAAAGGAACATAATACGAGAAAATGATAATAAAAACTAAGGAAAACATGTGATATTTGAGTCAGAAACATAGTGCGATTCAGTGCGATCAAATCCTCCCACGCTTAGACATTTGCTTGTCCTCAAGCAACAACTCTTAGAAGTAGGTGAAAGAAAATTATGGTGTATACAGGTTTTGGGCAAAGAGGGCTTCTAAGTCCGAGTGAGGGTGTGTTGTCAGGCACTAACTATCTGAATCAAGGGTATCGTAATTACACTACTCGCAGAAATGCGGACATAAACCTCATAAGTATACAGATCGATCCTAATATCCTTACTATGCTAAGACTTCCTTTTTTACGAGGTCCTTTTTCATTCAGGCGCAATCACATTAAGCCCGTTATCCGTACATACTCATGGTGTAGTGACCGGTTAGTGACTCTGATCTCAAGTGATGGGATTCTGGTACAAGAGTTGGTTTTAATCCCTTTTTATTTTACCCATTTGCAGTTGCGGGGGATCGGACCGTAGTCCGCCCTACCAAGTCCAGCACCAGATACCTCTGGACCAACTACAACGGATATGCCTTATATATTTTTTTCTTTGCTTTTGTTAGTGCTTACAACTTTCTTGAGTTGAGTAATCTTTGTTTTATAACTTTTAAGGCAAAATAGAGATCATCCACTTATATTCATCGATCCCACACTTAGAGCATGCTTAGGCCGGAGCTGACTGCTAAGATAAACTACTTGAAGACCTATTTGTACAGTTTTATTCAAAATCATAGCATATTGGGGAGAAAGGATCTAATCTAGATTTTCAAAAAGGCTTACGGTGTAAAAGCGATAACGAATTTTTCAAAAAGTGAGTGTCCAAGAAATAGACCCTATCTAGGACCTGTCTCATAGCCCAAATCCTTAAAAACAACCATAAATCTTTGAAAAAGAAAAATTTTGTAAGGCTAAAAGGTGGGGGAAATGAAAGGGTACACTATGCAGAAAGACTCGCCTATCACATGCATTTTATTAACTACGAATATAACATACCTAAAAGGAAAAATGCGGAAGGGAAATAAAAGCAGGAAAAACGGAAAATAAAAGCGGAAAATAAAAGCGAAAACGGGAAATAAAAGCGATAAATGCTCCTCCCACACTTAAATCAGACATTGTCCTCAATGTTTCAAAATAAGGTAGGAGGAGGTACCTGAAAACACTAGTGGGGGCCACTAGGACCTTCACCATCCTGGTTGGTACGACCGGAACGGCGGCTACGGCTGCGACGGCGGCTATCTCGGTCCAAAACAAGCTGCTCCAATCTCTCTGACAAGGCGGAATTTGCCGCTTGTAGCTCTTGGGTCCTACCAATGAGGGTGCCTTGGGTTGCCTCCATCAATTGGAAGTGACGAGCGTATGTGGTCTGGTGTAGGTGCTGTTCTTTCTGGAAAGCCAGCTGACTTTCCATAATAGTGCGTAGAGAGCTAGCATTTTGTTCTTGGGATGCTTGCATGAAGGCCATGTTATCGGCCGCCTGTTGCTGCAAGGTAGCAAGGAGGGTGTCCCTCTGGGCCTCTCGGGCCATATGCTCATGCCACATGTCCTCAGTGACATGGAAACTAGGAGCTGTACCTGCAAGTGGGTTAGAAGTAGATGGTGTCGTGTGTGGTGGTGAAAAATGGGGTGGTTCCTCTGTTTGGAAATCGTACTCATCATCAGTGTTGTTACCCTCATTTAAAGGTATATTTGGGGGCAACGGACCAATAAAAGCAGGAGCGTTGAGATCGTAGGTCCAGTTACGCTCAAATCTAATATCAGTACGACGGGTGCAAGGAAAAACAACACTGGGTACAACAGCACCTCCAACCATGAGGAAGTAACCACCTTCCTTCCTCGTCTTGCATAAACGCATATCCCTGAAAAATTTAAGATTTGCAATACGAGGAGGAAGTGGCTCAAGGGTGGCAAGTTCCGTATCCAATCCTATGGCACGGGCAATAGTAGTAATCAGTCCACCAAAGGAAATCGGCCCACCTTTTCTTAAAACATGGTGCATGTGGGCAATCATGAATGGGACGGGATTAACTTTGGTGTCTGTGAGGCAGCTTTGCATGATAATTAATTCTTTAGCATTCACCTTGTTTGGGTTTTCCCGAGCAAAGATGGTGGATGCTAAAAGAAATCTAAAGACACGAAGGGCAGGATTGTGGATGTGAGAAGCAAGTAGGCCATCAAAAGATGTTGCATTTTGTTTAGTAATTCTGGCCCAAAATGCTGCAAATGCCCAATCCGTGTCTAAAGGTGCTTCACAAATGGCACCATCCCCATAAGGCCATCCTAACATGGCGGCTAGACCGTCAGTGGAGTAGTCATATTCAACATTAAACATTCTAAATTTGACTCCACCTACGGTGCTAGCAGTGTTAGGAGAGACGTTATAAATTAAAGAACTTAAAAATTCGAACGTCAGCCTAGGGTAGGTTGGTGCTTGAGTAGCAAAAATATCATGCATGCCTATTTTGTCGAGAAGGAAAAATACACTATGGTATATACCTAATGAATATAGACAGTTTTCATCGATATACCTGGTAGAGTGTATTGGTGTTGTCAGCAATTTCTCAAGCCGCTTTAGTTGCCTTTCTCCGGCTTGGCCACCACGCAAAATGTAACCGTGATACTCCATAGGATTTTCTTGTGGATGAATAAAGAGAAGGAATGGGATGTAGAAGTAATGAAGGTGTGAGGAACAAAATGAAATAGTGGGGGTATTTATAGGTAGGGAAGAAAAAATGGTGGTTGTAAATATTTATGATGGGAATAATGGGAATAAATGTAGTGGGGAATAAAGGAAGTTATGGTGGGTTAAGAATGGAAGAAAATGGGATTGGAAATGGAAAAAGTGGTAAAATGGGGGGAAAAACGAGCAACTAGCCGTTAGGTGACCGTTGCGTCACCGCGGGCGCTGCAGGGCTTACCGCGGGCGCGGTGAGGTCGAGGCAAGTTGGGCCGGTCTGGCTTCCTTTCCATTGGGCTTTTCCTTCCTTGCCATTAGCTTCAATTTGGAGGTGTACCTATTTTTCTTATGAATGTGCATATATGTATGTGAATACATATATACATTTATATTTATTTATTTTTATATTAAAATTATGGTGACCAGAAAAATAAAAACATTAGTAAATGAAAGATATATAAATGAAACACATGCATATATATATATATATATATAGGTACGGACATCGGGTCACCAAAATAATTATTAACAACGCAGGAAATAGATAATGCAAATAAAAAATGAGTCTGAAAAGGAAATCAACATAATACTAATAGTACTGGAACTAGATATCTTGTGAACAATACAGATCTATTGCCAACCGGTAGGATGCTCTGCAGGAGTGTCTGGGCCACGCAGCTCAGTCAGCTGGCGTCGAATCTCTTCCACCTCGTGAGCTAATTCATCTAACTCACCAGCAAAGGTAACATCATTCACTTCCAACTGCAAATGAAGGTCAGCCACCTCATTGCGGAGAGTGGTTATCTCAGTGCGCATAGCAATCAACAGAGTGCGAATATCAGGTTCCTGCAAGCTGAGGTTATTAGTAAGAACAGTAGTGTGTGTAACCTCGGGTCGGGATGTGTGATCTAGAGTGGAGTCCTCGGGAGCAGGAGTGTAGTCTTGAGTGGGATCTTCGGAAGCAGGGGTGTATTCCAGAGTGAGATCTTCGGAAGCAGGAGTGTATTCTGGAGTGTACTCTGATATCTCACCCCAACCTTCTACAGAATAGTTCCAATTAGCAGGGTTGGAAACACAAGTCATCTGAGGGTTTGGCATTATGAAGGTGTAAACTGTCTGGTCATCGATGAGCAATCTGTACCGATATGGGTGGAAAGAGGCCCTCCTCATGAGCCCACGATCCATGCAAAAGTCTAAATCCAGAAAAGTATATCCACAGTATGGGGTCAGCTGTGCTATCATACTGTCCAAACCCAAAGCAGAAGCTATCTGTGTCACATTCCCTCCGGAATGAATGAGCCCTACAGCGGATCGAGCAATCTGCTCGAGGCTCTCTATCAAAAAAAAAACCTCCGCTAGCTATAGGTCTGGACTGACTGGCACAGTATAGGAAAAGGATCTCCTCAGCGGTGACCAAGTGGTCACAGTAACTCCTCCCAAAGAAAGTGTGGCACAGAACCATCTCGAAGTATCAGAAAGCCGGGTTATGGATCTTCCGGGATAGCTGGGTAGAGGGGTCAAGGCTGGCTCTATCAGTAATGTCCTGCCAAAATTTATCAATATCTCTGTCCATGTAGTAACTCAATGGAAACTCAGTGATAGCGGTCGGTCCAGTTTGGAAACCAAGCAAATCCCCGAATTCTTTGGTAGTCAGGGTATACTCGGTACCAAACAATCTGAAACTTAGGCATCCTCGCTCATCTCCTTCACCCACTCGTGGGTTATAATCCATAGAGCTAAGAAACTCCAGAGTAAGGTTTCTGTAGGTTTTGTGGACATCATCAGCATAAGAATCCCAGCCAAGTTGGTTGCACAGATACCTAATACTTGGCTCAATCCCGAGTGCCTCCATGCAGCTCTGATCGGGGTACCTAGTGGGTACCATAGGTCTAGCAGATAAGGTAGCAAATCGGGCTTTTTGTGCTTCATCTCTGAAAATCACAACCATACCATCGGGGTAATGCATCCTGAAAATATAAACACAAGAAATTAGTCCAGATAAAATATATAAATTACTAAAATAAAATAAAATAAAATTAAGAATAAACCATGGGTTGCCTCCCATGCAGCGCTTGTTTAACGTTGTTAGCTTGACGATTAGATCTTACTTTATGTGGGTATTGGTGGGTCTATAAGAATATGACTAGAGTAGTCAACAGGCAAATCGCCTCCTTTGTATAGCTTCAGTCTTTGTCCATTTACCACAAATGGAGCGCATGAATTGTTTTTGATTTCCACTGCTCCAGACTTTAGAACTTTTGACACTTCAAATGGACCTGTCCATCTTGAACGAAGCTTACCAGGAAAAAGTCGTAACCTTGAGTTAAATAGGAGAACAGGGTCACCAATGTTGAAATCTTTCTTGATGATTTTTTTATCATGCCACATCTTGGTTCTTTCCTTATATATGATGGCATTCTCATAGGCATTCAAGCGAAGCTCTTCCAGCTTGTGAATGTCCAAGATACGTTTTTCTCCGGCTTTTAGGTAATCTAGATTCAAGGATTTAATGGCCCAATAGGCTTTATGTTCTAGTTTGAAGGGTAAATGACAGGACTTTCCATAAACCAATTGATAAGGAGTTGTTCCAATAGGGGTTTTATAAGCCGTTCTATAAGCCCATAAGGTGTCTTTAAGTTTTCCAGACCAGTCTTTTCTGGATAATGATACGGTTTTTTCTAGGATCTGCTTAATCTCCCTATTCGATACTTCTACTTGGCCACTGGTTTGCGGGTGATATGGTGATGCTACTCTATGTTTTACTCCGTATTTGCTTAGAAGCTTGTCAAATATCTTAGATATAGAATGCAATCCTCCATCACTTATGACTAACCTCGGGGTTCCAAACCTAGGAAAAATAATATTCTTAAACAGTTTGATAACTACCTTGGTATCATTTGTGGGTGATGCAACAGCTTCTATCCACTTTGAGACATAATCGACAGCTACTAGGATATACTTGTTACCCATTGAGGAAGGAAAAGGTCCCATGAAATCTATACCCCAGACATCAAATATTTCCACTTCTTGGATGTTACTTAAAGGCATTTCATCACGTCTTGAGATGTTCCCAGTGCGTTGGCATCGGTCACATTTTGTAATGTAAGTGTGGACATCGCGCCATACAGTAGGCCAATAAAAACCTGCTTGAAATATTTTGGCGCATGTTTTAGATGTGCTTGCATGTCCACCATAAGGTGAAGCATGACAATGTTTAATGACGTTGCCTACTTCTTCTTCCGGCACACATCGTCTGAATATATTATATATTCCTCTTTTGAATAGGAGGGGTTCATCCCAAAAGAAGTGTTTAACATCTCTAAAAAACTTCTTCTTCTGTTGGTAGCTTAAGTCAGGGGGTATGATATCAGCGGCTAGATAATTCACAATATCTGCGTACCATGGTATGTTGTTCATGGTTGAGATTTCCTCATAGGTCTCTTCTTCAGTTGAGTTTATCCCAGCTATCAATCTTTCATAAGTAGAGTGATCGTCTATAGGTATAAGTTCAGGCTTAAGGTGTTCTAACCTAGAGAGATGATCAGCTACTAAGTTTTCAGCTCCTTTTTTATCCTTAATATCCAAGTCAAATTCTTGGAGTAAAAGTACCCATCTGAGCAATCTAGGCTTAACATCTTTCTTACTTAACAAGTACCGGATTGCTGCATGATCTGTGTATACTATTATTTTTGCTCCCACTAAATAAGATCGAAATTTATCAATAGCAAAAACTACGGCTAGCAATTCCTTTTCTGTGGTTGTATAATTTAGCTGGGCAGCGTCTAGTGTTCTACTAGCGTAGTAAATTGCATGCAGTTTCTTGTCTTTTCTTTGCCCTAGTACAGCTCCTACAGCGAAATCACTGGTATCGCACATGATTTCAAAGGGTTGTGTCCAATCAGGTGGTCTTATGATAGGTGCTGAAATAAGAGCTTGCTTTAAAACTTCAAAGGCCTCAAGACATTTTTGGTCGAATTCAAACTCGACATCCTTCATCAATAAGTTAGTTAAAGGTTTTGTTATTCCGGAAAAATTCTTGATGAAACGTCGGTAGAACCCGGCATGTCCTAGAAAACTTCTTATTTCCCTAACGGTCTTAGGTGGGTTTAAGTTTTCTATAACTTCTATCTTGGCCTTATCGACTTCTATACCTCTTTCAGAAATAATGTGTCCCAAGACTATCCCTTCATTTACCATAAAGTGGCACTTTTCCCAATTCAACACAAGGTTTACTTCCACACATCTTTTTAAGATTTTCTCTAAGTTCGAGAGGCAGTTTTTGAAATCAAACCCACACACTGAAAAATCGTCCATAAATACTTCCATAATTCCATCTAGGTAGTCTGCGAAAATTGACATCATACAACGTTGGAAAGTGGCAGGTGCATTACAGAGTCCAAAGGGCATTCGTCTATAAGCGAATGTTCCATAAGGGCAGGTAAATGTGGTTTTTTCTTGGTCCTCTGGGTGAATAGGGATTTGGAAAAACCCCGAATACCCATCAAGATAGCAGAAACATGAGTGTCTTGCTAGACGTTCAAGCATCTGATCTATAAATGGGAGAGGGAAATGGTCTTTTCTCATTGCCTTATTCAACTTTCTGTAATCAATACACATACGCCATCCTCCTTCTGTTCGTTTTGCCACATGCTCACCTTTCTCATTTTTCAGAACAGTGATACCTCCTTTCTTGGGTACCACATGGACTAGGCTTACCCATTCACTATCTGAAATTTGGTATATGATACCAGCTTCTAATAACTTAAGAACTTCTTTCTTGACTACATCACTCATGATAGGGTTTATTCTTCTTTGATGTTCTCTTGAGGGTTTTGAATCTTCTTCTAGCATAATCCGATGCATGCATACGGATGGGCTTATACCTCTTAAATCTGAAACTTTATACCATAAAGCTGAGGGATATTTTCGCAAGGTATCTAAGAGTTGATTTGTTTCTATTTGGTTTAGAGCGGCGCTAATTATAACAGGTCTATTCATCTCTTCATCCAAAAACTCATATCTTAGATTCTTGGGTAGTTCCTTAAGTTCTATAGTGGTTTTCTCAGTACGCGGCATAAGGTCAGGGGTAAGAGCTAAGCATTCGAAAAGGTTGTCGTCAATGTATGGTTCGATACTCTTAAATCCGTCATCCTCTAAAATAGGGGTTGATGGTAATTTGATTAAAAATTCGTTTTGTTCGAGCTCATTTACACATTCATCAATGACGTCGATGGCATAACACACATCTCCTATCACTGGTGCCATTAGAAATTTTGATAAAATGAACTCAATCTTTTCATCTCCTACCTCGAAAGTCAGTTTCCATTTCTTAACATCTATTATAGCTCCGGCGGTCGATAGGAAGGGTCTTCCTAAGAGGATTGGGATGTCTTCATCTTCTTTAATATCCATTACAACGAAGTCGGTCGGAATGTACAACTGACCAATTTTGACAGGTATGTCTTCTAAAATACCCATGGGATATTTGACAGATCTATCAGCTAGTTGTAAGGACATCTTAGTAGGTTGAAGTTCTCCTAATTTTAACCTCTTACAGACGGCCAGAGGCATCAGACTTACGCTTGCTCCTAGGTCTAAAAATGCTTTGTCTATCATATGGTTACCTAGGATGCAAGGGATAGAAAAACTTCCAGGGTCTTTATCTTTCTTGGCGAGTTTATTTTCGGATATAGAATGACATTCTAAAGGCTTGGGATCATCGAGTCGCCGTTTATTGGTCAAAATATCTTTCAAAAACTTAGCATATGATGGTATCTGGGTTATAGCTTCAGTAAAAGGAATCTCAACATGGAGTTTCTCTATTACCTTAATAAACTTTTGGTACTGGTTTTCTACTTTGGTGTTTTTCAGCCTCTGTGGGAACGGAATAGGTGGTTTATAAGGTTGTTGAGTGTTATTCCCTACTTCTGGTTTTGAATGCTTTTCTGGTTTCTCTGGTTCCTCTACCTGGTATTTAGGCGTAGCATCTTCCATAGGTTTTTCTGATGTGCTTAAGTTAGGATTTCTAGGCCCTTCATAAGCAGTTCCACTTCTTAATGTGATAGAATTTGCTTGGCCTTTTGGATTTGGTTGAGTTTGTCCAGGAAATTGTCCTCCAGGTGCAACTTGTACAGAGGTGTTTTGTGCTACTTGGGAAATCTGAGTCTCAAGCATTTTGGTGTGGGTTATTATCTGGTCAAACTTGGTTGCCAGTTGAGTAACTAGTTCGTTCGTGTGAATGTGTTGGTTCATAAACTCCTTATTTTGCTGGGTTTGAGCCTGAATAAAGGTGTCTATGGTTTCTTTAAGGTTTGGTCTTGGGGGCACTATTTGCATAGGTTGGTTTTGTTTTTGCGTTTGGAATCCTCGAGGTCTCGAAGGTCCGGGATTTTGGATAGGGTTATTGTTTTTGTAAGAGAAATTCGGGTGGTTCCTCCATCCAGGATTGTAGGTATTCGAGAAAGGGTTCCCTTGGGTATAGTTAACTTGGTCTGAGCTAGATTCGTTCAAAAGGTTACAGTCAACGGTTTGATGTCCTTGAGTTCCACAGAGTTCGCATTCCGATTGGATTTCTGCTACTGTGGTTGGGTTTTGAGACATGTTCTCGACTCTCAAAGCTAGGGCGTCCATTTTGGCATTAATCATGTCCATGCAACTTACCTCATGCTTTCCTCCATGGCTCTCCTTTTTCTCTACTGTCGCTCGTTCTAATCCCCACTGGGCGTGGTTTTGGGCCATGTCCTCTATTAGGGCACAAGCGTCAGGGTAAGGTTTGTTCATCAACGCTCCGCCAGCGGCAGCGTCTATGGACATCTTTGTGTTGTAATGGAGTCCATTATAGAAGGTATGTATGATTAACCATTTCTCCAGGCCATGGTGCAGACAAGCTCTTAAAAGTTCTTTATATCTCTCCCAGGCATCAAAAAGTGATTCGCCTTGGTTTTGGGTGAAACAAGTGATCAGGTTCCTAAGAACAGCGGTCTTGCTTGGTGGAAAATACCTCGCAAGAAAAGCTCTCCTAAGGTCTTCCCAAGTTGTTATTGAGTTAGTTGGAAGGGCGTCTAACCAGTCGTGAGCTTTACCTCTAAGGGAAAAAGGAAACAGTCTTAAACGGATAGCTTCGGGCGTGGCTCCATTTGCCTTAAGGGTGTCAGCTAACTGGATAAATACCTTTAAATGTTGATTCGGGTTCTCGGTAGCGAGACCAGTGAATTGGTTTTGTTGTACTAATTGTAATAAGGAGGGTTTTAGTTCAAAGTTGTTGGTAGTTATAGCAGGGTTTACTATACTAGAACTAGGTTCCTCGTTAGATGGTTGGGCGAATTCCTTGAGCGGTCTTTGGTTACGATCTTCTGCCATAGCTCTTCTTATCTTGCGTATAAAAAGACGGGCACGAGCGTAATGTTCAGGTTCTACTAAAGGATCTATTAGGTTACCGGTGCTACGATTTCTACGCATCTACCGGCTAGAATAGCCTTAGTCTAAACGGGATAACAATAGGGTACGAAATTTGACGAAGTTGGTCCCCGGCAACGGCGCCAAAAACTTGATGGGTTTAATCTGTAACGTATAGCCTAAATGTAGTACTGCAAGTGTACAGCCTATCGAAGTAATATATAAGATTATCGAACCACAGAGACCAATTGTCAATCTATCAACTCTATTGCTAAGGTGCTTATCTAAGGCGAACAAGAATATTGATGTGAGTGCAGTGCACAAAGTAAATGAGCAAGGTAAATAACAGTTTAAAAGACAGGTTGGAATGTAAATCATGTAATCAGATATTGGTCCGGTCATGCGTAGATGAACCTACTTATGGGGCAGTATTTTCTATTGATAGCAAAGAATCAATTTAACGGGAACTTGTAGCTTTTGACTACTAAGAACCGAGTCTACTCTTTAAATTAAATTCCTTTATTGTCACATATAAAGGGTGCCTTCCGCGTTAAAGAGGTAAACCTATTTTTAAGAAATTGATATTTTTGACTTAACAGAAAAGTGATTTTGCTTGGAAAGATTAACTTAAAGAGACTTTTGGCTTTTGACCAAGAGTCAGATTCCAAACCTACAAACGCGTCCGAAAATAGTTTCAAAATCATTTTCTAAAAAGGTCAATGATTCCTATTTAACCAATCAACGGCTTTCGCTCTTTTTGTTTGGTTAAATAATAATCAAGTCGTATCATTAGTTTGGATGGCTTTCGATCTTACCCAATAAACATTTAAACACAATTGACTTAAGTTAGAAGCAAAACATCCCCAGAGTATTTTCACTAGCATGATAATTGGAACACAACCATGATGACAATCATTACATCCTAACCTTTATAGTTTAGCCAGACATAAGTGCGAGTCTATAAAACGTGTAGACTATGGTAAGAGCATTTAAAGTCTATAAAACGTGTAGACTATGGTAAGAGCATTTAAAGTCTATAAAACGTGTAGACTATGGTAAGAGCATTTAAAGTCTATAAAACGTGTAGACTATGGTAAGAGCATTTAAAGTCTATAAAACGTGTAGACTATGGTAAGAGCATTTAAAGTCTATAAAACGTGTAGACTATGGTAAGAGCAATAAAATAAAGAAATGCAATAAAATAGAACCTTGCTCCAGTCGGAGACTTGAATCTGATACAAATCTACGGAAAGGTAAGGCTGGTATGATGAACTTCAACCAAAGTGCTCCAAGACTCGATTACAACTCAATCTACACCGCAATAACTCCCCGATGTGAAGAGATTATCACTTTACAGAAACTGATAGTATATGGCTTAAGATTGTACTAAGCTTGGATGAAACTAAAGAATGAAAATTGAAAACTATTTATAGAGGATCTTTGAGGTGCGTAAGGACCAGCATGCCCCTTAACTTCTTTTGAGCAGGAAGCTTGTTGTGAAGGCCGCGGGCGCGGTGGGGGTGGCCGCGGGCGCGGTGGCTGGAACTGCCACATTATGGGAACGTGGCAGTTGATCTCTGGGTGAAAGTGGGTCACGTCATCGCGTTCCTTGTAGCCAGCGCGGCGCTGAACGCCATAAGTGCATAATATCTTGAAAAACCCTAATTTCTTGGCGTTTTGGCTCGTTTCTTCACAGAAGGCTCTGAAATGACAAGAATCCTGAAAACAAAGGAAAAAGGAACATAATACGAGAAAATGATAATAAAAACTAACGAAAACATGTGATATTTGAGTCAGAAATATAGTGTGATTCAGTGCGATCAAAGAGCTGGATCCAACTCAAGGAAGAACGGAATACTTTTGAAGCCAGCTTCTATGCCAGTGAGAAGAAGGTTTTAGAGCTTACCCGCCGACTTCATGAGGAGGAGACTCTCAACACTTACATCGCACCAAAGAGGATGCGCAATGTCTTTTTACATTAAGAATTTTGTAATGTTTTGCCCATGGGGAACTTATGTACTAACAATTTCTTCTTAATATGACGTGTGTTCCTTTTTGTTTGCAATAAATTTGAATTTCTGAATCCTTGAATGCATTACATGAATAACATATCATTCATCATATGCATAAATAGGTCTTCACACCAGGTTTCCTTATCTCTCTGCTGTTTATTTCAGCAAGATGGATTTGGAGCAGACGGTTAAGGATCTGCAAGCATATAATTCTTAATTCCAGCAACTCCTCATGACCTTAGCAAAGGGTCAAGAGGACCTCAAAGCCCTGTTGGAGAAGAATAAAGAGAAAAAAAAGAAGAGGCCCGGAGTAGCCACTTTTGGAAGAAGGTTTGAAAGCAATGCTAGAAAAGTTCTCGAGTTCCCCTCAACGTCTGACGAAGGGGCTGGTAAAGAAAAAGGGGCCGAGGTACCTTTTGAATCTGAAGTTGATGAAGAAGAAGAGGAAGAAGACGAAGATTACTCCGAACAGCAATATCCCCCGGCGGATGATAAATATAAGAATCTTGAGGATAGATTGGCAGCCATGGAGTTGCAGAGGGTACCTGGTTTAGATTTTGAAGAACTAGGGTTGGTCGCTGGGATCGTCATCCCTCCCAAATTCAAAGTACCAACATTTGCTAAGTATGACGGTCTGTCGTGCCCAAAGATGCATCTGAGATCGTATGTCAGAAAGATCCAACCCCACCCATCTGATAAAGACCTCTGGGTACACTTTTTTCAAGATAGTTTGTCAGGCACACAGTTGGACTGGTTTTATCAACTCGAGAGATCAGAGGTTCACAATTGGGAAGACTTAGCTGCTACTTTTTACCGTCAATACCAATACAATGCTGATTTGGCGCCCACTCGTACTCAGCTACAAAGTATGGGGATGGCTTCCAATGAAGGATTTAAACAGTATGCCCAGAAGTGGAGTGATCTGGCTAGAAGGGTGCAACCACCATTGTCGGATATAGAGCTAGTTGACATGTTTCTGGGGACCCTGTATGGCCCTTTCTTCAATCATCTAATCGGGAGTTCTTCTGCGGGATTTACTGAACTAATTTTGACCGGCGAAAGGGTCGAGGCCGGTATTAAAAGTGGTAAGATTCAGAAAGATGCCTCCGCGTCCACCGCTGTTAAGAAAACCTTCCCAGCTAAGAAGGAAGCCTCTGCTATGTATTCTCAGAAAAGTTAAGGAAGAACCGAACACCGGCCAACTGTAGGGGCTGTGATGATTCAAAACTCTTCAAATGATCAACCTCGTAACAATCAGTCAAGACCTAATCAACAACGGGTAGAAAGGCCACAACGGTAGTTCACCCGAATCAACATGACGCCAGCGCAAGTACTCCCTCATTTGTTAAAACTGAATCTTGCCAGTTTGAAGGAAGCGCCAAAGAACCCTAACACCTCCTCTCCATACTACCACTTCAATGCTAAGTGTGCTTACCACTCTGATAGTGCTGCGCATGATACTAATAATTGTTGGGCGCTTAAGAATAAAATCCAAGACCTGATTGACGCCAAGGAGGTAGAATTAGATGCGCTCGAAAAGCCAAATGTGATTTCTGCCCCAATGCCCAAGCACGGTAATAATGTTCATGCTGTTATGGAGGACCTTCATGTTACTGATGTTGCTGACCTTTTAACTCCGTTACTTGTGATTAAAGAGAATTTGATGAGAGCTGGGATCTTTCCTGGTTGTGGAAAAGACTGTTATTTTTATTTGAACATACGAGGTGATTGCCCAATGTTGAAGTCAAGTGTCCAACTCCTGATGGATACCCAAGGGATACTCTTCCAGAAGACCCCTATTGATACCGTCACTCATGTTACTCCTGCTACTTTTTCTACTTCAACCAACGATATTGCAATCATAACCATTTCCGACAATCCTCCCAAGGCTTTCAAAAGGCCTGTCAGGATTACGCCCGACCCTAAATTTGTACCATTAAAAATCACCATGCCGGGACCTGTCCCGTATCAATCTAGCAAAACGATACCATGGAACTATGGAGGAGAAATCTTCTATCATGGTATCAAACAGATTGAAATAGTCCAAGAGATTTCTGAAGAATAAGACCCTGATATAGGGAACATTGTGGGTACAAGCAAGATAACCCGCAGCGGCCGGATCTTTTCTCCGGAGATTGCTCCCCCCCGAGCAATTTTCGGACCCTCGAAAGCTTCTGCACCTGTTAAGTTATCTGTGCGAAACCCGATAATTGAAGAATTGGATACTCCTGAAGTATGACCATCTGCTGACAATACCGATAAGGGTAAGGGGATACTGGAAGAGCCTATCAGGACGAAGGCTCATGCTGTGGTTATCCCCGAAACCACTCAGAAAGAAATGGATGAAATCTTGAAAATAATCAGAAAGAGTGACTACGATGTCGTGGAACAGTTAGGGCAGACCCCTTCTAAAATTTCAATGTTGGCTCTTCTACTCTATTCTGAGTCCCATGCTAAGGCCCTAATCAAATTTTTGAAGGCGACACATGTACCCCAAGAGACTTCGACTGACCAGTTTCAGGAGTGTGTGGCCAGTCTTACTGCTGATAATGGCCTTGGCTTTTCCGATGCTGACTTAACTCCCAAAGGAAGGAAACACAACGATGCGCTACATGTTTCAGTTGAATGCAGGGGAACCAACCTCGCCCATGTCTTAGTTGATACTGGTTCTTCTTTGAATGTGCTGCCGAAGAAAGCTTTAGACCGTTTGGATTACGAAGGATTGACCCTCAAACCTAGTAACATCGTTGTTAGGGCCTTTGATGGGTCCAAAAGAATGGTTCATGGAAAGGTTGATATTCCTATCAAGGTAGGCACAAAAGTTTTCAACTCCACCTTTTATGTGATACACATCCGTCCGTCATATTTGTGTTGGTTAGGAAGACCGTGGATCCATTATGCCGGGGCAGTTACCTCCTCTTTGCACCAAATGCTGAAATATCCTGTTAAGGGTAAGATTATAACAGTGCACGGCAAGGAAGAGTACATGATAAGTCATCTCAATTCCTTCTGCTATGTGGAGTTGGATGGCGAGTTCATCGAAACGCCTTTCCAACATTTTGAGGAAGTTTCTCCTGAGGTAGAAGTTGCGAAGACAATGGTTGAGGTACCTATCATTCCCAAGCATGTGCCAAGGATGGCATCTCTCAAGGACGCAGAGGCGGTGATCAAAGAAGGGAAGAGTACAGTATGGGGGCAATTGCCTGATTTTCCCCATAAGACGGACAAATTTGGACTAGGGTTTACAGCTGCAGGACAAAAAGCTATGCGTCGCTCCAAGACTGGAAGGCCACCTGTAAGGATCACTCACCATGAAGTTATTGTTGTTGAAGATGAAGATGAAGAGAACAACTTCAAAGATTGGATTTTTCTGACCGTCGAAGGGGGTCTAAGCAACTGGAAAGCAAAGGATTTTATTCCCATCACCTTTATCAACCAATAATTTTATCTTTGAACAATTTCTTATTTCGGTCTGTAATAACTAAAACAATCTGTACACTATTTTCACCTCATGCCTTTCCCGGGGCATGTAGGTCCATTTGTAAGGGCTTGATTTTCTTTATTATCATATGCCATGTGTTTAATGAATCATTGGACGTTTTCATAAACTGTTGTGTTCATTTTCTTTTCTTTTGCATTTTTGTTTTGTTTAAGGATGGCTATCCCTTACACACACCCACACTCACAAATGCAGGTACCCATCCACTCCGGATTCCATGGGTGACTATTCTGTTTTAGCCTTCGATAACTCTGAAGACTTGGTCAATCATGCTGAGTACGAAGTTGACGAAGACTGTGAAGTGCCGGGAGAGTTAGCCAGACTTTTACAACAAGAAGAGAGGGCTATTCTACCTCATGAAGAGTTGCTAGAAACCATCAACTTGGGGAAGGAGGAAGACAGGAAAGAAGTAAAAGTGGGTGCCAACCTGGAACCAAATGTCAAGGAGCGCGTAGTGCAGTTGTTGAACGAATATGTTGAAATCTTCGCCTGGTCTTATGAAGACATGCCAAAGTTAGACACAGATATCGTGGTTCACCGTCTCCCTACAAGAGAATATTGTCCACCGATCAAGCAAAAGGTCCGCCGAATGAGGCCTGACATGTCTGAGAAGATTAAAGCTGAAGTAAAGAAGCAATTCAACGCTGGCTTTATGGCTGTTACTTCCTATCCACAATGGGTTGCTAACATTGTGCCCGTGCCTAAGAAGGACGACAAGGTCAGAATGTGTGTGGACTATCGTGATTTAAACAGGGATAGCCCCAAGGATGATTTTCCACTGCTACATATTGACATTTTGGTTGACAACACAGCTCATCATAAAGTGTTTTTCTTCATGGACGGATTCTCGGGGTACAACCAGATCAAAATGGCCCCCGAGGACATGGAGAAAACTACTTTTATCACGCAATGGGGTACCTTCTGCTACAAAGTGATGCCATTCGGACTGAAGAATGGAGGGGCAACTTATCAACGCGCCATGGTAGTTTTCTTTTATGATATGATACATCATGAGATTGAAGTTTACGTAGACAACATGATAGCTCGATCACCGACAGAAGAAGAACACCTTGATCATTTGCAAAAGCTGTTTTCCAGGTTGAAGGAGTATAAGCTCAGACTGAACCCAAGCAAGTGCACTTTTGGAGTTAGGTCTGGTAAACTTCTGGGATTTATTGTCAGCAACAAAGGCATTGAGGTTGATCTAGCTAAAGTAAAGGCTATATAAGAAATGCCTTCCCCCCGCACCGAAAAGGAGGTTAGAGGATTCTTGGGACGCTTAAAATATATCGCAAGGTTCATCTCTCACCTGACATCTACCTGTGAGCCAATTTTCAAACTGTTAAAGAAAGATCAGGTAGTCGAATGGAACAATGATTATCAAATTTCTTTTGATAAGATCAAGGAGTATTTACTATAACCTCCTATTCTGATGCCACCCGTCGAAGGAAGGCCGTTAATCATGTATCTGACTGTTTTGGATAACTCAATGGGGTGCGTGCAGGGCCAACATGACGAGTCTGGCCAAAAAGAGCATGCCATTTATTACCTTAGCAAAAAGTTTACCGACTGTGAGACTCGCTACTCACTGCTCGAGAAAACTTGCTGCGCTTTGTTATGGGCTGCTCGTCGGCTAAGGCAGTATATGTTGACTCATACCACTCTGCTGATTTCCAAGATGGATCTGATCAAGTATATCTTCGAGAGGCCTGCTTTATCTAGAAGGATCGCTAGATGGAAAATGATCCTGACTGAGTATGATATCCAGTATACTACCCAAAAATCTATAAAGGGGAGTGTACTAGCTGACCATCTAGCTCATCAAGCCGTCTAAGCTTATCAATCTATGAGATTCGACTTCCCTGACGAGGACATCATGACATTGGACAACATTGGAGGTAACGAACCGTATGACGGACCTGAACAAGGATCCCGATGGACCCTGTACTTTGATGGTGCTTCAAATGCACTTGGCAACGATCTCGGTGCGGTACTCATTTCTCCGGAAGGCTGCCATACACCCTTCACTGCCCGACTTTGCTTCAGTTGTACCAACAACATGGCTGAATATGAAGCTTGCATCTTTGGTCTCAAGGCTGCTATAGACTTGGGAATCAAATCTTTGGTCGTATTTGGGGACTCGGCTTTGGTTATCATTCAAGTTAAAGGAGAGTGGGACACCAAAAATCCTAATCTTATCCCATACAAAGAACATGTCTTGACATTGTTGCCTCATTTCGAGCAGATTACCTTCGAGCATTTCCCACGAGAAGAAAATCAGTTAGCCGATGCTCTGGCTACAATGTCATCCATGTTTAAACTCAACTGGGATAATGAGGCTCCCTAAATTACCATCGAGCGAATGGATGAACCTGCGCACTGTCACGAGATTAACACCGAAGAAGTAGTGGAACAACCCTGGTTTCATGAAATCAAAAGGTATCTCCAGACTCGAGAATACCCTGAAGAAGCTTCCGTCAATGACAAAAAGTTCTTAAGGAGATTTGCTGCCAAGTTCTTCCAAAGAAATGGCATCCTTTATAAGCGTAGCCATGATTGTGTTCTACTTCATTGTGTGGACAAGGTTGAAGCAGAGTTAATCATGACCGAGATACATAGTGGCACATTTGGCACCCACTTGAGCGGACATACAATGGCTAAGAAGATTCTAAGGGCAGGCTACTACTGGTCTACCATGGAAGCTGATTGTCATCAACATTCCCGTACCTGTCACAAATGCCAAGTCTATGCCGATAAGGTACATATTCCTCCTGTTCCTCTCAATGTTCTGACAGCTCCTTGGCCATTCGCAATGTGGGGTATTGAAATGATTGGAGAGATCAAGCCCACGGCATCCAATGGACATCGCTTCATCTTGGTCGCTATTGATTATTTTACTAAGTGGGTCGAAGCAGCTTCTTATGCCTCTGTTACAAAGAATGTGGTTGCCCGCTTCATCAATCAGAACCTCATATGCCGGTATGGTATCCCCGACAGGATCATCACAGACAACGGTACAAATTTAAACAACACCATGATCACCTCTCTATGCGAGCAGTTCAAGATTTATCATCACAATTCATCTCCCTATCGGCCGAAGATGAACGGTGTTGTTGAATCCGCGGACAAAAATATCAAGAAGATCATTCAAAAGATGACAGTCACCTACAAGGACTGGCATGAGATGTTATCGTTTGCTCTGCATGGATATCGTACCACGACACGTACTTCAACAGGGGCAACCCCCTTTTCTTTGGTATATGGCATGGAAGTTGTTCTACCTATGGAAGTTCAGATTCCTTCCTTGAGGATTATGAAGGATGCCAGTTTGAGTGAAGACGATTGGATTCAGACCCGGCTTGATCAACTTAATTTGATCAATGAGAAGCGACTTACTGTTGTTTGTCATGGTCAGACGTATCAAAAATGGATGATCAAGGCTTTCAACAAGAAAGTCAGAAGTCAGGTATATCAGGTCGGAGATCTTGTAATCAAGCGGATCATCTTGCCGCATAGTGATCCCAGGAGAAAATGGACTCCTACTTACGAAGGACCATTTGTGATCAAGAGCATATTTTCTGGTGGGGCAATGATTCTGACCACCATGGACGGCGACGACTTGCCGCACCATGCGAACGCAGACATAGTCAAAAGATACTACGCATAAAACGACTCGGCAAGTTGAAAACCCGAAAGGGCAACTTGGGCAAAAATGGGCATCCCGGTGAATCGAAAACCCGAAAGGGCGGTTCAGGAAAAAATTAGGGATAAAACAAAAAAATATGTACACCCGGCAAGTTGAAAACCAGAAAGGGCGACTTGGGCAAAAAAGGGTTTCCCGGTGGATCGAAAACCCGAAAGGGCGGTCCAGGCAAAAGTTAGGGAATTAAAGCGTATGACTATGTCTCGTCGGATAACTTTAAGGACCATCTCTTCACCAACAAGCTCCAAGCTACTGATCAATCCAGTCATCGGCGGACGAAGCAGCGAATGGACAAGATACTCAGAGTTGTGAAGGCTATAGTAGAATGGGAACCCCATGGAATTGTTACACATAGCCATCTTTCTTTTGTATGAAATTTTTCTCAATTTTTACGATAACATTCTCTTACTAGGATGTCTGTCTCCTTGGTACAAAGATATTTACAAAAGTCAATAAAAAGATACTTCAAAGTGCAGAAATTTGCTTGCCTTTCTTTTCTTTTTACACTTATGTTTTATTTGAAAACGTCCAAAGTTTTGTTAAATAGGCATATGCATTTGAACATAATCACTGCTTACAAATAAAACGAAATTGAGAAAAGATAATTACTGATAGTTCGAAGGTGTAGGAAGATATCTTTGTGCTATTCTAGAAGAAATCATCTGCAATACTTTGTCCAGATCCTCAACAAAGCTAAAACCTCGGAGTACATGTCCCCAGCGGAGTTAAGCTTCAAGATCCCCAGCGGAGCCAGTACATTCTAAACTTGATTCCCTAGTTGAGTTAAGCTTCAAAGTTCCCATCAGAGTTCAAACTCTCTATCCCCAATGGAGCCCGAAAACCTTGAAACACTTGTCCCCAGCGGAGCCAGAAGATTCTAAACCTTCTTCCCCAGCGAAGTCAAGTTTCCAACTATCAACTCCCGGTGGGAACTGTTCAACTTCCCTCAATTTCCACAGCAGTTGGGATGGTTCCCCAGTAGATTGGCATACAACCCAAGCTCCTGATCTCACCGGCCGAGTAAAGATTCTCCCCACAGAGTTATCTCCCAACAGATCGAAGATTCCCGGTCTCATTTCTCCAAGAAGAAGCCTCCTAGGTTCCAACTCCCCAGTAGAGATTTTCAGAATTTTCCTTAGTTCCCAGGAAAGTCTTGAAGGATCCTCATTCCCCGCAGAAGTTGTCAGAACCCTTGTGAACCCCCACAAGTTACCAAGGATCTTCAATCCCCAGCACTGGTCCCATGATTTCTCATTTCTCAAACAATCAGAGATTCTTTAATCCCCAAGTAGTCAGCAAGGATTTCTCATCTTCAGCAATCAAAGATTTTTGAATCCTCAGCATTGGTCAAAGATTCACTTTCCCCGGCAGCAGTCAAGGATTGCTTTGTCTCCAGTCATCAAGGATTTATTTTCCTCAGCAAGACAGCTACTCAGCTTACATGCACATCCATTACATTCATGTATCATAAGCATTGATGAAATACAGTTCATTGCATCATACATATCATGCAACATAACCTTGTGTTTTAGCTAATATTTTACCCTTCTCAGGATAAGATTAAAAGGCTATCGTTAACAATTATTCAGATACAGTATGGATACACCCCAGACACGGCGGTCATTCTATTACTCATTCAGAATTTCAAGTCAAAATACAGTACGGATACACCCCAGACATGACGATCATTCTACTACTCATTCAGACTTCAGCAATCCGATACAGACTAGATACGCTCTAGACACGGCATCCATTCTATCTCTCATTCAGATTCAACTATCAACTACAAGTTCAGATACGCTCCAGACACGGATGCCATTCTGGCCCTTACACCAGCAGTTTGATCCTCTCCAGTGCAGTCGCCACGGAAGTCATTCTGTCAGTTATTCAGATTCCAGTTACAGTCTCAGATACACTCCAGACACGGAAGTCATTTTGTTACTCATACAGATCTCAACTCCAGTTACAGTCTCAGATACACTCCAGACAAGGAAGTCATTCTGCTACTCATACAGATCTCAACTTCAGATATAATACAAATACACTCCAGACACGGAAGTCATTCTGATATTCATTCAAAGTTCAAATATGGTTACAGCTCAGATACACTCCAGACACAGACTCCATTCTTTTGCTCATACAGACTCAGTCTCTAGATACAGTTCAAATGCATTCCAGACACGGATACCATTTTGATGCTCATTCTTCTGACCTATAACATTGCAGCTCAACAAACATTCATGGATGGAATCTTTAAGCCCATCTCCAGCAATATTCTACCATCTCTAAATGGCATCTTTAAGCCCATTTCCTCAGCTATATTTTGACGAGTGCAAATTTACGGGCACTCTAGTGTCCAATCCTCTTTTACCTTTGAGTCGCGAAAGGCAAACTTGCCAATCTAACTCTTAAAATTCAAGAAGATTGAACAGGGGCAACTGTTGTACCCCAAAATTTGCCCTCTCATTTTATCAACATTTCTCATCACAAGACTCATGGAACTCAAGATCAAGCTAGGGTTTGCTCTGCTCAAGACACCTCCTTGCACTGTTGACCTAAACTAGGGTTTGAGTTTGCACAGGGATATTTTGACCCACAATGCCCAAAGTGACTTTCATACTCCATGTTGGACCCCCAAGTTTGTCTATACTAAGTTTCAATCCTTGATTCAAATTTTTGCCCAGACAATTGGACAGTTGACCTAGAAATCATCTGTATTGGGGAAAAAGTCAACTGTGGCCAATTGACAGTCAAACCTCATGAATTTTGACCCACATCAACATAATGAACTCATATGAACCATTTTATCAAGTTTGGATCACAATTCCACAAGAAATTTGATCAGATCACCAAAAGGGCAACATGGTCATTTTTAGGGTTTTGATTGTACAAGGGCAATTTTTGACTGTTTGACCTAACCAATGGCAAATTAAGCTCAACCATGGACACAAGGACTCAATGACATTGTCTTGACCCACTCAACAAGTTTAAAAGATCTCAAATGCATGGGATTGACAAATGAATTTTTCAGTCAACTGATCAAAATTTGACTGTATACTGAAAAGTCAAACTTTGACTTTTTGGTCAAAATCAAGTGCCAAGGGTCATTTTTCATCAATACATGTCAAATTATGAAACTTGTTCATCAAGAAACCCAAAATTGTAAATTAGGGTTTGTGATCGGTGGATCTGGAACTGACTGTTTAACGCTGGTTCGCGAAATGTCGCGGAAGCAAGAGTCGCCAGCGTCTTTTATTTTCTCCAAATGGAAAGGACAAAAGAACAGAAAAATTCCTTATAGAGATTGCTCTCGGTTCGGGAGGTAGATTATAGAAAGGGAAGGTGTTAGCACCCTTTCTATCCATGGTTATCCATGGGCTCTTAGATACTTGCTCATTGTGTTTTCAAAAATGGTTTGTTTGCTTTTCAATGTGGGTTTTAAAAAGTTTCTTTGAAAATTCCAGTTCGACTCTTGTATCAGTCCTCAAGAGTGTTTGAAAAAATGCTTTCGAAAGCTTTTTGAAAATGTGTTGGTGTGAAAAGTATTTTTGATTTGTGTTGAAATTTAGAGCAAGTATCTAGAGTCGTCTACCTACCCTAAGGAATTCGTCTGTGTAAATGTCCTTTAAAGTAGTGCCATCCCACCATTGAGAGGTAGGTAGCACCACCGTTGGAAGTGTTCGGGTCAATTCGAGTTTTGGGACGATGTGGTCACCGAGCGGAGGTAAGATACCTTAGGAGCTACCCTTATGCCATTGATCTTTTATTCCGAGGCAACTATTCCGAGGCAACTGTTTCGAGGCAACTTGTTTTGAGGCAACCGGATCAATGGGACATAAGGACTCACTAAGACGTCCTATAGTCGGCGACCACGTTTCGAGGGACAAGGCAACAGTGTGATCACCGGAGTAATAGGAAGACACCTTAGAAGCTACCCTCATGCCAGGTTCCCGGATCATGAGGACTTACTAAGACATCCTCTACTCGACGATCACCTTTCGAGGCAAGGCAACAGTGAGGCGTACCCTAAGGGTGGTGTGTGCGATTCGTGTGTCGTTTTCGTTTGCATTTATCTTGTCATGTTATTGGTGTTCTACGTTTGATTTTATTTTATCCATACATTCTTTCATGCTTTTGATTAACAGTTAAAAATATTTGCGGGAAAAAGTAAATCTAAGGCTATTACAAATGGCGCGGGTCCACATCGCCAAAATTAACCAGGACCCGATTTGACAGAAAATAAATAAATTAAGAGATAAAAGAATTAAATGTGCGGGAAATAATTTACATGGCTTCGGGAGAGGTACATAATTATTTAAGCAAAATAAAATAAATATGCGAATTAGAATAAAAATTAAGAACATGGGCGTTGGACCCTTTTGCAAAATTAGATGAGTGAGGAATTAATTAAAATTAAAAGAGAAAGAACTTGTTTTTTTGGTGTTTTTTAGTATTTTAAGATTTAATAGAAAAAATTAATTGCAATTAAACACTAACCCTAATTCTATTTTATTTTAATTTGTTAAGAAAACATTAGAATTTAACCTAAATTAACCCTAATTTTTATATTCAATTTAATTCATGAAAATAAATATTTAATTATTTTAATTATTATAAAAGAAAAAATAAAAAGGATGAAAAATTGTTAATTAAACCCTAGTTCTACATTTTTTTGATTTATTATTAAAAGAATTAAAATTAACTCCTAATTTAAGACTAATTTTATTTACATGCAAATTTGCTTATGAAAATACTAAAATAAATAATATTTTATTATTTTTTTTCTCTTTTCTGATTTTTATGTGTATTTTTATATTTATGAAAATAATTAGTTAATTAATAAAACAACAATAAAAAATAACTAAAAATAATACAAAAAAATAAAATAAAATAAAGAAGAATAAAAAATATGCAAACCTGGGGGTTCAGACCCCAATATGGAGGTATAGCCCAAGCAGTTTAAGCCCAATTCAATTCCTGGCTTTGTGGACTTTTTTCACTCACGTGCAGGGGCGTTGACTCATATGCATTGTGTTCCTCAATTCTTAGCCTTGTGATTGTTGAAGCTGGGCACGTGGACGTTTGATTTAGGAAGATGCACGGTGCGCTCCACTTTTGAAACTGCATATGAATATGTATTGCAAAATAATATGGAAATAACGTAGACCTGGGGCTCGAACCCAGGTCATATACATTGCCAATGTTCTCGCTTACCAACTGTGCCAACTAACGCGTTTGATTAATAAGCAACTAACAATCATTATAAAAATAAAACAAAAGGTTAGTGGATCCACGCGCGAAAATTCAAACCAGCTTATCACGTTTTGCCACGACTTCGTCTTCTTCATGTTCCTGAAAACATAAAAGAACAGGCAACGGTTTTCATGACGTTCTCTTAGGCCGTTTTTGGGAAAATAGCGATTAGGCCTATAGTGTTCATAAATTGAGCGCGAGTGTTGGTTTCTATTCGTCCAAACACGTTGAATCCACTGGCCTTAGTCTCAGCCTCCAATTTTGCCTTATTTCAAAAGCCCTAATTCTAAGGTTGAAGAACCCTAAATATCAACAATGGCATAATCGCGTGTATAGCTCAAAAACATAATTGAATACATGGGTTAGCTTCAGAATCAAATGAGGAATAAGAATCAATAATTGAGATGCCATAAAAATGCATAGATTTCAAAGTACGATTATGAATTTTCCATGAAATATCTTGAATGCTGTATACCAATTCCTTGCGTTTTGATGGTTGTTTTTGATTGGAATATGTCCAGTGACCTTCAAGGAAACTAATGGAACAAGAATTATGTCTTGAATCGCCCTGGAAGTGAACTTTCAGTTTTGACTTTTTTTAGAGAAAATTTCAAGTTCTTTTGATGCCTTTCTGCGCAGCTCTGTGTGTTCTTGCACTAGGGTTGTATTCAGGCTTTTGTATTGAGTCCATTAGGTCAAGAAAAATCAATCAAATCCATTGCATTCATTGATTTTGGAAATTTGATTTTCTAAGATTTTTTCAATCTTTTTTCATGTGTTTTTGGTTCAAATCATCTCCAATCTCTCCAAATCTTTCCTTATCTGCATATACACGAAATCTTGAGGCTAAAACATGTATAAAAAGATTTGTTAGGTTAAGTTAAATATTTTTCACATATTTAATTGATTTAAGTGAATTATTATAAATAAAAATTCAAATAAATAAATAAAAAATGAGAAAATACTTCCCTTTGGGCCAAGTGGTCGTGCACATGCCATGGATGATGAATTATGGAGGAAAAATGGGCCCATTAGCAATTTTAGGTCATTTGAATCAATGTTGACTTTTCAAAATATCCAAAAATTTCCCAACTTCCACAAGGCATAACTTGCTCAATTTATAAGCGTTTCTCATGTTCTTGGACATTTTGGAAAGGTCTTTGAGTCCTCTAACCAATGTCTTTGGTCCCATGTCATTTTGATTTACCAATCTCAAGTTATGGCCTTTGACTTAAAGTCCCTTTTTGTTGACTTTTGAAAATGACCTATAATGTTGAAATTGATAACTTTTTGTGAGAGCATTTCTTGGACTTGAAGTATGAAGATGAGTTGTAGGAAATGTCTTTCTCTTCAAAATTAGCTTTGGATGGAATTTTTCTGATAATCCATGTGAAAGTTATGCCCTGGTCAATTTCAGTTGACTTTTTCAACTGTCCAAATAAGGAAACTTTTGCATCTTGATGATTTCTGAGCCAAATTTTGAGAATCATGATCAAGCATTGATCAAATGATGTTTGTGGCTTCAAAATGATATGTTAACCAAAAATTTGAACTTTTGACTGTCAAATGACCATTTTGCCCCTACAGTTGACTGTAGTGCAATTAGGGTTTTTGACTGTGCAATTTTGTGCTGAATGTCTTGAAACTTGATATGAGGATGCTTGACCATATTTGTAGGCATGTGAGACTTGATTGGACCTTTGGAAACTTCATTTTCTTGATCAGGACACAAACCCTAGTTTTGACTGTATAGGAGATCTTTGACTGTGCAACCCTTGGGGACTTTTGAAGCATGTCTTGGCAAATCTTTGAAGAATATGGGAGGGAAAATTTTGGGGTACAACAGGGTTTAAAATGGAAAAATTTCATAACTTAGAAATTTTCTAAGTTATGAAATTTTCTTATTTTTTACCTAAATTTACCCCACATTTTTACCAAGATGAAAATGGATTCAAACAAAACTTGCAACATGAAAGTTGTATTCCATCACAAAGTCTACAACTTTAATTCACAAAGTTTTCTCAAAAGAAGCTTGGATCTCAAGTTATGACTTTTGGAACAAGGGTACCTAAAGCTTTTAACTTAGAGAAATTTTGCCCTAGTTTAGGCAGGATTTTGACCCATCTTCTTGGCCATTTTTCACATAGTTCCACTTGGAGTTTCAAGTTTCATTTCAAAGATGGATTATATTACATGTTGCAAGCTTTCCAAATTATCCAAGAACTCCTCAAACACCTTTGTGGTTAGGGAGAATTGAATGCTTGAAGTTGGCAAAAATTTACTTTGATCCATGACCAATACATGTTCATACAACTTGCATTTTCAAACCAGCATACTTTGCACTAGCTTGCAGGCCTCTAAACCATTTTACACTCCTTAATTGAATGCAAATCCACTGAGCTAATGCATTATCTTGTCCATTTGGACATTGCACACAAAACTAACCCTTAATTAGAAAAAGGTACATTGCCATTTTTGAAAAGGTTTGCTTTATGTCAAAACATGATCTTTGAGCATAGGGGCCATATCTCAGAAGCCAAATCAAATCCATAAATTCCAGTAACTAAGGGAAAAGCATGCAGCATAATATAGGGCTTGTACAGGCCTGTATTGACAAGTTACACTTTCTTGCTTCACAAAGAAGAAATTTGTCCAAACACTTGCCAACTTGAAAACCAGTCCATGATAGCTTGAACAAACATTGCAAACACATTTCACACAACCCTTTGAACCATAAACACGAGCTCTTCACCACTCAAACCTCCTTGTACAAAAAATCTCCATTTTTTCTGCAAAATAGGGCAAGCCCTGCAGAACCACTTCCATCTCCACTTTGCCTCGTGCGTTTTGCCTCAAACTTGTTCCAATACCTTCCATTCAACTCACCTAAACTATTCCAGACCTCCATTGCAAACTGTAACTCCATTAACACACATTGCTATTTTTGTTTGGAAGCTTTGCAGGTTGAGTTCTGTAGCACGATTCAGGCTACTTCAAGACAAACTAAGCATTGGGAAGCTTCAGTGGACATCAGGCAAGCTACCAGACACCTCAAAACCCATTGAAAGTTGTTGCATTGTCCAGCTCGAACTCAACTGAAACAGGTATTTCATGAACTTCTATCTCTCTATTTAGGAATAGTTAGACTTAGGTTTGTGAAGGAAAGATGTAGTATTCATAGCCCTGAAACCATACATGTGCTTAATTTTCATTTATATTAATCGTGCTAGGAGAATTTCATCGATGAACTTTCTGAAAAAACTAGGTTAAGAATTAGGTCCAGAGAAATTCTCTCTGGTCTTTGAGAGTTAGATTAAGTTTTTTATATGGTTAGATTCGTTGTTTGATGCTCTACAAGTTTCATGTTATGAGTTTTGTCAAAAAAGCACAGAATCAGGAGATAACATTGTGTACACAGAACGCGCGCACTTCTATCTAGAGGAAGAAGATGAAGTTGGTGTTGGGCTGGGCCTGGACAGGCTTGCTTTTGGCAACCCCCCTCTTTTCTTTTTACACTCCCTGGCCCATTTCTTGTATATTTGTCATTTTTGCATTTTTATTTCATTTCTGATTTTGACATTTTATTTTCTAATATAAAAAATACTTAAAAAATATTTTCATAAATTTTTGTATTTATTTGGTATTTATTTTAATTATTTCTAGTATTAATACATTAAATACTTTATATTCATTTTGTTTAAATTTAAAAACAATGTAAAAAACACTTTTATTTTCATTTATTATTTATATACACATTTGAAAATATTTTCTTGAAATATATACATTTTTGTAAATAATTTATTTTATATATATATATATATATATATATATATATATATATATATATATATATATATATATATATATATATATATATATATATATATATATATATATATATATATATATATATATATATATATATATATATATATATATATATATATATATATATATATATATATATATATATATATATATATATATATATATATATATATATATATATATATATATATATATATATATATATATATATATATATATATATATATATATATATATATATATATATATTTTTTTTTTTATTAAATAAACTAGAATAAAAAACACAAAAAATAATACATTTTTATTTTTTATTGATATTTTATACTAAAAATACCTTTTTTCAATATACTTTTATTTTTGTACAAATTGATGCATTATTGTATATAAATAATACTATTTATTTAAGAAATTAGGGTTTTTGCCCTAAAAAACAAAAGTAATTAAAATTGACTTTTATTTATTTATATTTCACATTAAAAATACTTTTTACATACATAAAAACTTTTTTGCATAATACATTTTATTTAATAATTATTTATTGTA
Organism: Vicia faba; assembly: GCA_948472305.1. Lineage (NCBI taxonomy): Eukaryota > Viridiplantae > Streptophyta > Magnoliopsida > Fabales > Fabaceae > Vicia > Vicia faba. The sequence continues at coordinate 415,949,952 of OX451738.1, forward strand.
TTTATTTAAATATTGTACATTTAAATACTATGCCTTACACATTCAATATGGTTGTAATAATTTAGGGTTTTATATTTCTTGCAAAATAATTCCCAATTCAAATTTGTACCCCTCCCTATATCATGTTGTAATAGTGTAGAATTTAAATTCTCGCACCTTTAAATGCTTTCAAATTATGCCATGATTAGACTTAGGGTTTGTATGCAAAATCAAAATTAACAAATAGTTTGACCTAATCGAAGACAAAAATGCATGAAAAAACAAACACAATGCACACTTGCACCCCTAGGGTTAAAATCCACTTGTTTCCTTAAAAAATGGGTCATGGTATGCATGTCGGGTACTTTGGCAAAACAAAAACAAAACAAAGATCATAGTCCCTCGATGATGCTATCTGAGTTTCCTAAACAAAAATGATCAAGTCCCTCAAGAAAATTGCCAAAAATACTTGACTCTATTGCTATCATGGTCTACACGATGACCCGCGCCTGTCCCGTTTAACATCCTAACACAAGGTTGTTCATCAAACACAATGGTAAAACAACACTGTTAAAAGGGTTAAAAACATAAGAAAGATCTTTGAGTAAAATAGGGTAGACAACTCTTAGTTACTTGATCAAAACTTGCAAAAAAACATCCTTGCTATCTTCAAAACATATCTTCACAACACAAATTTCAAAACCCTACTTTCAAAGATTGAAAACTTTTCAAAAGACAAAAACACCTTTGTATACATTCAAACAAGAATCATTACAAAGGTTGCCACAATGATGGCCTCTTTTCAAAACATCTTTCAAAATCACACACAAAGCACCATTTCAAACAATTGAAGAGCACCATTTCAAACAATTGAAAAGCAAAGCAAGTGGTCTAAACAAGTAACTAAGAGCCCATGGATAACCATGGATAGAAAGGGTGCTAATACCTTCCCTTTCTATAATCTACTCCCCGAACCCAAGAAAACATCTCAAAGGTCTTTCCTGTGCTTTTTGACCTTTCCTTAGGATAAAATAAAAAGTCGGTGGCGACTCTTGCTAAACCGAAACATTTGCGAACACAAACGCAAAATCTCAAGTTAGTTCTCCCACCGTATCACAGTGAGTATAGAGAGTATGATCAAAAGAATATAAAGTAATAGTTGTTAGTGATTGTTGTTGTTTTTTCAAAATTCTAAATAAAAATAATTTATAGTGTAGTAATACCTCTTCAATGAATCATAGCAATGTTTAAACCATTTTTACTAGAAAAAAGTATTTGAAAAGATACAAAGATTTCCATGAAAAGGTGTTACAAAAAGTTGTTGGAAAAAAGAAATTTTTCAAAATCTGAAGCACAACAACTGGTTGCACTAAAGCAACAATCGATTGCTGTAAAAGCAAAGTTTAAAAAAATTTGAAAAATATAACTATGACAACCGACTGTCATTGAGGAGCAATCGGTTGCTCATAGGCCAACGTTCAAAAAATTTGAAAACAGAACACATGACAATCGATTTCTGCTATAAGACAATCGATTGTTGTCAAACAGAAACTTTTTTTTTGAATGCAACCGATTGTCCTAGCATGACAATCGATTGCTTGTGTACAAAAATTGAAAAATCATTATTTTCATAGATTTTAAGAAATTTAAAACATCCTTCTTCAATCATACATAGTATATACTCAAAATATTATTTTAATAAAGTAAATGCATGATTAAAAATAGTTTTGAGCACTAAGAGCATAAGATCAAAAATTTCATATACCTTAAGCCATAAGTCTTGAAAAGTTGATCTTGATCAATGAATCTTTGCTTGAGATAAATCTTCTATCTTGATCCATTCATTTTTGCATGCTAGCTTGTCTTCATCAAAACATTTGGAAAGCTTGATTTCACAAAGCAGAACTTCTGATCCAGAACTAAGCCTTGGTGTAGAGTTTCACGTTGCAGGATTTCGAGTTGTGATAAGTCTCATCATCATTTAATGCTCACAACCACCTTCTGAGTCTTTATCCAAAGGTTTTCACCACGTGTACCTCTATTGTCTTGGGATAGCAACTTTTCTACTAAGCCCATGCTTTGCTTTTTGCTTTTCCTTAATTCATGCTGACAACCACCATGCTTGCTTCAAAAACAAGGCAACGCTTCAGCACATGAAGGTTATATTCAATGCTTTGGTCAGAACTTCTGAATCCACTGACGTCTCCTGCTGAGTCACAACGCTCTTGGCCTTAGAACTTTTGATCCTAGTTATTCTTCTGGCAGCAGCACGCTGTTTCTATCTTGCATTTATTTTCCTTTTCATCATTTTAATATTAGCATAAAAAACATAAAAATATTTTCCTTTTAATTTATTTCCTTAAGACAAAAAACATTTTCTAAACAAATCCATTTCTTTATTGTATTGTACATTTCAATATGGTTGTAATAGATAACTAGGACTTATTTTTACTTGCAACCCCCATTCATAAATATGTACCCCTATCCCTTAAATATTGTAATAGCGTAGGACTTTACATTTATGCAATTTATCGCTTTCAAATGTAAATGCTAGTAATTAGGGTGTGTATGGCAAGACATGAAATTGACAAATAGATCACCCTAATCAAGACTAAATGCATTCAATCAAACACACTTGGCACACATGCACCCTTAGGGTAATATCACTTGTTGCCTTAAAAAAATGGCCATGTTATGCATGTGGGATGTCTTAGCACAAACAAATCAAAAAATACAAGATCATAGTCCCTCGATGACACTATCAAAGTTGCCTTTCAAAATGATCTTAGTCCCTAAAGAAAAGTGCTAAGTCATCTCACAACATTACTATCATGGTCATACGATGACCCAATTCCCGTCCCTTCACATCCAACGATGGGGCTTCTTACCAAAACAATGGTAAGGTAGCAACATCTAAAGGAGGAGGAAAAGAACATCTAAGAACTTTTGAGTAGGTAGATTACTTTTAGTTGCTTGCTCAATTTCAAAACAAATATCCTTGCTATTTTCAAAAACAATCACATACACTTTCAAAACACTTTCGAAACACTTTCCAAACGTGAAATATTTTCAAAAGCTCAACACTTTGTATACGTTCTTATGAACGAGAACTATTACAAAGTTTGCCTAAACGATGGCACCTTTTCAAAATACTTTCAAAACCAAACAAAGCACATTTTTTCAAACAAAAGCAAGTGATCTAGCAAGTAACTAAGAGCCCATGGAGAACCATGGATGAAAAGGGTGCTAATACCTTCCCTTTTTCATAATATACCCTCCAAACTCAAGAAAACATCTCTAAAGGTCTTTCCTGTGCTTTTTGACCTTTCCTTTTTGGATAAAAGAAAATTCGGTGGAGACTCTTGCTAAACCGTAACATTTGCGAACACAAATGTAAAACACCTCAAGTCAGTTCTCTCACCGTATCACACACAGGTTCCCCGTGAGGCTGCATGGTTCTTTCTTCTTGTTTTAGAAGTCTGGAAAGTTCCCCTGGTACTTCACATTCTTCCTCACCTTAGTCTTCGGCTTGGTAGATTAGATTCTCAGAGTCACAAAAGGCCATAACAGTATCGTTACCCATGGGATCCAGAATGGATGTATACCTGCATTGTGAGTGTGGGTGTGTGTAAGGGTATAGATATCTTTGAAAGAAAGTAAAATGTAAAAGAAAAACAATGAGCACAAAAGTTTGTATGTGAAAACGTCCATGATTCATTAATGTCATATGAAAAATGAGATAATAACCCTTACAAATGGACCATTGTGCCTCGGGTAAGACACAAGGTTTTAAGAGTGCGAATTATTTTGAATATTACAGATCCAACAAAATGTAAAGACAAATTACTGAGGGATAAAAGTGATTGGGACAAAGTCTCTAGCATCCCAATTGTTGAGCCCTCCATTGATAGTCGGGAAGATCCATTCCTCCAGGTTGCACCCATCTTCACCATCTTATACCGCGTTGACCTCACGGTTGTTGATCTTCAAGGGTGGCCTTCCAGCACGGACACGGCGTACAGCCTTTTGAGCATTTGAAGTGAAACCTAGTCCAAACTTGTCAGACTTATATGGGATATCTGAGAGTCGTCCCCAGATAGTGCATCCACCTTCTTCCACCACTGCTTTGGCATCCTTCAGCGATGACATCCGGAGTGGATGCCTTGTAATCTTGGGAGCAGCCTTGGTCACTGCCACCTCTTGGGGTACCTCTTCAAAGTGTTGAAATGGAGTTTCAATGAATTCACCGTCCAATTCCATATATCTGAAGGAATTGAGATGGATGATCATGTATTCTTCCTCTCTATGAACGGTGATAATCTTCCCTTGAACTGGATACTTCAACATTTGGTGCAACATAGAAGTAACAGCACCAGCATTGTGGATCTAAGGTCGACCTAGCAAGCAGGAGTATGAAGGGAGAATGTTCATCACATAAAAAGTGGAATTGAAGGTTTGGGTTCCAACCTTTATGGGAATGTCTACCTCCCCGTGCACCATCCTCTTCGAACCGTCAAAAGAACTTACCACTATGTTTCTTGGCTTCAAAGTCAACCCCTCACAATCAAGTCTATCAAGAGCCTTTTTGGGTAATACATTTAAAGATGAGCCAGTGTCCACCAAAACATGCGCCAGAGTGGTGCCCCTACATTTCACTGAGACATGAAATGCCTCATTACGCTTTCTTCCCTTCGGTGTCAGATCATCATCTGAAAAACCTAAACCATTGTCCGCAGTTAGGCTGGCCACACAGTCTTGAAATTGATCAACAGATGTCTCTTGAGGTATATGGGTGTTTTTTAAGAACTTCACCAAGGCTTTTGCATGTGCCTCAGAACATAGTAGTAATGCCAGCATGGAGATTTTAGAGGGAGTTTTCCCCAGTTGTTCAACTACATCGTAGTCGCTTCTCTTTATAATTTTTAAGATCTCCTCCATTTCCTTCTTGGAGGTCTCAGGGATAGTCAATGATTGAGCCTTCGTCCAGACAGGCTCAATCATAACACCTTTTCCTCAAGTCTCAGTTAATTCGGTAGTATGAGTGCCAGTCAGAATGATTACATGGGTTGTAACGGCTTTGTCAATTGGAGTATTTACAGAGATGATTATAGGTGTGGGAGTAACCTTTGGAGCATCCACAGGGATGATTACGGGTCCAGAAAACCTCTTTTGGGGGAGAAATTTCTGGAGAAAAGATCCTACAACTTCGGGTAATTTTGCTAGTTCCTGCAACGTTACTGATGTCGGAGTCTTCTTTCTCAAAATTTATCTCTTCGGCGGCCGACCAGTCTTGCTTGATGCCATGGTAGTAAATGTCCCCTCCTTAGTTCCACGGCACGGTTTTGTATGACACATATGGGACTGGCCCAGGAATTGTGATTATTAAAGGAGCTGCTTTCAGAACTGATGTAATTCTAACGGGTCTTTTGGTGGAGACCCTGGAAGAATTGGTGGAAATGGTAATGATTGAAACATCTTCAAAAGAAACAGGTGGAATAGGAGTTTTTTCGAACAAAATCTCTTTGTTATCTATCAGGCACTGAACGCCTACTTTCAACAAAGGACAGCTAGTTGGCAAGGATAAACAAAATCGACAATCTTCATCACAGCCCGGGAACACGCCGGCATTTAACAAGTTCATTTTAACATTCAAAAGTGGGGTCATAAGTTCATTAACTGAAGTAACAAATAATCCCTCTTCAATGGCATGAGTATTATGGCCATGTCTGGGCATAGGAGCAGAAATTACATTTGGCTTTTCAGGTGCGTCGAACTCAATTACTTTTGCTTCAGTGAGGTCTTGTATTTTGTTCTTTAGAGCCCAATAGTTGTTAGTATCATGACCAGGACTTTCAGAGTGATATGCGCAACGGGCATTGGGATGATAATGAGGGGATGTTGTATTGGGGTTTTTCAGAACTTCTTTCAAGGTCACCAAGTTGGATCTTAGTAGATGAGGTAATACTTGAGACGGGATCATGTTGATTCTGGTGAACTGCCTGACTGGCCTTTCTATCCTTGGTTGATTATTTCTTTGCTGATCAGACGCAGGCTTTGGGATCATAACAGCCCCCACCATTGGTCGGCGTTCGGCCCTATCTTGGTTTCTTTGCGGGTATACAGCGGCCACCTCTTTCTTTCTGATGAAGGGTTTCCTTACAGCTGTAGAAGAAGATGTGTCTTTCTGAATCTTTCCATTCTTTATACCAGCTTCTATCCTCTCTCTGGTCAATATTAGTTCAGTAAAGCCTGCAGATGAACTCCGATTAAATGATTGAATAAGGGACCAGATAAGGTGCCTAAGAACATGTCTACCAATTCTCTCTCAGATAGAGGGGGTTGAACTCTTCTAGCCAGATCTCTCCATTTTTGCGCATAGTCCTTGAAACCTTCCTTGTAAGCCATGGCCATACTTTGGAGTTGAGTACGGGTAGGCGCCAAATCAGCATTGTATTGATATTGCTTATAGAAAGCTGCGGCAAGATCTTCCCAATTGTGAACGTTGGCGCTTTCTAGTTGGTAAAACCAGTCAAGTTGAGTACCAGACATGCTGTCTTGGAAGAAGTGCACCCATAAGTCCTTATCAACAGTGTGTGGTTGAATTCTCCTCACGTATCACCGGAGATGCATTTTAGGGCATGAAACTCCGTCATATTTAGCGAATACAGGTGCTTTGAATTTCGGAGGAATCACAATTCCCACCACCAAACCCAACTCTTCAAAGTCCAAGCCAGGTACCTTTTGGATTTCCATCGCGCTCAATCGCTCTTCGAGATGTTTATACTTATCATCAGCTGGAGGGTATTTCTCTTCAGAGTAGTCCTCTTCTTCCTCTTCCTCTTCCTCTTCTGATTCTGACGGGATAATTGTTTCCTTTCCTTTACCATCTTGGTTGTCTCTTTCACCGGATGTTGTTGCAAAGTCCAAAGTCCTTCTTGTCTGCTCGTGAAATCTTCTTCCCATGTTCAAGACTCCAGTTACCTTCTTTGTTTTCTTTTTCCTCTCTTCAGCCAGCAGAGTCTTCAACTCTTCTTGACCCTTGGCTAAGGTCAGGAGCAACTGTTGAAACTGCGTATTCTGAGCTTGGAGATCTTTCACTGTTTGCTCGAGATCCATCCTACTGAAATAAACAGTAGAGAGATGAGGAGACTTGTTGCAAAAGACCTGTTTATGTTATGATGAATGATATATGCATATGCAATGTTTTCAAGGATTTCAAAGATTCAGATTTGTTTTAGAAAAAAAGGGAAACACACGTTATATTAATAAGATAAAGTTTGAGTACATTAATTCCCCTAGGGAAAAATAATACAAAAGCTCTAAGATAGAAAAGTAGTGCACATCCTCTTTGGTGCAATGTAGGCATTCAGATTCTGCTCCTCATGAAGTAGCCTAGTGAGTTCCAAAACCTTCTTCTCGCTTGCGTAGAATTGGGTTTCGAAAGTATCTCGCTCCCCCTTGAGTTGTATCCAATCCCTTTGTAGTTCTTCAAGATATGTGGGCATGATAGTGTAAGGAATGTCTCCCTCCATGACAGGCTCAATGATTACCGGGAGAATGGAGGGGTAAGGTATCATAAGACTCTGAGCACGAGTTCGTACCCATTTGAGGTAAGGCTCAAGAGGGATGGAATTTTTGTGCCCCAAAGTCTTGCTATCCACCTTGTTCAACATCCTCCAAGCTCGGATAAATCTCTGGCGAAGACCTTGATCGTCGTTGTCATAGTCAAATACCACACCTTGAATCAGCATCTCGTGTGGGCCATGCCTTCGGGCGTAACCAAACTGTCTTAAGGCTAAGCATGGGTTGTAGGTGATACCTCCCCTAATGCCAAGCAAAGGAACATTAGGGAATTCTCCATAATGGTCGACAATGATAACATTCTCTTTGGATCGAGAGCACCAATGAATGTCTGAATGTTTGAGCGTCATCAACCTTTGTGACCACCTTGAACCTTACTCATTCTTTAATACATATTGGGGAAGATGAGAAATAAACCATCTTGCCAAGAGAGGAGTGCAACACATAAGGAAACCTCTTTTCCTCATTGTGCGAGTGTGAAAAGAGTGTAGGATATCCCCTAGCAATGTAGGCACCGGGTTGCGGGATATGAAGATTTTGACGGTGTTGATATCTATGAGTTGGTCAGGATTTGGAAACAAAACCATCCCATAGATGAGGAGAGCCACAATTTCCTCAAAGGCTTGCAAGTCCAAGGAATTCCAATAGCTTTGGGCTTTCACAAACAAGAACTTTGCTAAGAAACCTTTGACACCACTCCTTGTTTCCCAATGGGTTGTGACATCAGATGAGTGCAAGTGTAGAGCTTGAGAAATCTCTTATGGCTTTAGATCTCTTTCTGTACCGTTGAAAGGTAGTTGATTGAGAATTGGAATCCTCAAGAGTTGGGAGAATTCTTCCAAAGTAGGAACAAGTTGATAGTCGGGAAAGGTGAAGCAATGGTGTAAAGGATCAAAGAACTGAAAAAGCACTTTCATCATGTCCTCATCTTTCTTGGAGGTGACCAAGTTAAGTAGGCGACCATGTCTCTCGGTGAATGGAGAGTTTTCAGGAATTCTTGAAACTAGCTCCTGAAGTTGTGGAGGGACTCTCAGAAGGTTGACTTGAATAGTTTACCTGCAAAGTGAATCCATATCCTATAAAACAAGAACAAAGATGAATCCCAAAATCCTTGAAATGGTTAGTGGATGTATATGATATTCATGATGTCCATGATGTTATGTACAAGTATGCATATACAAGCAAAGAAAAAAAGTCCTTAGTTTAGGCTTGCATCGAGTTTTATAGGTAAGTACCCTCTTGAAGTTTAGTTGGCTTAAACCTGTCCTAGTAATAGTAACCGGTTTCTAAGGAGCTCAATATCACTGGATTGTTTCCTTGGTCATTGTTTCAGCTCAAGCCTCTTTAATAGCGATCAAAATATCCCAAGAAACCAAACCTCAATGAGTGTAGTATCGAGTATCTATGAACTTCGGACTGCACCAAAGTCGGTCATCTCACTACATCCTAAAGGCCAAGTTGGTCAAGTAAAGGTTCTAGAAGTTCATTAGTGCTTCATGACATCACTCAGCGGCCTCGTATTCTCTTTTATTAACTCAAAGGCTACCGGTACCCACAAATATGTCGCACTAACATAGCTATTGCTTAGACCATGTCGATATACCCCGCACAGTTTCCACAATGTATTGCTACTTACCTATAATGTATCCCAAATCCGGGTAAATGATTCAAACCCAAACAAAGAACCATAATGGAAAGCATACAAGTCAAATAATGTAAGCAAGTAAATGTGATCTATCCCTAAGGTAACCCCAATTTTAGAATATTCCCCAGCAGATTCGCCAGTTCTGTGATATGGTGGGATAACTGACTTGATTGTTTTGCGTTTGATCACAAATGTTGCGGTTAGCAAGAGTCGCCACCGACTTTTCTTTTATCCAAAAGGAAAGGTAAAAAAGCACAAGAAAGACCTTTGAGATTGTTTCTTGGGTTCGGGGGGTAGATTATGAAAAGGGAAGGTATTAGCACCCTTTTCATCCATGGTTTTCCATGGGCTCTTAGTTACTTGCCAAATCACTTGCTTTTGTTTGAAATAGTGCTTTGTGTGGTTTTGAAAGTATTTTGTAAAAGAGGCCATTGTTTAGGCAATCTTTTTAATGATTCTCGTTCGTAAGAATGTATACAAAGATGTTGATCTTTTTGAAAATGTTTTCAATGTTTGTAAGATGTTTGTAAATGTGTAGGTGTTTGTTTTGAAAATAGCAAGGATATTTGTTTTGAAATGGAGCAAGTAACTAAAAGCAATCTACCTACTCAAATGTCTTTCTTGTTCATTTTCTTTTCCTTTGACATTGTTGTCTTACCATTGATTTGGTAAGCAACCCTATCTTTGGATGTAAACGGGACGGGCGTGTGTCATCATATAACCATGATTAGAAATATTGCAAGTTATCTTAGTATTTTTTAAGGGACTAAGATCATTTTGTAAGGCAACTTTGAATAGTGTCATTGAGGAACTATGATCTTGTATTTGTTTTTTTTTTGCTAAGACACCTTACGTGCGTAATGTGGCCATTTTGTATAAGACAACCAAGTGGAGTAACCCTAGGGGTGCTTGTGTGCAAGTGTGTCATTTTCATGCTTGATTTTGTCTTGAATTAGGGTTTTCTATTTGATTGGTTTTATCTTGCCATACAAACCCTAATTACTAGCATGTTATGTAAAAGTGATAAATTGCGAAATTTAAAGTTACTACGCTGTTACAACACTTGTGGGAGAGGGTATACAATTTATGAATGGGGATTGTAATAATATAAACCTAATTAATCTATTACAACCAAATTGAATGTGCACAAATAATTGGAATAAATAATATACAAGGTGAATTAAATATGCAAAGATATGTAAATGCAAAGAAGATTTTTGTTTGGTTTTTTATATGGAAAAGCTTTAACCTAAAACCTAATTAGAAAATAAGTAAATCAAGATTAAATTTAAATTAATTAAGGAAAGGAATTTTTTAAGAAAAAGTTTTTGAATAAACCCTAATTCTATTTGATTAAAATAAAGTAAGTTTCTTTAAGAAAAATTAATTTTTTGTATTTTTTGTCTTGAAAATAATATATGGCATTATGAGGTATTTTTGATCCCTTTATATTAAAATAAATATTTAATGAGTATAAAGAAAAATAAATATTAAACTAGTTAGAATTTAATTTACAAAGTTTATTTAATAAAAAATAGATAATATATAATTAAATAAAAATGTTTTATGTGATAAAAATAAAATAAAACAAGCCAAAATATAAATCTAACATTTTTTATATTTTTATGATTTTTAATATTAAGAAAAATATATTTAAGAAAATAAAATGAAAATAAAATAAATAAATAAAATGATATGGGCCAGGGGTGTCACAAGCAAACAGGGTGCAGAATGTTAGAAAAAATCATAGGCCCATGAAGCAAAAAGCCCAGCGCTGCAAAGGGACAAAAAATGGCAAAAATGTGAGAAAATTGCAAAAGATAGCGCGCTGAGGCTCGAATCCGTGACCTCTAGCATTTATGCGCGCTGCCTTACCACTGGGGTGGTTGTACATCCGTTTATATAAACAAAAGCACAAATATATATTGGAAAACGCCTCCTGAAGGCAACTTCATCTTCAACCTTGAGCCATGGCTGGACCACCTGTATCTTCTTCATTTCTCCATAAAAATGGAAAGTTCAAACATGAAAGTTATAGTGTTTCTTCCCACGAGTTCAACCATATAATTTATGTATACTAAAATTCAAAGATAAGATCTAATTTTACTGGCCCTAATTTGAAACCTAATTTTTGCAGAAATTTCAAATCCAAACTTCTCTATGCACAGTTAATATAAATGAAAACTATGAACATGGTTAGCTTTAGAGCAAGAATATCTACATTTTGCTTTCACAAATCAGGACCAAATGATGCTTGTATGAAGAGATAGAAGTTTGAGTTTTTACCTCTTGCAGCTGGGATCGTGAATGGAGTTTGAGCAAGTTTTGAGAAGGCCTGAGGATCTGTTTAGCTTTCCTGAACCTTCCTGAGTGTATTCCAATCCTTACTTTGTCTTGAAAGTCCCTGAATATCCCTACTCAAGTCAACCTGCAAGCTTGATATTTGAAAATGGTGGATTGTGGAGGATGAGTTACAGTGAGGGAACATGGGTCTGGATCACTTAGAAATAAAAGCCCATTAAGTCAAAACCTATGAAGGAGACTTAAGAAAAAAACGGGGGCATCTCGCTGACTGTAATCACAAAAAGAAATAGTTCAGGCAAAAGACAAGGATAATAAAATCAAAAATAAAAAGGTCCTACAAACCCTCAATAAAAAGAAATGACTGCCTATTCAAAATAAACTGTCAGTATCCGAACCATCATTGGAATATCAGAGCAAAGACTCAAACGGGATCTAAATGCACAATTAACTGAGTATAGGATCAAAGAACATCACGAAGAACGAGTGGGTACAAATAAATTTTGAGCCTTTATCCTTTGTTTCTTGAACCGTGAACCAGGCCATGTTATAACCCTTAAAAGTCCTAGCTGAAGCATGGGTTAATTCGAAAGCATACTGTTACAAAAGGTATCCTGACTCCTGAAGGTCCGTTACAAATCCCGAGTTGATATCACATCTTTGCAAAATTCTATTTTACTAAAGAAAAAAAACTGCATTTTTAAAATCTCAAGACAGACATAAGCTTTGCATTCTTAAAATAACATTGTTTGCATATGACTATTTGTTCAACAACAAAGAAATTCGCATGACAAATATCTAGTGAACAAAAACCTTCTCAATAAAAAGGATCACCTCAAGTGGAAAAACACTTCCAACCAAGGGGCACGACATGATCATTGTCCATCATCTGGGGCAGTCAAGTTAAGATTCAAGGAATCTCTCAAAGATGCCAAATAGCCAGGGGCAGATCTCCATCTAAATCCCTTGGGGCATTGGGCATGAATTCCATGGAAGAATCTTGTACGATCAAACAAACATCTTCTGGTAGTGTGGCAACACAACACTACCGACAGTGACAATTCTCCGTACCCAGTGAACATGGACATAGTCGGAAAATACTACGCATGAACAAAGACCCGCTAGGTTGACTGGCCTAGGAAAAAATAAGGGCATCCCAGCGAGCCAAAAAGGTTCGGGAAAAAGTTAGGGATATACATATGAAAAATATGTACACCCGGCAAGTCGAAAACCTGAAAAGGCGGCTTGGGCAAAAAAGGGTATCCCTGTGGACTGAGAATCTGAAAAGATAGTCCAGGAAAAAGTTAGGGATTAAAGCGTACGACCATGTCCTGTTATCTTGTCACTTGCCTATCAGTAAAAGACTTATCATTCTGATCGACAGTTACCAAGCACCTCATAAGTTGGGATGACACTCAACCCACAAGGCCTCCGCAGGAACTTTCTCCGGCAAGTACAGGGGCAAAAAAATCCTGATACAAAGTCGTTGTCATATCCTTAGCATGCGTCCCAGTAACATCTACACTCCCCACAGAGTAGAGGCAACCAAAGTTTTGATCTCTACTTCCCCAAAAAGGATTTACGTTCCCCAACAAAGTTCCTTTAGAGAATCGACATCTATATTCCCCGACCGAATTTCATAATCTCAAGCGGTTCATATAGTTTTCTCCTGAACAGAGATTATTCCTCCGGCTACGGAAGTTCATCCCCCAGCGGAGTTTATCTCTCCGAATCGGAAAGATCTTCCAGTAAAGCATCTCCTCTCTCAAACAGAGTTATTCCCCCACAAATTTATTCTCAAGCAGAGTCTCTCCTCGGCAGAATATCCGTAAACAAGGGGCAAATCCCCAACATAGTCATCTTCGGTTCACCATCCCCAACGGAAGTAGAAGAACCGCTTTTTCTACGACAGTCAGGAACTCAATTTCTGTTACTCTCCAACAGCATTCAGGGATTTATTTTCCCAAACTCGGACGTGCCACAATAGCATTTCATGTTCATATATCATGACATGCACATACATATTGCATACGGCATAATCTCATTTATTTTGAGAACATCATCATACAATGCATGCCATGCATCATATACGATTAATCATGTACCTTTTCAGGAAAGATGGTTATCATCAACAACTTTCAGCGAGTTCAAGATTAGCTCCTGAAACTAAACAGAGTAATTATCTGCATGATCAAATGCAACTTTACACGGGTTCGTCACGAAGCAATCTTACACGGGTTTCTCCTAAATGCAGCTTCACACGGGTTTATCCTGAAAAATATTACACGGGTCCTTTATCATATATTTCCGAATGAAGTTTTACACGAACTTATCCCAAGATGACCTTTCCCAGGTTCATCCTGAAGTTTTACACGAACTCATCCCCAAGTAACCTTACCCAGGTTCCTGCCGAAGATTTACACGGACTTATCCTGAGGTAACCCTACCCAGGTTCCTCCTAAAGCCCTACACGGACTCATCACGAGCAACCTTACCCGGGTTCCTTCTGAAGTTTTACATGAACTTATCCCAAAGTAACCTTACCCAGGTTCCTTCTGAAGTTTTACACGAATTTATCCCAAAGTAACCTTACCCCGGTTCCTTCTGAAGTTTTACACGAACTTATCACAAAGTAACCTTACCCAGGTTCCTCTTGAAGTTTTACACAGACTTAGCCCAAAGTAACCTTACCCAGGTTCCTGCCGAAGTTTTACACAGACTTATCCCGAAGTAACCTTACCCAGGTTCCTGCTGCAGTTTTACCCAAACTCCTCACAAAGTAACCTTACCCAGGTTCCTTCTTAGTTCAGATGCAGTTTTACCCAAAATTCTCACAAAGTAACCTTACCCAGGTTCCTTCTCAGTTCATATATAGTTTTACCCAAACTCCTCACAAAGCAACCTTACCCAGGTTCCTTCTCAGTTCAGATGCAGTTTTACCCAAACTCTTCACAAAGCAACCTTACCTAGGTTCAGATTCAGTTTTACCCAAACTCTTCACGAAACAACCTTACCCAGGTTCCTTCTCACAGCCCTACTATCCAGGACTTTCATATCAAAGTAACCCTACTATCTAGGTTCCTTCTCATAACCTTACCATCCAGGTTTTTTTTCTCTTATCTCCATACAGCACTCCACAACACTGTAAGACCTGGACTTGATCAAACCCGATTGATTTTGCATTTCCCGAGTAAGTCGCGGTGCAGCTTGTACCCTAACCAGATAGCAGTTCACTTTCACCTCCTCGACTAAGAGATGATTCCCCAGTAGAGTAACAGACAATTGAAGCTCCTAAAATTCTATTTCTTCCAAGACAGAAACCATCATTCCTCAGCAGATTCCTCCTTAACGATAGGAACAGGAATTCTCATTAAAGGAATATATCGGGAAATTAACATCCTCTAGATGGCATCTTTAAGCCCATCTCCGATGATTCTCCGTCATATCTTCCAGATGGCATCTTTAAGCCCATCTTCGGTGACCTTTCGTCATCACCTCCAAATGGCATCTATAAGCCCATTCTCGAAATTATCTACACAATCCAGCACCATCTCAGACGAGTGCAAATTTCTGGGCACTCTAGTGTTCAATCATCTTCCACCTTCAGATTACGAAAGGCAGACAGCCAATCTACATCCTCAGGTTTAAGAAGATTGAACAGGGGCAGATGTTGTACCCCCCAAATTTACCCTCTTTTCATACACGCATATTATTGGTTTTATGGTTATGGAATAAATGTATATTTATCAAGCTTCGTCATGTTACAAGTGACGTTTATTTCGCCAATGGATGTTCTCAGAGTATTTTTCATGCTGAAGATCGGTTCACCGTTTTGCAACGATTCAGGGTTCAAAGATTCACAAGTCCAACCCGGCGTGTCATATTCAGGCGTTCTTTCGCCAAGATATCTCGGATAACATATTCTCAAATTCAGGTTTGACTCAAGAGTCAATTCTTTAAAGAAGGTCTCCGAATGTGTGAGTTTTCTTGAAGAAATGTGGTGAAAAAGTGTGCTGAAAGTGCGGTTTTTACGCACAAAAAAATTCATAACTTGAAGATCGTGGCTTGTTTTGAACCCGTTCCGGTGGCCAAAATTCCGTCTTGGCGTCATCTATGTATACATCTCTCACGGATAGAAGCTAATTTCGATCAGAAGGTCTTCAAAAATGCGGATTTATCAAGTATTTTCATACAGAAAATTTGTGACAAAAGTTTATTTGCATCATGTTCAGAAAATCATAACTTGCTCAATTTTTATCATATTGATCTGGTTCTGGCGCCAAAATTTCATAAATTGAGTTGGCTAAGTTTTCACAGGAGGTATTGAGTTTGAACGGTATCCAAAAGGCCTTTGTTTTTTGCTCAGTGTGCGTGTGACGCGCCAAAAATCCTGAATGCTGAATATCATTTCATATGGGTCGAAATTTTGAAAATTCATAACTCGGTCAATTTTTATCGGATTAGGCCCATCTTTTTACACAAGGTCACTGACTCAGAGATCTACAACTTTTCTTCCAAAGTTGAGACCGTTTTATGCTCCGATCAATACTAGTTTTTTATTGAAGAACGTGTCAGAGTCGACACTGGAGTCCAAAATAAGTTTGTCTGAGCTAAAACATCGAAAATTCATAACTAATTCACTGCTTATCCGATTTAACCTATTTTCAGACAGGATTTAGTTCTCGATGTTGGCTAAATTTTGTTTTTACATTTCAACTTCAAAAATTGCACTTAAGCCCCTGCGATTTAGCCTGGAACGTGAAGGACTCAAGTGAACATTGGAGGCCCAATTGCACATTCAAAGCCCATATCTTTGCTCTAATTTCCATTATATAATCTCATTCTTTTCACAGAAAGAACAACACGAGAAAAAAAAACCTTTTCCACAATCCTGTCAAAATATCAAATTCTTTCAAGAATCCTAAAACCTTGAAATCCTTATTACAAACACCCATCTCACTACAAATAAGCCATCCTTGTTACAAATCCACATCTCACTACTTCTCCAGTAAGGGTAAGGCTAGTTTAATCTTCATGATCAAAAGGGTATAATCATTCATACATGTCATATCGGTTTTAATATTACAAAATTTCATATATTTGTTTTATTTGTATTTCATGATATAGTAATTTATTTAATGTGTTCATGAGATTCAACACTGCATATTTAGACAGGATCCCATGCAGGATTATTATAAAACACTGAGGGCAAAGCAGAACAACCAATGCATGACTCATGGCAAGACAGACATCCTGATGAGGCTAAGGGCGTGAATTCAACAACCACCCCTATTGGTTTTGGTTTTCTTCCTTTGATTTTTCATAATAAACTCGAATAATTAATTTTAGGTTTTAATTTAATTTTTGGGTCAACACCCACTCCTGGCAATATGTATAATTTTGCTTATTTTAACCCTTTTTGCCTCATTACTTTCTCTTTAATATCTTCCTTAAAAATCCTAAATTCATATAAACTCTAATTTTATTTAAATCAAAAACCCTATTAATTGACAAACTTAACCTTTTTTACAAACCCTAATTAATTTAGGTTTTAAATTTTTTTATTATTATTAACTCTTTTTTTATTAATTCTTTAATTTAATTAAATAACTTTTTTCTGCAAATTAGGAAAACAATTACGTTTTAGGTTTTCTTTGTAATTAACCCTTTAATTAACCATTTTTTAACAAATTAGGATTATATTTTTGTTTTAGTTAGTAACTGAATTTTTGGCTTTTTTTTCATTTATTAATAAATTAAGTTAATTAACTTTTTTTTATTAAAATTAGTTAGAATTAGGTTTTTTTAATTAACTTAAAATTATTTTCTACAAAAAACACCAAAAACATTAACTTAGAATTTTAGGTTTTAATTTTTCCTTAATTTGTTTTTATTTATTCTTTTACATTTTTATTTCTAGGAAAATTGTATAGGTCGCATTATCAATGTAATAGCGTAGATTTATCTTTTCTCGCATATTTTTCTTCTAATTATGTAATTGCTTCTGGGATGTAATAGTTTTAGGATTTCTTTTCCGCACTCTTCATTATTATGTAACTGCCCCAAAGCTCTGTAATAGCCTAGGTTTACACTTCCGCTTTTACCTTCTGCTACTATATTTTATGCAATGCTTAGACTAATAGGATTGTATGGAAAGACCGGTAAACTAATTGAACATAGCATAACCTAATTCAAAGATAATATATATGAAAATAAACACTGTTGCACACTTGCACCCCTAAGGTACTCCCCACTTGGTTGCCTCAGAAAACAATGGTCATGTCCCTCGAACGTAGAGATACCCTTAGAAAAGACCCTCAGTTAAAGTCATCCGGTTAAAGTCATCATAAAGATCATGGTCCCTCAATGTTCCTCGAGTTTCCTACGAGAAATGATCTTGTCCCTCGATGTTGCCTACGAATATATGATGACAGTCCCTTCGAAATGCTAAGGTATCCTTACATATTGCCTTCTGTGACCATTTCGTCCCTTTGAACGTCCCTTTAAAATTCCAACGACGGTGCTACCTATTCCTTAATAATAGGATAACACTGTCTAAAGGAAAACAAATAACTTTTTTCGAGTAGGTAGATAACTGTTAGGTACTTGCTCAAAACAACAAATCTTTTACACAAACACTTTCAAAACAAAGTTTTTTCAAAAACAACTTCGTAACACTCTTGAGGATAGAAACAAGGGTTAAAACAAAGTAAAATTTTTTTTTTAAAGCAAGCACACACAAGCAATTTTCAAAATGAGCAAGTACCTAAGAGCCCATGGAAAACCATGGATGGAAATGATGCTAACACCTTCCCTTTCTATAATTTATCCCCCGTACTCAGAAACATTCTCGAAAAAGGTTTTTTCTGTTCTTTTTCCTTTTCCTTATTGGATAAAATAAAAGTCGATGGCGACTCTTGCTTACCGCGACATTTGCGAATACAAAATGCAAACCCGTAAAAACAGTCGGTTCTGCCACCGTATCACAGTCAACAATGGAGACTGATTGCCATCAACACTCTAGAACTTGCCATAAATGCCAAATCTATGCTGACAAGGTCCATGTGCCTCCTATCCCTTTGAACGTCATGACCGCTTCGTGGCTATTTACAATGTAGGGCATTGACATGATTGGAGAAATCAATCCCACTGCTTCTAATGGACATCACTTCATTCTGGTCGCTATTGATTATTTCACCAAGTGGGTCGAAGCTGCTTCATTTGCCTCAGTCACCAAAAATGTAGTAGCCAGATTCATCAAACACAACCTCATCTGCCGCTATGGTATCCCCGAAAGGATCATTACCGACAATGGGACTAACCTCAACAATGCTATGATCATTGAGCTTTGAACTCAGTTAAAGATCAAGCATCACAATTCTTCTCCATACAAACCTAAAATGAGTGGCACAGTCGAAGTGGCCAACAAAAACATTAAGAAGATTGTGCGGAAGATGGTAGTAACCTATACGGACTGGCATGAGATGTTACCATTTGGTCTACATGGCTACCATGCTTCATCCAGAACATCAACTGGGGAAACTCCCTTTTCCTTAGTCTATGGCATGGAAGTTGTTCTGCCAGTAGAAGTTCATATTCCATCATTAAGGATTATGAATGAGGTCAGCCTAGGAGAAGACGAGTGGATTCAGACAAGATTGGATCAATTGAACTTGATCGATGAAAAGCGATTGGGTGCTGTTTGTCACGGTCAGATGTACCAGAAACGCATGATCAAGGATTTCAACAAAAATATCAAGCCTCGAGTATATCAAGCTGGTGATTTGGTGATAAAGCGCATCATTCTGCCACAAGGCGACCCCGGGGGAAAATGGACTCCCACCTACGAAGGACCATTTGTTGTCAAGAGAGTGTTCTCTGGCGGTGCCATGATGCTGACTACCATGGATGGTGGAGACTTCCCACATCTTATAAACGCATACATAGTTAAAAAATATCATGCATAAGAGACCCGCTAGGTTGACACAACTAGGCAAAAATAAGGGCATCCCGGCAAACCAAAAGGTTTGGGCAAAAATTAGGGATATATGCAAAAGATTGTACACCCGACAAGTTGAAAACCCGAAAGGGAGACTTGGGCAAAAATGGGTATCCTGGTGGGCTGAAAACCCTAAAGGGCGGTCCATGCAAAAGTTAAGGATTGAAAGCGTATGACTATGTTACGTGGAATCACAACAGTCAACTTTATCACCAAGGTCCGAGTTCAAACGATCTAAGATCAATCCAATCAACTTCTGTCAACTGCAAGGAGAATTCGAAGACATTGGGGCAATAGTAGAGTTGGAGTGCAATGAGATCATTTCCATATGGATATTTGTTTTTGTTTTCATTTCTTGTTTTCTTTTTGACAATTTCCTCTTACTAGGATCTTCGTCTCTTTGTACAAAAAACGCCTATTCATGGGCAAAATATCCATACAAATACTTTGAAGTGCAAACTCTCTGTCTTTGTTTTGAATGAAAACTTGTCCAATGACTAAAATTGAACGAACATATGCATATGAACATAATTAAAACTATTTGGAACATGTGTCCTGCTTAGTAGTAACAAGCGTCTCTTTAATGAATATGGAATATCCCCATATAGTTATTTCATTAACATTATCCCCACGAGACCAATCCTCAACAAAGTTACCCGCAAGTCTCTTTGCATAGGTTGATCTCCTGCCATAGTCTCAATCACTTGGCAACTCTCTCCCCAGCTAAGTTGATCCTACAAGTAGAAGCCTTATGGATATCTTCCTCAGAGAACTCACATCATCAGCAGTTCATCAAGTATTCATCAACATGGTTTATTTCCCCAATAAGGTTTATTTCCCCAACATACAACAATCAACAAATTCCCCCGGTATAGTCTCACTTCCCCAACTGAGGCTCTTATCCCCAAGCTGAGTCTATCCTCCCCAAGTTGAGTTTGTCTTCCCCGACTGAGTCCTCACTCCCCTGCTTGAATCTGCCTTTCAGGCTATTACAAATCATAGGGCCACAACCCTTAATCCCTAGTAAAGTCATAAACACAACCTTTACTACCTCCGAAAAGTTACTATAAAGACTGGACCCGACCATATATTAGTACAACTTTCAAACGGTTATGAAGCCTAGACCCGACCAGATAGTAGTCAACTTCTCAAGTCACTATAGAGCCTGGACCCGACCAGATAATAGTGTAATCTTTCAACTAACTATAAAAGACTGGATCCGACCAGATAATAGTTAATTTCGCAAGATAATATGAAACCTGGACCCGACCAAATAATAGTTTAACTCTTCAAAATATAGAAGCACCTGGACTCAACCCAAATGAAGGTTTAACTTCTTTTCCTCAGTAGAGTTTGTATCTGCCCGAACAAGTTACTGTGAAGCCTGGATCAGACCAGATAGCAATTCCCGTAAGAAGTTTGTTGTGAAACCTGGAATTCGACCAGATAACGACTAAGTCCCAAGCAAGTTACTGTAAAGCCTGGATCCGACCAGATATCAGTTTAATTTTGTCTATTCAAGCAAGATACTATGAAGCCTGGAGTCCGACCAGATAACAACTAGCTACAATCCTCATCAAGATGTTATGAAGCCTAGACCCGACCAGATAATAGTATAACTTTTCAAAACCTATGAAGCCTGGACCCGACCAGATAGTAGTTACCACTTCAAGTTACTATGAAGCCTGGACCCGACCAGATATCAGTTCAACTTCATCTATTCCAGTAAGTTACTGCAAATCCTGGAATCCGACCAGATAACAGTTAACTTCCTTATCCCCAGCAAGTTATTGTGAAGCCTGGATCCGACTAGATAACAACTCAATTTCAAGAAATTTTCTTTGAAGCCTGGAATCCGACCAGATAAGAAATAACGTATTCTTCCTCAGTAAGTTACCGTGAAGCCTAGAACCCGACCAGATAGCAGTTGACTTCCTCATCCTCAGCAAATTGTGAAGCCTAGATCCGACCAGATGACAGCTGACATTCAAGAGATATTCCCTAGCGGAAGTATTCTTTCAACCATGTTTGAAGATATGTATATTCTTAAATCCCCAACAGCAATCCGGGATTCAAAGCTCCTCAGCAGTAGTCAGGGATTTATTTTCCCGGACAAACATTCATCTCAAATTCATACATCATAGCATATACATACAAAACACATTTAGCATAATACCATATCTGGTGAACATCATGCATACATCTACATTTTACTAACCCTTTTTCCATAGGTGAAACATCAAGTTTTAGTATAAATCGACCAAAGATTTATGCTGATACTTCTTCTAGTATTTACCATCATTCTTCCAAATGGAATCTATAAGTCCATTCCCAATCCATCTTCGAGTGTAAATTTCTGGGCACTCTAGTGTTCAATCATCTTCCACCTTCAAGTCACGAATGGCGTATCTGCCAATCTAACTCTTCAGGCTTAAGAAGATTGAACAAGGTCAGCTGTTGTACCCCAAAATTTTCCCTCTCATTTCTCAAATAATCTCTCACAAGATCTCCTTTGATTCAAGACTGCACAAGGGTTTATCAGCTCAAGACACCTCCTATAACACTGATGACTGAAAATTAGGGTTTGATATTGTACAAGGAAAAATGGACTTTTAATTCTCCATATGACTTTCACGGATCATTTTGGACCCTCAAGATTGTTCATGTCAAGTTTCAAGTCTTGGATCACATTTTTGCTCAGTCAATTGATCAGTTGACCTAAAATCAATTATATTTGGGAAAAAGTCAACTATGGTCAATTTACAGTCAAAATTCATAATTTTTGGTCCATATAAACATTATGAACTCATATATGTCACTTGATCATGTTTGGATCACAATTCCTCAAGAAATTTGATCAGATCATCAAAAGGGCAAAATGGTCAAAATTAGGGTTTTGACTGAGAAGGTGCAATTTCTGATTTTTGACCTAGCAAATGATTGATTGGTTTGAGACATGATCTCAAGGATTCAAATGAATCATTTTTACCTAATTACATGGCTCAAAACATTTCTCAAAATCAATTGATTGACAGATGAATTTCAGTCAACTGATAAAAAAGTCAACTGTACACTAAAAAGTCAAACTTTGACTTTTTGATCAAAATCAAGTATCAAAGATCACAATTCATCAAGACATGTCAATATATGAAACTTTTTCATCAAGAAATCAAAAAAGTCAAGATTTCATTTTGAAAAGTAAAATTTTCTAAACTTGGAATTTTTTTCTAAGTGTTGGAAAATTCATATTTTTTCATAACTTTGGGCCAAACTTTCACCATGATGCAAGATGATTCTAAGGAAACTTACAACATGAAAGTTGTAGATCTCAATTAGATATAAAAAAATTTAGAACAAAACCTTTTATAGAACTTCATGGATTTCAAGTTATGATTTTAAGAAGACATGTTCATGAAACTTGGAAACTTAGTGAAATTCTGCCTTAGTTTAGGCAGGATTTTGACCTAACTTCGTGGCAATTTTTCATATAGTTCCAAGATGAATATTCAAACATTTCCAACATAAAGGTTATAGATGATGTTACAAGCTTTCCAAAATGTCCAAGAACTCATTAAGATCATATTTGAGAAAGGATAATCGAAGGCAAGAAGTTAGGGTTTCATTCTTGAATTACAAGTCATTTCTTGATGAACACATAATTCAATTTCAATGTTAGGCTGCATAATCTTGCTTTTCAGGCCTTCTAACTTGTGTATTTACCCATAATTAATGTATTACACAAACTTTTGAGCTATAATCCAAGTCGTTTAAGCTTTATCCAATTCAAATTGCCATTTTTGGAAGAAAGTGAAGAATGTCATTCTTGAAAAGCAAGCTTTATACACAAAGTCAATTATTGAGCCTCTAAATTTTTCCCTCTGATCATACTCCATCTACAAAGTCAGAAGCAAGTTTGTTTAAAGCATAACCACTATACATTAGCAAGTACATAAGACTTTGAAACTTGGATTTCTCAAAAATCACATGTTGAGCTTAAACATTTGCTTTTGAATTCTAATCAACAACAAGTCTCCAAACTTGTTGCTTATAAATATAGGCACTATTTATGAGCTAAGACATGATCATTAACACCATGAAACACTCCCAAACTCCCTCAAACCAGAAATTTCCCAAAAACTCCATTGTTGCACAGGTTTTGACCTTGGACTTGTAACTCATATTTCCCTCGTGCGTTTCTTGGCTTTTCACTTCCTAAAGCTTCCTTACATCAAATAAAACACATCCCCATCCTTATTCCAGAACTGTAACACCATTTATCATAAACTCCATAACCAAAAACAAAGCATTGCATATTGACTTCTCCAAGCCATTCCAGCCATTCATTGCTCAAGCTAACCATTGCATTAGCTTCCTAGAAACTTGAGGAAGCTAACCTGATCATCACAACTCCTTGAAAGTAGCTCAAACTCATTTCACGATTTCCAGTTTTGAGGTACATTTTCAGAACTTCTATCTTCTCATTTAGGCATTGTTAGGCTTGCATTTGTAAAGATAAAATGTAGACATCATTGCCCTGAAACTATACATGTTCATAGATTTCTTTTATGTTGCTTGAGTAGTGGGAATTTTGAGTTTGAACTTGTTGAAATAATTAGGTCAGAATTTGGTAATTTTAGAAATTCTAATTTGTTGTACCCCAAAATTTTCCCTCTCACTTATCAAGAATTTGCTCACAAGATCTCCTTTGGCTCAAGACTGCACTAGGGTTGATCAGCTCAAGACACCTCCTTAAGCACTGATGACCAAAATTAGGGTTTGAGATTGCACAAGGATATTTGAACTTCCAATTCCCCATATGAATTTCATGGATCATTATTGACCCTCAAGATTACTCATGTCAAGTTTCAAGCTTTGGATCACACTTTTGCTCAGTCAATTGAGCAGTTGACCTAAAAATCAACTGTATTGGGGAAAAAAGTCAACTATGATCAATTTACAGTCAAACTTCATAATTTTTTATTCACATCAACATTTTAAACTCATATGTATCATTTGATCAAGTTTGGACCATAATTCCTTAATAAATTTGATCAAATCTTCAAAAGGGCAAAATGGTCAAAATTAGGGTTTTGACTGGGAAAGGGCAATTTCTGATATTTGACCTAGCAAATGATCAATTGGTTTAAGGCATGATCTCAAGAATCCAATTGCATCATTATTACCTAATGACATGGATCAAAACATTTCTCAAGTCCAATAGATTGACAGATGAATTTTCAGTCAACTGATCAAAAGTCAAATGTATACTGAAAAGTCAAACTTTGACTTTTTGGTCAAAATCAAATGCCAAAGGTCAAAATTCGTCAAAGAATGTCAAAATATGAACATATTCATCAAGAAATAAAAAATTCAAGATTTCTTTTTGAAAAGTTAAAATTTCTAAACTTAGAAAATTTTTCTAAGTGTTGGAAATTTCTTATTTTTTCACAACTTTAAGCAAGATTTTCACCATGATGCAAGCTGATTCAAAAGAAAATTTCAACATGAAAGTTGTAGACCTCCATGAAATCTACAACTTTTCTTTACAGAACTCCTTCCAAAAGTACTTGGATCTCAAGTTATAATTTTAAGAATACATGGTCATGAAACAAAACACTTAGTGAAATTTTGCCCTAATTTGGTCAGGATTTTGACCTAACTTCATGGAACTTTTTCATATAGTTCCAAGGGGAATTTTCAAAAGTGATTAAAAGATGGGTTGTAAAGCACATTACAAGATTTCCAAAATGTCCAAGAACTCCTTGAGATCATTTTTTAGTAGGGAGAATCGAAGAGATGAAGTTAGGGTTTTCACACTTGAATTACAAGTCATTTTGTGATGAACAAAATTCAAAATTCAAAGTTATGCTTCATAAACTCTACTTTGCAGGCCTCAAACTTTTTAGGCACTCCATAATTAATTGCTTGCACATCTATTAGAGGTCTCAATTCAAGCATTCAATGCAAGACCATGCTTTATATCCATTTTGGTAAGAAAGTGCACAATGCCATTTTGATAAAGTAGTTTTTTGCATAAAACTTGTTCTTGAGCCTTCCACTTGTTCTCTTATGATCATACAAGTCCCATAAACTCATAAGAAACTTGTTAGACACTTACAATCACTTAGCCCATGCTTGTACTTCCTCTTGAAACTTATTTTCCCATTTTTCTTGAAAATCAAGTAACATAGCCATTAGCTAAAAACTTGTACTTCTGACTTTCCAAAGCACTCAAACCCTTTTGTTTATACATACACAAGTCATTTGCTACAAATCCCACGCATTCTTAAGCCCTGAAAACACTAAGAACACAGAATCACCAAAAACACTTCAAAACTTGTCATTTCTGAGTTTTGAATCCAATCTCCAAATTTGCTCGTACGTTTCTTGGCCTTTTACTCTCAAAAGCTTATAAAAAATATACACAAACAATCCTGTGATCGGTGGATCTGGAACTGACTGTTTAACGTTGGTTCGCGAAATGTCGCGGAAGCAAGAGTCGCCACCGTCTTTTATTTTCTCCAAATGGAAAGGACAAAAGCACAGAAAAATTCCTTATAGAGATTGCTCTCGGTTCGGGAGGTAGATTTATAGAAAGGGAAGGTGTTAGCACCCTTTCTATCCATGGGCTCTTAGATACTTGCTCATTTGTGTTTTCAAAAATTGTTTGTTTGCTTTTCAACTGTGGGTTTTGAAAAGTTGCTTTCGAAAGCTTTTTGAAAAGGTGTTGGTGTGAAAAGTATTTTTGATTTGTTTTGAAATTAGAGCAAGTATCTAGAGTCGTCTACCTACCCTAAGGAATTCGTCTGTGTAAGTGTCCTTAAAGTAGTGCCATCCCACCATTGAGAGGTAGGTAGCACCACCGTTGGAGGTATTCGGGTCAATTCGAAAGGTTCGGGACATGGTGATCACCGGAGCAATAGGAAGACACCTTAGAAGCTACCCTCATGCCATGTTCATGGACATGAGGACTTACTAAAACATCCTCTACTCGACGACCACCATTCGAGGGGCAAGGCAACAGTGAGGCGTACCCTAGGGGTGGTGTGTGATTTGTGTGTCGTTTTCAGATATTTTTGTCTTGTTCATGCAATGGTGATCTACGCGTTGATTTATTTTGAGCATTCATTCTTTCATGCAGTTTAATTAATAGTTTAAAAGTTGCGAGAAATATAAAGGTCCTACGCTATTACAAAGGCGCGGGTCCACATCGCCAAATTAATCCAGGACCCGATTTGAAATAAAATAAAGCGGAAAGATAAATATCTAATTAAGCTATTACATGGCTTTTGGGCAATTACATTTATTTTCACAAAAAGAAGTAAAAATGCGAAGAGAATTAAAATCGGGAATGCGAGGGCGTTGGACCCTTTTAAAGAAATTAAATTATAATTATGAAATTAATTAAATTAAATGAGAAAGGAAATTATTTTTTGGATTTTTTTGTATTTATGGACTCTTAGTAAGAATTAACGGAATTTAAACCTAATTCTAACTATTTTTAATTTATTAAGAAAAATATGTTAAAACTGAATCTAAAATTAACCTAATTAATTAATAAAATTTTATTTACAAAAATAAATAATTAATTATTAATAATGGTAAAAGAAAAGAAAAAAGATAAAAGTGATTAAAACCTAATTCTACAAATTTTTTAAGTTTATTAAGAAAATGTTAAAATTAATCCTAGAATAAAACTAAATTATTTGATAACATTTATTTACAAGGTAAGATTAAATAAAATATATTTTTGTTTTTGTCCTTCTGATTTTTTTTTTTATTTATATTTAAAAGATCAATTTTATGGAATTAAATAAAATAGAGAAAAGAATTAAAATAACTAATAGAAAAGCATAAAAGAAATAGAGAAAAGAAGGCAAACATGGGGGGTTTGTAGGCCCATTTGGAGGTATGCTGGTAGTAATCAGGCCCATTTGTGGAAGGCCTCTTTTGACTTTTCATGCTGGCGTGTGGAACGTTGACCAACGAGTATGATGTTCATCAGATCAGGGCCCTTGGATTGAGATTCTGAGCCATGTGGCACGCTGGGATTGTGGACGTAGGGTAGTCTTCTGAGGGGAGCGCTACATGTTAGCATGGAAATAAAAATAATATGGAGGAAGGAGGGGACCTGGGAATCGAACCCAGGTCCCAGAGTTTACCAAGCCAATGCCTTGCCAGCTGCGCTATTGTGTTACTTTGTTAATATAATGGATAACAATTAATCTATACAAAACAAAACGCTAACGCTATTAATTCAAAAAAACGCACTAAACTTGAATAGACCAATCACATGGAGACAACATGCCTTCTTCTCCGTTGGTATGCGTTTGCCTGAAAAACATAAAACAAGATTGCGGGGGTTTTAAACCCCCACTATATGATATATGGAAAAATAGCGAATAGGCCGTTGTTGATCAGAAATTAGGCGCGACCTATGCATTGAATTCGTCTGAAGCTCCTGGTTCTAATGGCCTAAGTCTCATGTCTCAATTTTTCCTGAAGAGGAAACCCCTAATTCGTGACCTCTGAAAACCTAGAATGCTCCAATGGTGGATTCTCATATGATGCACGAAAACTCAATTAAAGGGCATGGTTAGCTTCAGAATGATTAACTTAATACAAATCAAACATTAAAAATTGAAAATAACACATAAATCATGATACATGGATATGAGAAAAATTATGAACAGGACAGGGTCGTTCTACCAATTCCTTGCGTTAGAGACAACGGTTTTGATCAAGAAACGTTCCTTGAAGCCTCAGGAATGTAATGGAGTCAATGTTTTGCCTTGAAACTCTTTGGAATCGTGTTTTCAGTTTTGAAAATTTGGACAAAAAGTACCAACTTTGTTCTTGAGGTGAGGCGCAGCTTGGAGATTCTTGGCATTAGGGTTAGGTTTGTGCTTGTATAAGGAATGATTTTAGTCAATAATCCAAGCCCAAAGCTTTGTCTTTAATGGTTTTCAAGATTTGATTTTTATGAATCTTTTTCAATATTTCTTCATGAAGAATCATGCCAATTTGCACCAATTCTTTCCTCTTTTGATATGCACGAGATCCTTAGGCCTTGATGAGAGTTTATTCTGCACAAAAATATTTGAAAACCTTATTTTAGTATTTTTGTCATATTTTATTTCATTAAATGAATTAATAGTAATTAAAAATTCAAATAAATAAATAAAAATGATGAAATAAATCCCCTTTGGGCCAAATGGTCGTGTATAGTCTTTGGATGATGAATCTTGGAAGAAAATGTGGCCCATTAGCCATTTTGAGGCATTTGAAGTAAAGTTGACTTTTCAAAATTCCCAAAACTTTCCCAACTTCCACATGGCATATCTTGCTCAATTTTTAAGCTTTGATCATGTTCTTGGACATTTTGGAAAGGTCTTGAAGTCCTCTAACCAATGCCTTTGGTACCATGTCATTTTTATTTACCAATCTCAAGTTATGGTCTTTGACTTAAAGTCCCTTTTTGTTGACTTTTGAAAATGACCTATAATGTTGAAATTGATAACTTTTTATGAGAGCATTTCTTGGACTTGAAGTGTGAAGAGGAGTTTTGGGAAATGTCTTTCTCTTCAAAATGAGCTTTGGATGGAATTTTTCTGATAAACCATGTGGAAGTTATGCCTTGGTCAAGTTACAGTTGACTTTTTCAACTATCCAAATATGGAAACTTTTGCATCTTGAGACTTTTTGAGCCATGCTTTGAGAATCATGATCAAGAATTGATCAAATGATGTTTGTGACTTCAAAATAAGATGTTGACCAAAAATTTGAACTTTTGACTGTCAAATGACCATTTTGCCCCTGCAGTTGACTGTAGGGCAATTAGGTTTTTTGACTGTGCAATTTTGTGCTGTAAGTCTTGAAACTTGGCATGAGGATGCTTGACCATGTTTGTAGGCATGTGGGACTTGATTGGACCCTTGAAAACTTCAATTTCTTTGCCAGAACCAAAACCCTAATTTTTTACTGTTAGGAGGCCCTTGAACTGTGCAACCCTTGGGGAGATTTTGAAGCATGTTCTTTGCAAATCTTGAAGAATATGGGAGGGAAAATTTTGGGGTACAACAGTTGCCCCTGTTCAATCTTCTTAGACCTGAGGATGCAGATTGGCTGACGTGTCTTTCGTAATCCGAAGGTGGAAGATGATTGGACACTAGAGTGCCCAGAAATTTGCGCTCACATAGTAGTGTGATGGTGGGAATGGGCTTATAGACGCCATTTGGAGATTGATGGATAGGATGATGGGCTTATAGATGCCATGCTAAGAGATGATGGATATGTGGATGGGCTTATAGATGCCATCTGGATGTCAATCGCGTAAGAGTTTCCTTAGCGAGAACTTGCGTACCTGGAAAAAGGAAAATGATTACCTGGCCTGTTACAGGAGCTGGTCTTCAAACTCTTTACATAGATACGCCCTGACTGGTTACATGAATTGAATCTGGAACTTCAAACGGTGATGAATGAACCAGGGATGGTTACTACCTCAACAGGAACGGTGAGAGAACCTTGGACGATTACTACCTCAACATGGACGCTGAGAGAACCTTGGGGCGATTGCTACCTCAACAGGAACGCTGAGAGAATCTTGGGGCGATTACTACCTCAACAGTGACGATGAGAGAATCTTGAGCGACTTCAACTTCAACAGTAACGCTGAGAGAATCTTGGGCGACTTCAACCTCAACAGTAATGCTGAGAGAATCTTGGGCGACTTCAACCTCAACAGTAACGCTGAGAGAATCTTGGATATCTTCTACTGAGTCTTCATCAGGAAAATCTTTTAGGGATCGATTTAACTGGACTAGAGAAGGCCTTTGACCGGATAAGAAACAGGAAAATCTTAGGGTCGATTTAACGGAACCAGACAAGGTCTTGAAATCTTCAACTGGATAAGAAACAGGGAGATCTTAGGATCGATCTGACTGAACCAGAGAAGGCCTTTGACTGGATAAGAAACAGGAAAATCTTAGGGTCGATTTAACTGAACCGGTCTAGGTCTTGAAATCTTCAACTGGATAAGAATCAGGGAGATCTTAGGGTCGATCTGACTGAACCAGAGAAGGCCTTTGACTGGATAAGAAACAGAAAAATCTTAGGGTCGATTTAACTGAACCGAACAAGGTCTTGAAATCTTCAACTGGATAAGAAACAGGGAGATCTTAGGGTCGATCTGACTGAACCAGAGAAGGCCTTTGACTGGATAAGAAACAGGAAAATCTTAGGGTCGATTTAACTGAACCGGTCTAGGTCTTGAAATATTCAACTGGGTAAGAAACAGGGAGATCTTAGGGTCGATCTGACTGAACCAGAGAAGGCCTTTGACTGGATAAGAAACAGAAAAATCTTAGGGTCAATTTAACTGAACCGGTCTAGGTCTTGAAATATAGCTGAGAACTTAACTGGATCTTTCCTGAAAGGTAAAGGTCAGTCATATGCAATGCATGATATGGATCAAGCAATGATGTTCTCAACATAAATGAGATTTGTAAGATATGATGCGTATATGCATGCTATAATGTATGGAAGTGCGATGTTTATGAATGTATATTTTTGTCTTAGGAAAATAAATCCTTGACGGGTGCCGGGAAGTCATTCCTGGGCTGATGTTTGAAGAATAGATCTTTGCTTCCGCTGGGGATGATAGTTGCAAGAATACCGGTAGGAGAAGATAACTCCATTGAGGAATAAACTTGGCGAATGGATTACTCTGCGGGGAGAAAAATACTCTAACGATCTTGCTGGGGAGCAATACTCTGTGGGGAGAGAGGTACTTTGCTGAAATGTTGATGGTAACTTCGCTGGGGATACCATTGTTGTATTGGAAGTGTTGATAGACTTTGCTGGGGATAAGAAGACTTCGCCGAGGACGATCTTTCCGTGGCTTTTGGCTGAGGATAACCCAGTTATATCCTGGTAGCAAAATAACTCTTTGAATAAAGCCGGGAGACGCGTTCGTGCTCTGCGTGGATAAGCTTCCAGAATCTACTGGGGATAAGCTTACTGCTTGGGGAGATGAATTCCAACTTTCCTGGGGAACTAGATTGGACTCTCCTGGGGAAATTTCGAGATGCTGGGGAAGTAGCTCCATTGAATGTTTGATATACCGCCGGGGAACAATCTTTAGGCCAAGACTGCCGGGGATGCTTGTTAAGAATGTCTGTATGCTGGGGAATGCTGAGATCTGCTGGAGGATACTCAACTTTCTTGAGGTTTGATAATATAGCTTGGGGAGAGTGTACTGACTTGCTGGCTCACTCTCTGGGGAATTAAGATATCTGGTTATGTTCTTTAGCTGAACCTACCTTGATACCTTGGAGGACAGAACAATTAGATTGCTTAGACAACTCTTTATTGCCCCTGTTTCTACTGTTACCTGTAACTAATCCTTTGTTTCGTGCAAATATTCATGAGTTAGCAAATTAGTGTCAATGCATATATCACAAATTGAACCTTGGACGTTCTTCGCAAAACAAAACAGAAAAGGAAAAACAATTGGCAATTTTAACTGAAGGTATATTCGTATTGATTTTGAATTTGCCTGTAAATAGGCGTTTAAGTACAAGAGGCTGACGTCCTAGTAAGAGAACGCCGCCGAAAAAAAGAATTTATACAAGTTTGTACAAAAGAAAGTAAAACAACTGTGTGAAATGAATGATCCCACTGGGTTCCAACTCTGCTATTGCCTTTATATCTCCGAGCGTCTTATCACTTGATGACCTTAGTTGACGATGAATATGACTGATCGATGCCGTCTGAACTTGATGTAGATACCGGATTCTGGATGCAAAGTGATCCAATGAGACATAGTATTACGCTTTATCCCTAACTTTTGCCTGGACCGCCCTTTCGGGTTTTCAGTCCACCGGGATACCCATTTTTGCCCAAGCCGCCTTTTCAGGTTTTCGACTTGCCGGGTGTATAGATTTTTTTCATTTCATCCCTCATTTTTCCCGAACCCTTTTGGTTCGCCGGGAAGCCCTAATTTTTGCCTAGGCATGTCAGCCTAGCGGGTCTTTATTATGCGTAGTATCTTTTTACTATGTCTGCATTAGCGGGGTGAGGAAGGTCATCACCATCCATGTTGGTTAGAATCATGGCTCCTCCTGAGAACACATGTTTAACCACAAATGGCCCTTCGTATGTAGGGGTCCATTTGCCCCTTGGATCACTCTGAGGAAGGATGATTCGCTTGATTACCAGATCCCCAACTTAATATTCTTGTGGTCTGACCTTTTTGTTAAATGCCCTGATCATTCGTTTTTGGTACGTCTGACCGTGACAGATAGCAACAAGTCTCTTTTCGTCGATTAAGTTTAGCTGATCAAGTCGTGTATGGATCAAATCATCTTCGTTCAGATCTGCATCCTTCATTATCCGGAGGGAGGGTATTTGCACTTCGATCGGTAAGACTGCTTCCATACCGTAGACCAAGGAGAAGGGAGTTTCCCCGGTTGACGTCCTGGCTGAGGTACGGTACCCATGTAGAGCGAACGGTAACATCTCGTGCCAATCTTTATAAGTCACTATCATCTTCTGCACAATTTTCTTAATGTTCTTATTTGCTGCTTCTACAGCCTCATTCATCTTCGGTCTGTAAGGAGAAGAGTTATGGTGCTGTATCTTAAACTGCTCGCAGAGCTCAGTGATCATCTTGTTATTCAGATTGGTATCGTTGTCAATAATGATTCTTTCTGGGACGCCGTATCGACAGATCAAATTATGACGAATGAACCGTGCTACAACAGTCTTGGTTACCGTAGCGTAGGAAGCTGCTTCAACCCACTTCGTGAAGTAATCAATCGCTACCAGGATGAAGCGATGCCCATTGGACGCTGTAGGTTTAATCTCACTGATCATAGCTATGCACCACATTGCAAAAGGCCAAGGCGCAGTCAGAAAATTTAGAGGAACTGGAGGAATGTGCACCTTGTCTGCATATATCTGGCATTTATGGCATGTCCGAGAGTGTTGGTAACAGTCAGCTTCCATTGTGGACCAGAAATACCCTGCCCGAAGGATCTTCTTTGCCATAGTGTGTCCACTGGAATGTGTCCCGAAAGTCCCTTCATGTAGCTCTTCCATAATCCTTTCTGCTTCTGTCTTGTCCACACAACGCAGTAAGGTCGAATCATGGTTTCGTTTATACAGGATGTCGTTGCTAAGGAAGAACTTCGCTGTGAACCTTCTCAGAAACTTCTTATCGTTGACAGACGCACCTTCAGGGTATTCCTGAGATTCCAAATATCTCTTCACCTCATGGTACCAAGGCTTCTCAGTTACCAATTCAGTCTCGAGATCACAACAGTATGCTGGTTCGTCCAGTTTCCAGATGATGATCCGGGGAGCCTCATTGTCCCATTTGACCTTGAACATAGAAGACATCATAGCTAACGTGTCCGCTAACTGATTCTCCTCTCTTGGAAAGTTTTCAAAGGTTATCTCTGTGAAGTGGGGGATCATTGTCAACACACATTCTCTGTAAGGAATAAGATTCAGATGTTTCGTATCCCACTCTCCTTTGATCTGATTGATCACGAGAGCGGAATCTCTGAAGACACTCAGAAACTTGATCCTTAGGTCGATCGCAGCTTGGAGACCCATGATGCATGCCTCATACTCCGCCATGTTGTTGGTGCAGTTGAAACATAGCCGGGCAGTGAGTGGAGTATGAGTGCCTTGAGGGGATATTATCACAGCGCCGATACTGTTACCCAAAGCGTTGGAGGCTCCGTCAAAGTGCATAGACCATCGGGATCCTTCCTCGGGTCCTTCATCCGGTCCAGGTACTTCACAATCAGTCACAATCATGATGCTCTCGTCCGGAAACTCGAAGTTCATTGACTGATAGTCGTCTACTGCCTGATGTGCCAAGTGTTCTGCCAATACACTTCCTTTGATGGCTTTCTGGGTCGTGTACTGGATGTCGTATTCCGTCAAGATCATTTGCCATCTTGCTATTCTCCCAGACAGAGCAGGCTTTTCAAATATGTACTTTATAGGATCCATCTTTGAGATCAACAAGGTAGTATGAGTCAGCATATACTGTCTCAGCCGGCGAGCAGCCCATACCAAAGCGCAGCAAGTTTTCTCGAGCAGTGAGTATCGGGTCTCACAGTCGGTAAACTTTTTGCTAAGGTAATAAATGGCATGCTCTTTTCGGCCAGACTCGTCATGCTGCCCCATCACACACCCCATTGAGTTGTCAAGTACTGTCAGGTATAATATTAGAGGTCTCCCTTCAACCGGTGGCATAAGGATGGGTGGTTCTTGGAGATACTCTTTGATTCTGTCAAAAGCAACCTGACATTCATCATTCCAACGTACTACCTGATCTTTCTTCAACAGCTTGAAGATTGGTTCACAAGTAGCAGTTAAGTGCAAGATGAATCGAGCAATGTAATTCAGGCGTCCTAAAAAGCCTCTGACCTCTTTCTCTGTTTTAGGAACAGGCATCTCTTGAATAGCTTTGACCTTGGCAGGATCCACTTGAATACCCTTGTCACTTACGACGAAGCCTAGCAACTTCCCAGATCTAACCCCGAAGGTGCACTTGTTCGGGTTCAACCTCAGCTTGTACAACTTCAGTCGGTCAAACAATTTCTGCAGATGATCTAAGTGTTCTTCCTCAGTCTGGGACCTTGCGATCATATCATCGACATACACTTCTATCTCATGATGGATCATGTCATGAAATAAAGCAACCATAGCACGTTGGTAGGTTGCCCCAGCATTTTTCAGTCCAAAAGGCATGACCTTGTAGCAGAAGGTGCCCCACTGAGTGACAAAGGTGGTCTTCTCCATGTCTTCAGGAGCCATCTTGATTTGATTATACCCTGAAAAACCATCCATGAAAGAGAACACTTTGTGCTGAGCCGTATTGACAACAAGGACATCAATGTGAGGTAGGGGGAAGTCATCTTTGGGGCTGGCCCTGTTCAGATCCCTGTAGTCGACACACATTCTGACCTTTCCATCTTTCTTAGGTACCGGAACACAATTAGCAACCCACTGAGGGTAAGAAGTCACTGCAAGGAACCCGGCATCAAACTGTTTCATAACCTCGGCTTTGATCTTCTCAGACATCTCTGGGCGCATACGGCGGACTTTTTGCTTGACCGGAGGGCAGTCTTCCTTGGTAGGCATATGATGGACCACAATGTCGGTATCCAACCCGGGCATGTCTTCGTAGGACCAGGCAAAGATCTCCACATAATCATGTAGCATCTGAGTCAACCGTTGCTTCACGCTGAGCTCTAGGTTAGCACCAATCTTAACTTCCTTCCTGTCCGTCTCAGTACCCAGATTTATTGTTTCCACTGGCTCTTCATGTGGTTGAATTGCCCTCTCTTCCTGGAGTAACAGCCTTGCAAGCTCGCCAGGCACTTCACAATCATCTTCACCTTCGTCTTCGGCTAAGTTGATCGGATTTTCGAAGTCATAACTGGCAGTAGCAGAGTCGTTACCAGTGAGATCCAGAGTGGATTGAAACCTGTATGAGTGAGTGTGTGTAAATACAGCTGTTTTGCAATTTATAAAGAAAGGAAAGAAAGAAAAGGAGCATAAGATTTGAAATGCGAGAAAACGTCCTATTATCATACATCTAACAGTTAATATTTTGCGAAATTTAAAATGCAGAAATTAAACTAAGCTATTACAAGGCTTCGGGTATTTACATAGCCAAAAACAAACCCTTTGAAAATAAAGCAATAAATGGAAGTAAACGTCCTAATTAAACTATTACAAACTGTAGGCAGTTACATCAATATAGATAGAAATAATAATAAAGTGCGCGATGAAAATTAAATCAATGAGAAATTAGGGTTTTGACCCTTCTAACCTAATTAAAAGAAAAATTGTTTTTGTTGTTTTTAAATATTTTTTAAAGAAAAGAATTAGGTTTTCTATTAAGTACAAAAAATAATTAGTGATTAAATTAATTAATGAAAATAATTACATGACCTATTTTTATGTTTTTGGTCATTTTTAAGAAAATAAAGAAAGATTAAATTTGGAATAAAAACCTAATTATTCTAATTATTTTTTAATTTATTTACAAAATAAATTAGAGTTTTCTAAATTAACAAACCTAATTAAATTAATTAATTTTTTTAATAAAAAAAAATCAAGACCTAATTTATGAAAAGTAATATTTTTGTGACTTTTTTTGATAAAAAGAAAATAATTTGATTGGTTAGTAAATAAAATTAAATGAAATAAATATAAAAGAATTAAAGATAAGAAAAAATGGGCCTGAAAAGCAAATTGGGATGGTGTGAGAAGCAATCTGGCCCAAGCCCAAGGTGGTCCACGTTTGACTTTTTGCATCCAGTGTTATGCGTTTGACTAGGCCCCATGGTGTTCTCCCATTGATAGCCTTTGGATTTGGCCATCTGGCCATCTGGCAGGCTGGATGTTGAGGGTGCATGATAGCCCCTAGTGTTGTGAACGCGTTGGATCCTGAAAAGAAAAATAATATGGAGAAGTTGGGGGACCTGAGATTCGAACCCAGGCCCCAAGGCAATTTCCAGCGCTTGGCAACCAGCTGAGCTGTTGGTTTTTGTTGTACATATAACAAGAAATAATGATAATATATAAAAAAGCGTGTTAGTGGAGGAAACAAAAGAAAACGCGCCAGAAATTTGAATAAGCCAATGGAGAGATGACACGCAGGTCTTCCCTGACCTCGTTCCGTTGGTAAAAGTGGGAAACTTTTACCTACTGACGCTTGTCCGTCGCTATAGCCCCTGTAAATCTCAAAATTAACCATGATCAAGATAAATGAAAACTAGGGCCACCAATCAATTCTTCTGGACCTCCTGAATATAGTGGTGGCCCTTTCATGGTCTAATTTAGCCTGTAAGAGAAAACCCCAAATCGAAACAAGCAACCCCAGCAATGGTGAAATCTCGCACATGACATATAAATGAAATTAAATGATGCAGTAAGCTTGCAAATGTTCCATAGATCAAGAATATGTGGCTAATTTATGCTAATAATGTCCATATCATGAAATTCGAATTCAAAAAAGAAGAGATGTCGTGACGGACTTATAGTGAGATGTAGGGCCTGGAAACGCTTGGTTTCAATTGCTTTCGCTTGCTGGGAATCTCAGGAAGTGATTGAGATGGATAGAAGGCCTTGAAGATGCCTGGAGATAGGAATTTGTGTTTACACTTTTTGGTGTTTTTTCAAGTTTTTGTTCTGCTTCTTGCGCCTGCTTCTAACCTAGTTTATGGTCTGCCTCCCTTCTATATGTACCAAGGAATGCATTAGGGTTGAAAGAATGCATCCAATCCTCCTCCATCAATGAGTTTGATCTTGATTTGATTCACCTTTAAATCTTTCCAAAAATGGCTTAAATCCAATCTTTTTTTCCACCTTAATGCCTTGCACGAGTTTGATTTGATGCTAGCTGTAATTGAAACCTGAAACAAGCACAAAATCTTTTGTTTTCAATATTTTGGATTTTATATGATTTGTTTTGATTTAAATTGAATTAATTCAAATAAAAATAAAAATAAATAATAAAAACATGATAAGGACAAGTGGAAAGGGCTAGAGCTCGTGGACTATGTTTCCTATCCAAAACAAGTGAAAAAGATTGGGCCCATTTGGCAAAATTTGAAGTTTTTAGGCATAATTGACTTTTGACAATTTTGCAAAAAAGGTCAACTTCATTAATGCATAACTTCCACAATTTTGACTCTTTGGAGGTTTTCTTGGACTTTTTAGAAATCTTGATATGTCCTCTAATCAACCCTTTTGGTCTCATCTCAATTTGATATTCCATGCTCAAGTATGAAGCTTTGACAAAAAATGTGTTTTTGTTGACTTTTCAAAATGACCTATAATGTCCAAATTCATAACTTCTTGTGAGTGCATATTTTGAACTTGGGAGCTGAACATGGATTATAGGGAATTGAATCCTCTTCAAAATTAGATTTAGATGGGTCATTTCTCATAAAGTATGAGAAAGTTATGCTTGGTCAAAGTTGAGTTGACCTTTCCTGCAAAATCCTAATTTAGCAACTTTTAAGTCTTGATGGATTATGAGCAATCCTTGATGAATCATGGTCAACACTTGATAAAATGATGAAATATCCTTCAAAATGAGAATGTTGACTAAAAATCTTGAAGTTTGACTGTATGTGGGCCACAGTTGACTTTTGCCCTAGCACAGTCGATTTTCAGGCCTTTAAGCAATTGACTGAGCAAAATTCCTCTGTAGGGCTTGAAACTTGACATGGGTGATCTTGAGAACATATTAGAACAATGTTGAGCATTTGGGGTCCCTTGGACTCAAGTATCTTGGTGCAACATGAAACCCTAATTTGAGGTTGACTGCCTTAGGAGAGAGCTTGTCTGGCCAACCCTTGGACTATCTTGAGCAACTTGAGTATCTTTCTTGAAATGTTTTGAGGAATATGTGAGGGCAAATTTTGGGGTACAACAGCTGCCCCTGTTCAATCTTCTTAAACTTGAGGATTTAGATTGGCTTGTCTGCCTTTCGTGATCTGAAGGTGGAAGATGATTGAACACTAGCGTGCCCAGAAATTTGCACTCGCATGAAGTGGTGTCCGTCTTGCGATATCGGGAATGGGCTTACAGATTCCATTTGGAAATTGCTGATGGGGGGTGGGCTTAAAGATGCCATCTAAAGGGGTGTCGATCGCATAAGAGATTCCTTAGCGAGAGCTTGTATACCTGTTGTTGAGGAAAATTCCGCTGGGGAATGCTGATCTCTGTCTTGAGAAAAATAGAATTTTAGGAGCTTTGGTCGTCCTTTATTCTGCTGGTGAGTCGTCTCAGTTTGAATTTTAGGAACTTCGGTCGTCCGTTATTCCACCGAGGAATCATCTCTGTTGAATTTTAGGAACTTTGGTCGTCCGTATTCTACTGAGCAATCATCTCTGTTGAATTTTAGGAACTTCGGTCGTCTGTATTCTACTGAGGAATCATCTTTATTGAATTTTAGGAACTTCGATCGTTCGTAATCTACTGAGGAATCATCTCTGTTGAATTTTAGGAACTTCAGTCGTCCATATTCTACTGAGGAATCATCTCTGTTGAATTTTAGGAACTTCGGTCGTCCGTATTCTACTGAGGAATCATCTCTGTTGAATTTTAGGAACTTCGGTCATCCGTATTCTACTGAGGAATCATCTCTGTTGAATTTTAGGAACTTCGGTCGTTCGTATTCTACTGAGGAATCATCTCTATTGAAGAGGAAAGTTTAATTTTAGGAGCTTCAGTCGTCCGTTATTCAACTAGGAATTAAATTATTATCCAGTCATACCCGAGCTTCACAGCTTGAATTTTGTGAGAATTTGTTTGTATCTTTCCTGAAAGGTAAATGTTAGCTGTATGTAATGCATGATATGTATTGAGCAATGATGTTCTCAAAATAAATGAGATTGTATTTATATGATGCGTATATGCATGTGTCATGATGTATGGAAATGTGATGTTTTTAGCTGGGGGGAAAATAAATCTCGGATTGCTGCTGGAGAAAAGAGTTGAATTCTTCGTTTCCGCTGCGGATAGTGAATGAAGATGTTTGTGAGAATAAACCTGTAGGAGAGGATAACTCTGCTGGGGAATAAATTGACGAGGAAATGACTTTGTGGGGAGGATAACTTCTGCTAGAGAACCTGTTTATTTGGAGAAATAACCTCGACCGGGGATGAATTACCATTGTTGGCGATGATAAATTCTATTGGGAATTGAGTTTCTGTTTGTAAAAAGGAATGAACTCCGCTAGAGATGATTTTCCAATTGCGACTTTATTGGGAACAATCTTTTAGACTCTACTGGGGACAATCTTCCAGAGTCCACTGGGGATAATTTTCCAAACTCCACTGGGGATAATCTTCCAGTGCTAATGGTATATAAACTCTGCTTGGGGAGAACATTGTCGACTCATTCGCGGTTGCGAGCTTCAGCTGGGGAGAATTAACACCACCGTCCTTTTCTTACTCTACGGGGAGTGAATATACCTTTAACGAATTTCTCCAACTAGGTCTATCCCTATACCTGGTGAATAAAGCAACTATAAGGTTTGGACATTTCTTGTTTGCCCCTGTTTCTGATATTACGAGTAATCATTTTTTGTTTCGCATGTAAATATTCATGAGCAGCAATTATTGTCAAATGCATATATCAAAAATGAACATTGGACGTTCTTGCAAGACAAAACAGAAAAAAGAAAATAATTTGAAATTTCTTTGTGAAAGTGAATTGTATTGAAATTAGCTTGTAAATAGGCGTTTTTGTACAAGAGGCTGACGTCCTAGTAAGAGAACGCCACCGAACAATAGAGTTTATACAATTTATAAAAAACAAAGAAAAACAGCTATGTGAACAATCCCACTGGGTTCCAACTCTTCTATCGCCTTTATGTCCTCGAGCATCTCATCACTTTGCTACTTGGTTGAAGGTAGATCAGATTGTTTGGCGCCGTTCGAGCTTGATAGTCGATACCGAAGTCTGGTTGCAAGATGATCCAATGAGACATAGTGTTACGCTTTAATCCCTAATTTTTTCCAGGACTGCCCTTTCGGGTTTTCAGTCCACCGGGATACCCTTTTTTGCCCAAGTCTCCTTTTCAGGTTTTCGACTTTCCGGGTGTACACATTTTTTCATTTTCATCCCTTATTTTTTCCCGAACCCTTTTGGTTCGTCGGGAAGCCCTTATTTTTTCCTAGGCCAGTCAACCTAGCGGGTCTTTGGGTTATGCATAGTATTTTTTCACTATGTCTTCATTGACGGGGTGAGGAAGGTCGTCACCATCCATGGTGGTTAGAATCATAGCTCCTCCCGAGAAAATATTCTTAACCATAAATGGCCCTTCGTACGTAGGGGTCCATTTTCCACTGGGATCACCTTGTGGTAGGATGATGTGCTTGATCACCAGATCCCCAACTTGATACTCTTGTCGTCTAAATTTCTTGTTAAATGCCTTGATCATCCGTTTTTGGTACGTTTGACCATGACAAATAGCAGTAAGTCTCTTTTCATCGATTAAGTTCAGCTGATCAAGCCGGGTCTGAATCCAATCATCTTCGCTCAAACCTGCATCCTTCATAATCCGAAGAGAGGGTATTTGAACTTCAATGGGCAAGACGACCTCCATGCCATATACCAAGGAATAAGGTGTTGCCCCTGTTGATGTCCGTGCTGAGGTACGGTATCCATGGAGAGCAAACGGTAACATCTCGTGTCAATCTTTGTATGTCACCGTCATCTTCTGCACAATATTCTTAATATTATTATTAACCTCCTCAACATCCCCATTCATCTTCGATCGGTAAGGAGAAGAGTTGTGATGATGTATCTTGAACTACTTGCAGAGCTCGGTAATCATCGTATTATTGAAATTTGTACCATTATCCGTAATGATCCTCTCTGGTACACCATATCGACAGATCAGGTTGTGCCGAATAAACCGTGCCACGACGTTCTTGGTTACAGTAGCAAAGGAAGATGCCTCAATCCACTTTGTAAAGTAATCAATCGCTACCAGGATGAAACGATGCTCGTTGGACGCAGTAGGTCTGATCTCGCCGATCATGTCGATGCCCCACATTACAAAAGGCCAAGGAGCTGCCAAGACGTTCAGAAGTACTGGAGGTATATGCACTTTATCAGCATAGACTTGGAACTTATGACAGGTCCTAGAATGCCGATAACAGTCGGCTTGCATGGTGGACCAATAATATCCTGCCCGAAGGATTTTCTTCGCCATGGTGTGTCCACTGGAATGAGTCACGAAAGTACCTTCATGCAATTCTAACATAATCCTTTCTGCCTCGTTCTTATCCACACAACGCAGTAAGGTCAAATCATGGTTACGCTTGTAAAGGATACCATTACTGATGAAGAACTTCGCCATGAACCTTCTCAGAAACTTCTTATCATTAACAGATGCACCCTTAGGATATTCTTGAGCCTCAAGATACCTTTTTACCTTGTGAAACCAGGGCTTATCTGCTACCTCTTCAGTCTCAATGTCACAATAATGTGCAGGTTCGTCCAACCTCTCGATGGTAATCTGGGGAGCCTCATTGTCCCATCTGACCCTGAACATAGAAGACATAGTATCTAGCGCATCCGCTAACTGATTCTCCTCTCTGGGGAAGTGTTCGAAGGTTATCTCCTCGAAGTGAGGAAGCAACGTCAACACATACTCTTTATAAGGAATACGATTTGGGTGTTTCGTATCCCACTCGCCTTTGATCTGACTGATCACGAGAGCGGAATCTCTGAAGACACTTAAGAACTTAATCCTTAGGTCAATAGCTGCTCGAAGACCCATAATGCACGCTTCATACTCCGCCATATTGTTGGTGCAGTTAAAACATAGCCGGGCGGTGAGCGGAGTATGACAGCCTTCAGGAGATATGATCACGGAGCCAATGCCATTACCCAAAGCGTTTGAAGCTCCATCAAAATACATAGACCATTGGGATCCCTCCTCAGGTCCTTCATCCGGTCCAGGTGTTTCACAGTCAGTCACCAACATGATGTTCTCATCCGGAAACTCAAAGTTCATAGACTGGTAATCATCCACTGCCTGATGTGCTAGATGATCTGCCAGCACACTTCCCTTAATTGCTTTTTGGGTCGTGTTGGATGTTGTTGTACCCCATAATTTGCCCTCTTATTTTATCAACATTTCTCATCACAAGGCTCTTGGAACTCAAGATCAAGCTAGGGTTTGCTCTGCTCAAGACATCTCCTTGCACTGATGACCTAAATTAGGGTTTGAGTTTGCACAAGGATTTTTGGACCTTCAATGCTAAAATTGACTTTCATACTTCATGTTGGACTCATAAGTTTTCCCATACCAAGTTTCAAGTCTTGAATCAAATTTTTGCCCAGTCGATTGTACAGTTGACCTAGAAATCAACTGTATTGGGGAAAAAGTCAATTGTGGCTAATTTACAGTCAAACCTCATAAATTTTGACCCACATCAATATTATGAACTCATATGAACCATTTGATCAAATTTGGACCATAATTCCACAAGAAATTTGATCAGATCACCAAAAGGGCAAAATGGTCATTTTTAGGGTTTTGACTATATAAAGGCAATTTATGGCTTTTTGACTTAGCCAATAGAAAATCAAGCTCAACCATGGACTCAAGGACTCAATGTCATCACCTTGACTTATTCAACAAGTTCAAAAGATCTCAAATGCATTGGATTGACAGATGAATTTTTCAGTCAACTAATCAAAATTTGACTGTACACTGAAAAGTCAAACTTTGACTTTTTGGTCAAAATCAAGTGCCAAGGGTCATTTTTCATCAATATATGTCAAATTATGAAACTTGTTCATCAAGAAACCCAAAACTGCAAATTAGGGTTTGAAATTGAAAAAATTTCATAACTTAGAATTTTTCTAAGTTATGAAATTTTCTTAATTTTTCCTAACTTTGTCCCACATTTTCACCATGATGAAAATGGATTCAAACAAAACTTACAACATGAAAGTTGTAGTCCTCCACAAAGTCTACAACTTTTATTAACAAAGTTTTCTCAAAAGAAGCTTGGATCTCAAGTTATGATTTTTGGAACAAGGGTCCCTAAAACTTTTAACTTAGAGAAATTTTGCCCTAGTTTAGGCAGGATTTTGCCCTATCTTCTTGGCCATTTTTCACATAGTTCCACTTGGATTCTCAAGTTGCATTGCAAAGATGGATTATATATCATGTTGAAAGCTTTCCAAATTGTCCAAGAACTCCTCAAACACATTTGTGGTTAGGGAGAATCGAATGCTTAAAGTTGGCAAAAACTCACTTTGTATCCATGGCCAATACATGTTCATACAAGTTGCATTTTCAAACCAGCATGCTTTGTACTTGTTTACAGGCCTATAAACCAATTCACACTCCTTAATTAAATGCAAATCCACTGAGCTAATGCATTATCTTGGCCATTTGGACATTGCACACAAAACTAATCCTTAATTAGGAAAAGGTACATTTATATTTTGGAAAAGGTATGCTTTATGTCAAAACATGATCTTTGAAGCATAGGGCCATATCTCTGAAGCCAAATCAAATCCACAAATTGCAAGTATCAAGAGGATTGTATGCAGCATGTGATAGGGCTGGTACAGGCCTGTATTCACAAGTTACACATTCTTGCTTCACAAAGAAGAAAACTTGCAAAAATCCTCCCAACTTGAAAACCAGTAAAGAACAACTTACACAAACTTTTTGAACAACTTTCATACCACCCTTTGAGCAAGAAACACGAGGGTTTGAGCCTCAAAAC
Organism: Vicia faba; assembly: GCA_948472305.1. Lineage (NCBI taxonomy): Eukaryota > Viridiplantae > Streptophyta > Magnoliopsida > Fabales > Fabaceae > Vicia > Vicia faba. Next base: position 415,994,758 of record OX451738.1, read on the forward strand.
CTCCCATAGCCAGAAATCACTCTTCTTTGGCAAAATAGGGCAGGTGCTGCAACTTGAGTGCCATAGCTCATTTGGCTCGTGCGTTTTGCCCCTTTCCACTTCAAACACCTTCCATTCAACTCACTCAAGCTATCCCAAACCTCCATTGCCAACTGTAACTCCATTTACAGTGTTCACCATTTTCATTTCAAGCTTGTGCAGGTTGAGTTCTAGGAGCTGATTCAGGGACATTCAAAGCAAGCTAGCTATTGGAAAAGATCAAGTGAAGTTCGGGCAAGCTACCAGACACCTCAAAACTTGTTGTGAAGCTCTGCATTGTCCTACTCGAATCCAACTGAAACAGGTTTTTCATCACTTTCTATCTCTCTATTTAGGAACATTTAGCCTTAGGTTTGTGAATGAAAAATGTAGTATTCAATGTCATGAAGCTGTACATATACTCAATTTCTATTTATATTAAGTGTGCTAGGAGAATTTCATCCATGAACATGCTGAAAAAGTTAGGTCAGATTTTAGGGCCATAGAAATTCTCTCTGGTCTTTGAGAGTTAGGATTAATGCTTTATATGGTTAGATTCGTATTTAAATTCTCTACAAGTTTGATGTTGTGAGTTTTGGCAAAATATCACGTTTCCAGGATGTTCAAGTTTGTATAACAGGCGTGCGTTTTTTTTGTCTGGAGGAAGAAGATGAAGTTGGCTTGGGCTGGGCCTGACCAGGCTTACTTTTGACACCCCTCTTTCTAGTTTCACACCCCCTGGCCCAATTTCTTATATCTTTGCATTTTTGCATTTTTGATTTCTTTTCTGATTTTGTTATTTTATTTCCAAATATAATAAATGCTCAAAAAATATTTTCATAATTTTTTTAATTTATTTTGCAATTTATTCTAATTTTTCTAACATTAAAAGTATTGAAATATTCTTTTATATTATTAATACTTGAAAAAATATTTACATTTTATACTTTTATTCTTGTTCTTTACTTTTATTTATAATAAAAATATTTTCTTGAATATATTTTATTTTGTACATATTTTATTTTATATTATACATATATATATATATATTATTTTAATATATATATATATATATATATATATATATATATATATATATATATATATATATATATATATATATATATATATATATATATATATATATATATATATATATATATATATATATATATATATATATATATATATATATATATATATATATATATATATATATATATATATATATATATATATATATATATATATATATATATATATATATATATATATATATATACTTTTATTTTATTAAATACTTAGAATAAAAATACAAAAATATTAAATTTTTTATTTTTATTATTATTTATACTAAAAAATACTTTTTTTCAATATATTTTTATTTTTGTACATATTAATATATTTCTTGTATATAAATAATATATAATATTTATTTTCTTGAAGAAATTAGGGTTTCATCCCTTAAACAATAAAATTAATCTTCTTATTTTATTTCTTTATACTTTTTCACATTGAAAATACTTTACATACATAAACAAATAAAAATTTCTTTTTGCATGATACATTTTATTCAATATTTATTTATTTTGTTTATTTAAATATTGTACATTTAAATATTGATGCATTGTGATTCAATTTGGATGTAATAGTAACTAGGGTTTATATTTCTTGTCAAATACCCCCCTATTCAAAAATTGTACCCATATCCCCATAATCATGTTGTAATAGCTTAGAATTTAAATTCTCGCACTTAACGCTTTCAATTATGCCATGATTAGAGAATTAGGGTTTGTATGCCAAAATCAAATTAACAAATAGTTTGACCTAATCAAAGACAAAAATGCGTGAAAATCAAACACAATGCACACTTGCACCCCTAGAGTTACAATCCACTTGTTGCCTTCAAAAATGGGCCATGGTATGCATGTTGGGTACTTTGGCAAAATAAAAACAAAACAAAAGATCATAGTCCCTCGATGACACTATCTTGGTTGCCTAAACAAAAATGATCAAGTCTCTCAAGAAAATTGCCAAAGATACTTGACACAATTGCTATCATGGTCTATACGATGACCCGCACCTGTCCCGTTTAACATTATAACACAAGGTTGTTCACCAAATGCAATGGTGAAACAACACTGTTAAAAGGGTTAAAAACATAAGAAAGATATTTGAGTAAAATAGGGTAGATAGCTCTTAGTTACTTGATCAAAAGCTTGCAAAATATCCTTGCTATTTTCAAACACACTTCACAACACAATTTCAAAATCCAACTTTCAAACATTGAAAATTTTTCAAAAAGACAAAAACATCTCTGTATACATTCAAACAAGAATCATTACAAAGGTTGCCACAACGATGGCCTCTTTTCAAAACATCTTTCAAAACCACACACAAAGCACCATTTCAAACAATTGGAAAAGCAAAGCAAGTGATCTAAACAAGTAACTAAGACCCCATGGATAACCATGGATGAAAAGGGTGCTTGCACCTTCCCTTTTCATAATCTACTCCCCGAACCCAAGAAAACATCTCAAAGGTCTTTCCTGTACTTTGACCTTTCCTTAGGATAAAATAAAAGGTCGGTGGCGACTCTTGCTAAACCGAAACATTTGCAAACACAAAACGCAAAACCTCAAGTCAGTTCTCCCACCGTATCACAAATGTCATACTCAGTCAAGATCATCTTCTATCTTGCTATTCTTCTGGATAAGGCAGGCTTTTCGAAAATATATTTGATTGGATCCATCTTCGATATCAATTGAGTAGTGTGAGTCAGCATATACTGTCTCAACCGGCGAGCAACCCATGCCAAAGCGCAACAAGTTTTCTCAAGCAACGAGTATCGGGTCTTGCAGTCAGTAAACTTTTTGCTAAGGTAATAAATAGCATGATCTTTTCGCTCAGACTCGTCATGTTGCCCCAGCACACACCCCATCGAATTGTCGAGTACTGTCAAGTATAAAATCAAAGGTCTTCCTTCAACTGGAGGCATCAGAATAGGAGGCTCTTGGAGATATTCCTTAATCCTTTTGAAAGTGGCTAGACATTCATCATTCCATCTTACCACTTGATCTTTCTTCAATAGCTTGTAGATTGGTTCACAAGTAGCGGTTAGGTGCGAAATGAATTGGGCAATGTAGTTCAGACGTCCTAAAAAGCCTCTGACTTCCTTTTCAGTTTGGGGAGCTGGCATTTCCTGTATAGCCTTCTCCTTTGCAGGATCCACCTGAATACCTTTATCACTAACGACGAAACCCAGCAGCTTACTAGACCTCACTCCGAAGGTGCACTTGTTCGGGTTTAACCTCAGCTTGTACAACTTCAACCTGTCAAATAACTTCTGGAGATGGTCAAGATGTTCCTCTTCAGTCTGGAACCTTGCAATCATGTCATCAACATATACCTCAATCTCATGATGAATCATGTCGTGGAACAAAGCGGCCATGGCGTGCTGATACGTTGCCCCAGCATTCTTTAATCCAAACGGCATGACCTTGTAGCAAAAGGTACCCCATTGAGTAACAAAGGTTGTCTTTTCCATATCCTCGGGAGCCATCTTAATCTAATTGTAACCGGAGAAACCATCCATAAAGGAGAAGACCTTATGCTGTGCGGTATTGTCAACCAGAACGTCGATATAAGGTAGAGGGAAATCGTCCTTGGGGCTTGCCCTTATCAGATCCCTTTAGTCAACATATATTTGAACCTTACTGTTATACCCCAAAATTTGCCCTCCCATTCTTCAGGAAATCATCCTGGATTCTCAGAGTTTCTCTTAAACAAATCCAAGTCCTGAATTATCATTTATTCCCAAGAAAACCATTTACAAGAGCGAAATGATCACATAAGCTCTAAAGGCAAAGCTTTTACCTTGGAAAAAATAAATTCTAAACATTTGGAATTTTTCTCTAAAAATGGGTGTTTAAGAAGAAAATAGCACTTCAAAACTTCTGAACCAACCTCCAGACAGAAACGGTCAGAAGTTGCAAGCTTGGGTCAACGCAGTCAGAAGTTGGCTCTTCAGCAGCTACATCAACTCAGTTAGAGGTTGTGAACGTGGTTCAACATGTAATCTTCAAACAGAACATGGCTCTTTCAGCAGTTACGCAAGTTCAGCCAGAGTTTGCTAGAGGAATGCAAAGAAAGCAAAGAAGTCTGAAGGCTCCTTCAGAACATGCTAGAATCAAAAGACGAAAGGGTCAGAAGAGTGGGTGTTACACTGACACAGAATCTCTAAGTCCAGGAATTCCAGAAGCAAATCCAAGGAACGTGCTAGAAAGTCAGGACAATCCTCAGAATTTGCTGAGACAGCAAGAGGCCAAGGTCAGAGCTTGGTTTAACTTGTTTTTGGTAAAGCAGAACTGCTGGTTCAGGTTTTAGGTAATGATGCAAAATCTCCTATTACAAGATTTTTGATGTTGATAAATCTTATCACCATTTAATGCTAATTAATGCTCCCAACCACTCCTGAACATTCATCCAAGGGGTCTCTCCACGTGTGGCTTGGTAAACACCTTTATGCAGGTTCAGGCATGGGTCTATGCGCCACGTTTCACCTATAGAGGTCGCTTCTCCTCAATCCTTGCCTGCTGTTCCAGCCTAGGCTGAAAGGCTGTCCATTATCACAACTTTTCATGAACTTCTTTAAAAAAAAACAAGTTAACCTCTACTACATAATATTGGCGCCTTTAACGTTCAAAAATCCACAAAAGCTTTGCCTATAAATAGAGCACCATTGACCACTAAAAGGGCGGTCCAAAACCAGGAAAAAAATTGCTAGAAGAGAAACAAAAATTTTTAGCAAGAAAATACTTTGAAACTCTGTCAAAAATCTTAGTGTTTCAAGAGCCTCAAACACAACTTTGAATCTCCTGCCTCAAAACCTCATTTGTACCCAGTTTGCTTCTGGATTAAAGAAAGACGCCCCTACAGTTTCTGACCATATATACTCTTCATCCACCCCTTCAAAAAAGAACCTGTCCAGAACACCATCAGAGCTAAAAGCTAGCTCCCACTCACAGACTTTTCCAACAGCCAGGTAAGCACCTGTTGACCTTCATCACGCTGCTAAGCATCATTAGCTTTGCACGCTCAAGAAACATAATGTAAATATCATGTTGCTGCTATTTGCGTTCTGAGGATTTTCATACCTCATAATGTTTAAGTAGGAAGTGAATCAGTGTTGAACCTGCCTGTGACCTTGTTGGTTCTGTCTCCTGAAACACTTTGACATTTGCTGAAGTTGTCCCAAACATGTTTTCTGTTTTGTGGAAAAATAACAAAACTGCAGATGTTCTGACTAGCACAGGGAGAAGCCAAGTGCTGACTTTGACGTTAGCACATCTGAAGCCTGTTTTGCTGTCAATAATATCAGAACTTCTGAAAATTATTGTATTTCCAACAGGGTCAGAACTTCTGATTTCCCCACTAATAAACTTTTGTCTTGCAGCGCTTGGGGGTCAAAACTTCTGACTTTCCCACTAACAGGTTTTTGTTTTGCAGGTGCCAGAGTCAGAAGTTCTGACTCATACAGTTTCACCAAAAGGTTGATAATCTGGCAGCAGGCCTGAGTCAGAACTTCTGACTTCCTCTCAGCAGCGCGCTGGCTCTCTCTCTCTCTTTCTCTCTATCTTGCTTTTGTTATTTTCTTTTCTTATCTATTTTTCTCGTTGAACCACCCCATGTACAAATATGTATCCCCACCCCCTAATTGCTGTAATAGTGTAGGATTTTACATTTCCGCTTTTTATTGCTTTCAAATATAAATGCTAGTAATTAGGATGTGTATGGCAAGATAAAATCAATGAAATAGAAAATCCTAATTCAAAGATAAACTCTTGTATGCAATAAAACACACTTGCACACAAACACCCCTTAAGGTATCTCCACTCGGTTGCCTAAATTTAAAATGGCCATGTTACGCATGCAAAGTATCTTGGTAAAACAAACAAAATCAAAAGATCATAGTCCCTCGATAACGCTATTCAAAGTTTCCTTACAAAAATGATCTTAGTCCCTCAAAAAATGCTAAGATACTTTGCAAAATTGCTAATCATGGTCTATACGATGAGCCGCGCCTGTCCCGTTAACATCCTAACACAAGGTTGTTCACCAAATACAATGGTGAAACAACACTGTTAAAACGATAAAAAACATAAGAAAGATATTTGAGTAAAATAGGGTAGACAACTCTTAGTTACTTGATCAAAAATCTTGCAAAAACATCCTTGCCATTTTTCAAAACACACTCCACAACACAACTTCAAAAAAAAAAAACAATTTCAAAACAACTTTCAAAACATTGAATTATCTTTTCAAAAAGACATACACCTTTGTATATATTCAAACAAGAATCATTACAAAGGTTGCCTAGACAAGGCATCTTTTTTCAAAGCATTTTCAAAACCACACACACAAAGCACCATTTCAAACAATTGAAAAGCAAAGGCAAGCGATCTAAGAAAATAACTAAGAGCCCATGGATAACCATGGATAGAAAGGGTGCTAATACCTTCCCTTTCTATAATCTACTCCCCGAACCCACGAAAACATCTCAAAGGTCTTTCCTGTGCTTTTTGGCCTTTCCTTAGGATAAAATAAAAAGTCGGTGGCGACTCTTGCTAAACCGAAACATTTGCGAACACAAAATGCAAATCCCAAGTCAGTTCTCCCACCGTATCACAGAACTGGAGACTCTGCTGGGGATAACTTTAAAAGTGGAGTAACCTTAGGGCTTAGATCACCCTTTTTGCATGATTATTGTTTGCTTTGATTGCTTTACATTTTGGTTCTCTTGTTTGGGCTTGAAATCCTCCACCCGGATTTGGGAAACATTCATAGATAGCAATACGTTGTGGAAACTGTGCGGGGTATACCAACACGGTTGAAGCAATAGCTATATTAGTGCGACATATTTGTGAGTACCGGTAGTCTTTGAGTCAATCAAAGAGAATACGGGGCCGCTGAGTGATGTCATTAAGCATTAATGAACTAGAACCTTACTTGACCATCTTGACCTTTTATTAGGGGTAGTGAGATGATCGGCTTTGGTACAGTCCGAAGTTGGTAGATACTCGATACTACACTCATTGAGGGTTGTTTTCTTGGAATATTTTGGTCGCTAGTTAAGTGGCTAAACCAAAACAATGAACATAGAAAACAATCCAATGATATTGAGCTCCTTAGAACCCGGTTACTATTTATAGGACAGGTTTTGAGCCAACTAAACTCAAGAGGGTACTTACCTATGAAACCTCATGCAAGCCTGAAACTAGGGTTTTGTGTGACTTGCTTGTACATGTGCTTGTGCATACATCATAAACATCATAAAACATCATATGCATCCACTAACCATTTCAAGGGTTTGGATCTTCATCTTTGTTCTTGTTTTGTAGGTCATGGAATCTCTTCGCAGGAAAACAATTCAAGTCAACCTTGTGAGGATCCCTCCTCAACTCAAGGAGCTTACTTCCAGGATTCCGGAGAATTCTCTCTTCAGTGAAAGACATGGTAGACTCCTCAACTTAGTCAACACCAGCATTGAAGAAGACATGGTGAAAGTACTTTTCCAGTTCTTTGACCCCCTACACCACTGTTTCACATTCCCTGATTACCAATTGGTGCCTACTTTGGAGGAATTTTCTCAACTCCTGAGAATTCCTATTCTTAATCAACTACCCTACAACGGTACGGAAAAAGAACCAAAGCCTGAAGATGTTGCTCAAGCATTACACTTGAAACCATCTGACATCAAGGGGCATTGGGAAACCAAAAGTGGTGTCAAGGGCTTCTTGGCAAAGTTTCTATTTGAGAAGGCACAAGACTGCTGGAATTATCTTGATCTACAAGCCTTTGAAGAGATTGTGGCACTCCTCATCTATGGGTTGGTCTTGTTCCCAAACCCTGATTAACTTATAGATGTGAATGCTGTCAAGATTTTCATATCCAGGAATCCCATACCTACATTGCTTGGGGACATCCTACACTCATTTTACACACGAACAATGAGGAAAAGAGGTGTTCTCATGTGCTGTACTCCTCTCCTAGCAAAGTGGTTTATTTCTCACCTTCCACAATCAGTTTTGAAGAATGAGCAGGGCTTAAGGTGGTCACAACGATTGATGAGCCTCACACATTCTGATGTACATTGGTGTTCTCGGTCCAGAGAAAATGTCATCATCATTGATCATTGTGGTGAATTCCCTAATGTCCCATTACTTGGCATTAGGGGAGGAATTACCTACAACCCCTGTCTAGCTTTGAGACAATTTGGATATGCTCGGAGGGATGGCCCTCATGACATGCTGATTCCTGACCTAGTTTTTGACTTCGACAACGATGCGCAAGGACTTTGATAAAGGTTCATCAGAGCTTGGAGGATGCCTAACAAGGTGGATAGTAAGACACTGGGGCACAAGAATTCCACCCCCCTTGAGCCTTACCTCAAGTGGGTACGAACCCGCTCCCAGAATCTTATGATGCCATATCCTCACATTCTCCCCTTGATTAAAGAGCCTGTTATGGAAGGAGAGGTTCCATACACCATCCTACATCCTGACATGCCAACATCATGGGAAGAAATGCAAAAGAGTTGGATCCAACTCAAAGAAGAACGAGATACTTTTGAAGCCAGCTTCTATGCCAGTGAGAAGAAGGTTTTAGAGCTCACCCGCCGACTTCACGAGGAGGAAACTCTCAACACCTACATCGCACCAAAGAGGATGTGCAATGTCTTTTTACATTAAGAATTTTGTAATATTTTTCCCATGGGGCACTTGTGTACTAACAATTTCTTCTTAATATGACGTGCGTTCTTTTTGTTTGCAACAAATTTGAATTTTTGAACCCTTGAATGCATTACATGAATAACATATCATTCATCATATGCATAAACAGGTCTTCGAGCCAGGTTTCCTTATCTTTCTATTGTTTATTTAAGCAAGATGGATTTGGAGCAAACAGTGAAGGACCTATAGGCACAAAATTCACAATTTCAGCAACTCCTCATGACCTTGGCAAAGGGTCAAGAGGATCTTAAAGTTCTGCTATAGAAGAATAAAGAGAAGAAAAAGAAAAAGAGACCGGGGGTAGCTACTTTCGGAATAAGATTTGAGGGCGATGCTAGAAGGACTCTTGAGTTTCCTTCAACGTATGACGAAGGGATTGGCAAGGGGAAAGGAGTTACTGTACCTTCTGAATCTGAGGTAGAAGAGGAGGAAGAGGAAGCAGACGAAGACTATTCAGAACAACAGTATCCACCAGCGGATGACAAGTATAAGAACCTTGAAGACAGATTGGAAGCTATGGAGTTGTAGAGGGTTCCCGGATTGGATTTTGAGGAGCTGGGGCTTGTAGCTGGGATTGTTATCCCTCCTAAGTTCAAGGTGCCAGCATTCGCCAAGTAAGATGGTCTGTCTTGCCCTAAGATGCACTTAAGGTCATATGTTAGAAAGATCCAGCCACATTCATCCGACAAAGACCTCTGGGTGCACTTTTTCCAAGACAGCTTGTCTGGCACTCAATTAGACTGGTTTTATCAGCTCGAGAGATCAGAGGTCCACAATTGGAAAGACTTGGCAGCTGCTTTCTATCGTCAGTATCAGTATAATGCTGATTTGGCGCCTACCTGTACTCAACTACAGAGTATGGGAATGGCTTCGAATGAAGGGTTTAAGGAGTACAGCCAGAAGTGGCGTGACCTGGCTGGAAGGGTGCAGTCACCGCTATCAGATAGGGAATTAGTTGACATGTTTTTGGGGACCTTATTTGGCCCTTTCTTCAACCATCTAATCGGAAGCTCTTCTGCGGGATTTACTGAGTTGATTTTGACCGGCGAGAGGGTGGAAGCCGGTATCAAAAGTGGAAAGATTCAAAAGGATGCTTCCGCATCCACAGCTGCTAGAAAACCTTTCTCATCCAAAAAAGAAGCATCTGCTGTATACACTCAGAAAAATCGGGAAAGAGAGGAACGTCGGCCAACAGTGGGGTCCGTTTTAATACAGAAGTCTGCATCAGATCAGCTTAGAAACAGTCAACCGAGGAATGATCAGCCCAGAATTTATCAGCAAAGGCCACCACGGCAGTTTACCCCAGTAAATATGACACCTGCTCAGATCCTTCCACATCTCCTGAAGTTAAACCTTGCTAATTTAAAAGGGGCGCAAAAAATGTAAATACCACTTCTCCATCCTACAACTCCAACGCCAAGTGTGCTTACCATTCCGACAGCGCCGGGCACGATACCAATAATTGCTGGGCACTTAAGAACAAAATTCAGGACTTAATTAACGCCAAAGAGGTTGAATTTGACGCTCCTGAGAAGCCCAATGTCATATTCGCACCGATGCCCAAGCACGGCCACAATGTGCATGTTGTTTTGGAAAACCTCCATGTTACTGATGTTGCCGATCTGTTGACTCCATTGTTAGTGATAAAAGAAAATTTGTTGAGGGCCGGGATCTTTCCTGGTTGTGATGAAGGCTGTTATTTTTGCTTGAACATTCAAGATGTTTGCCCAATGTTAAAATCAGGTGTCCAACGCCTGATGGATACTCAAGAAATACTTTTCTAGAAAACCCCTGTTAACACTTTTAATCCAATTACTCCTGATACTTGTGATACCTCAACCAATGATATTGTTATCATAACCATTTCCGACAATCCTCCCAAGGCTTGCAAAAGGCCTGTCAGGATTACACCCAACTCCGAATGTGTACCTCTCAAGATCACTATGCCGGGACCTGTCCCGTACCAATCAAGCAAAATGATACCGTGGAACTATGGGGGAGAAATCTTCTACCACGGCATCAAACAAATTGAAACAATCCAAGAAATCTCTGAAGAATACCCTGATATAGGGAATATCGCGGGTACAAGCAAGATCACCCGCAGTGGCCGGATCTTTTCTCCGGAGATTGCTCCTCCCCGAGCAGTCTTCAGACCCTTAAAGGCTTCTGCACCTGTTGGACCCTCTTTGCAAGGCCCAGTGATTGAAGAATTGAACACTCCTGAAGAAAGACCATCCACTGATAACACCGACAAAGGTAAGGGGATACTGGAAATGCCTGTCAAGACGAAGGCTCATGTTGTGGTTGTCCCCGAAACCACTCAGAAGGAGATGGATGAAATCCTTAAAATAATCAGAAAAAGTGACTACGACGTTATGGAACAATTAGGGAAAACCCCTTCTAAAATTTCAATGTTAGCTCTCCTGCTCTGTTCAGAGGCCCATGCTAAGGCTCTGATTAAATTCTTGAAGACGCCACATGTCCCCCAAGAGACCTCGGTTGACCAATTCCAAAATTGTATGGCCAGTCTTACTGCTGACAATGGTCTGGGCTTTTCCGATGCTGACTTAACTCCCAAAGGAAGGAAACACAATGATGCGTTACATGTTTCAGTTGAATGCCGAGGGACCACCCTCGCCCATGTCTTGGTCGATATTGGTTCTTCCCTAAATGTGCTGCCAAAAAAGGCCTTAGACCGTTTGGATTGCGAAGGTTTGACCCTCAAGCCTAGTAACATAGTTGTCAGAGTTTTCGATGGTTCAAAAAGAATGGTTCATGGAGAGGTTGATATTCCCATCAAGGTAGGCACCGAAGTGTTCAACTCCAACTTCTACGTGATAGACATCCGTCCGTCATACTCATGCTTGCTGGGAAGACTGTGGATCCATTATGTCGGGGCAGTTACATCCTCCTTGCACCAGATGCTGAAGTATCCTGTTAAGGGTAAAATCATAACGATGCATGGCGAGGAAGAGTACATGATTAGTCATCTCAATTCCTTTTGATATGTGGAGTTAGACGGCGAGTTCATTGAAACACCTTTTCAACATTTCGAGGAAGTCTCTCCCGAGGTAGCAGTTGCGAAAACATTGGTTGAGGTACCTATCATTCCCAAGCATGTGGCTAAGATGGCATCTCTCAAGGACGCATAGTCTGTGATTAAGGAGGGGAAGAGCACAGTATGGGGACAATTTCCTGACTTTCCCCATAAGACAGACAAGTTTGGCTTAGGGTTTACTGCTGCAGGATAAAAGGCTATGCGCCACTCTAAGATTGGAAGACCATCCGTCAAGATTTCTCACCACGGAATCAATGTTGTAGAAGATGAAGATGAGGAGAGTCACTTTGAAGATTGGATTTTTCCGACTGTCGAAGGGGGTTTGAGCAATTGGGAAGCAAAGGATTTTGTTCCTATCACCTTTATCAACCAGTAATTTTATCTTTGAACAATTTCCCATTTTTATGGTCTGTAATAACTAAAACAATTCGCACGCTGTTTTCACCTCATGCCTTACCCGGGGCATGTAGGTCCATTTGTAAGGGTTTGATTTCCTTCATAATCATATGCCATGTTTTAATGAATCATTGGACGTTTTTCATCTATAAACTGTTGTGTTCATTTTTCTTTCCTTTTGCATTTTGTTTGTTTAAAGATGGCTATCCCTTACACACACCCACACTCACAAATGCAGGTACCCATCCACTCCGGATTCCATGGGTGACTATTCTGTTTTAGCCTTCGATAACTCTGAAGATTTGGTTAATCACACTGAGTACGAAGTTGACGAAGATTGTGAAGTGCCGGGAGAGTTAGCCAGACTCCTACAACAAGAAGAGAGGGCTATTCTGCCTCATGAAGAGTTGTTAGAAACCATCAACTTAGGGACAGAGGAGGACATGAAGGAAGTAAAAGTGGGTGCCAACCTGGAACCGAGTGTCAAGGAGCGCTTAATGCAGTTGTTGAATGAATATGTTGAAATCTTTGCCTGGTCTTATGAAGACATGCCAGGGTTAGACACAGATATCGTGGTTCACCGTCTCCCTACAAGAGAAGACTGTCCACCGATCAAGCAAAAGGTTCGCCGAATGAGACCTGACATGTCTGAAAAGATTAAGGCCGAAGTAATGAAGCAATTCAACGCCGGCTTTATGGCTGTTACAACCTATCCACAATGGGTTGCTAACATTGTGCCCGTACCCAAAAAGGATGGGAAGGTCAGAATATGTGTGGACTATCGAGATTTAAACAGGGCTAGCCCTAAAGATGATTTTTCGCTGCCACATATCGACATTTTGGTTGACAACACAGCTCAGCACAAAGTATTTTCTTTCATGGATGGATTCTCGGGCTACAACAAGATTAAAATGGCCCCCGAGGACATGGACAAAACTACCTTTGTCACACAATGGGGTACCTTCTGCTACAAGGTGATGCCGTTCGGACTGAAGAACGCAGGGGCAACCTATCAACGTGCCATGGTAGCTTTATTTCATGATATGATACATCATGAGATCGAAGTTTACGTAGACGACATGATAGCTCCATCACAAACAGAAGAATAACACCTTGAACATTTGCAGAAGCTGTTTGCCAGGTTGAAAGAGTATAAACTCAGACTAAATCCAAGCAAGTGCACTTTTGGAGTTAGGTCTGGTAAACTTCTGGGATTTATTGTCAGCAACAATGGCATTAAGGTCGATCCAGCTAAAGTGAAGGCTATACAAGAAATGCCCGCCCCCCGTACTGAAAAGGAGGTTAGAGGATTCTTTGGACGCTTGAACTATATCGCCAGGTTCATCTCTCACCTGACATATACCTGTGAGCCAATTTTCAAACTGTTGAAGAAAGATCAGGTAGTTGAATGGAACAATGATTGTCAAATTGCTTTTGATAAGACCAATGAGTATTTGCTAGAACCTCCTATTCTGATGCCACCCGTTGAAGGAAGGTCGTTGATCATGTATCTGACTGTTTTGGACAACTCAATGGGGTGCGTACTGGGCCAACATGACGAGTCTGGTCGAAAAGAGCATGCCATTTATTACCTTAGCAAAAAGTTTACCGACTGTGAGACTCGCTACTCACTACTCGAGAAAACTTGTTACGCTTTGGTATGGGCTGCTCGCCGACTAAGGCAGTATATGTTAACTCATACCACTTTGCTGATTTCCAAGATGGATCCGATCAAGTACATCTTCAAGAAGCCTGCTTTATCTAGAAGAATCGCTAGATGGAAGATGATCCTGACTGAGTATGACATCCAGTATACTACTTAAAAAGCTATAAAAGGGAGTGTACTAGCTGACCATCTAGCTCATCAAGCTGTCGAAGATTACCAATCCATGAGATTCGACTTCCCTGACGAGGACATCATGACTTTGAACAACATCGAAGGTGACGGACCGTATGACGGGCCTGAACAAGGATCCCGATGGACCTTGTACTTTGATGGCGCTTAGAATGCACTTGGCAACGGTATCGGTGCAGTACTCATTTCCCCCGAAGGTTGCCATACACCTTTTACTGCCCGACTTTGTTTCAGCTGTACCAACAACATGGTCGAATATGTAGCTTGCATCTTTGGTCTCAAGGCTGCTATAGACTTGGGAATCAAATCTTTGGTCGTATTTGGGGACTCGGCCTTGGTTATCAGTCAAGTCAAAGGAGAGTGGGATACCAAACATCCTAATATTATCCCATACAAAGAACATGTCTTAACATTGTTGCCTCATTCCGAGCAGATCACCTTCGAGCATTTCCCGCGAGAAGAGAATCAGCTAGCAGATGCCCTGGCTACAATGTCTTCCATGTTTAAACTCAACTGGGATAACGAGACTCCCCAAATTACCATCGAGCGAATGGACGAACCTGTGCACTATCATGAGATTAATACCGAAGAAGTAATGGAACAACCCTGGTTTCATGAAATCAAAAGGTTCCAGACTAGAGAATACCCCGAAGGAGCTTCCGTCAATGACAAAAAGTTCTTAAGGAGATTTGCTGCCAAGTTCTTCCTAAGCAATGGCATCCTTTATAAGCGCAACCATGATTGTGTTTTACTTCGATGTGTGGACAAAGCTGAAGCAGAATTGATCATGACTGAGATACACAGTGGCAAATTTGGCACCCACTTGAGCAGACATACGATGGCTAAGAAGATTCTAAGGGCAGGCTACTACTGGTCTACCATGGAAGCTGATTGTCATCAACATTCCCTCACTTGCCACAAATGCCAAGTCTACGCTGACAAGGTACATATTCCTCCTGTTCCTCTCAACGTTCTGACAGCTCCTTGGCCATTCGCAATGTGGGGCATTGACATGATTGGAGAGATCAAGCCCACGGCGTCCAATGGACACCGCTTCATCCTGGTCGATATTGACTATTTTACCAAGTGGGTCGAAGCAGCTTCCTTTGCCTCTGTTATAAAGAATGTGGTTGCCCGCTTCATCAAGCAGAACCTCATATACCGGTATGGTGTCCTCGATAGGATCATCACAGATAACGGTACAAATCTGAACAATACTATGATCACCACTCTATGCGAGCATTTCAAGATTTATCATCACAATTCATCTCCCTATCGGCCGAAGATGAACGGTGTTATTGAAGCCGCGGACAAAAATATCAAGAAGATCATTCGAAAGATGACAGTCACCTACAAAGACTGGCATGAGATGTTACCGTTTGCTCTGCATGGATATCGTACCACGGCACGTACTTCAACAGGGGCAACCCCATTTTCTTTGGTGTATCGCATGGAGGCCGTCCTACCCATGGAAGTTCAGATTCCTTCCTTAAGGATCATGAAAGACGCTGGTTTGAGTGAAGACGATTGGATTCAGACCCGGCTTGATCAACTCAATTTGATCGACGAGAAGCGACTTACGGCTGTTTGTCATGGTCAAGCGTATCAAAAGCGCATGATCAAGGCTTTCAACAAGAAAGTCAGGTGCCAGGTATATCAAGTCGGAGATCTTGTAATCAAGCGGATCATCTTACCGCAAAGTGATCCCAGGGGCAAGTGGACTCCTACTTACGAAGGACCATTTGTGATCAAGAGCATCTTTTCTGGTGGGGAAATGATTTTGACCACCATGGATGGTAACAATTTGCCACACCCTGCGAACGCAGACATAGTCAAAAAATACTACGCATAAAACGACCCGGCAAGTTGAAAACCCGAAAGGGTGACTTGGGCAAAAATGGGCATCCTGGTGAACCGAAAAACCCGAAAGGGCGGTTCAGGCAAAAATTAGGGACAAAACAAAAAAATCTGTACACCCGGCAAGTTGAAAACCCGAAAGGGAGACTTGGGCAAAAAAGGGTTTCCCGATGGATCGAAAACCCGAAAGGGCGGTCCAAGCAAAAGTTAGGGAATTAAAGCGTATGACTAGGTCTCGTCGAATCACTTTAAAGACAATCTCTTCACCAGACAAGCTCCAAGCTTCTGATCAATCTAATCAACGGCGGACGAAGTAGTGAATGGACAAGATATGCAGAGTTGTGAAGGCTATGGCAGAATGGGAATCCCATGGAATTGTTACACATAGCCATTTTTCTTTTGTATAAAATTTTTTCAATTCTTACGGCAACATTCTCTTACTAGGATGTCTGTCTCCTTTGTGCAAAGATACTCACAAAAGTTAAATACAAATATGCCTCAAAGTGCAGAGATTGGTTTGCCTTTCTTTTCTTTTTTACACTTATGTTTTATTTGAAAACGTCCAATGTTTTGTTAAATAGGCATATGCATTTGAATATAATCACTGCTTACAAATTGAAAAAAGGATAATTACTGATAGGTTGAAGGTGTAGGAAGATACCTTTATGCCATTCCAAGAGAAATCCTCTGCAACACATCATTCGGATCCTCAACAAAGCTAAAATTTGGAGCATATTTCCCCAGTAAAGTTAAGCTTCAAGATCCGCAACAGAGCCGGTATAGTCTAAAGCTTGATTCCCCAGCTGAGTTGAATTTCAAAATTCCCATCAGAATTAAGCTTCGAGATCCCCAGTGGAGCCCGAAGACCCTGAAATCCTATCCCCAGCGGAGCCAGAATAATCTAAATATTCTCCTCACAGAGTTATTTCCCAGCAGATTGAAGATTCTCAATCTCATTTCTGCAGCAGAAGTCTCCCAGGTTTTAACTCGCCAGTTGAGATTTTTCAAAGTTTTCCTTATTTCCCAAGCAGTCAGCAAGGGTTTCTCCTCTCCAAGTCCTCAACAGCGGCCAAAGTTTTTTTAATTCCCAACAGTGGTCCTAAGATTCCTCAACAATCGAAGATCTTTAATCCACAAGCAGTCAGCAAGGACTTCTCATCTTCAACAATCAAAGATTTTTGGAATCCCCAGCTTCGGTCAAAGATTTACTTTCCCCGGCAGCAGTCTAAGATTTCATTATCTCCAGCTATCAAGGATTCATTTTCCTCAGCAAGACGGCTACTCAGCCTGCATGCATAACCATTACATTCATATATCATAAACATTGATGAAGTACAGTTCATTGCATCATACATATCATGCAACATAACTTGGTGTTTTAGCTAACATTTTATCCTTTCCAGGATAAGATTAAAAGGCTATCGTTAACAATTATTCAGATACAGTATGGATACACCCCAGACATGGAGGTCATTCTACTACTCATTCAGACTTCAGCAATCTGATATAGACTAGATACGTTCCAGACACGGCGGCCATTCTATCTCTCATTCAGATTTAACTATCAACTTCAAAGTTCGAATACGCTCCAAACACGGATGCCATTCTGGCCTTTACACCAAGCAGTTTGATTCTCCCCAGTGCAGTCGCCATGGAAGTTATTCTGCTACTCATACAGATCTCAACTCCAATTACAGTCTCAGATACACTCCGGACACGGAAGTCATTCTGCTACTCATACAGATCTCAAGTCTAGTTACAGTCTCAAATACACTCCGGACACAAGTCATTCTGCTACTCATACAGATCTCAACTTCAGATACAGTCCAGATACGCTCCAGACACGATTGCCATTCTGTCACTCATTCAGAGTTTATCCCCAACACACAGTTTCTCCAAACACAGATATTCCTCTGTTATCCGGATACAATACAGATACACTCCAGACACGACAGTCATTCTGATATTCATTCTACATTCAAACACAGTTACAGCTCAGATATGCCCCAGACACGGACGCCATTCTTTTGCTCATACAAATTCAGTTTCCAGATACAGTTCGAGTGCATTCCAGATACGAATACCATTTTGATACTCATTCTTTTGACCTACAACATTGCAATTTAACAAAGATTCTTGGATGGCATCTTTAAGCCCATCTCCAACAAGATTCTACCATCTCCAAATGGCATATTTAAGCCCATTCCCTCAACTA
The DNA here is from genome assembly GCA_948472305.1 of Vicia faba. Taxonomy (NCBI): domain Eukaryota; kingdom Viridiplantae; phylum Streptophyta; class Magnoliopsida; order Fabales; family Fabaceae; genus Vicia; species Vicia faba. The sequence continues at coordinate 416,012,949 of OX451738.1, forward strand.
TGCTTTGGACGAGTGAAAATTTACGGGCACTCTAGTGTCCAATCCTCTTTTACCTTTGAGTCGCAAAAGGCAAACTTGCCAATCTAACTCTTCAGGTTTAAGAAGATTGAACAGGGGCAGCTGTTATACCCAAAAATTTTCCCTCCCATTCTTTAGGAAATCATCCTGGATTCTCAGAGTTTCTCTTAAACAAATCCAAGTCATGAATTATCATTTCTTCCCAAGCAAACCATTTACAAGAGCGAAATGATCACACAAGCTCTAAAGGCAAAGCTTTTACCTTGGAAAAATTAAATTCTAAACATTTGGAATTTTTCTCTAAAAATGGGTGTTTAAGAAGAAAATAGCACTTCAGAACTTCTGAACCAACCTCCGGACAGTAACGGTCAGAAGTTGCAAGCTTGGCTCAATGCAGTCAGAAGTTGGCTCTTCAGCAGCTACATCAACTCATCTAGAGGTTGTGAACATGGTTCAACACGTAATCTTCAAACAGAACATGGCTCTTTCAGCAGTTACGCAAGTTCAGCCAGAGTTTGCTAGAGGAATGCAAAGAAAGCAAAGAAGTCTGAAGGCTCCTTCAGAACATGCTGGAATCAGAAGACAAAAGGGTCAGAAGAGTGGGTGTTACACTGACACAGAATCTCTAAGTCCAGGAATTCCAGAAGCAAATCCAAGGAACGTGATAGAAAGTCAGGAGAATCCTCAGAATTTGCTGAGACAGCAAAAGGCCAAGGTCAGAGCTTGGTTTACGTTGTTTTTGGTAAAGCAGAACTGCTGGTTCAGGTTTTAGGTAATAACGCAAAATCTCCTATTACAAGATTTTTGATGTTGATAAATCTCATCACAATTTAATGCTCATTAATGCTCACAACCACTCCTGAACATTCATCCAAGGGGTCTCTCCACGTGTGGCTTGGTAAACACCTTTATGAAGGTTTAGGCATGGGTCTATGCGCCACCTTTCACCTATAGAGGTCGCTTTTTCTCAATCCTTGCCTGCTGTTCTAGCCTAGGCAGAAAGGCTGTCCATTATCACAACTTTTCATGAACTTCTTTCAAAAAAAAAAACAAGTTAACCTCTACTACATAATATTGGTGCCTTTAACGTTCAAAAACCCACAAAAGCTTTGCCTATAAATAGAGCACCATTGACCACTAAAAGGGCGGTCCAAAACCAGGAAAAAAATTGCTAGAAGAGAAACAAAAATTTTTAGCAAGAAAATACTTTGAAACTCTGTCAAAAATCTTAGTGTTTCAAGAGCCTCAAACACAACTTTGAATCTCCTGCCTCAAAACCTCATTTGTACCCAGTTTGCCTCTTGGTTAAAGAAAGACGCCCCTACAGTTTTTGACCATATATACTCTCCATCCACCCCTTCAAAAAAGAACATGTCCAGAACACCATCAGAGCTAAAAGCTAGCTCCCACTCACAGACTTTTCCAACAGCCAGGTAAGCACCTACTGACCTTGATCACGCTGCTAAGCATCATCAGCTTTGCACGCTCAATAAACATAATGTAAATATCATGTTGCTGCTGTTTGTGTTCTGAGGATTTTCATACCTCAAAATGTTTAAGTAGGAAGTGAATCAGTGTTGAACCTACCTGTGACCTTGTTGGTTCTGTCTCCTGAAACACTTTGACATTTGCTGAAGTTGTCCCAAACATGTTTTCTGTTTTGTGGAAAAATAACAAAACTGCAGATGTTCTGACTAGCACAGGGAGAAGCCAAGTGCTGACTTTGACGTTAGCATATCTGAAGCCTGTTTTGCTGTCAATAATATCAGAACTTCTGAAAATTATTGTATTTCCAGCAGGTTCAGAACTTCTAATTTCCCCACTAACAAACTTTTGTCTTGCAGCGCTTAGGGGTCAGAACTTCTGACTTTCCCACTAACAGGTTTCTGTTTTGCAGGTGCCAGAGTCAGAAGTTCTGACTCATACAGTTTCACCAAAAGGTTGATAATCTGGCAGCAGGCCTGAGTCAGAACTTCTGACTTCCTCTCAGCAGCGTGCTGGCTCTCTCTCTCTCTCTCTCTCTTTCTCTCTATCTTGCTTTTGTTATTTTCTTTTCTTATCTATTTTTCTCGTTGAACCACCCCATGTACAAATATGTATCCCCACCCCGTAATTGCTGTAATAGCGTAGGATTTTACATTTCCGCTTTTTATTGCTTTCAAATATAAATGCTAGTAATTAGGATGTGTATGGAAAGATAAAATCAATGAAATAGAAAATCCTAATTCAAAGATAAACTCTTGTATGCAATAAAACACACTTGCACACAAACACCCCTTAAGGTATCTCCACTCGGTTGCCTAAATTTAAAATGGCCATGTTACGCATGCAAAGTATCTTGGTAAAACAAATAAAATCAAAAGATCATAGTCCCTTGATAACGCTATTCAAATTTGCCTTACAAAAATGATCTTAGTCCCTCAAAAAATGCTAAGATACTTTGCAAAATTGCTAATCATGGTCTATACGATGACCCACGCCTGTCCCGTTAACATCCTAACACAAGGTTGTTCACCAAATACAATGGTGAAACAACACTGTTAAAAGGGTTAAAAACATAAGAAAGATCTTTGAGTAAAATAGGGTAGACAACTCTTAGTTACTTGATCAAAAATCTTGCAAAAACATCCTTGCCATTTTTCAAAACACACTCCACAACACAACTTCAAAAAAAAAAAACAATTTCAAAACAACTTTCAAAACATTGAATTATCTTTTCAAAAAGACATACACCTTTGTATATATTCAAACAAGAATCATTACAAAGGTTTCCTAGACAAGGCATCTTTTTTCAAAGCATTTTCAAAACCACACACACAAAGCACCATTTCAAACAATTGAAAAGCAAAGGCAAGCGATCTAAGAAAATAACTAAGAGCCCATGGATAACCATGGATATAAAGGGTGCTAATACCTTCCCTTTCTATAATCTACTCCCCGAACCCACGAAAACATCTCAAAGGTCTTTCCTGTGCTTTTTGGCCTTTCCTTAGGATAAAATAAAAAGTCGGTGGTGACTCTTGCTAAACTGAAACATTTGCGAACACAAAACGCAAATCCCAAGTCAGTTCTCCCACCGTATCACACTTACCATCTTTCTTCGGCACTGGAACCACGTTGGCAACCCACTGTGGGTAAGAAGTAACTGCTAGAAAACCGACATCAAACTGTTTCATCACCTCAACCTTGATTTTCTCAGACATCTATGGGCGCATTCGGCGAACTTTCTGTTTCACTGGAGGACAGTCTTCTTTGGTTGGCAGGCGTGAACCACAATATTGGTATCCAACCCAGGCATATCTTCATAAGACCAGGCAAAGATCTCAACATAGTCACGCAGCATCTGAATCAACCGTTGCTTGACACTAGACTCCAAATTTACACCGATCTTGACCTCTTTCTTGTCTACTTTTGTACCCAGATTTACTGTTTCCACTGGCTCTTCATGTGGCTGTATAGCCCTCTCTTCCTGAAGTAACAATCTAGCAAGCTCCCCAGGCACTTCACAATCATCCTCACCTTCGTCCTCGGCTTGGTTGATCGGACTTTCAAAGTCATAATTGGCAGTAGCAGAGTCGTTATCAGTGGGATCCAGAGTGGATGTAGACCTGTATATGTGAGTGTGTGTAAGACAAATAGCTGTTTTGCAAGATAGAAAATAAAAACAAGGAGCGCAAAATTCGTAATGCAAGAAAACATCCAATGCTTTTATTGATGATATATGGAAATGACACATAATAAGCCCTCAAACAAAGCCACGGTGTCTCGGGCAAGGCATTGGGCCGTAAAGTTTTAAATTGTTTGTTACAAACTCAAAACAAAAGTCTATTACTGTGTAATAAAATAAATGGGCACAAAGTCCTTTGCCGTCCAATTGCTTAATCCGCCGTCGGTAGTCGGGTAAATCTAGCTGTCAAACTCAGACTCTTCATCATCATCTTCAATTGCATTCACTTCCGGATTACTGATACGCAGGGGAGGTCTTCCAATCCGCGCACGCCGAACAGCCCTTTGAGCTTCTACAATAAAACCCAAACCAAACTTGTCAGTCTTGTGTGCAAAGTCAGGGAGTTGGCCCCAATTCGCACACCCACCTTTTTCAATAACAGCCCGAGCATCCTTAAGGGAAGCCATCTTCATTGGAGGATCCTCAGCAACAGTTTCGGTCGACGCCAACATTTGGGGGACTTCTTCAAAGTTCTGGCACGGGGTTTGAATGAAATCCCCATCCATTTCCACATACCGAAAAGAGTTAAGGTGGCTCACCATGTACTCCTCTTCTCCTCGTACTGTAACGATTTTCCCCTTTACTGGATACTTTAACATCTAATGGAGCGTAGAAGTTACTGCCCCAGCTTTATGGATCCACGGGTGACCCTGCAAACAAGAATAAGATGGTCGAATGTCCATCACATAGAATGTAGACGCGAAAGTCTGGGAACCAACCTTAACAGGGACATCCACCTCTCCATGTACCATCCTTTTGGACCCGTCAAATGCCCTAACCACAATATTACTCGGCTTCAGCACCAACCCTTCACAGTCCAACCGATCTAATGCTTTCTTGGGTAAAACATTCAACGAGGACCCAATATCCACCAGCACGTAAACTAGAGTAGTGCCCCTGCACTCGATTGAAACATGCAGAGCGTCGTTGTGATTCTTTCCTTTGGCAGTCAAATCTGCGTCGGAGAAACCCAACCCGTTGTCAGTGGTCAAACTAGCCACACAGTCTTTAAATTGATCAGCAGATGTTTCCTGTAGCACATGCGCAGTTTTCAGGAAAGAAATTAAAGCCTTTATGTGGGCTTCTGAGCATAACAATAAAGATAACATAGAGATCTTCGACGGGGTTTTCCCCAGCTGTTCGACTATGTTGTAGTCACTTTTCTTGATGATATTCAAAATCTCCTCTATCTCCTGCCTAGAGGTTTCAACAGTAATCTTCTTTGGTGCCTCCGTCCGGGAAGGCTCACCGGTGATCCCTTTGCCCCGAGCGTCAAATGACTCTGCGACATGGGTAATAATTGGAACATGGACAGGGACAGTAGCAGATGTACTGGCAGGCGTAATGGCAATAGGCTTCTAAAAAGTTGGTGGGGAGATCTCAGGAGAGAAAAGTATTCCCCTGCAGGTGACCTTGCTAGACCCGACAATATTGTTGACATCAGTATCAGCCTCCTCAACCTTCAAGTCTTGTTTAATCCCATGATAATACACATCGGCCCCATAGTGACACGGGACAGCCTTATCCAAAGTGTAAGTGATAGGTCCAGGAATAGTAATGATCAATGGAGCAACTCTCGGAACAGATGTAATTCTAACAGGCTTTCTCGAGGAAGCCTTGTAAGAATTGGCGGAAATGGTGATTATGGAAACATCTTCAACAGGAATAAATGGAACCAAAGTTTTCTCGAACAAGATCTCTTTGTTGTCCATCAGGTGCTGAATACCTGATTTCAACAAATGACAACCAGCAGGTAGGATGGAACATAGGTGGCAATCTTCGCCACAACCCGGAAATAAACCGGCCAACAATAAGTTCTTCTTAACGGTCAACAACGGAGTAGAAATATCTTCCACAGAGGTTACAAATTAATCATCGTCCACAGAATTTACTCCATGCTTGGGCATAGGAGCAGTCATGACATTTGGCTTTTCCGGCGCTTCAAACTCGATCTCCTTAGCATCAATCAGATCCTGCACTTTATTCTTCAAAGCCCAACAATTATTGGTATCATGCCCCGGGCTATCGGAGTGATTAGCACATCGGGCGTTTGGATTATACAGCGGTGATGTAGTACTGGGATTCTTTGGAGCCTCCTTCAAAATCACCAAGTGAGTTTTTAACAATTGCGGCAGAATTTGAGATAGAGTCATACTGAGTCGAGTATATTGCCTTTGCAGTCTTTCTAATCTTTGCTGATTGTTGCATTGTGGGGAAACAATTAGTCTTGAAATTACCACCGCATTAACTATTTGGCGGCGCTTAGGTCGGTTTTGGCTCCTCGAGCTATAAACTGCACTAGATTCTTTCTTGAAAGGCTTCTTTTCTGTGCCTGACGAAGCACCTTTCTGTATCTTGCCACTTTTGATACCGGCCTCAACTCTCTCTCTTCAGTCATAATCAATTCAGTAAACCCAGACGATGAACTACCGATCAAATGATTGAAGTATGGACCAGAAAAAGACCCAAGAAACATATCCACCAACTCCCTATCAGCCAGAGGGGGTTGTACTCTTCTAGAAAGATCTCTCCACTTTTGTGCGTAGTCCTTAAAACCTTCGCTCGCACCCATAGAGATACCCTGAAGTTGAGTACACGTGGGAGCAAGGTCGGCATTATACTGGTATTGTTTGTAAAAAGAAGCAGCAAGGTCCTCCCAATTGTGGACATTAGCTCCTTCTAGTTGATAGAACCATTCAAGTTGAGTCCCTGACAGACTATCTTGAAAGAAATGAACCCAGAGGTTCCTATCAGCAGTATACGGTTGAATCTTTCTGACATACGAGCGGAGGTGTAACTTTGGGTAGGAGACCTCATCGTACTTAGCAAAGACAGGAGATTTAAACTTGTGTGGGATCACCACCCGAGATGCCAAACCCAAATCTTCGAAGTCCAACCCAGGTATCTTTTGGATCTCCATTGCACTTAGCCGGTCTTCGAGTTTCTTATACCTATCCTTAGCAGGAGGATACTGGTCTTCATCAAAGTCGGTGTCATTGTCAAAAATAACAGGGCTAGGAGCCTTCCTTTCTTCTTGATTCTCTCCTCCTCCAGATGAATGAGACAAATCAATTTCTTCTCGCAACCTGTTCCCAAACCTGTGACCCATATTCAGGAGGACCACCTTCTTCATCTTCTTCTTCTTCTTGTCCTTCAAGATAAGAGTCTTCAAATCTTGTTGACTCTTGGCCAAGTTCAAGAACATTTCCTGGAACTGAGCATTCTGAGCTTGCGGAGCCTTGATGGCTGGATCAGTAGGTGTTTCAGAAGACATATTATGCTGAAATAAACAACGAAGAAGATAAGAAACCTGTAAGGGTACCTGTAATGAGGTGCATGGAAATGGAATGCGTATGAAATGATTTCAAAGACTTAGGGAGATTCAAATTTGTAAACCAAAATAAAACACACTTTATTAGATTAAACCTTGAAACAATGTTTAACAAATGCTTTGAAGGCGTTACAAAAGAAATACTGAAAAAGCAAATCTAAACTAGAAACAATAAAAGACATCAGAATTCCTATGGTCGTTTTCCTTTCGTGCTGACATAATCGTTGATTGTCCTGTCGTTCTCCAGCTGCCTGGTAAGCTTCAGGACTTTCCTCTCCTGCCCATGATACTTCTCTATGTAAGTATCCCTTTCTTCCCTTAACTGGATCCAAGATCTCTTCAATGCCCCAATATCAGTAGGCATGTACGGATGGATGACCGTATAAGGAACCCCTTCTTCATCAGCATGCTCCACGATCACCGGCAAAACAGCTTCGTATGGCATCCCCAGCTTTTAAGCACGGGCTCGAACCCACTGGAGATATGGTTGCATCGGGAGAGAAGTCTTCATTCCTAGCTCATGTGGATCAGACCTGTTCACCATATCCCAAGCTCGTATGAACCTGCGGCGATGTCTCTCAACATCCCCCTTGAAGTCAAAGACAATACCTGTAAGCAGCAGCTCATGAGGATCGTCCCTCCGAGCTCGTCCAAACTGTTGTAAGGCCAAACAAGGATTATAGGTTATGCCTCCTCGAATTCCAAGCAATGGAACATTGGGGTATTCCCCACACCGATCAATGACATCTACCTTTTCCATATCTTTAGTACTCCAAAGGATGTCCGTATGAGCAAGGGACATGATTCTGTAAGCCCAACCCATACCTTCCTCATTCTTTAATACAGATTTGGGGAGGTGAGAAATAAACCACCTCACCAGCAGTGGTGTACAACACAAGAGGGTTCCCCTTCTCCGAACAGTACGAGTATAGAGAGCATGTAGAATATCACCTAAGAGAGTAGGCACTGGGTTACGAGACATGAAAATCTTGACTGTGTTCACGTCTATGAAGGCATCTGGATTCGGAAACAGGACCAAGCTGTAGATGAGGAGAGCTAGGATGTCTTCAAAAGCTTGAAAGTCTAAGTTGTCCCATAACTGTTGAGCTTGATCGATCAAGAACTTAGCCAAGAAACCTTTAACACCACTCTGAATCTCCCAGTTAGACACTACACCAGCCTTTGTCAGATGTAGGGCTGAAGCAATATCCTCTGGCCTAGGAGATATCTCCAAACCTGTAAAGGGTGTCTGCTCTAGAATAGATATGCCAAGTAAATCAGAAAACTCCTCCAAAGTAGAGACCAACTGATAATTCGGGAAGGTGAAACAGTGATGCAACGGGTCAAAGAACTGGAACAGGACACTTATCATTTGCTCATCCAACTTGGAAGTGACCAGGCTAAGGAGACGACCATGTCTTCTATCAAAGGAAGAAGTATCAGGAACCTTTGAAACCAACTCTCTAAGCTGAGCAGGGATTTGCACGAAGCTGATTCGAATGGTATTTCTGCGCATAGAGGCCATGATTTGCAAAACGGAACAAAGATGAATCCCCTCGGTCTTTGAAATGGTTATTCTAATGAAATATGCATGCAATGTCATGATGCATGATGTCATGATAAAAACACACCACAGGTATCACAGATAATAAACATGGTAAGGGAAAACAAGTCACACACTAGCCCTTAAATTTCAGGCTGGCATGGAGTTTAGGTATTACCCTCTTTCAGTTTAGTTGGTTCAACCTGTCCTAGTAATAGTAACCGAGTTCTAGAGGTTCTCAATATCACTGACCATCCTCCATCGGTCATAATTCCAGTTTAGCAATCTTTTCTTGCGGCCAGAATCATCACGAGAGTATGGTCTCAATGAGTGTAGCATACTGCTACTTTCTATGGACAAGTTGGTCAATTATAGGTTCTAAGGTCAGTTGATGCTTAATGACCCATTAGCAGCCCCATACTCTCCTTGTTCCTCCATAAGGGATATCGGTACCAACTAATGTGTCACACCAACGTAGCTACTGCTTCAACCGTATTGGTCTACGCCGTACAATTCCCTCACAGTCTATTGCTACTTACCTAAAAGGTGTCCCTCGGATCCGGGTTAGGATCTATAGTAACTCCGATACAAAGCCCACAAAATAAAGCAATCAAATCAAGCAATTGAAAACAATATGATGAACTAACCCTAAGGTACACCCCACTTATTACTCCCCAGCAGAGTCGCCAGTTCTGTGATACAGTGGCCAGAACCGGGACGTGTTTCCCTATTTTTAAGGAATTTACTGGTTTGCGTTTTGCGTTTGTGTTCGCAAAATGTCGCGGTAAGCAAGAGTCACCACCGTCTTTTATTTTATCCAACAAGGAAAGGAAAAAAGCACAGAAAAATTCCTTTTTCGAGATATTTTTGAGTACGAGGGTATATTATAGAAAGGGAAGGTATTAGCACCCTTTCTATCTGTAGTTATCTACGGGCTCTTAGGTACTTGCTCATCATTTTCAAAATTGTTTTCTTTGTGTTTGTGTGATTTGAAAAGCTTTTATTTTGACTTCGATTTAACTCTTGCTTCTGTCTTCAAGAGTGTAATGAAGTGTTTTGAAAACTTTGTTTGTAAAGGAGTGTAAGTGTGAAAAAATTGTTTTGATTGAGCAAGTACTTAAGAACTAATCTACCTACTCGAAAAAAGAATCGTTATATGCTTGTTTCCTTTAGACAATGCTATCCCACTATTAGTGAGTAGGTAGCACCGTCGTTGGAGTTTTGAGGGTCAATTCGAAAGGGACGTACGATCACTAAAGCAATGTTAGGACGTCTTAGTAATAACCCTAATGTCTTAGATCAATTTATTCGAGGCAACAATTCTGAGGCAACCATTCCGAGGAAACTTTTCCGAATCGGGACTTTGATCTTTATTTAGACAAAAGGACGACCACTAAAGCATCCTATACTCAATGACCGTTTACCGAAGGCAACCAAGTGAGAGTGTACCCTAGGAGTGCGCATGTGCGAGTGATTCAATTTCAGTATATTTATCTTTGCACATTTAGGATGATCTAACTGTTTTAAAATTAATCATACATTCTTGTCATGCATCCTATTATCATACATCTAACAGTTAATATTTTTCTGAATTTAAAATGCGGAAATTAAACTAAGTTATTACAAGGCTTCGGGTATTTACATAGCCAAAAACAAACCCTTTGAAAATAAATCGATAAATGGAAATAAACGTCCTAATTAAACTATTACAAACTGTAGGCAGTTACATCAATATAGATAGAAATAATAATAAAGTGCGCGATGAAAATTAGATCAGCGAGAAATTAAGGTTTTTACCCTTCTAACCTAATTAAAAGAAAAATTGTTTTTGTTGTTTTTTAATATTTTTTAAAGAAAAGAATTAGGTTTTCTATTAAGTACTAAAAATAATTAGTGATTAAATTAATTAATGAAAATAATTACATGACCTATTTTTATGTTTTTGGTCATTTTTAAGAAAAGAAAGAAAGATTAAATTTGGAATAAAAACCTAATTATTCTAATTATTTTTTAATTTATTTACAAAATAAATTAGAGTTTTCTAAATTAACAAACCTAATTTAATTAATTAATTTTTTTAATAAAAATAAAATCTAGACCTAATTTATGAAAAGTAATATTTTTGTGATTTTTTTGATAAAAAGAAAATAATTTGATTGGTTAGTAAATAAAATTAAATGAAATAAATATAAAAGAATTAAAGATAAGAAAAATGGGCCTGAAAAGAAAATTGGGATGGTGTGAGAAGCAATCTGGCCCAAGCCCAAGGTGGTCCACGTTTGACTTTTTGCATCCAGTGTTATGCGTTTGACTAGGCCCCATGGTGTTCTCCCATTGATAGCCTGAGGATTTGGCCATCTGGCCATCTGGCAGGCTGGATGTTGAGGGTGCATGATAGCCCCTAGTGCTGTGAATGCGTTGGATCCTGAAAAGAAAAATAATATGGAGAAGTTGGGGGACCTGAGATTCAAACCCAGGCCCCAAGGAAATTTCCAGCGCTTGGCAACCAGCTGAGCTGTTGGTTTTTGTTGTACGTATAACAAGAAATAATGATAATATATAAAAAAGCGTGTTAGTGGAGGAAACAAAAGAAAATGCGCCAGAAATTTGAATAAGCCAATGGAGAGATGACACGCAGGTCTTCCCTGACCTTGTTCCGTTGGTAAAGGTGGGAAACTTTTACCTACGGACGCTTGTCCGTCGCTATAGCCCATGTAAATCTCAAAATTAACCATGAGCAAGATAAATGAAAACTAGGGCCACCAATCAATTCGTATGGACCTTCTGAATACAGTGGTGGCCCTTTCATGGTCTAATTTAGCCTGTAAGAGAAAACCCCAGATCGAAACAAGTAACCCTAACAATGGTGAAATCTTGCACAGGACATATAAATGAAATTAAATGATGCAGTAAGCTTGAAAATGTTCCATAGATCAAGAATATGTGGCTAATTCATGCTAACAATGTCCATATCATGAAATTCGAATTCAAAAAAGAAGAGATGTCGTGACGGACTTACAGTGAGATGTAGGGCCTGGAAACACTTGGTTTCAATTGCTTTTGCTTGCTGGGAATCTCAGGAAGTGATTGAGATGGATGGAAGGCCTTGAGGATGCCTGGAGATAGGAATTCATGTTTACAATTTTTGGTGTTTCTTCAAGTTTTTGTTTTGCTTCTTGCGCCTGCTTCTAACCTAGTTTATGGTCTGCCTCCCTTCTATATGTACCAAGGAATGCATTAGGGTTGAAAGAATGCATCCAATCTTCCTCCATCAATGAGTTTGAGCTTGATTTGATTCACCTTTAAATCTTTCCAAAAATGGCTTAAATCCAATCTTTTTTCCACCCTAATGCCTTGCACGAGTTTGATTTGATGCTAGTTGTAATTGAAACCTGAAACAAGCACAAAATCTTTTGTTTTCAATATTTTGGATTTTATATGATTTGTTTTGATTTAAATTGAATTAATTAAAATAAAAATCAAAATAAATAATAAAAACATGATAAGGACAAGTGGCAAGGGCTAGAGCTCGTGTACTGTTTTGCCTATCCAAAACAAGTGAAAAAGATTGGGCCCATTTGGCAAAATTTGAAGTTTTGGGCATAGTTGACTTTTGACAATTTTGCAAAAAAGGTCAACTTCACCAATGCATAACTTCCTCAATTTTGACTCTTTGGAGGTGTTCTTGGACTTTTTAGAAATATTTAGATGTCCTCTAATCAACCCTTTTGGTCTCATATCAATTTGATATTCCATGCTCATGTATGAAGCTTTGACAAAAAAGGTTTTTTTGTTGACTTTTCAAAATGACCTATAATGTCCAAATTCATAACTTCTTGTGAGTTCATATTTTGAACTTTGGAGATGAATATGGATTGTATAAAATTGCATCCTATTCAAAATGAGCTTTGGATGGGTCATTTATCATAAATTATGAGAAAGTTATGCTTTGTCAAAGTTGAGTTGACCTTTCTTGCAAAACCGTAATTTAGCAACTTTTGAGTCTTGATGAATTATGAGCAATCCTTGATGAATCATGGTAAATCCTTGATCAAATGATGAAATATCATTAAAAATGAGAATGTTGACTAAAAATATTGAAGTTTGACTGTATGTGGGCCACAGTTAACTTTTTCCCTAGCATAGTCGATTTTCAGGCCTTTGAGCAATTGACTGGGCAAATTTCCTCTGTAGGACTTGAAACTTGACATGGGTGATCTTGAGAACATATTAGGACAATGTTGAGAATTTGGGGTCCCTTGGACTCAAGTATCTTGATGCAACATGAAACCCTAATTTGAGATAGACTGCCTTAGGAGAGAGCTTGTCTGGCCAACCCTTGGACTATCTTGAGCAACTTGAGTATCTTTCTTGAAATGTTTTGAGGAATATGGGAGGGAAAATTTTGGGGTACAACACATATATTTGTTGTTTTGATTATATAGACGGATGTATAGCCACCCCAGTGGTAGAAGCGCACGCCTGTGACTATAGGGACCTGGGTTCGAGCCCCAATGGTACCCTTTTGGATTTTTTCTTGCACATTTCTCACATTCTGACTTTTTTAGACAGGCGCCTGGGCCTCCCTTGGGCCTTATGTTTTTTTTCTTACTGCTGACCCCCTTGCTGGCTATTTACACCCTTACCCAATTTTTTTTATTTTCTTTTTCTTAATTTATTTATTTGTTTTCTTAAATATTTTATCTAATACTAAAAAATCAGAAAAAATATAAAAACATTAGATTTATATTTTGATAAAGTTTATTTATTTTTTACACAAAAAAAATTATTTCATTAATCATACTTTATTTATTTTACTAATTGTTTTGTAAATTTAATTTAAAAACTAGGGTTTTAGTTATTTTCTTTTACACCATTTTAAATATTTTATTTTAAAAATATAAAAAAGACCAAAAATATTTTATAATACTATAAATTATTTTTTAGACAAAAATACCAAAAACATTCCTCTTATAAACTTAATTTCTTTTTAATCAATTATTAGATTAGGGTTTTATTTAATTTCTTTTCTAGTAAATTTAGGTTTTACTTTTAATTAATTATTTTTATTTTAGTTAGTTAGGTTAAAACAAAACCCCTTTTCTCTAAAAAATCCAAACAAAAATATCCATTTTCTTCACATTTACATTCTTGTATATTTATTCATTTTGTACATTATTTATTCAATCATTGTATAAATTCAATATGGTTGTAATAGATAATTAGGTTTTATTTTCTTGCAATCCCCATTTGTAATTTGTACACTCCCCCTCCCACAAGTATTGTAATAGCGTAGTAATTTTAAATTCCGCAATTTATCGCTTTATATACAAATGCTAGTAATTAGGGTTTGTATGGAAAGACTAAAACCAATCAGTTAAAAAACCCTAATCAAAGACAAAATCAAGTATGAAAAACAATACACTTGCACACAAGCACCCCCTAGGGTAAATCCACTTGGTTTCCTTTACAAAATGACCATATTACGCATGTGAGGTATCTTAGCAAAAACAAGAAAATACAAGATCATATCCCCACGTTGACGCTATCTATGTTGCCTTTCAAATGATCTTAGTCCCTAAAGAGAATGCTAAGATACCTTGCAACATTGCTAATCATGGTTATACGATGACCCACACCCGTCCCGGTTACATCCAAAGATAGGGTTACTTACCAAATCAATGGTAAGATAACAATGTCAAAGGAAAAGAAAATGAACAAGAAAGACTTTTGAGTAGGTAGAATGCTCCTAATTACTTGCTCCATTTCAAAACAAACATCCTTGCTATTTTCAAAACAAACACCTACACTTTCAAAACACCTTTCAAACTTGCAAACATTTTCAAAAGATAGACATCTTTGTATACATTCTTACGAACGAGATTAATTACAAGGTTTACCTAAAAAATGGCCTCTTTACAAAATACTTTCAAAAACCGCACCAAGCACAACTTCAAACAAAAGCAAGTGGTCTAGCAAGTACCTAAGAGCCCATGGAAAACCATGGATGAAAAGGGTGCTAATACCTACCCTTTTCATTATCTACCCCCCGAATTCAAGAAATAATCTCAAAGGTCTTTCCTGTGCTTTTTCACCTTTCCTTTTGGATAAAAGAAAAGTCGGTGGAGACTCTTGCTAACCGCAACATTTGCGCTAAAATGCAAAACACCCAAGTCAGTTCTCCCACCGTATCACAGAACTGACGACTCTGTTGGGGAAAATTCTAAAAGTGGGGTTACCTTAGGGTTAGATCACATTTACTTGCTTTCATTGTGTGACTTGTTTTCTTTACTCTTTTGGTTCTTTGTTTGGGTTTGAATCTTCTACCCGGATTTTGGATACCTTATAGATAAGTAGCAATACGTTGTGGAAACTGTGTGGGGTACACTGACATGGTCTAAGCAATAGCTACGTTAGTGCGATATATTTGTGGGTACCGGTAGCCCTTGAGTTAATCAAGGAGAATATGGGGCCGCTGAGTGATTTCATGAAGAACTAATGAACTTTTAGAACCTTTACTTGACCAACTTGGCCTTTAGGACGTAGTGAGATGACCGACTTTAGTGCAGTCCGAAGTTGGTAGATACTCGATACTACACTAATTAAGTTTTAGTTTTTTGGGATATTTCGGTCGCCATTAAGAGGCTTGTGCTGAAATAATGACCAAAGAAACAAATCGGTGATATTGAGCTCCATAGAACCCGGTTACTATTATTAGGATAGGTTTTGAGCCAACTAAACTTCAAGAGGGTACTTACCTATGAAACTCCTTGCAATCCTAAACCTAAGGACTTGTTTGCTTTGTTTGTGTATATTTACTTGTACATAACATCACAAACATCATAACATCATACTCATTCACTAACCATTTCAAGGATCTTGGGATTTATCTTTGTTCTGTTTTGTAGGACATGGATT